>OZ005738.1:99886042-101100584 GCA_963930755.1 Eudasyphora cyanicolor | reverse complement strand
TCTGTTAAATTTCGTACTGATCGGATATAAAACACGATTTCTACAGCGCTTAAATGTTAAATCGGGTGGAACATATATATGGGGGCTATATCTAATCTGAACCGATTTTCCCCGAATTGCGCAGTGTTTTTTCATGTAATAAGATAACTTTCTCTGCCGAATTTCGTACAGGTCGGATGTAAAATACGGTTTACTCTCTCTGCCAAATTTCGTATTGATCTGATTTAAAATACAGTTCCTAAAGCGCTCACATGTCAAATCGGGTGAAACATATATGTGGGGGCTATATCTAAATCGAAACGGATTTTCTCCGAATTTGGTAGTGTTCATTCACGTAATAATAAAACTCTCTCTGCCGAATTTCATAAAGATCGGATGTAAAATGTGGTTTCTACAGCGCTTATATGTCAAATCGGGTGAAACATATATATGGGAACTATATCCAAATCTGAAGCGATTTTAACCAATTTCAATAGGGATCGTCCTTGGGCCAAAAAAGAGCACTATGCTAAATTTCATCACAATCGGACCATAAATACGACCTGCACTTTGATTACAAGAATACATGGACAGACAGACGGACAGACGGACAGACGGACATGGCTAAATCGACTCAGAAAGTGATTTTGAGTCGATCGGTATAATAAACAATGGGTCTATCTCTTCTCCTTTTAGGTGTTACAAACAAATGCACAAAGTCATAATACCCTGTACCACAGTGTGGTGTAGGGTATAAAAACAAAAACAAAAGATCATATTTCCATGTAAATTTTAACAACGAAAACAAGTATATATTTCAAGCGTTTATATATGATTTCATACCTCATAAAGCATGCCTTAAGTTGATGTGTATTTTGGTCCAATTTGTTTTTCATTTCTATCTTCTCAACATTTAAAATTCCAGCAAACTGTACTATAAATGCTATATATGTCTAACTTTGGGCAGTCATTTGATCATCTAAATATTAAGATGTTTTGTTTATATTTTTGATACAATATACTGAATGTGTGCTCAGTAGATTGGCATAACCGTTTTTTCAATATTACATGTGTCATACAATTTGAGTTTTGGCCGCATTTTTCAATTTCCGTCCATAGTGCTTCAATTACTTCTTGCCTGTATTTAATTGTAAAGGTCGGTTTATTGCCTATGTTACAAATAGTTAGGTTGGTAGTTAGAATAAAGTCAAGAAGTGACTCACCCTTGCTGTTTATATCCGTTCTACCCCAGATAGTATGATGAGTGTTCGTGTCTGCGCCAATAATCAGCTCGCGCTCCTCAGACGTTGCTTCTTCTACTACTTTCCTGAATAGAGATGTCGGTGCTTCAGCTTCATAAGGCAAGTAACTGGAGACCACCCAATATACTCGTACGCGATTACCGATCTCCAGACTATCAGCTGTTTGGTCTTTACCAGAGAGAAGAGAAAGATGCTCGGACCTTTCCTGGCCAAAAAGGAAGGTTTCTGCAGTGCCCCAAAGTTGGCCAGAACTTAAAATTGGGTGTCCTGATATCACCTTTCCACATATAAAATAATCCTATTCTAACGGGTGATCCAAGTAGAGATACTTTTTTCAATAGTCTTTTTTTGACAGATCACGTGCGAGCCGTGTCATGCTGTCATGTTATTTTTGTTAAGTATTGTTTGGCATTTCATCATGGAAAGACTTACGCCTGAACAACGTTCACAAATCGTTAAACTTTATTACGAAAATACACGTTCTGTGAGGAATGTGTTTCGTGCACTTCGCTCAACTTATGGTCAACATAATCGAGTTATCAAAAATTGTACTCAACGTATGGATCATCTGAGACGTAGCCGCGGCCAACATTTGATAGACATAATCTTCAAAAAATAAATACCAAAGAATGTTCTTTCAAATGATAATAAACATTCCCACATTCAATTTGAATTTTCTGTGTTTTTTTCTTTAAAAAAGTAGGGATCCTTGAAATGGATCACGATTTACTTATAATATTATAAAATCGTTTTTTTTTTGTTCTAGCATCACGCCTAAACAACTGAACCTATTTTCGTAAAAATTGGTGGACAGACAGGCCAATGCCTGGAAAGTAGCATATGCTACTATGATTTTCCATTTTCCGCTAAGTAATTTTTGAGCACTTGACCACGAAAGCTCCTGCAAGAGCTAGAAAGGTAACATTTGGCACATGCATGCTGAAAAGAACGCGGGTTATATGAGCTATCAAAAGCTTAAGTACTGTTTCAGAAGCTTCTTATAAGATACAAAGCTGAAACTTAGCAAATATGTGGTGATATTATTTATTTACTATTTACGACAAATTGGTTTTCAGGAATAACAACACATCTATAAAAGTCAAAATCGAAGTACATTTCATACAAAATGCGCAAACTTGAGTGTTGGTAAAAATCTCTAAAAACTTTACAAACATAACAAATATAGGTCGATAGATGAAGATTAGCTGAATATATACATTTATGATAAAATCCCAGTCCAGAAAACCGCAGACATATACTCGCGAAATACGGTTTTGAATTATGATACTGTGGTCAGTGTAGCGGTGACCAAAACAATTTTCGTTCTTACAGTACTTTTAAAAGTCGCAGCAAAGCAATGAACCTACAAATTTATATTTCCTACAAAATTTAATTTTTGCTATCACGACTAACGACTAAATTGATTGCATTGAAACTCGGAACATACGAGTAGATGACATATTTGAGAAATGTACAATAGCGTATTTCATTCTCCGCCATCTGATTAACGATATCGTGAACACTGAGATCCCTCTAGGAGTTATAAAGAATAAAGTTTGCTCACATATTCGCGGAATTTGACCAATTGTCAGAGCAGTTAGGGCCTATATGTACATATTTTCATTCTTTCAGATATTTCAGATATTTCAAAGATATGTTATGATAAAACCAGTAAGGAAAGGCAGAAAGTCGGGCGGGCCGACTATATAATACCCTACACCTCCCTAACAATGCGATAAGGGTCATTTCCATAGTAATTTGGAATAATTGGTAAATGGGTAGAAACATATTATCTAATTCTGAAACGATAGTCGCTAAATTAAGCAATATTCGTTCCTAAATTGACAAACATCTTTCTGGAAAATTTTAATGATCGGAAGTAAAATACAACTTTTATAGCGGTTTGATACCACATCAGGAGGAACATTAGGCCGGGTCGATTAGTGGGGAGGCAAAAAAGTCGCCCATTTCTCAGTGAAAATCGTATTCTAGGGATCAAAATAAAGAACTTTGCCGGAGGAACCATACCTCTAAAACGAATTCTGATGTCCCGGAATTGATGTTCTTTCTTCTGATGTTCGGAAGAAAAAACATAGCCATTTCGCTGATTCTGTCATGTAAAGTGCCAAAAAATGTGATTTTTTTGAAATTATTGTATGGTGAACCCCCCAGGTGAGTTCCAGGGGGTGTGCCATTGGCATGGCCCTTCAAAGTTAGTGGGGGTCGGCCATACATTTGAAATTATTGTATGGTGAACCCCCCAGGTGAGTTCCAGGGGGTGTGCCATTGGCATGGCCCTTCAAAGTTAGTGGGGGTCGGCCAACATATATATGGAGCTTTAATATAAATCTGAACCTATCTTCCCTGAATACTCATTCATGTAAGAAGACCTCCTTCTGTCGAATTTCGTACTGATCGGATATAAAATACAGTCTCTACAGAGCTTACATGTCAAATCGGGGGTAAAATACAGTTTTTACAGGGCTTACATGTCAAATCGGGGGTAACATATATATGGGAGCTATATCTAAATCTGAACCGATTTTCTCCGAATTTGGCAGTATGCCTTCATGTAATAAGAAACCTCTTTCAGCCGATTTTAGCCGCAAAGATCGGCGGCGGCTTCGGCTGGTGAAAAAAGGTCGGCGGCGGCTAAAATCGTCGGCTCGGCTCGGCTGCTTCATACTCTGGTATAGTACTCCATATGTACAAAATTTTATCTTTTGATCTTATAAGGTGTTTCTGAAAGAACAAACATAATACTCAATTTTGTGATAGCGCTAGAACTGACCTCAGGACAAAAAATGGCTAAGTGAAAAGGTTTTGTTTATTCAACACTCTGGTCTATGGTTGTGCAAAATTTTAGCTTTCTAACTCTTACAGGAGGCTCAGCGGTCCAGTGGTCAGCGCCACCTGTTGAGAATTTTGCGACTTTTATTTTTGCTAAACCTTCGCGGAGCAATTACGAACAAATACGGAGAAGGAAGTATCCAATTTGGTCCAGCAGTTTTCAAGTTTTAAGCAGTCGAACAAACCACGATTCATTTGTATATATACATATAGATATAAGATATTGTATATATAAAATCCTTTGTACGTTTGTTAGTAACGCATGATCTCCGAAACCATAAAAGCGAATGGGCTGATTCAGTTTTGGGTCATTTGTGTGTTTAGAACTATTTTCACCGCGATAATTGCGGTGTGGTCAAGTTATATGTAAAATTCGCATTTCAAGAGCGATTTGACTGAAATTTAAAATGTATGTATGTATGTCTTGATAATAGATTGTATGTATGATTCTAACCGGTAGATGGCGCTGAAGTGGACATATGGTCAAAATATATTGTTTATGTATTTTTCCTGAAACTCGGGTATGAATTTTTGAATGAAATATCAACGAAAATCAAACCAATACATCCCAAACAGGACAGGCAGGGCAACGTCTGCTGGTGTCAGCTAGTATATGTATATTGCTTTCAGCTATATCAGTAATAGTTGTTGTAATAGTTCTCCAGAAATTTTGATATCAATTACACAGTGCAACAACCAAAATGGGAATGGGATGAAACCAATTGCAAATGAAAGTTGACATTATCCATAACAAAACCTTCAAGGGTTTTTTCAATTCAGCGCTAGATTTTTTTTATACGCATTTGAAGTTGGTCATTTTGAACCGTTTTTCTATGAAAATCGACAAGAAATAGCACCATTTGTATGTCAGCGCCATCTAGCGTGAGTTGTAGGTAATAAATGACCTCGACCCCAAAAAGTAAGATACCGCAACTTTCCATGATAATAAAAAGAAATAAGCATTATTTTATTAAATTTTCGATGATCTTTTCTTGTTAGACAGCGTTCCAAAATCACCAACTTCAAATGCGTGTAAAAAAAATCTCGAACTGACCTGAAAAAACCCCCTTGAAGGTTTTGTTATGGATAATGTCAACTTTCATTTGCAATTGGCTCATACCATTCCCATTCGGAAAGTTCGATTTTGTATCACAGTGTTATGGGCTGCCTCACGCCCCCTTTCGGTATTCGATATTCACACACAGATCTGCGGCAATAGAGGGCTGTTTGTGAAATTAGTGATGTTGGCTCCAGATAAATGTTGGCAGTCTGGCTGTACGAATAAATGACAACATCAACGTTGGTTACTACATTGCGACTCAGCCACTTGGCGACTTCCCATATTGCCATTATTTCGGCTTGATAGACACTGGAAGTCTGGTACTAGCCTTTAACTCAGAAGTCCTCCATTGTGGTTTAGTTTTACCCTTGCACCTTGGTTGTGGACAGGCTTATTCAAGGGAACTATTGAATGGTGTGATGATATGCTCTACCACATTATCCATACCGGCTTTGTCATTCGGTTCGCACAGAAGTTTAGATTTAAGGACTTTTTTTTAATTCTTCTCACACAGGTGTCACTTCGTCTTCCTCACATTTTTGTGGACGGCAAGTTAAGGTGGTCCAGTACACTCCACCTAATAATTTTGTTTGACCGCCGGTCAGTAGCAAACGTTACATCGCACTATGGACGAAAATGGGAAATTGTAGCGAAAATGCTGTAAAATATAAAAATGCTTGGATTTTGATGAAATTTGGAATGAAGGCGAATTAAGTAGCCCTTATACGTATAGAACATTTTTTATTTAAAAAAAAATATTTTTAAGATGTTCATATTTTTTAATAAAAGCAACGAAAAATCATCGGAATAAGTACAATCATTAAACTTTTTATTATTTTATCGTAAAGATAATAATAACGATTATGAATAAAATAAGACGATTCCTAAGAAAATCGATGCAGAATTCAAAAAGTTGTATAAAATTCAGCAAGTCACCTCGCATAAATTTGAAAATACGATATAGCACCCAAAGTGCATCGAAGGCACAGGTGAAATCGTTACAGAATATCATAGAAAACCACAACGAAGACTCTAAACAAAATTTCGTAGGCATGCCTCGCGGTTTTTACAAGTTATAAGAAACATAATGTAAAAAAATAAAAATTTTCTGCCTACAAAAGACCATATTTCCATGTAAATTTTAACAACGAAAACAAATATATATTTCAAGCGTTTATATATGATTTCATACCTCATAAAGCATGCCTTAAGTTGATGTGTATTTTGGTCCAATTTGTTTTTCATTTCTATCTTCTCAAAATTTCAAATTCCAGCAAACTGTGCTATAAATGCTATATATGTCTAACTTTGGCAGTCATTTGATCATCTAAATATTGAGATGTTTTGTTTATATTTTGGATACAATATACTGAATGTGTGCTCAGTACATTGCCAAAACCGTTTTTTCAATATTACATGTGTCATACAATTTGAGTTTTGGCCGCATTTTTCAATTTCCGTCCATAGTGCGTCAATTACTTCTTGCCTGTACTTAATTGTAAAGGTCAGTTTATTGCCTACGTTACAAATAGTTAGGTTGGTAGTTAGAATAAAGTCAAGAAGTGACTCACCCTTACTGTTTATATCCGTTCTACCCCAGATAGTATGATGAGTGTTCGTGTCTGCGCCAATAATCAGCTCGCGCTCCTCAGACGTTGCTTCTTCTACTACTTTCCTGAAGAGAGATGTCGGTGCTTCAGCTTCATAAGGCAAGTAACTGGAGACCACCCAATATACTCGTATGCGAATACCGATCTCCAGACTAGCAGCTGTTTGGTCTTTACCAGAGAGAAGAGGAAGATGCTTGGACCTTTCCTCCAAAGTTGGCCAGAAGCAACTTAAAATTGGGTGTCCTGATATCACACACCTTTCCACTTATAAAACAATCCTATTCTAACGGGTGATCCAAGTAGAGATACTTTTTTTCAATAGCCTTTTTTTGACAGATCACGTGCGAGTCGTGTCATGCTGTCATGTTATTTTTGTTAAGTATTGTTTGGCATTTCATCATGGAAAGACTTACGCCTGAACAACGTTTACAAATCGTTCAACTTTATTACGAAAATTCACGTTCTGTTAGGAATGTGTATCATGCACTTCGCTCAACTTATGGTCAACATAATCGAGTTATCGAAAATTTGACTCAACGTATGGATCATCTGAGACGTAGCCGCGGCCAACATTTGATAGACATAATCTTCAAAAAATAAATGGCAAAGAATGTGTTTTCAAATGATAATAAACATTCCCCATTCAATTTGAATTCTCTGTGTTTTTTTCTTTAAAAAAGTAGGGAACCTCGAAATGGATCATTAACTTTGCCAGAGCCCTATCGGAGAAGTTTCGACGTTTCAAATGATCAAGTAACTTTAGTTATTGAGTCAGTTTGATGTTATAACGATGAAGGACAAAATCTTTTCGCAAAATACGCACAGTGAGGTTTGAAAGATGCCCAAATTGGATTCAAATTTATCCACTTATCCAGGCACGCACAGCCTGTCAGGTAGGACGATTATTACGGCCGAAAATTGGAGTAAGCGCTCTTAAAGTTGCGAACATCGTAATTTTAAATGATTTCCAAACGTTGCACGTAAGTGAACTTTACCATGATGGAAATTTGGTAATTAAGTTACTCGAATTTAGCACAACTAAAATTTCAAAATTTCAAAAAAGCGATATAATAGTGCAGTTTTCGGAAAAAGGGCAATGCAAGTGTTGCACTTTTTTGCAGAAAAGAATTCGCCATTAGACTGAGGTTTTGACACTAAAAGATCATTAGAAATGTTTGAGGGTGCGTTGACATAAAAATACCACATTGTTATGTCCCTATTAGAAAATCCGATATACGGGAGGAAGATCCAGCGTTAAAGAGCTACCTGCCGCTTTTTACCATCCGTCTCACCCACCTTACAAATTCTCCAATTGTGGGTCGGCAGACTAGGATTAGAATCGTTTATTATCTCTATGCCAGCCGAGTTGGAGGGCTCTTTTGTAACCCAGGTGATGGCTCTGCGGTGACTAGGGATGTTATTTTTTCGACAATATCCAACTGGGCGCCAGGCCACATCTCACCCACTCGACTCAGAGCAGCCTCATACAGTCTATTGATCTGGCATCACCGAAATATACGAGTTTTACTCTTCCCTAATGCCATCCTGCATTGGTGCAGATTAGTGGTTTGCCCGGCATTTTTCTACGAACATCGAGGTCCAAATGTCCTTGATGATGGATTCATCCTCACTACTTATGCCTATATCAGCCATCACTAGACTCTCCTTCGTCATTTCATTGAAGGACTTGTTGATTGTCCTGTTGGTGGTGATATTAGGGCCGCTTGTCTTTTTCGATGGCATGGGGTTCCTCAGGGCATCTTATTCATTTGACGTTATTAGCCGTTAATACATCTGAGTTTGTGGCTTTTTTAGCCGACTCATTGGCTTTGGAAATATCTATGACGCCCAATCTATTAACCTCAACAGCCTCCAACTTCGTCAAAACTCTCAACGCAATCCGGCGCACATTGCGCTTCCGTTTTGATGGTCGGACATGAAGCATCCCCTTACCGTACTACCTATTGTGGGTACTGGGGGATTTTCACCATTTTTGGTGTAGTCGTCTTTGGCCAAGACCAACGGACGTACAGTCGGACGATTGGGGAACCCCGCTAACTTGGAACGTAAGAGCATCCCCGTCGTGAGGTGGAGTAAAAAGCTCAATATAAAAGGAAGTTATTAAGTGTTTTCCGTATTTTTTTTATTGATGGATGGGTACTATAAATTTGTTTGAACCGTCCATAAAATAGAGGCTTTTTGAGTCGCGTGTTTATACATATATTATTGTGATCATAATGCAGGAAACTAAAATAAAGGATCTTTACAAAAATTTGCACAGAGGCTTTTATTAGTCTGTGGGTTCAGTAGGTCTAAGTTGTGTTTATGACACAGTTATTTAGAGTGTCTCCATATTTTATAATGAGGTTATTTTGCAGTAGGATATCTCCTCACATATTTTGTAATAATTCACTTAAATTTTAACAATCAATATCTTCCACTTCATTTCACGATGTCCACTTGTTTGACAGCTTAATTAAAGAGCAATACCTTTTTCAAAAAATTTCGGTTTAAAATTTGATTAATGTCATACCATCATCAATCAAATGTTTGCCCTAATTTAATATTCTAAATATCCAATTGTGAAACCAACACACTCACATACCCATGTATGCATACATTCGCCCACATATGTATATTCGTACACGTATCAGGAATTCTCTGAAGGTTTCGCCTAATTAAATTATTCTCGGAAAATTCAGCAATTCTCACCCAACGCCCCTTCCCATAACCTAAACCCGCTTAACTACCGCATTGTGTACCTTTATTGGTGTAATTGAGTTATGTATGCGAGAATAGAGCTCGCGCATTGTAAAGTTGGGGGTGGGGGAACAACCGCCAGTTTTGGTTTACGGGTTTCTAATACAATTTCCAAAAATCCCTATTCTCAATGAAATTAAGCATAACCACAAAAACGCACATTACATACATGGGTTGAAATCAGATACTGACAATTCTGCAGCGGTACCACGTGTTTATAGGGGTGGCAACTCTGGTTTAAGCAATTTCAAGATTTTAAATACTGGTATGAATAAATCGCAACATGAGAAACAAAATCATAATAAACAAGCAAAAACAGGCTACCGTTGGGCTGAGCAGTCTATGTGACACCCTGTTAGAGAAAAATAAGATCAAATATTTGCAAATGTTGTCATTTTTTTGTCATTGCTTTTCTAAGCAATTTATGCAAAACAAGAAGTAACATTTAATGACAGCATCCCTCCTAAAGAGAAAACTATATAGATGTGCTACTCAGTTTTTTTATTTTCTGATCGTTTGTCATTTTTCAGGACTTTCAAAATTTCAAGGCTAAAAATTTTGAAATATTTTTTTCTTTGCACTCTGTTTAGCACAGAGCGGATAGTTAAAATCTATTACGCAGTACCTATTACGCAATCGCAAAAACAAAACAATATCTGTAAAAAGTCTGGAAGGCCTACATCGTAGTACCTATTACGGGCTAATACAGAAAAAAAATTCATTGGCGGGGATGCCTTCGCGTTCCGATGGAGCGGGGTTCCCCAATCGTCCTACGTCCGTTGGTCTTGGCCAAAGCAGACCACACCAAACATGGTGAAAATTTACTCACAAGTACTCACAACAGGTGGTACGGTGAGGGGAACACGTCATGTCCGACCGTCAAAACGGAAACACAATGTGCACCGGATAGCGCTCAGAGTTCTGACGAAGTTGGAGGCTGTTGAGGTTTCGGCTCTTACCGAAAAACAAAAAGAGTCACTTACCTGGGCTAAAGGCGTCTTAGATGCTTCTAAGGCCAATCAGCCGGCTGAAAGAGCCACAAATTCAGTTGTGTTAACGGCTAATAAAGTCAAAAGAATCAGATCACCTGATGAACCCCTGCCTTCGAAAAGGGCAAGACCACCCGCATATATTGGGTGGTCTCCAGTTACTTGCCTTATGAAGCTGTAGTACCGACTGCTCTATTCAGGGAAGTAGTAGAAGAAGCAACATCTGTCGAGGTCGAGCTGATTGTTGGCGCAGACACGAACGCTCATCATACTATCTGGGGTAGTACGGATATAAACAATAGGGGTGATTCGCTTCTTGACTTTATTCTAACTACCAACCTAAGTATTTGTAACATAGGTAATAAACCGACCTTTACAATTAAAGACAGACAAGAAGTACTCGACGTAACGTTTGCTACTGACCGGCTGTCAGACAAAATTATTGGGTGGAATGTACTGGACGACCACTCATTCTCAGATCACCATTATATTGAGTTCAAACTCGCTGAAAAAGCGCCTGAACCTGCCGTCCACAGAAATGTGAGAAAGACAAAGTGGCACCTGTATGAAAAGAATTTCAAGAAAGTCCTCAACACCAAACTTCTGTACGAACCGAATGACAAAGCCGGTCTGGATCATCTGGTCGAGCATATCACCATATCATTCAGTAGTTCCCTTGAAGAAGCCTGTCCAAAAACAAGGTACAAGGGTAAAACTAAACCCCAGTGGTGGACTTCTGAGCTAACGGCTATGAAAAAGACCTGCAACAAGCTATTCAACAAGGCTAAATCTACAGGGGTCGCTAATGTTTGGGATGCCTATAAAGAGCAACTCAAGATCTATAAGAAGGAGCTTAGAAAGGCGCAAAGACGCTCTTGGTATACGTTCTGTGGCGAAGTCTCCGACGCCGCAAGGCTGAGGAAAATATTATCAGCTTCACCCTGTACAGTGGGTTACTTGCAGGATGAGGCAAATAATTGGACCAAAAACAGCGAGCAGTCGCTCAATGTATTGCTCGACACACATTTCCCGGGGAACTCTCTAACAGAGGATCAGCAGGACCAACAAGAGTGCGAGTGGACTGCGAGCGTCGCTAGCTTGTTGACTGAGAGATCCAGAATAAGCTGGGCTATTAATAGCTTTTAGCCCTTCAAGTCACCTGGACCAGACGGCATCACTCCAGCAGAAATGCAGAAAATGTTGAAATACATTATCCCCTGGCTGGAGAAAATTTATGTAGGCTGTATCAGGCTTTCATACATCCCGAATCGATGGAGGGATACCAAAGTGGTATTCATTCCAAAAGCGGGGAAGATATCACACACTAGGCCAAAAGACTTCAGACCAATTAGCCTATCCTCCTTCCTATTGAAAGGTCTGGAAAAACTTTTAGATTATTTCATTAGGGAAAACCTGGATACAAAACTCCTGTCAGTGAACCAACATGCTTACAATAAGGGGAAGTCTACAGAATCAGCCCTGCACGAACTTGTGAGCACTATCGAATCGTCCCTGCATTTCAAGGAATTCACCATGGTGGCATTTCTTGACATAGAAGGGGCTTTTAACAACATTCACTCAGATGCAGTAATTGCGGCACTGTCACATCTTAATGTTAACTCTAGTTTGATTAGACTAATTCAAAGTCTGCTCAACAGAAGACGCATAACAGCATGTCTTGGGTCCACAACTCTAACAAGGTTTGTAAACAGAGGGACCCCACAAGGAGGGGTACTGTCTCCACTAATTTGGAACCTACACGGGCCAAAATCGCCATTTTTGATGTGTTTGAATCGAAAGAAAATATATTTGGAACACACATTTTTAAATGTTTTATATTTCTGAGTAAATAAATTTTATTTGAAAATCAATAAAATTTACTTGGAACGCATATATTAATATATTACAACAAAATATATTTGCAAACTAATTTTCTCAAATAAAATATGTATTTATATACAAATAAAATTATTGGTTAGGAATATCTTCAAATATATATAATTAAAAAAAAGATTTTTAAAACTTTGTTGAATTTATATAATTTCATTTTTAATTTTTCCTTCGTTTCGAACTATTTCTCCCAGCCAAAACTACCATTAACAGCATTACATTCTGTTTTAAGGGACTCATTTTAAATTTCTGAGTATTTCATGTCAGCATTTTTTCAATCCTTCAGGTAAATTAATGTTATCAAAAATTATACGATTTCAATTTCAATTAAAAATTTCTAAAAAATTATCATTAAATTACTGAAAAACTTAACACAATTAAGGTTCGAAATTTTCGGAATACTTAAATTTAAATACATTTTTGTTTCGGAATTAAAAATCCCAAATAAAAAGTATTAGGGTTGAAACAAGGATTTGTTTAGAACAACATCTTTCCAAATATATAATTTTTGTGTGTACAAAATATTATATATTTAGAGTGTACCATAAACATATATATGTTTCAAGCCGAATTTGTTTGGGACAATATATTACAGAAGCGATTTTTTTCAGCGTGTAGCGGTGAATGAAATCCTGCTATATCTAGAACGTTGTGGCTGCAAGGTCGTGGCATATGCGGACGACGTTGCAATCGCAGTGAGGGGCAAATTCGAAAACGTCCTCCGAGACATTCTACAGGTGGCTCTGAACAAATTGGCTAGATGGGCCAGAAGCAGCGGTTTGGGCATAAACCCAAACAAGACAGAATTGGTTCTCTTTACTAGGATGAATAAAGTCCCACATGTGCACCCTCCACCTCGGATAAATGGAACAGATCTAGTCTTTTCTGAAAGTGCAAAATTTTTAGGAATAATTCTAGATAGAAAACTGTTATTTAGACTTAATGTATTGGAACGTGTAAGGAAGGCTAATGTCGCCTTATATTCCTCCAAAAAGGCTGTAGGGTCGCGGTTGGGCCTCTCTCCTAAAATCGTCAACTGGATATATATAGCAGTAGTTCGTCCTATACTGCTATACGGCATTGTGGTATGGTGGACGGCAACTGACAAACTAACCATCACCAACCTACTAACAAAGGTTCAGAGAACTGCCTGCCTGAGCATAAGCGAAGCCTTAAGGACTACAGCGACCGAGTCTCTACAAGCCCTACTCCATATACTGCCGATTAATATTGTGGCGAGAGAAGTTGCAACCAAAGCGGCAATAAGATTAAACTGCCTATCAATGTGGAGGTACAAAAACTACGGTCACATGAGAATATCAAAGTGTAGTGCTATGGTAACCGACCGAGTGGACTATATACCAACGGTGTACACCTTCGAGAGAAATTACATCACTATGATTCCCGCGAGAGATGAATGGATTGGAAGAAAACCAGGTAATAGAAACCATCTCCACTTTTACACGGATGGTTCGAAGCTTGATGAAAAGGTTGGCTTCGGAGTACACTGTGCAGAGCTTAGATTGGATATAGCTCACAGACTACCAGATACCTGCAGTGTCTATCAAGCCGAAATAATGGCAATATGGGAAGTAGCCAAGTGGCTGAGTCGCAACATAGTAACCAACACTGGCGTTGTCATTTACTCGGACAGCCAGGCTGCCATCAATTCTCTGGAGGCAACATCCCTAAATTCACAAACAGCCCTCGACTGCCGCAGATCTCTTAGCGAGATGGCTGAGCAGTTTAACATACACCTCATATGGGTGCCTGGGCATAGGGATATCCCGGGGAACTGCAAAGCCGATGAACTTGCTAGGAAAGGGACGACATTACAAATTCTCGAAGAATTTGCATATATTGGTGCGCCACTATCCACGTGCAAGCTTTGGCTTAGGCAAGAGGCAATCAGGCAGTCCAACGAAAGATGGACAGAAATCGGCACCTGCAGAGTAGCTAGACAAATCTGGCCAAGGTATGACCTGAGAAGAAAAATTTGTATATCAAACAGGTTGGTTTCGATGAGGGGCATTTCAGCCCGTGGTAACACTAGGGACCTAAACTTGTCTATGTGAGCTTGTATAAAAAATACGGCTGCCACCCTAACCTAAAGCCTAAACCTAATTACAATGCGAATTGATAAATATGCATATAAATTAAAGGAGAGAATTCCTGTTATTCACTAAAATTTTTGGAATGTCATTTTAAACGTTTATCGTTGCATATCCTTCAAACTTGTGGATCTAAAAGTAAAAAAAATACAAAAATAAAAAACTCTAACTAACATATGCAAAACTCTAACTCATACAACACGTAATAAAATTTCAACCTTCTATCATTTACAGTCGCTCCAATAAAAGAGGCTATATAAAATTGAAAATATAGACCACTAATAGGAAAACTATTATATATTTCATGATATCATTTTCTTTACACCTATTAAGTAATTCAAAAGTAAAAAGACCTCAAAATTAAAATTTTAATATTTAACCCGTTCGAGTTCATTGAAATTTGAGTATCCTGCAACAAGCTACGGAATTATGGCATTTTACAGTTTGCCCAAATTAATAGCGGTTTATATGGTGCTAAAGTTGGTCACCTACAATATTTTTTAAAAAATTTAGCTAGTTGTATGTCGACAAAACTTTTGAACGGAATGTCGGATCTAAATTATATACGAGTAAGTACCGTATGAAAGATTTTAACATCCTATCTGCCTATGATGAATGAGGCCGCTTTTTTGTTTTTTTTCGTTCTTTTTTATACCCTACACCATACTGTGGTACAGGGTATTATAACTTTGTGCATTTGTTTGTAACACCCAAAAGGAGAAGAAATAGACCCATCGTTTATTATACCGATCGACTTAGAATCACTTTCTGAGTCGATTTAGCTATGTCTGTCTATCTGTCCGTCTGTCTGTCTGTCCGACCGTCTGTCTGTCCGTCTGTCTGTCTGTCCGTCTGTCTGTCTGTCTGTCTGTCTGTCCGTCTGTGCATGTATTCTTGTAATCAAAGTACAGGTCGCAATTATGGTCCGCTCTCGACGAAACTTTGCACATATTTTTTTTTTTTGGCCCAAGGACGATCCCTATTGAATTTGGTTAAAATCGGTTCAGATTTAGATATAGCCCCCATATATATGTTAGCCCCGATTTGACATGTAAGCGCTGTAAAAACTTTATTTTATATCCGATCAGTGCAAAATTTGGCAAAAAGAGGTTTCTTATTACATGAAGGAATACTGCTAAATTCGGAGAAAATCGGTTCAGATTTAGATATAGCCCCCATATATACGTTACCCCCGATTTGACTTGTAAGCGCTGTAAAAATTTTATTTTATGTCCGATCAGTATGAAATTCGGCAGAAAGAGGTTTCTTATTATATGAATGAACACTGTTAAATTTGGAAGAAATCGGTTCAGATTTAGATATAGCCCCCATATATACGTTACCCCCGATTTGACATGTAGGCGCTGTAGAGAGTGTATTTTATATGCGATCAGTACGAAATTCGACAGAAGGAGGTCTTTTTACATGAATGAGTATTCAGGGAAGATCGGTTCAGATTTATATTGATTGTTCCTCCTGATTTGGTATCAAACCGCTATAGAAGTTGTATTTTACTTCCGATCATTAAAATTTTCCAGAAAGATGTTTCTCAATTTAGGAACGAATATTGCTTAATTTAGCGATTATCGTTTCAGAATTAAATAATATGTTCCTACCCATTTACCAATTATTCCAAATTATTATGGCAATGACCCTTATCGCATTGTTAGGGAGGTGTAGGGTATTATATAGTCGGCCCCGCCCGACTTTCTGCCTTTCCTTACTGGTTTTCCTTAAATTACCAACATATTTTCCTACAAAATGAAAAATTTTCAATATAATAATGTCCGTCCATCTGTCTGGTTGACTGAATGGTGCGAAGCATAACTCTGAAAAGCAGTGACCGAATGACTTAAAATTTCGTACGTGGTAATATTTTCTTCACACCTAGTTTATGTTTGATGAGTAGCCATATCGCCCACTCTTTGTGGTGCCTACCCCAAAAATGGTTAACATTTTGTGATATACATGCATTAATATAATATTAATGCTCTTATAACCTCTATACTCCTCATACGAAACTTGGGAAATTGCATACATACTCGTAATAAACATTTCACTGTACAAAAATTAGCGAAAATTATGGTACCTCCCACATACAAGACCATTTTGTACAAAAAGTTTAAAGCTTCCCAGTGGCGGAATGCACGACCTATAAGGCCTTATATCATGCCAGAGGCCTTCTCTACACATTACCTGTTCCTTTCCAATTAACATTGCGTGAGATTGGGAGGCAAGGCCTTCCTTTCCATTTCCCTGCAAGAATCCCTCAAAAAGGCCTTCATAAATAAGGCGTAAGTCATGTCTGAAAAAACAGGCCTTTAAGAAAGAAGAAAAAAACAAGATCTGCCGAAGGCCAGCTTAAAGAAGGCATAAATCCTCTCAGAAAAAAAGGCTCTCTTCAGGGGCTCAAGGCGAATGCCTGATAAAGGTAAGAAGCCATATGCAACTTATAAGGTGCATATTGCACGTCAAAAAACTGTACTAATATAAAAAATTTAAAAAAATTTTTTTGATTTTGATTTTAGTTTAAATGCTACTACACAGAGAAAAAAATCAATTCCATGAATAATTTTAAAACTACAGATTTAAACATTTCGCCAGTTCTCCGGCATGCATCAGATTTTGATTTTGGACTTCCTTCCAGAGCTCTTTTACTTCATTCTCCAAATCTTAAAACATAAAAATTGAGAAAAATATAGGCTGTATTTAGTACTACATCATGATAAGTAAACCAGAACTCTCTTCAAAAAAAGAACTTTTTCGCACTTTATTTAATTGCAACATCACACCCGAACGGATCAACGCTAGAACAGAAACTGAGAAACTGATAACAACTTGCTCTTTTCATCCCCTTCTATAAACACATGTTCTTTTTTTTTGTATGTACGAACCTACAGGAATAGAATTTAACAAGTGATTCCCTTCGCATTACGTTGGAATTTGTATAACGACAAAATTTTTTTATTCTTGCTCTTTCATTTGTTGTATTAAATCACGTTTGGAAACAGCAGATAATCGCAAGAGACCTAATCTGGAGAGTATGCTGGAAGAGGTAATAATTCGTACCCAAATTCAGGCATTTGTGCCATAGAAACTACACGCTAGGTAAATGACTTTTGCAACTTTTGCAAAAATTAAAAATACATACAATACGTACGTGATGATTTTTTGATAGAAAATAATAAAAACTTTAATAGAGAAGTAGTTTCGGCGTAACCTTATTACGTTAGATATAAATGAAACATACACTAAAAAAAGTCATCAAACTTTTCTTTGTTTTACAACCTACAACACCTTTCATTGGTTTGATGTAAAACCTGAATATGAATGAATATTAATTTAATGTACAATTTTCATTGAATTGAAGTAAATAATTTATTCTTTTCATGAAAAACGTACTTTCATTTAATGTTATTTTTACATCAATTCAAAGCAAAATATACCTCGAAAATATTAAAAACTTTTATTGACTTGATGCACTTTTTACATAAAATTAATGTTAAAATGTCATTAAACTGAAGCAAAATATACTATAAATTAATCAAATAATTCTTTAAATTAATGTCATTATTACATCAATCAAATGCATGTAATTCATTGGATTTATGTAAAATCACTATACAAAGCAAAACTATACAAACAAAAAGGCATTTTTTAAGCGAAAGGCAGAAAAAATTTAGCATTGTTTGGCACAAAACAATTTTCCATTCATTTTCCGACACACGTCCGCTGTCGCACTCAATCACTTTAACAATGAATCGTTGAAAAAATCTTTATTCACAGCAACCACCATTTGTGTGTGTGTGTGTTTTGTGCGTTTATTAGAATTTGCTTGGCTGTGTGATTTATATCCGTTTTGTATCGTGTGTCAAAGCAAACATGCTCCATTTGCCAGCACTATGGTTTTTAAATTCATTGTTTATAAATCAATTGACTTTGACTACTAAAATGGTAAACATACCTCGTTATTGTAGATTGCAGGGTAGATTTTCCTAACCCAAAAACTCAATTTGGAGAAAATCGGTTCATATTTCTATATAGCCTCCCAGATATATGATATTTCCAATTTGGCCTTTTAGCGTTAGAAAAGCTGTATTTTACAACCAATCATTTTGAAATTTCAAAACGTATGAATGTGACGAAAGATTGATGTAGTACACAATTTTAATGAAATTGGCGGTCATCGATTTGAAGAAGGTATCTAAATCAATGGAATAATTACATCATTTCATAACAAACAATTGAAGAAACTTTTTTCATTATTTTGATGTACCATTTTATTTTCAATGTATTTGAAAAATGACGACAGATACAAGCTTGAGATATATAACATCTAGATTACTTATCCGAATATCTTGTAATTCCACATATAATAATAATTTGTGTGTCGCTACCACCAAGATGTGGAGGTTGTCCCTTCCCTTTGGGTATCTCCCACACAAATTGACGTTTTTGTACAAAATATTACAGCTTATAAATTTTATACCAGTATGTACAACTATTTGAAATTTTGTACTGTATTATTATTGTACAGTACCTACAGTAGTGTGGCTCGCCACTATATGGAAAATGAAAATTGTACTTTTATCTATTTCCAAAAGTTTGTTCTTGTTATGTGTATCACAAAAATAGTGTATAACAAAAATTGGTTAATTTCAATATTAATGATGGGTCGCGACGTTTCGTGACTTTTGTATTCAAGGATCCCGTAATTAGACACAAGTAAAAGTGCATTGTTCATATAATTACACTCTCGACCTAGTGGATATACCATTTTATACGGGAATCTCACTTATTTAAGAATTTAATGAGTTTTATTTGATTGTAAGACGAGCCTCAGTACAGGGTTTTCCAACAAGAGGTGTTATTTTGAATCACCCGGTATTTCGGTAGCTGTCACTTTTGAAGCTTTTATTCTTTGACGCTTGACAAGTAGAAACTACGCCGTTACTATAAAAGGAACGATACACGATCCAAAAACGCATTGAAATTATTTAAATCCACTAAAAAAATTGTGAAAATCTTGCAGTCACAATTCGCAAAACTAAAGCATTTTCGTTGCTGATCATTCGCAGTGAACGGACGTGTTTATCACATAGCGGATAGTTACCAGTACCTATTACGCAATAGCAAAAATCTGTACAAAGTCTGTAAGGCCTACATCGTAGTACCTATTACGGTCTAATACAGACAAAATTAAAATAAATTCTCTTGACGGGGATGCCTTCGTGTTCCGATGGAGCGCGGTTCCCCAATCGTCCGACTGTCCGTCCGTTGGTCTTGGCCAAAGCCGACCACACCAAAAATGGTGAAAATCTCCCCCAAGTACTCACAACAGGTGGTGCGGTGAGGGGAAAACGTCATGTCC
The DNA here is from genome assembly GCA_963930755.1 of Eudasyphora cyanicolor. Taxonomy (NCBI): domain Eukaryota; kingdom Metazoa; phylum Arthropoda; class Insecta; order Diptera; family Muscidae; genus Eudasyphora; species Eudasyphora cyanicolor. The sequence continues at coordinate 101,080,702 of OZ005738.1, read as the reverse complement.
GACCGTCAAAACGGAAGCACAATGAGCATCGTGTAGCGCTCAGAGTTTTGACGAAGTTGGAGGCTGTTGAGGTTTCGGCTCTTACCGAAAAACAAAAAGAGTCACTTACCTGGGCTAAAGGCGTCATAGATGCTTCTAAGGCCAATGAGTCGGCTGAAAGAGCCACAAATTCAGCTGTGTTAACGGCTAATAAAGTAAAACGAATCAGATCACCTGATGAACCCCTGCCTTCGAAAAAGGCAAGAGGCCCTAATGTCACCATCAACAGGACACTCACCAAGCCCTTCAATGAAGTGGCGAAGGAGAGTCTAGTGATGGCTGTTATAGACAGAAGTAGTGAGGATGGATCCATCCTCAAGGACAAATGGAGTCATGTACAATCAGCCATTATGGCTCATTACCTCGATGTCCGTAGAGAAATGCCGGGCAAACCACCAATCTGCAACGATGCAGGATGGCATCAGGGGAGAGTAAAGCTCTTATATTTCGGTGATGCCAGATCAGTAGACCTTTATAAGGCTGCTCTGAGTCGAGCGGGTGAGGTGTGGCCGGGTGCCCAGTTGGATGTTGTCGAAAAAAACAACATCCCTAGTCACCCTAGAGCCATCACCTGGGTTACAGAAGAGCCCTCCAACCCGGCTGACATCTTAGAAATAATAAAAGATTCCAATCCTGGTCTGCCGGCCCATAATTGGAGAATCAGCAAGGTGGGTGAGGCGGATGGTAAAAAGCGGCAGGTCAATCTTATCCTAAACGCTGAATCCACCTCCCATATACAAAGGGCGAATGCAACCCTACAATATGGCTTCGAGACTATAGTCTTGAAGATATACAAGCAGGATATAGCTCCCACTGCAGAAGGTGAGTCGTCCACCGTGGCACTTTCTGTAAGTGCAGAGGTAGCCACGCCAATTATTTCTGGTGACTCCAACTCTAATAGAAGATCTGTAACGTCCTACTCTGAGGACGAAAGCTCTACTTCTGACACAGAGGGGCTGAGGGGAGTCTCCGGACTCTTTGACGCATCTGGCGGGGACATGCTTCTCGACGATACGGACGAAGAGTTCGATAACACCCTTGTCGGGGTGGATGTTAATCTGTCAATTACCAATGATGGTAAGAATTCTACAGATTAACCTCCATCACGCTAAAGCAGCCTCAGCGGCTCTATTGCTGCGCCTGTCCACAGGCGCAGTAGACATCGTCCTGATACAGGAGCCCTACGTAGTGGGAGGAAGGGTGTGCGGTATTAGGACACCCAACTTTAAACTGCTTGTGGCCAACTGTGAAGGCACTCCAAGAACCTGCATTTTGGCCAGGAAAGATCTAAGTATCTTTCTCCTGACTAATTTAAGTGGTAAAGACCAAACAGCTGCTAGCCTGGAGATCGGTAATCGCATATATTGGGTGGTCTCCAGCTACTTGCCTTATGAATCTGTAGTACCGACTGCTCTATTCAGGGAAGTAGTGGAAGAAGCAACGTCTGACGAGATCGAGCTGATTATTGGCGCAGACACGAACGCTCATCATACTATCTGGGGTAGTACGGATATAAACAATAGGGGTGACTCGCTTCTTGACTTTATTCTAACTACCAACCTTAGTATTTGTAACATAGGTAATAAACCGACCTTTACAATTAAAGACAGACAGGAAGTACTCGACGTAACGTTTGCTACTGACCGGCTGTCAGACAAAATTATTGGGTGGAATGTACTGGACGACCACTCATTCTCAGATCACCATTATATTGAGTTCAAACTCGCGGAAAAAGCGCCTAAACCTGCCGTCCACAGAAATGTAAGGAAGACAAAGTGGCACCTGTATGAGAAGAATTTCAAGAAAGTCCTCAACTCTAAACTTCTGTACGAACCGAATGACAAAGCCGGTCTGGATAATCTGGTCGATCATATCACCACATCATTCAATAGTTCCCTTGAAGAAGCCTGTCCGAAAATAAGGTACAAGGGTAAAACTAAACCCCAATGGTGGACTTCTGAGCTAACGGCTATGAAAAAGACCTGCAACAAGCTATTCAATAAGGCTAAATCTACTGGGGTCGCTAATGATTGGGATGCCTATAAAGAGCAACTCAAGATCTATAAGAAGGAGCTTAGAAAGGCGCAAAGGCGCTCTTGGTATACCTTCTGTGGTGAAGTGGAAAAGGTCTCCGACGCCGCTAGGCTGAGGAAGGTATTATCTGCTTCACCCTGTACAGTGGGATATTTACAGGATGAGGCAAATAACTGGACCAAAAACAGCGAGCAGTCGCTCAATGTACTGCTCGACACACATTTCCCGGGCAACTCTGTAACAGAACCCGAGGATCAGCAGGACCAACAAGAGTGCGAGTGGACGGCGAGCGTCGCTAGCTTCTTGACTGAGAGATCCAGAATAAGCTGGGCTATTAACAGCTTTGAGCCCTTCAAGTCACCTGGACCAGATGGCATCACTCCAGCAGAAATGCAGAAAATGTTAAAGTACATTATCCCCTGGCTGGAGAAAATTTATGTAGGCTGTATCAGGCTTTCATACGTCCCGAATCGATGGAGGGATACCAAAGTGGTATTCATACCTAAAGCGGGAAAGATATCACACACTAGGCCAAAAGACTTCAGACCAATTAGCCTATCCTCCTTCCTATTGAAAGGTCTGGAAAGACTTTTAGATCATTTCATTAGGGAAAACCTGGATACAAAACTCCTGTCGGGGAACCAACATGCTTACAATAAGGGCAAGTCTACAGAATCAGCCCTACACGAACTTGTGAGCACTATCGAATCGTCCCTGCATTTCAAGGAATTCACCATGGTGGCATTTCTTGACATAGAAGGGGCTTTTAACAACATTCACTCCGATGCGGTAATTGCGGCACTCTCACATCTAAAAGTTAACACTAGTTTGATTAGACTAATTCAAAGTCTGCTCACCAGAAGACGCATAACAGCATGTCTAGGGTCCACAACTCTAACAAGGTATGTAAACAGAGGGACCCCGCAAGGAGGAGTACTGTCTCCACTAATTTGGAACCTAGCGGTGAATGAAATCCTGCTAGATCTAGAACGTTGTGGCTGCAAGGTCGTGGCATATGCGGACGACGTGGCAATCGCAGTGAGTGGCAAATTCGTAAACGTCCTCAGAGACATCCTACAGGTGGCTCTGAACAAGTTGGCTAGATGGGCCAGAAGCAGCGGTTTGGGCGTTAACCCCAACAAGACAGAATTGGTTCTCTTTACTAGGATGAATAATGTCCCACATGTGGACCCTCCACCTCGGATAAATGGAACAGATCTAGTCTTTTCTGAAAGTGCAAAATTTTTAGGAATAATTCTAGATAGGAAAATGTTATTTAGACTTAACGTATTGGAACGTGTAAGGAAGGCCAACGTCGCCTTATATTCCTGCAAAAAGGCTGTAGGGTCGCGGTGGGGACTCTCTCCTAAAATCGTCCACTGGATATATATAGCAGTAGTTCGTCCAATACTGTTATACGGTATTGTGGTATGGTGGACGGCAACTGACAAACTAACCATTACCAACCTACTAACAAAGGTTCAGAGAACTGCCTGCCTGAGCATAAGCGGAGCCTTAAGGACTACAGCGACCGAGTCTCTACAAGCCCTACTCCATATACTGCCGATTAATATTGTGGCGAGAGAAGTTGCAACCAAAGCGGCAATAAGATTAAACTGCCTATCAATGTGGAGGTACAAGAACTATGGTCACATGAGGATATCAAAGTGTAGTGCTATGGTAACCGACCGAGTGGACTATATACCAACAGTGTACACCTTCGAGAGAAATTACATCACTATGATTCCCGCCAGAGATGAATGGGTCGGCAGAATACCAGGTAATATAAACCATCTCCACTTTTACACGGATGGTTCGAAGCTTGATGAAAAGGTTGGCTTCGGAGTACACTGTGAAGAACTTAGTCTGGATATAGCTCACAGACTACCAGATACCTGCAGTGTCTATCAAGCCGAAATAATGGCAATATGGGAAGTCGCCAAGTGGCTGAGTCGCAACATAGTAACCAACAATGGCGTTGTCATTTACTCGGACAGCCAGGCTGCCATCAATTCTCTGGAGGCAACATCCCTAAATTCACAAACAGCCCTCGACTGCCGCAGATCTCTTAACGAGATGGCTGAGCAGTTTAATATACACCTCATATGGGTGCCTGGGCATAGGGATATCCCGGGGAACTGCAAAGCCGATGAACTTGCTAGGAAAGGGACGACATTACAAATTCTCGAAGAATTTGCATATATTGGTGCGCCACTATCCACGTGCAAGCTTTGGCTTAGGCAAGAGGCAATCAGGCAGTCCAACGAGAGATGGACAGAAATCGGCACCTGCAGGGTAGCTAGACAAATCTGGCCAAGGTATGACCTGAGAAGGTCAAAATATCTCCTCGCACTAGAGAGGAAACGATTGTCTACGTTAGTACAGGTTCTGACGGGACACTGCTTGATCGGCGAACACGCCAAAAGATTGGGTATTGACTCCAATGACTTCTGCCGAAGCTGTGGAGATGAGGAAGAAGTGGAGAGCATTGAGCACTTGCTTTGCGACTGTCCCGCTTTGAGTAAACGACGACTGGATATACTGGGGTCGGCCTTTTTAGGCAGCCTAACAGATCTTTCCAGTACTGATATTCGTACTATCGATAAATTTATATATCAAACAGGTTGGTTTCGATGAGGGGCATTTCAGCCCGTGGTAACACTAGGGACCTAAACTGGTCTATGTGAGCTTGTATAAAAATACGGCTGCCACCCTAACCTAAACCTAAACCTAAAGCATTTTTGGGTCGTCGTGAAGCCCCTTGTCGGACCGCAATACAGAAATTGGTGGAAAAATTTGAGCTGTTGGGACAAGTTAGTGATGTGAAGAATAAAACCTGTGCACGTCGCTCAAGAACAACTGAGAATGTTGCTGCTGTAGCGCAAAGTATTGAAGAAAACCCAGGTTTATCCATTCCTCGTCGTTCTTTGGAATTGGGCATTCCACAAACGTCATTACACCGTATCTTGCATAAACACTTGGGTCTTAAGGGTTATAAAGTTCAGTTAACAGAAGAACTCAAGCCGGCCGATCATCAACAACGTTGTGTCTTTGGTGATTGGGTCCTTGAACTGCATGAAAATGATCCGGAATTCCATCGAAAAATTATCTTGACTGATGAGGCCCGTTTTCACCTCTGTGGCTATATCAACAAGCAAAATTGTCGCATCTGGGGCTCGGAAAACCAAAGAGTTATTGTTGAGAAGCCTCAACAACAGTCCTCTACGTGTGACTGTTTGGTGCGGTTATGGTCCGGCGGGGTCATTGGACCTTACATTTTCGAAAATGAGGTTGGATCAACAGTTACGGTGAATGGATTGCGCTATCGAGAGATGATTAATAATATTTAATGGTCGGAGTTGGATGGTATTGATCTGGACAACGTTTACTTTCAACAAGACGGCGCTACGTGCCAAACAAGCAAGGAAACCATTGCTCTGTTTCGGAAAAATTTTCCGGACCGTGTTATCTCTCGAAGAGGTGATCACAATTGACCACCGAGATCTTGTGATTTAACACCTTGCGACTTCTTCCTTTGGGGCCACGTGAATGATAAGGGTTACGCCAGTAGCCCGGCGTCGATTCAAGACCTCAAGGATAGAATTCGTGAGGCTTTCGAGAACATAGGGCAGCCACTTTGCGATTTGGTTTTGGAAAATTTCATGAAAAGGATATGGTCCTGTAAGCGTAGTCGTGGTGGTCATTTGGCTGATGTTGTTTTTCATTATTACTCGCATACCTTCCTCTTTATTATGAAATAAACATCCGATCATTTATCTCAAAAAATTTATTTTTTCTTTGAATACCAAAATAACACCTCTTGTTGGAAAACCCTTTATATAATATTTTATTTTTGTTACGAAAACAACATTCCATTACAGCAGATCAGGAGAATTCACTAGCAAATGTTTGCATTTTTATCATAAAGTTTTATGTTAAACTGTCCCAATGCCTCAGAAGCTTGCGTCAATGATCTAAACTTTTTACAAACTCTTACATTGTACGAAGACAACGATCCAGTTACGTCATTGTGTAACCACGTATGGAATCTTGTTGAAGAAACTTCTGCTTTAGCCTTTTTTGATGTGAAATTGAATGCCAATGCAAGATAAAATAAAAAAAAATTATGCTAGAAATATGCACAACATATGCATAATATAATGTGCACATGTTGAATGAGAAATGCATATGCAAATAAAAAATAACATATTCAACTAAAACCAGTAAGGAAAGGCAGAAAGTCGGGCGGGGCCGACTATATAATACCCTACACCTCCCTAGCAATGCGATAAGGGTCATTGCGATAATAATTTGAAATAATTTGTAAATGGGTAAGAATTTACAAATTCTAATTCTGAACCGATAATCGCTAAATTAAGCAAAATTCAATCCTTAATTGAGACATAAAGTACAACTTCTATAACGCTTTGATACCAAATCAGGAGGAACATATATATGGAGATTATATTTAAAACTGAACCCATTTTTCCTGAATACTCATTCATGTAAAAATACCTCTTTCTGTCGAATTTCGTACTGATCGGATATAAAATACAGTACCTACAGCGCTTACATGTCAAATCGGTGGTAACATATATATGTGGGCTATATCTAAATCTGAACCGATTTTCTCCGAATTTGGCAGTATTCCTTCGAGTAATAAGAAACCTCTTTCTGCCGAATTTCGCACTGATTGGATATAAAATAACATTTTTACAGCGCTTACATGTCAAATCGGTCATAATACCCTGTACCACAGTGTGGTGTAGGATATAAAAATGGACTATGCAAAAAATATGCATTGGCAAATTGGAGAAAATTAACAAATTTTCGAATTCTGGATAATTTGTGCATCATTTGGTTTGAAGTTTGGAATTTTTGGATAGCATTCCACAAAAAGTTATTAGTGCTTCCATGCGATTTGAGACTGACGCTAAATGTACATCGACATTATTAACTTCAGTTATTCTCATTGTATTTAATACAATACTAAGCATTGAAAATAATTTGAATTGGCCGAATACGAGTAACAGGAAGCAAATTTTGGCGGATCGAAGTTCGTTGGGTCAGCTAGTTTTATATAACGACAATTAAGGTAATCATCTACAGATTTTAGCCGACACACTTTGGAATATTGAAATTATAAAAAATGCCGAAAATATTTTTTTGAAAAAATAATAGCCGGTACGTAATGGAACTACAGCAAATTATAGAATTTGAAACATAAATGTGTGTGTGCATATTTTTTGCATACACAGTACAACACACAATTTTTGACTCAATTCTGAGAATTGGAAAGTAGCCCCAAAAATAATAACTTCTGTATCATACGTTTAATAGGTTGGCTCAAATAATAATTTAAGGGCCATACGATTTTTTTGAGAAAAAAGCGGAACAAACCTGCCCGAAAAGTGCCTTACAAATCGCAAAAATTACCATTATTTACCATTTTTTATCCATTTCACCTTTTTTGCTCTAAAACTGGATTACAAATCCACAAATATGCTGTTATTTAGGTGCCTACTTACAATACCGTAGGGACATTTCGTCATAGGAAATGGTATAATGAAAATACAGAACGTAGAAACACAGACGGACGCTGAATTGTTCTTATTGTCCCTTCACAGTCAATTAAAAGGAGAAAGGGGAGTTGGTCTTTTTTAATTGATATGTGTTTTCCGTTGGCTACCTGTAATGAAAGAGTTTTCTACAGAAATTCCACCCATATTTATTAGTCAATTTTTTTTGAAAGTTTCTAAAAATTGTAAGCGCGCACGTGCGTGAACAACTTTATAAACGATGATAAGTACCTGTCAGTATAATATTGAAAAATACATAGTATTTATAGGTGATCATTGATAGATTTTTTCATTCACAAGTGCCGACGAACGCAAAATATAAAATTTTTAAATTTTAAATTATAATTTACAATGAAAAACATTTTAAAAAGCAGAAAAGCATTCAAAATTTCAATATGGAAAATCACAAGTGCCCAAAATTGGATGATTTTTGCTACGTTTGTGGTCATATCGTCCCAAAAATAGGCAGTCAGGTCGAAAAAACTTGTTTACTGAGGAATTCAAAACAGCGTATTGTCATTATTTTATTGAAACTGATTTAAGTGGTGCAAATTTTACACTGAACACAGTGTGCAAAAGTTGTTATACCTTATAATAATGTGTATACATGGAAAAGGTGTACTGTTTACTTTTATGAAGCCACTAATTTGGGTGCAAGAACTAACTGGATATGATGAATCCAGGTGCTACGCATGCATAAATTCTGGTTATGGATTGAACAGAAAAAAATTGAAAACAAAAGTATACATTCCCGCTTTTACTACCACAATTCTAGTACAACGCGCTGCTGATACCGAATCACCTAAACCTCCGAGTCTTATATATTGAAAATAATGGACCACAACCGCTAACACAAAAAGAAATGGATTACATTGTGGCTATGATGGGACTATTACAAAAAATTCCGAAATGTTGATATCATTTTTAAAGCGTAGAAAGCTCACACAGCAATGTCAAAAAACGCCAAACTGATTTTCAGAAATTGTATTCCGTTGACGAAGCAAATACTGCCATGCTATCCCAGGTTTATTGAAAAAATTGGGAATGGATTATACTCGTATAGCTGTTCATCGATGGTTAAGTTTGAAGTTTGAAGGCTGTGCTGTTGCACAAAACAAACAAAACCCGTTTATTCCATTGGGATTCAGCACAACTATGAAGGAAACGTATGAAACATTAGGCGAAATTTTGGAGAAAATCGAATACAATGTACACAAATGGAAGATTTGTTGTGATCTAAAGATTGTCAACATAATACAAGGCGTTATAGTTATTAAAGGACGGTTTTCCAAAATACTTCTGCTTCCCTTGTAAATGGGATTCGCGATACACACGGCATCAATGTCAATGTAAAGATTGAAAAACAAGAACTACCAAGCTTTAGAAACAATTAAAATTACATAATGAATCTTTGATGAAGGATCTAGATAATATTTGGTTGCCATCGCTCCACACGAAATTAGGAATAGCTGGGAAATTCGTCGAAGTGGTAGATATTGACAGATATTGATGAAACCTATGACTGCTTAAAATCCATCTTTCCAAAACTCAGTGAAGCTTAAATTAGAAGCGGTACGTATCGTTGTCTGTATTTAAATATTGTCTTATCTAAATTTGTTCACTTCGATATATTCGCATTACCAATAATTTGTTCGCAAATGTATTTTTATACCCTCCACCATAGGATGGGGGGTATAATCATTTTGTCACTCAGTTTGTAACACCTCTAAATATTGATCTGATATATTCTTAATCGTCGTAAAATTCTAAGACGATTTAGCCATGTCCGTCTGTCCGTCCGTCTGTGGTAACCACGCTGCAGTCCGTAATAATAGAGCTAGGTTGATCAAATTTGGTACAAATACTTCTTATAGTTGCAGGTTGTTTGGAATTGCAAATGGGCCATATCGGTCCATATTTAGATATATCTCCCATATATAGCATGTAACTTGTTGTGATTCCTACTGTTCTCATCTACTATATTTTTTGTGTTTTTGGTGTCATTTTCTTTAGGTTTGAGTTATTTTGTGAGGTCACATGCTATCCATGGTGGTGGTATATAAGATTCGGCAAGGCCGAACTTAGCGCTTTTACTTGTTTTATTTCAAACAGGTATTATCAATGGATCGGATATACGAAAATTAATGAAATCCTAATCTTTCACAAATATGTTTTCGAACCATTTTAACCACCTGTGTGCATTGGACGCATTGAAACAAGTCATCGAAGGCGTTTTATGACAGAACCGTGTATAGCGAGATGACATATAGACTTGAGTGGACAAGTTGCTGTATTATTTTGAAAAAATCAATGCATCCATGACGTTAAAATTACATTTCCACCTTAATACCTTTTTAGCACAATTACCTCAGGAATCGGACGAACAAGGAGAGAGGATCCACCAGGTGACGATGCCAATGGAAAAGAGATTCAAATTAAAAATTAGATACATTGTTTGCGCCGGTTTATTGGTGGAGTTCTAAAATTATGCACTTTGAAGATGAAAGCACCGAAGATGACACTGAAATTGGTGAACACACTGAACAAAACATGCGCATGAATATTTTGTTTAACTCGGATGATGGTGCAGACTCAGAACATGAATATGAACAACCTACGAAGAAAACAGATCATCAGAACCACAAGCGTCAACTTCAACGAGGATAAATATTGACAATAAATAAAATTGTTCTAAACATTGATTCCATGCATAGATAACAATAAAAATTTCATATTTTTGTATGAATCAAAATTTTTATTTTCATGTAAAATAAAGTTTATAAAGAAAACAACAGCATATTTGTGGATTCGTAATCCAGTTATTGAGCAAAATAGGTGAAAATGGGGAAAAAATTGGTATTTTTGCGATTTTTAAGGCACTGGATGAACTTTTTACAGTAGGTTTATTTCCGCATTTTCTTCTCTTATTCAATTTGCTATATAATTGAAATCGTATAATCTTGGATAACCATAAATTACCTGGATGATGTTTGACAACAAATGATGACTTGGAATATTCAGAAATATAAAATGCGTGATTTGCGCATATCTAACTCGGAGGTATAATTCGAAAACAAGGAACAATTAAAACTGAAGTTCGAATTGCCAGCAAAGTTGTGAACATCTCTTTTACGTAAATTGTGTTTGGAGAAATTCCTAAACAATAACTTTATTTGTATTTTAACATATACTTGGGAGAATTAGATCGCAAAATTTTTTTTGTTCTGATATACTAACATATGCGCTCCAAAAAATCTTATTGATTCTTAAATTAAATACATTTGTTCAAAAATATATATCAACTAGCTGGGCCCGGTCCACTTCGTTGCCCCAGACTTCAGATTTCCGATCCCGTTAATTTTTGGACTAATTACGTAGACTGAGACCAAATATATATGCACATAATTACTTTGATCTCTCTAACAAATTGCTCAAGATATATCAAACACAAAATTGAATTGGCTTATATGGGCGAAGCCACTCCCATTTGTCCGACCCCGCCCATTTTTGGACCAAGCACGTAGACTGCCAATTTATATATATGCACAAAATTAGAGTAATCTCGCTAATAATTTGTGCGAGTTATGTCAATTTCAAAATTGAGTTTATATTGGCGGGGCCACGCCGATTGGTCCAATCCCGCCCATTTTTGCGCCAACCAATTAGACTACCACCTAATACATATGCAACAATTACAGCACTCTCGCTAAAAAATTGTGCAAGATATGTCAATTTAAAATCTTTGTTTATATGGGCGGGGCCACGCCCATTCGTCCAATTCCGCCTATATTTGGACAAATCACGAAGACTAACACCAGATACATGGCACAAAATTACAGCACTCTCGCTAACAAATTGTGTAAGATATTTCAATTTCAAAATTTGGCTTATATGGGCGGGGCCACGCCCATTGGCCTATCCCGCCCATTTTTGGACCAATTGAGTAGACCACCACCTAATACATATGCACAACATTACAGCACTCTCGCTAACAAATTGTGCAATATATATCAATTTAAAAATTTGGTTTATAAGGGCGGGGCCACGCCCATTGGTCCAATCCCGCCCATTTTCGGACCAATCACGAAGACTGCCACCAGATACATAATTTGGCTTATATGGGCGGGGCCACGCCCATTGGTCCGATCCCGCCCATTTTTTGACCAATCACGTAAGTCGCCAGCAGATATATATACACAAAATTACATCTCTCTTGCTAACAAATTGTGCAAGATATCTCGATTTCAAAATTTAGCTTAATGGGGCGGGGCCACGCCCATTAGTCTGACCCCGCCCATTTTTGGACCAATCACGTAGAATGCCTCCAGATATATATAAACTAAATTACAGTTCTCTCGCTAACAACTTGTGCAAGATATCTCAAATTCAAAATTTGGCTTATATGGGCGGGGCCACGCCCATTGGTCCGATCCCGCCCATTTTTGGACCAATCACGTAGACTGCCACCAGATACATATGTACAAAATTGCAGCACTCTCACTAACAAATTGTGCAAGATATCTCAATTTTAAAATTTGTCTTATGTGGGCGGGGCCACGCCCACTTCATATATCGAAAATTCAAGTACCCTATTTTCACCACGCCCCACACATGTACATTCTGTGAAAATTTCAAGAAGATCGGTTCAGCCGTTTAGACGTCTATACGGTACAAACAAACCAACAAACCAACAAACAAACAAACCAACAAACAAACAAACAAACAAACACACATTCTTCTTTATATATATAGATTCTGGAAATTGGACGTGAAAGTAGCCCCACAAATAAGAACTTCTGCATAATTCATTTAGTCAAGTTGGCTCAATTAATAATTTAATGGCCATACGATTTTTTTTGCTCAATTTGCATTTTTATCACTTTTTCTATATTTTAAAACGGTTTTATCTCGGTATACCGCACGAAATATCTCTTTTGTGTCTGAAGCTGAAGTTGTAGATATTGAATAAGAGAAAAAATGCGGAACAAACCTATCCGAAAGAAGTGCATCCAATGCCTTAAAAGTCGCCCATTTTTTTGTTGCCATTTTTCACCTTTTCGTCTTCAGTGCTTTCATTTTCAAACTTAATAATTTTAGAACTCCATTAACAAACCTCCGCAAGCAATGCATCTAATTTTTTGCCTTTGAATTGTTGTACCCTCACTTTAGTGTGACGAGGGTATATGTGTATCATTTGCTACGGACCAAAAGTGTAACACATCGAAGGATTGATCCAAGACCCTAAGTATGTCCGGCGGATATTCGTTTTGGGTCATTTTAAGACTAATGAGAAATGTCCGTCCGTCTGTCTGTCTGTCTGCTGGCTGGTGCGCACAATAACCTTCGAAAGGAGTAACCGATTGATTCAACTTTGGTATACGGTAATATTTTTTTCTGTATCCAAAGGGATAATATTTGTATTATTTTATTAGTCGCTATCGCCTCGAAAAAATGGGCGAAGTTGCGGTGCCCCTTTTGGGAACTCCCACACAAATGGACCATTTCCATCAAAATTGAACTGCTTATAACTTGAATACAAGTGCATAAAAATCCGTGAAATTGTGTACAGTGTAATGTTTTTGTGGCGGCTATAATCCGGTAAAAACATGGACATTATTGTACAGCCCCTTTTGGTGCCTCCTACACAAATGGACCGTTTATACCAAAACTTAAATTCTGTACAGTGTAATGCTGTTATAGCGCCTACAGTCCTGTGAAAAGTGGGCGTTATCACCACGCCCTTTTTGTAACTCACACACAAAATGACCAAATAATACCAAAATTGAAGAGCTCGTTAAGTTAATATACAGGGCACATAAACGATTATAGTTCGCCACAGTGCAATGTATTTAAAAAAACTACTGTTTACCAAAAAATAGGTGTATTTGTTAAACCCCCTCTGGTACCTTCCACGAAAATTGACAGATTAATTAGTGCAATGTTATATATTACATTACTCACAAAGTGAGTAATTGTTGTTTTTTTTTGTAATTATATCGTCCCCTCAATAAAACAATAGCGTATACGCATATACACCATTATTTTTTTATTGCATTATAGGAATCTACGTAATCGATTCTATAGCTGGTAAAAATTTGGTGGTATTATACTTCTACAAAGTGGGTCAAAAGTTAAATCGAAAAAATAGTGTATATATATGGCGTGGTACTTTGATCCCATTTATATATAATTAACGCACTTTTAGACTAATAGAACATCAGCAGCCTGTAGCCTGATTATTGCACCACATATTAAAATGACAAGAAGTTGTAAATATAGATTCTCTTCTAAACTATACATATTTATCTTCCAAGATGTTTAATTTCATAAAAATTTCAAATGTGATTTTCTCGAAACTACAAACAAATTATACACTATTATTTTATTGAGGGGACGATATATTGATGTTAGCTTTGCCTATAAACTTTCTTGATTCTCAACTAAAATGGTTTTGTTCGAAAATATATACCATTATAATTTGTTTTTCCAAATAAATATATTTGTGCACAATTGAATGTAAAATATGGGTGGGGCAATTATGTTTTTGAATTGATGTTTACTAATTTTGTCCCATGCGCAGAAAATTGAACCTTAGTTGTTTTCATTACCCTTTTTTAAACTTATATTTCGTAAATTTGTCATCTGCATATCGTACCAAAAATGTTCAACAACAATACCTGTAATTGAAACATTCCAAACGCCTCTTATCGTTAGCACCTGGTGTCATAATACTTGTTAATGGATTAGCAGAAGCCCATTATAAAGAAGGCACTCACTAGTCATTCAATCCAACAGACACTATTATTCTGCAATAACACATATTTGCCACTCGAATCGAATGGATTCCCATTTTTCATCATCATAGCCCGACATAATACTAAACACATTGTTGTGAGTCACACAACAAAGTCTACTTCAGATGTCTCAATTGCCTATTTTCCCGGATAGGATGTGGAATGAAGAGAGTTTAATCTCTTAATAACAATAATGGCACATTTAATTTTGGAACCACATCAAATATTAATTTAAAAAGCATAAATTTTATTGTCTGTCCATAATCCACGAGTAATCCGACCAACTTTTCATGATAGTTTAATACCCGCATGACCAAAAGTATCCGAAACAGCCGTAAAATTTAATACCAAAACTGAAACAAAACAGAAACCATGAGGCAGCCCATCCTCCGTAAAGATTTGATGATAGTCAGTTGGCACAGCCAACCAGAAAGCCTTCCAACTACTCGTATATTGTGACGAAGTATAACACCAAACACTCAGAGCTAACGAAGCTAGGCACAAGCACCCAACTTCTCCAAGTAATAAGCAGAATTAATGAAATAGTATAAATTCCGATTAACAACAATATGAAATCTCGACTATTTTATAATTCAAAATATTGTAACGACAAGAACAGAAACAACGAATGGTTACAATTACACCAAGCAAAAAAAGTCTACTCGACTTCAGTTTTCTGCGGAATTGGTATAATATTCAAATCTCACTCCATGATGTAAGTATATGAAGGAGTTGTAGGTGATATTCCCTGTTCTCACATTTCAATGATAGATACCCTATATACCGGGGTCGATACTCGAGATATTACTAACTTCAAACTCAAACGGATAATGGTAACATACTTATTTATTAACAAGCGTCAGTATGATGTTTAAAAGCCAAGCCTTCAAAATCGCATCGTTTATGTCGTAATTAAAAAAGTTACAGAAATGGAATTCAAACGCAACAGTATAATTACATTGTATTTGTTTACACAATCGAAACTCTTGTCAAAGAGCTACAATATTTACATGTGGACACAATATTGAACCAGTAAGGAAAGTCTAAAATCTATAAGGTTACATGATACCCGGTTAGAGCAGAATAAACACATATACATATACTTGTTCTAAACTCGCGGCGTCCGAAACTACACCCTCTTTGTTTGTCGCAACATGTTTTTAACAGTGTTTTGGTCAGTATTTTTTGAGAATAGCAATTTCCCCCTGAAAATTAAAAACATGATTGTTATACCATTATTCTATAAGTAAGAGTATATGGGTCATTCTGAGATTACTGTATAATTTTCTGTCCTTGTGTATTTAAATTTGGAAAAATAGAATATATTCCAATTTGTCACTAAAGTATTTTTTCAAAAATTAATTTTTGTTTGTAAAAAATGTCTTTCAAAGTACACATATGTCATTCCCCTGGCGTCCTCAACTCTACCTTCACTTAAATTTTTCAAAATTTTCAACAAAAATTATAGTTATTTATTTAATTAAATTGGTTCATTGTAAAATATAATATTAAATGATTTGTGTTATTCTATTAATGTTTATAATTTAGTATCAATTACTATTTCTACCCTACATCATTTGAGGAAAATCGGTTCAGATTTAGATATAGCCCAATATATATGTTACCCCAAACATGACATGTAAGCTCTGTAGAAAAAGTATTTTATACCCGAAAGCTACGAAATTCAGGCAAAAAGAGGTTTATTATTACAGGAATGAAACTGCCAAATTTGGGGAAAATCGGTTCAGATTTAGATATAGCCCCCATACTCGTATATATTTTACCTCCGATTTGACATGCCAGCGCTGTAGAAACTGTATTTTATATTCCATCAGTTCGCAATTCGGCTAAAAGATGTTGTATTACAAAGACGAACGCTGTCTAATTTGGGGAAAATTGTTGCAGGTTTAGATATCGCCCCCATAAATTTATGGTACTCCCGATTTGACATGTAAACACTGTAGATACTTTATTTTATATGCGATAAGTTCGAAATTAGGCAGAAAGAGGTTTAGTATTACATAAATTCGCACTGCCTAATTTGGGAAAATCGGTTCAGATTTAGATATAGCCCCCACATACATATTAATACCGATTTTTTATCAAAGTTCTATAAAAGTTTTACTATACTTCCTAACATTACAAAATATGAGAGAAAGAAGTTTCTTTTTTGGAACGAATACTGCTTTTTTTTGGGCATAATCGGTTCAGATTAAGGGTAGAGGGTATTATTACTTTGTGCATTTGTTTGTAACATCCAAAGGGACAAGAGATAGACCCATTGTTTATTATACCAATCGACTTGTAATAATATTCTGAGTCGATTTAGCTATGTCCGTCTGTCTGTCTGTAGGTGTATTCTTGTAATCACAGTATAGGTCGCAATTATGGTCCGATCTCAACGAAACTTTGCACAAATCTTTCTTTTGGCCCAAGGGCGATCCTTATGAATTTGCTTAAAATCGGTTCAGATTTACATATAGCTCCCATATATATGAACCTCCGATTTGGCATATATGCACTGTATAAGCAACATTTTTGAACAAAATTTGGGGTAAATCGGTTCTGATTTAGATATAGCCCCCATATATATGTTAACCCCTGATTTGGTTACAAAGCGCTATAGAACTTGTACTTTACTTCCGATCATTACAAAATTCTCCAGAAAGATGTTTCTCAATTTAGGAACGAATATTGCTTAATTTGGCGATTATCGGTTCAGAATTAGATATATCTACAATATATGTTCTTACCCATTTACCAATTATTCCAAATTATTATCGCAATGACCCTTATCGCATTGTTAGGGAGGTATAGGGTGTTATATAGTCGGCCCCGCCCGACTTTCTGCCTTTCCTTACTGGTTTTTATATTTAGTTAGCAAAGATCTGGGTGAGCTACTCCAGAGAAGGAGCTTCTAGCGATACAGATATAGCCACATATAAATGTTCCGGCCTATTTAGTATTTAAGCGCTATTTAAACAGTATTTTACGTCATATATATATATAATTTGGCAATAACTAAGCTTTTGATTGAAGTTGATGAAAATCTGTTTAGATTATGTATAATCCCATCTAGTTTTTCCTTTCGAGTCTTGATCTATGAAAGAATACTGCTCATTTTAAGGATATAGTTTCAAATATAGTTTACTAGCTGAGCCCGGTGCGCTTCGCTGCCCATGTCAAAATTAGCGCTGTAGAAACTGTATTTTATATCCGATCAGTACGAAATTCGGCAGAAAGAGGTTTGAATATTACAAGTATGAACGCTGCCAAATTCGGAGAAAATCGGTTCAGATTTAGATATAGCCCCCATATATATGTTACCCCCGATTTGAAATTCAAGCGCTGTAGAAACTGTATTTTATATCTGATCAGTAAGAAATTCGGCAGAAAAAGGTTTCTTATTACATGAAGGAATACCGCAAAATTCTGAGAAAATCGGTTCAGATTTAGATATATCCCCCATATATATGTTACCCCCAATTTGACATATATGCGCTGTAGAGACTGTGTTTTATATCCGATCAGGAGGAAATTCGTCAGAAACGGGTTTCTATTTTACATGAATGAGTATTCAAGGAAAATCGATGCAGATTTACATATAACCTCCATATATATGTTCCTCGAGATTTGGTTACAAAGCGCTATAGTAGTTGTACTTTACTTCCGATCATTACAAAGTTCTCCAGAAAAATGTTTCTCAATTTAGGAACGAATATTGCTTAATTTAGCGATAATCGGTTCAAAATACATTTACCAATTATTCCAAATTATTATCGCAATGACCCTTATCGCATTGCTAGGGAGGTGTAGGGTATTATATAGTCGGCCCCGCTCGACTTTCTGCCTTTCCTTACTGGTATTAGTAATAAATTCACTAAATGAAAAAATACCGAATTCAGTGGAAAGTCCTGAAAATGGAAATGTATACTTATAAAATTTCCAAATTCTTGTTTCATTGGTCATGCATCACATTATCGTATTGCGATTGTATTGGAGTGAGCAGCTGTAATTATCGCATACCGAGCATTTTTGTTCATGTATTTCCTATATAATACTTGCAAGATATATCAAAATGTGGGCTGTGCCACGCCCACTGGTCTTATTCCGCCCATTTGTAAGCCAATCACGTAGACTGCTACCAGATACATATACGCAAAATTTCAACACTCTCGCTAACAAAATGAGCAATATAATTCAATTTCAAAATTTGGCTTATATGTGCGGTGGCACGCCCATTGGTCAGATCCCGCCAATTTTTGGACCAATCACGTGGACTGTCACCAGATACATATGTACAACATTACAGCACTCTAGATAAAAAATTGTGCAAGATATATCAATTTCGAAATTTGGCTTATAAGGGCAGGGCCACGCCCATTGGTCCGATCCCGCCCATTTTCTGACCAATTACGTAGCATGCCACCAGATACGTATACACAACATTGCAGCACTCCCGATAGCAAATTGTGCAAGATATCAAAATTTGGTCTATGTGGGCGGGGCCACGCCCATTGGGCCGATCCCGCCCATTTTTGGACCAACCACGCAGACTGCCACCATATACATATACACAAAATTCCAGCACTCTCGCTAACATATTGTGCAAGTTATATCAATTTCAAAATTTGGCTTATATGGGCGGGGCCAAGCCCATTGGTCCGATCCCGCCCATTTTTTGACCAATTACGTAGAATGCCACCAGATACATATACGCAACATTGCAGCACTCCCGCTAGCAAATTGTGCAAGATATCAAAATTTCAAAATTTGGTCAATGTGGGCGGGGCCACGCCTATTGGTCCGAACCCGCCCATTTGTGGACCAATCACGTAGATCGCCAACGGATATATATACACACAATTCCAGGTCTCTCGCTAACAAATTGTGTAAGATATCACATTTTTAAAATTTGGCTTATATGGGCGGTGCCACGCCCATTGGTTCGATCCCGCCCGTTTTTGGATCAATCACGTGGACTGCCATCAGATACATATGTACAACATTACAACACTCTAACTAACAAATTGTGCAAGATATATCAATTTCAAAATTTGGCTTATATGGGCGGGGCCACGCCCATTGGTCCGGTCCCGCCCATTTTTTGACCAATTACGTAGAATGCCACCAGATACATATACGCAACATTGCAGCACTCCCGCTACCAAATTGTGCAAGATATCAAAATTTCAAAATTTGGTCTATGTCGGCGGGTCCACGCCCATTGGTCCGATCCCGCCCATTTTTGGAGCCATCACGTAGACTGCCACCATATACATAACATTCCAGCACTCTCGCTAACAAATTGTGCAAAATATCTCAATTTCAAAATTTGGCTTATATGGGCGGGGCCACGCCCATTGGTCCGATTCCGCCCATTTTTGGAAAATTCACATAATCTGACACTAAATGCATACACACGAAATTTCAGCACTCTAGCTAAAAATTTTTCTCAATACCAAAATTTGACCCATATGGGCGGGTCCACGCCCACTTGATACATCGAAAATTCAAGTACCCTATTTTCAGCACCCCCTACACATGTACATTCTGTGAAAATTTCAAGATGATCGGTCTAGCCGTTTAGACGTCTATACGGAACAAACATACAAACAAACAAACCCACAAACAGACACTCTCTTTTATATATATAGACTAGCTGGCCCCGGTCCACTTCGTTGCCCCAGACTTCAGATTTCCGATTCCGTCAATTTTTGGATCAATCACGAATACCGCCATCAAAAGCATATACATAAAATAACAGCACTCTCTCTAACAAATTTTTCGAGATATATTCCAAAAAATGGCTCATATGGGCAGGGTCACGCCATTTGGTCCGATCCCGCCCATATTTTAACCAATTACGTAGACTGCCATCAAATGCATATTCACAAAATTACAGCACTCTCGCTAAAAAATTGTGCAAGATATGTGTCTCAATTTCGAAATTTGGCTTATATACGCGGGGCCACTCCAATTAGTTTGACCCGTCCCATTTCCTGACCAATCCCGTAGACTGCCACCAGATACATATACACAATATACAGCGCTCATTTAAACAAATTGTGCAAGATATCTCAATTTCAAAATTACGTTTATATGGGCGGGGCCACGCCCATTGGTTGAATCACACCCTTTTTTTGTTTAATCACGTAGACTACATGAGATGCACAAAATTACAGCACTCTCACTAACAAAATGCGGTGCCATGTCCATTGGTCTGATCCCGCCCATTTTTGGAGCAATCACGTAGACTGTCATCAGATACATATAAACAAAACTGCGGCACTCTCGATAATAAATTGTGCAAGATATCTCAATTTCAAAATTTGGTTTATATGGGCGGGGCCACGCCCATTGGTACTATCCCGCCCATTTTTGGACCAATTACGTAGAATGCCACCAGATACATATACACAACATTGCAGCACTCTCGATAGCAAATTGTGCAAGATATCTCAATTCAAAAATTTAACTTATATGGGCGGGGCCACGCCCAATGGTCCGATCCCGCCCATTTTTGAACCAATCACGTATACTACCAATAGATACATATACACAGAATTACAACACTCTCTTATGAATTGTGAAAAGTATCTAAATTTCAAAATTTGGCTTATATGGGCGGTGCCACGCCCGTTTGTCCGTTTCCGCCCATTTATAAACCAATCATGTAAACTGGAACCAGATACATATGCACAAAATTACAGCACTCTCGCTAACAAATTGCGCAAGTTAATTCAATTTCAAAAGTTGGCTTATATGGGCGGGGCCACGCCCATTCGTCCGTTTCAGCCCATTTTTGGACCAATCACGTAGACTACCACCAGATACATATCCACAAAACTACAGCACTCTCGCTAACAAATTGTGCAACATAAGTCAATTTCAAAATTTGGCTTATATGGGCGGTGCCACGCCCATTAGTCCGTTTCCGCCCATTTTTGGACCAATCACGTATACTACCACCAGATACATGGCACAAAATTACAGCACTCTCGCTAACAAATTGTGTAAGATATCTCAATTTCAAAATTTGGCTTACATGGGCGGGGCCACACCCATTGGCCGATCCCGCCCATTTTTGGACCAATTGAGTAGACCACCACCTAATACATATGCACAACATTACAGCACTCTCGCTAACAAATTGTGCAATATATATCAATTTAAAAATTTGGTTTATAAGGGCGGGGCCACGCCCATTGGTCCAATCCCGCCCATTTTTGGACCAATCACGAAGACTGCCACCAGATACATATGCACAAAATTACAGCTCTCTCGCTAACAAATTGTGCAAGATATCTCGATTTCAAAATTTGGCTTAAAGGGGCGGAGGAACGCCCAGTAGTCCGACCCCGCCTATTTTTGGATTAATCACGTAAGTCGCCAACAGATATATATAAACAAAATTACAGCTCTCTCGCTAACAAATTGTGCAAGATATCTCAAATTCAAAATTTGGCTTATATGGGCGGGGCCACGCCCATTGGTCCTATCCCACCCATTTTTGGACCAATCACGTAGACTGCCACCAGATACATATGTACAACATTACAGCACTTTAGTTAAAAAATTGTGCAAGATATCTCAATTTCAAAATTTGGCTTATATGGGCGGGGCCACGCCCATTCGTCTGATTCCGCCCCTTTTTGGACCAATCACGTAGGTCGCCAACAGATACATTTACCCAAAATTACAGCTCTCTCGCTAACAAATTGTGCAAGATATCTCAAATTCAAAACTTGGCTTATATGGGCGGGGCCACGCCCATTGGTCCGATTCCGTCCATTTTTGAACCAATCACGTAGAGTGCCACCAGATACATATGCACAAAATTACAGCTCTCTCGCTAACAAATTGTGTCAGATATCTCGATTTCAAAATGTGGCTTAAAGGGGCGGGGCCACGCCCATTAGTTCGACCCCGCCCATTTTTGGACCAATCACGAAGACTGCCTCCATATATATATATACAAATGTCTAGTTCTCTCACTAACAACTTGTGCAAGATATGTCAATTTCAAAATTTGGCTTATATGGGCGGGGCCACGCCCATTCGTCTGATTCCGCCCCTTTTTGGACCAATCACGTAGGTCGCCAACAGATACATTTACCCAAAATTACAGCTCTCTCGCTAACAAATTGTGCAAGATATCTCAAATTCAAAATTTGGCTTATATGGGCGGGGCCACGCCCATTGGTCCGATCCCACCCGTTTTTGGACCAATCACGTAGACTGCCACCAGATACATATGTACAACATTACAGCACTTTAGTTAAAAAATTGTGCAAGATATCTCAATTTCAAAATTTGGCTTATATAGGCGGGGCCACGCCCATTCGTCTGATTCCGCCCCTTTTTGGACCAATCACGTAGGTCGCCAACAGATACATTTACCCAAAATTACAGCTCTCTCGCTAACAAATTGTGCAAGATATCTCAAATTCAAAATTTGGCTTATATGGGCGGGGCCACGCCCATTTGTCCGATCCCGCCCATTTTTGGACCAATCACGTAGACTGCCACCAGATACATATGTACAAAATTGCAGCACTCTCACTAACAAATTGTGCAAGATATCTCAATTTTAAAATTTGTCTTATGTGGGCGGGGCCACGCCCACTTCATATATCGAAAATTCAAGTACCCTATTTTCACCACGCCCCACACATGTACATTCTGTCAAAATTTCAAGAAGATCGGTTCAGCCGTTTAGGCGTCTATACGGTACAAACAAACCAACAAACCAACAAACAAACAAACCAACAAACAAACAAACAAACAAACACACATTCTTCTTTATATATATAGATAGAAGATTAAAATTAAAATTTTCAACTCCTTCTCTTATATTCCGATTCAAATTTTCAAACCTTTCTGGATTTCCAATAATTCAAAATATAAAGAGTTATGAATCTTCTACATATTCTTGTGGGTGGTTTTCCCCGTTTTGCTTTTATTTTTAATATTTTTCAGTGTTGAGGATACCAATTTACACCAGAAAATTGTATGCCCATCCCTTCGGCAACATTTTTGTAAACAAGCGTTATCAGTTGTACAATACAACATCGGTAGTGATTTGATCCCACATCGGGAGGAAAATACAAAGGTTTTTCCAACAAGAGTGATATGATTTCTTTGAAAAAAACACACTTTTTGTTAAGGAAATTCAAAAGTTTTTTTATTTAATGTGAAGTACCATCGATACAATTAAGTTTTAAATAAAACGTCATTCAAATGGCCTCCACGAGTTCTTCTGCAGGAACGAATTCGATGAACCCAATTTTCGAGCACTTTTTTCACTAAATCGAGTCGTATGTCACGAATGGCACGTTCAATATTGACTTGTAAAGCTTGAAGAGAGTCTGGTTTATTTCGAAAGACCAATGATCACAATTTCTTGAATAATCTTGTATGGCACGTAGCCGCAATCGGTCAATGACAAAAAGATAGCTCTTAAAGTGTTAGCTCTGGAAAGTGTGTACCAGCCAGCCGACAGATACACAGACAGACAGACGGACGGACGAACATTGCTCACACGACTTAAAATGAGCCAAAACGCATTTCCGCCAAACATACTTAGGGTCTTAGGTCACTCTCTCTCGTAGCAAATGATATATACCCTCCTCTCTAAGGTGAGGGGATATATATTACAGTTCCAATTGTTTATATCTATGTACAAAGACTTACTAACTTCTTCTCAATTTCATCTAATCTGGTGTTTGAAGGTGAAAAACAGCTTAATTCCGATTCGCTGGAGTTGGAAATTTTGTCGGCGATGGTAGCTAATTTACCAAGGCTATCTTCGCTGAGTCAGTCGCCGCCTGTCGTAGCGAACGGACGTGTTATTGCAAAGCGGATAGTTTTTAAACTATTACGCAATTCCTATTCACCTACCTACTACGCAACCACGTGGTTTGTTGTTTTTAAAGCGTAGGTTGAACTGGATGCATCGGTCTCCGGACATAAATTTCTGAGCTCAGTCTGGAAGGCCTATATCGACGTACCTATTACGGGCTAATACTGGCTATGGGGTGTCTAAAAATAAAAACAACAAAAAGCAACAAAACAATGAGGGAGCGATAAAAAATAACTGGAAGATGGTGTAATATGTAGTGAACGAAAGGAGCAGAATGACCCATTACCAAATAATGAGGGAGTGCCACCAGATAGGATAGACTCCCAAAATAAACTTTTACTGGAAAGACAATGATTGAGGTCATCCAGATAAACCTCCACCGGAGCGACAAAGCATCAAACGCTCTGATGGACATCATAAATAAAGGCAGGGTTCATATTACTTTGGTCCAGGAACCATGGACAACTAGCAACAAGGTTACTGGATTAAACCATGTGAACTACAACCTGTTCTACGCTAACACAGGTACTCGTCCAAGGACTGGTATTTTGTGCCATAAAAACTTATGTTTCATTTTCTCACCAGAGTTGTCAACATCGGACGCAACGGTGCTGAGGCAAGGTAATGGAAATATGTACCTGGCGTCAATATATCTGCCATTCGATGCGCCGACATTGCCACCTACGTCGGTGAGGGCATCCAAACACACAAGTAATGAGTTATTAGCTGGATCTGACGCCAACTCCCATCATATCGCTTGGGGTTGAACGAACACCAATAAAAGGGGACACGCCCTTATAGAATTTTTGAATACAAATGACCTCATAACTCTTAGCATGGGAAACACTGCAACCTTTGTTAACAAAATTATGGAAGAAGTATTAGATATAGCGATAAGTTCAGAAAATCTTATTGATGAGATCCATGAGTGGAGGGTTTCGGACGAACACTCCTATTCAGACCACCGTTATATAAGGTTTAAAATTGCACGGCCACCGCCAAACCCAATAAGTTTCCGTAATAAGGCTAAGACCGACTGGACTAATTTCGGAAATCTACTTAGAAATCGATTGGGGCAGCCTACACGCGATTATCTATGTGCAAAAGACATGGATATCAATGTGAAGAAGATTACCGGGGATTTTGTAAAATCATTCGGAGAAAGTTGCCCAGAAAGGAAATCTGCCTATGAGAAACCCTGAATGACAGGACAAATTTGCTCGATTGGAAAAGATGTCCGCAGACTTTACAACAGAGCTCGACGTAAAAAACAATCAGTATATTGGGACGACTACCACAGAAGACTCAAAGAATACAATAAAATCATTAGAAACGTAACTCCTGGAGGCTTTTCTGTGAACAGGAAGATAGCGTTTACAGCATGTCTAAAATGAAAAAGTTCCTCTCAAAAACTCATGTCCAAACCGAAACACTGGTGGATGACACGGGTAAAAGGATGGAAACTATAGAGGATACCGTAAGCCTCTTGATGAAAACTAATTTTCCGACTGGTAATGCTGGACCAACAGAGGAACAGTTACAGAATGAAAATGTATTGCATCAAGTACCTATTACGGATATAACTGATGGTATGGTTAAAGAAGCGGAGGGTTCACTGCATGCCTAACCCATTCTTATACCCCAAAAAACTGGCAGGAATCAAGGGTGGTCTTCATACCAAAGCCTGGCAAGGCGAGTTATACGACCCCAAAGGCTTATCGACCCATTAACCTTACTTCTTTCCTGTTAAAAACAATGGAGCGAATAATTGATAACATGGTCAAAAGTAAAATAGCGGATGACAGGCTAAATTCAAACAACACGTTTATGTCTAAGGAAGATCAGTGGAAACAGCTCTGCATGAGGTAGTGCACCACATAGAAGAGTCCTTCAGTAAAGAAATGTATACACTTGCTGTTTGCATAGACATTGAGGGCGCTTTTAACAGTGTACAAACCGATACACTTATCCAGTCCTTAGATGAGTTTCAGGTTGACCGGGCGCTGAAAAACTGGATCAACAATCTGCTAAGGAATAGGTGGATTATTTGTAGGTCATATGACGTAAAAATCAGAGACAAGGTAAATCGTGGAATACCTCAGGGGGTATTTTATCGCCTCTTCTATGGGGTACGACGATACACAGTCTCCTAAAAGCCCTCACCAATGAAGGACTTAAACCAGTCTGTTATGCAGACGGCGTTGTAATACTTCTAATGGGCTTTCATCCAAATCTATTATGCAGAAGAGCTGTAGAGGCACTTAACATAGCATATAACTGGGCACAACCAAGGGGATTGAATGTTAACCCAGACAAAACAGAAATATGTCTATTCACAAGGAAAACGAAGATCCCACGTTTTACCCGGCCTCGATTCCTGAATAAGACAATTGCTATAACTAAAAAGGTAAAATACTTGGGAGTAATATTGGATCAGAAACTGTACTGGAAAGATCATCTTGAAGAAAGAGTTAGAAAGGCCCACAGATGTTGGTCGTTGTGCAGAAGAGCTATAGGTTTAAAATGGGGACTACGTCCAAATATGACTCACTGGCTTTACATGAGCGTGGTTAGACCAACTGTGTGAACTGGCTCAGTAATACACAAAGCTTAAATATGCCAACATCTTCACAGATAGCCAAAAGGCGATTAAAGCAATAACATCGGAAAGGGTCAAATCCAGAACTGTGTTAGACTGTAAAAGAACAATAAATGATTACTCAGTCAATTGCGTATTTGCTGGGTACCAGGACACAACGGAGTGATTGGAAATGAACGGGCAAACAGCTTGGCTTCAAAGGGCAGAGAACTTCGAGTAATAAATTTGGAAAATTGGAAACCTTTCGAAGCCACGAAAAATGAGTTGAAGCACTGGGCAGTGATGGCTCACAAAACTGTGTGGAATAGCGCAACAGTAGGAGCAATTGCAAAGGGCGACCCAAATGAAAAGAAAACCAGTAAGGAAAGGCAGAAAGTCGGGCGGGGCCGACTATATAATACCCTACACCTCCCTAACAATGCGATAAAGGTCACTGCGATAATAATTTGGAATAATTGGTAAGTAGGCAGGAACATATTATCTAATCCTAGCCGATAATCGCTAAATTAAGCAATATTCGTTCCTAAATTGAGAAACATCTTTCCGGGAAATATTAATGATCGGAAGTAAAGTACAACTTCTATTGCGCGTTGATACCAAATCAGGAGGAACATATATATGGAGGTTATATATAAATCTGAACCGATTTTCCCTGAATACTCATTCATGTAAAAAGACCTCTTTCTGTAGAATTTCGTACTGATCGGATATATAATACAGTCTCTACAGCGCTTACATGTCAAATCGGTGGTAACATATATATGGGGGTTATATCTAAATCTGAACCGATTTTCTCCGAATTTGGCAGTATACCTTCGAGTAATAAGAAACCTCTTTCTGCCGAATTTCGCACTGATCGGATATAAAATAACACTTTTACAGCGCTTACATGTCAAATGGGGGGTAACATATATATGGGGGATATATCAAAATCTGAACCGATTTCTTCGAAATTTAAAAGTGTTTATTCATATAATATGAAACCTCTTTTAGCCAAACTTCATACCGATCGGATATAAAATACAGTTTTTACAGCACTTACATGTCAAATCGGGGATAACATATAAATGGGGGCTATATCTAAATCTGAACCGATTTTCTACGAATTTGGCAGTATTCCTTCATGTAATAAGAAAACTCTTTTTGCCGAATTTCGCACTGATCGGATATAAAATACAGTTTCTACAGCGCTTACATGTCAAATCGGGGGTTACATATATTTGGGGGCTATATGCAAATCTGAACCAATTTTCTCCGAATTTGGCAGTATTCCTTCATGTAATAAGAAACACTGATCGGTTATAAAATAAATTTTTTACGGCGCTTACATGTCAAATCGGGGCTAACATATATATGGGGGCTATATCCAAATCTGAACCGATTTTAACAAAATTAAATAGGGATCGTCCTTGGGCCAAAAAACAGATATGTGTAAAGTTTCGTCAAGATCGGGCCATAATTGCGACCTGTACTTTGATTACAAGAATACATCTACAGACAGACGGACAGACGGACAGACAGACGGACATAGCTAAATCGACTCAGAAAGTGATTACAAGTCGATCGGTATAATAAACAATGGATCTATCTCTTTTGGGTGTTACAAACAAATGCACAAAGTCATAATACCCTGTACCACAGTGTGGTGTACAGTTTCAAGAGATTCAAGAGATTCATCGGGGCGACGAACAAATTCATCGATAGGATTATTCCGTATGTTAGCTGACTTTTGAAGAAAAAATATACGAGATGATGTACAAACAAACAAAGGAAAAAAAAGAACAAACTTTTTAATTAATTTGTCTAAAATTTAAGCATTTGTACTATATATTGCACTAATCGTCGCTTGTGAATATGGGATTTGTAAATCGGTCCGTATTTGATATAGCCCCCATCTATGGGATGCATTTTTCAACCGATCGTGCTAAAATGAAAGCCTTTAAACGATGTTCTGCACTTAATCGTCCCTAGTAACAAGCAAGAAAGCTTCAGTCGGGTAAACCGACTAAGGTATACACTCACTTTGTGAGTACTGTAATTAGGGTGTCCAAAACCGGGACCGGTTATCCGGTTAACCGGTTTTGCAACCCAAACCCGTAACCGGTTTCTTAAAAAATTTCATTTTCGGTTAACCGAGAAAGCCGGTTTTTTCATGTCGGTTAACCGACATGTTTATTGTTTAAAACAAAAATTAAAGTATTGATCTATTTTTTCTATTTGTTGTGGATACCATTTATACAAGATGCAACAAATAACAACGATGAGGTGGATAATTCTGACAGTTGTTCTGAATACTCTGAAAGTGAATATGAATTCACTGATCTTGAAAATGATTTTGGCTTTATTCCTGATATCCATGATGTAATAAATAAAGTCAGGAAGTACTGCAAAGCATTCAATAAGACGTCCATGAAGCACAGAACACTCAAGCATACGTTCAGGGACGGAAAGACAAATTTTTTGCGATGTTAAATCCCGACAGAACAGCCAGATACCTCTGATTCGGTTTGATATATAGTTGTTATATTGATGAGTCAAATAATTTAATTTTGGATTTATGTCACACACGGAATAGAAAAACGAAAGGCACGCAACATTGTATGATGACTTTGCTTCTTTTTTTAAAAGTTTAAGAAGAAAACGGAGAAGCTGTGTTACTTATACAATGCTTTAATGACTATCGGACTAATATTGACTACTTTAACGTTTGTGCGCTTTTTCAACGTCAAGTTACATATTAAATTGTATTCTATTTTTAAGATATTATTATAAAAAAACATTCTAAATGATTTATTATTTTTTTAAGGTAATTTCAGAATTATAATACTTTCTATTTAAAGTAAACCAAAAAATTAAACCTGTAATAAACGAAATAATAATCTATGTTTGTTTACTAATTTCTACTACAAATGATTGTTAGTTGTTTTTTGTTTTACAATAAACATTTAATGAAATTTTAATCACTTTCGTATATTATTTAAAAACCGGCCTAAAAACCGGTTAACCGGTTTCGACAAAAAATAATAACCGAAACCCGGATTATAAAAAAAGTAATATTTCGGTTAAACCGGAAAACGCTTTTTCGAAAGAACCGGTTTTTTGGACACCCTAACTGTAATATGAAATACAAGACGTAATCTGTCAATTTGTATGGGAGGTACCAGGGGGGGTTTAACAAATACTCCTTAGAATGTATACTTGAAATATATTGCACTGTACCGAATTGTAAGCGTTTATGTGCACTGGTATAGTAAAGTTATGATCTATGCAATTTTGGTATGATTTGGCCATTTTGTGTGGGAGGTACCAAAAGGAGCGTGTTGATAACGCAAATTTTTCATAGGTCTATATGTGCTTTAAAAATATTACACAGTGCAAAATTTTTTTGTATTTTCGGGCATTGGTACTCACGCTATAAGCTCTTAAA
The DNA here is from genome assembly GCA_963930755.1 of Eudasyphora cyanicolor. Taxonomy (NCBI): domain Eukaryota; kingdom Metazoa; phylum Arthropoda; class Insecta; order Diptera; family Muscidae; genus Eudasyphora; species Eudasyphora cyanicolor. Next base: position 101,050,365 of record OZ005738.1, on the reverse strand, counting down.
TTTTTGTATAAAATGGTACATTTGTGTGGGAGATACCAAAAGGGGTGTGGCTATAACCCCCGTTTTTCACTGGACCGTAGGCACTATAAGATCATTACACTGCACACGTACATTACACTTCACGTATTTTTATGCTCTGGTATTCAAGTTATAAGTTCTTATATTTTGTGCAAAATGGTCCATTTGTGTGGGAGGTACCATAAGGGGCGTGGCAACTTCGCCTATTTTTCACTAGATTGTAGGTACTATAAAACCATTACACTGTAAGAAATTTCAATTCTTTGCATGCACATGTACTTAAGTTATAAGCTGTTAACTTTTGATGAAAAATAGTACATTTGTGTGGGAGGTACCAAAAGGAGCGTGCCAATTACGCCCACTTTTCACTGGACTATAAGTACTATAAAAACATTACACTGTACAAAATTTCAAGTATTAGCATGAAGTGATATTGTTGTTATAAGCAGTTAATTTTTGATGCAGAATGGTCCATTTGTGTGGGAGATACCAAAAGGAGCGCTGCAACTTCGTCCATTTTTCTTGGGGTGATAGTGACTAATAAACTAATATTATGTGTAGAATATCAGAGTATTAAAATAAGTAGTATAGAAGTTGTTAAATAATCAATAATTCAATAAATATTAACCCTTTGTGGGGGAGGTACAAGAAGGAGTGGACCAATATGGCCCATCTGCGAACTTAGCCGGAGAGAGAAAAAAATATTACCTCATACCAAATTTTAAGTCAATCGGTTACTCCTTATCGAGTTATCGTGAGTTATCGTGCGCACCAGCCAGCAGACAGACAGACGGACGGACATTGCTCATTCGACTTAAAACGACCTAAAACATATATCCGCCGAACATACTTAGGGTCTTATGTCACTCCTTCGATGTGTTACACTTTTGGCCGTAGCAAATGATACACGGGGAAAAATCACCTTTTTTGATATGTTTGAATCGAAAGGAAATATATTTGTAACACAAATTTTTAAATATTAAATATTTCTGAGCAAATAACTTTTATTTGAAAATCAATAAAATATATTTGGAACGCATAAACTATTATATTACAACAAAATATATTTGCAAACTTATTTCTTCCAATAAAATATGTGTTTAAATACAAATAAAATTATTGTTTAGGAATTCATCCAAATATATTTTATTTAGAAAAGATTTTTAAGACTTTTGCTGACTTTTTAGAATTTCAGTTTACATTTTTCCTTTTCGAATTGTACCTCCCAGTTACAATACCATATGTAGCATTAACTTCTGTTTAAATCAATCATTTCAAATTTCTGCGTCATCATTTCTTGTCAATCCTCCAAGTTATTTATTTTGATTCAAGATTATACTATTTCAATTATTATTAATTATTATTTTTAAGAAAATTAAAAATGTCTAAAAAAATTACTTTGAATTAGTAAAGAAATTTAACACAATTAACGTATTTTCTGAATTCTTAAGTGCAAATAAATATTTGTTTCGGAAATAATAGTCTCAAATAAAAACATATTGGGATGTAAACAAAGGTTTGTTTAGAATAACATTTTCCCAAATATATACTTTTTGTGTGTGTAACCAATATGATATGTTTAGAGTGTACCATAAACATTTATATGTTTCAAGCCGAATATGTTTGGAAAAATATACTACGCAAGCGATTTTTTTTCAGCGTGTATATACCCTCGTATCACTAAAGTGAGGGTATAAAAAAGAGTATATAGGTCGATGGCCGAAATTTAAGCATTTATGCTGTACTTTACTTTATATCTTCCCTGAAGAAAATTGGGTACATCAGTCCATGTTTTGATATAGCTCCATATAAATCTTTCATGAGTTCTTGACACTCTAGCATTTCACTGAAATTTTTATTTCATATTGTCTAAAATCGTTCTTAGTACAAAAGGGGAACATCGAAGCAGCTTTTAATGTAAATCTCCTTATGAAGGTCCCTTCCGACTTCTTGATGATGTAAAGAATACATTTATACAAAAGATCTGGGTGAATTATTGACTTCAAATTTTAATTTGTCTATTGCAAAAATTGGCCATATCGGTTCACGTTTTGACATAACCCCTCATGAAGGACCGAGAGGAATTTGGCGGGTGTAGGTGTTACTTTTTTAACGGATGAGTCTGTTATTTAGAAATTTGTACTCTATACAACCCGTAACAATTCTTAGTAACATACCTACATATTTCTCCGTACTTTGCTTGACAAATAATGGTAGAGGGGTCGGCCCCCCAGGCTTTAGTCATCCCTTACTTGTGTGGATTGACAACAAAATTAGTTTTTTAACGAAAACAATTTCGATCAGATATAGCCTCTGAGAAAAAATTTAGGGCCCCATAAATTTATATTTTCAACAAATACGTAATTTTTTCCGAAAAAATATATGTCGTATTTTCGAGTTATAGAGAAAATTATTAAAAGGTAGTTAATATTGTTAACAAGCTTATTTACATCACACCGTTTTTTACTAAAATTTCAAAACTAAACCAAATTTTTTCAAATCGCAAAGCCGAATAAACCACGCTTTTCTGCGTAGTGTATTATTATATTGAAGGGACGAAATATGAATCAATTTTCGGACATTTCAATATACTTTGATTGCGAGAGTATAGAAATAAAAAAATATTAATTGTCAAGTTTGGTAATTCATTTAATTACAGATCTTTTTCCTTGGGTGAGGCTATAAAAACTGTCCCTCTAAAAAGCAACAGCATTAGCAACAAAATCCAAGTCAACCGGCCAAACAAGCAGTGGCGAACATTTCATAAATTTCCCAAAAAGATGAGGGCTTACAAAGTTGCGTAAACGAGTGCGTAAAATTCTGTTTGTCAGGGTGTGTGCCTCAGTAGTTACAGGATAGTATATTTTACATTAGCAAGACGTAAAGATTTGCTCTGTGGACAAAGGGTCCTTACCAGTCCACAGCATCTCTCTCTGCAAGAAACATAACCAGCGAAAGCAATAACCAAATTGGTGAATGGACGGATCTGCTTAAGACATCTTTACCACCGAAATATTATTTTCGTCGAAATTACAATGGCAACAAAGAAATGCCATAGACGACGCTACATAAGCGAATGAGCGACCTAACCAACGACTGGATGCCTGGATTGGATGGATATATTATTCTTCATGAGTGAATTTTAACATAAAATGATGTGCCTTTTGGCATGTTGCATTAGAGCCACATTCCATTCGGTGAAGCAAACAGAAAAAAGGGGAGACAAAGAGCTATTCACAAAATGAAAATGCAACCCCTCATGATGTGGTCATGAAAATTAGAATATAAAATAAAATAATTCATAAGTACAAAGTAAAGTACATTGTATGCACTTGTAGAGTAGTTCAGTTGTTGACAGTGCACACAAATCTATGTAAGGAGATTGGGCCAAGTACCCGCAGTTTTTTAGTCATCTCCAGTGCTGCACTCTCTGCAACTGCCAACATCAGTGACTGCAACTGAAAGATTAATTACCAACAAAATGTTAGATTTGAACAATATACTATTGTTGTAATGATGTTCATTGTTACGATATGTTGTAAATTTTATTAAACTAACAAAGATTAGGAAAAAGTAATCCCAAAAAGGAACATTAAAGAATGTAATAAGTTAAGAGACTAGAAAAAATATCTGACGCCACCCTTAGAATCAACAATGCTTATATTTTAGAGAATAAACGATAACTAGAGACTAAAGTCAGGAGATGTCATCGACTGTATAATACCCTACAAACCACTTTTTGCAAAGCGGTACACCTAACATGTATCTTATGAAATCCGAAGGCACTTATGTTGGGGTTGTATTTTTATTATTACTAGAGCTAACAAACAAAAAAAACAGACAAAAATCAGTCGGAGTGACTGAAAGTAGCCTACACCCACGTTAGACCAATTGATATAAACCTATACAGACTTTCTTCATATTATGCAATTTTGGTTCTTGAATCAAGTAACCCATCTTTTTATAACTTACGCAACAATGCGTAATCGTGTCCGTCCGTCTGTCTGTAGACGTTTCATTGTAATCAGTGAGCACTGTGCTCACATTTGTTCAAGTTTAGATATAGAACACACATATGTATACTCGTATATGTATGACTTCTGATTTGGCATGTAAGCACTGCAGAAGTTCGCTTTGTATGATCAGTAGTTACAGGATAGGATATTTTATATTTGCAAAACGGAAAGATTTTCTCTTTGGGCAAAGGGTCAATCACACTCCATAGGGTTCTTATTAGTCCATAGTCTCTCTCCTTCTCTATGCAAGCAACATAACCAACAAAAACAATATCCAAATTGACGGATTTCTTAAGAAATATCATTTTCGTCGAAATTAAAATGGCAACAGAGAAAAGACATAGACGACGCTACAGGAGCGAATAAAGGAATTAACCTAAGAATGGATGCCTGGATTGGATGGATATTTTATTTTTTATGAGTACATTTTGACAATAAACGAAGTTCGTTTTGGTCTTTGCATTAGAGCAACATTCCATTCGTAGAAACAAGCAGATAAAAGGGGGACGAAAAGCTATTCACAAAATAAAAATGCAATCCCTCTTGATGTGACCATGAAAATTAAAACATTAAATGAAATAATATGTACGTAAGTACAGAGTAAAATACATTTCATGCACTTGCAGAGTAATACAGTTGTTCAAAGATTACAGAAATCTTTGTGAAGAAATTTGTATTAGTCATCTCCAGAACTACACTGTCTGCAACTGCCAACATCAGTGGCTGCCACTGGAAAATCAATTACCAACAAAATGGTGGATTTGAAAAAAAAATATTATTATTGTAGTGATATGTATGAATTGTTATCATATGATGTAAATTGTAATACACTAATAATTCTTAACAAAGAAGTAATCCTGAAATGTACTATTATAGCAGAAGATGAACATTTTAAATTATGAGACTACAAAATATCCTACTCCTCTCCATATGGGCTAGAATAAATAATTGATCGAACATAGCTTACAATTTAGATAATAAACAACTAAAACAATGCGACAAAAAAATTTTGTGTCCGAGACCAAAAACTTTTTTTAAGCTACACCATACTGTGGTACGGGGTATTATAAGTTTGTTTCATGGCAGATGTTTGTAACACCTAGAAATACTAGCAGACCCACCTTCAAGCAGTCATAGAAGCACTCAGAGCCGAAAAAACTGCAGGATCTATAAAAATTGACTTCCAGAACAACGTGCCTAATGTAGTTACTGTACATTGGGATGGAAAGCTCTTGCCAGGTTTAGATATAAGAAGTTTAAAGGAAGAACGATTGTCAACAAAGAAAAACTTCTTGCTGAGCCTGGAGTTCCACAGGAAAGGATCAGGGAAAAGCCATATCGAACGCGATCTTTGATCTCAACCTTAATGACAAGGTGCATGTGTTGTGATACAACAGCATCGAATACTGGACACTTCAGAGGAGCTTGTGTTCTCTTGGAACAGAGCTTGGGAAGAGATTTGCTGTTTTCGCTTGTCGTCATCATGTTTATGAATTGGTCTCAAAACTGAATTCAAAAACAAGCTAACGCAAGTTTTGCTGAAAACTCAGTTATTCTGCTCTTCGAAAATTTTAGAAACAGCTGAAAAAACATAAATTCTACCACGATTGAGTAACACAACGTTTTTCCGGAATCAAAAATTACATCTTTGATAAAGTGCGGTAAAACACATACAGGGTGGCTGATATGTAATGCAACAAAGTAAAGCAAAGTAATTTTTTTTTTAAATTTTATTGTTCAAACGCAAAAATGTCGGAAATAACATAAAATTTTAGAAACAGTTTAGATTTGTTCGAATTGGCCACCTTTGGCACGAATTATGGCCTTCAAACGGCCGACAAAGCCATCACACGCTGTACGAAAGTGGCTCTGCGGTATTTTGGCCCATTCCCGGCGAAGCGCCGTCTTGAGATGATCGATACTTTGGTATATTTTAGTGCGAACCTTACTCTCTAAAATGCCCCAGGCGCTAAAGTCCAACGGATTGAGATCCGGAGATCTTGGTGGCCATTGTGCGGTAGAAATGAAGCGAGGAACCGCCTTTTTAAGCCATTCTTGGTTGACGCGTGCTAAGTGCGATGGTGCTGAGTCCTGTTGGAATGACCATGGTCTGCGGCCGAAATGTTTGTCTGCCCAGGGCTTCAATACTGTCTTTAGGACATTTTCCCGATAATATTCGGCATTTATTTTGACCCCATGGTCGATGAACACGAGCGGGGAGCGACCATCGGCCGTTACTGCGGCCCACACCATTAACATTGGGCGGCGCTTGAGTTCTGGTGGCCAATAGAAGGTGTAAATTTTCAGCTGACCTCTTTGGCAAGTAAACACGATCATTTTGTTTGTTCACAAACTGCTCAATTTGGAATGGCTTCTCATCGGAGAAAACCAAATTCGGTAACTGGCCACTTTCGTGCAAGCGAAGCAACTCCTTGGCTCTTTCCATTCTAACTTTTTTTTGTGCATCGGTGAGCTATTGCACTTTTTGGAACTTCAATGGCTTTAGTACAAGCTCATTTTTTAATATGTGTTGTATCCGTTCTCGCGATATGTTCAGCTCACGAGCAATTTTTCTACCACTGCGGCTTGGATTTCGATCAAATCTGGCCTTCACTTTTCGGATCATTTCTGGTGTTGTTACCGTTTTTTTCGTCCACTTTAACGGGAAATGGTACGAGAAACAAAAGATTTATTCACATTTAAATGCTGGAGGGCTCTAACGATAGTCACTTGTGTTTTTCCACCCAAATATAAAGCAATCATACTATCACGCTTGAATTCCATCACGAATAACTTTTTTCTGAATGCAATAGATCAAAATGCTTTTGTAAGCTTGTAAACAATAAAATGAACTGCCACTGAAATAAATCTGTCAGCTATCAGACTAGCGGTTTAGAAATGATAGCAACCTGAAGTTAGTTGCAATACATATCAGCCACACTGTAATCAAGATATAAGCTTTTTAAAAACGTTAAAATATTACGAAAAAGTTGACTCTGCAGTATCAAAAGCAGCTATCAGCAAATTCAGCCGCCACTTAAGGAATTTAAATGAGGAAGCTGTCATTTTATCATTATTTGACGATGAAGTTGAACAGAGATCAATTCGAAGATGTTCGAAAACGATACATCCCAACGAAGGAAGAATTATCAAACACATTGTATGGTATGTTTCATAAATTGTTACCTTTTGTAAATTATTACCTTTAATCTTTTAACTTTCATAATTTTTTAGTTGCAGATAAAACGCTAGACAAATTTGTGTCAGTGCGGAGCAGAACATTATTATCTCGACTACAAATTGATGACAGTTTTCTCGAGATAAATGCGTCTTTTTGGGAAAATAACCCTGCTTACGAAAAAGCTCAAAGGAAAGTAACGCATCTGAAGGTAAATGACACCGCTGAGAGAGTTGTCAAGCTAATTCAAGATTTTCACGGGCATATCACGGCTTAATAAACAGACTCTAAAGAGCCTGGCTAATAGTTGTATATTTTCTTTATAATTTAATAAATACATAACATCTTTATTACATTTTGCGAGACTTTTATAAAAAATTAAACACTCTGTCGGCACCTGTTCCAATCATCGCAGAATGACGAACTTTGATATTTAAGATGGTTTTTGCATTTATAAAAGATTTGGGGGTATGCGATTTAAAATAAGGAAAAAATGTTTTTTGTCGTATAAGGGACACCCTAATGTATATGTTTCGTCCGATTTGGCTGTTTATCTCTACAGAAGCTGTATTTTACATCCAATTGATTTGAAATTTAGCATGGTAGAGTTTCTTGATCTCAACATTGCTCAATTTAAAGAAAATCGGTTCAGATTTAGAAAAAGCTCCCATATATAGGTAGTTCTTTCTCAAGTGTCACAGGTCAAAAAATAGGCCTTCTGAAATTCTCAGAAAAATGTTGCCCTAGTATGTGGGATTAATGACCCACAATATTAAAAACTAGCTGGACCCGGTCCACTTCGTTGCCCCATTGAGATTTGCGATCCCGTCCATTTTTGAACTCATCACGAATCCTGCCACCAAATACATATACATAAAATAACAGCACTCTCGCTAACAAAATTTTTAAGATATCCCTATTTCAAAATTTGACTTATATGGGCGGGGCCACGTCCATTGGCCCGATGCCGTCCATTTTTAAACCAATCAGGTAGACTACCACCAGATACATATACACAGAATTACAACTCTCTCTCTAACATATTGTGAAAAATATCTAAATTTCAAAATTAGGCTTATATGGGCGGTGCCACGCCCATTGGTTCGATCCCCCCTATTTTTGGACCAATCACGTAGACTTGCACCAGATACATATGTACAACATTACAGCATTCTAGCTATCAAACTGTGCAAGATATATCGATTTCCCACTTGGTACATCAAGTAACCTATCTTCACCACCCGCCGCGCATTTACATTCTGTGAAAATTTCAAGAAGATCGGTCCAGCCGTTAAGACGCCTATATGGTACAAACAAAAAACCAATAAACACACATTCTTCTTTATAAATATAGATAAATAAAAATTGGAGGCTGGGGCGAAGTCAAAGTTCAATGTATTTGTAATGCTACAAAGCATAAGAAATTGGAAATAGAAAATATGGTTTCTTAAAGAATTTTCCGTGCACTGTTCATAAAAAATATTAATTTTATCTTAAATAATTTATTTCGGTCACTTGTCCCGGAAATAAAAATGTAAATTGCGATATATCAGAATCGATCTAATTTTTTATAAACCAGTAAGGAAAGGCAGAAAGTCGGGCGGGGCCGACTATATAATACCCTACACCTCCTTAACAATGCGATAATAATTTGAAATATACTCGTATGTATATATGCAAATGTTTACCCATTATCGCTAAATTAAGCAATATTGGTTCCTAAATTGAGAAACACCTTTCTCCCAAATTTTGTAATGATCGGAAGTAAAGTACAACATCTACAGCGCTTTGATACCAAATCAGGAGGAATATATTTATGGAGGTTATATATATGTAAATGTGAACCGATTTTCTCTGAATGTTCATTCATGTAATAAGAAACCTCTTTTTGTCGAATTTCGTACTGATCGGATATAAAATACAGTCTCTACGCTGCATACTCGTCAAATCGGGTGTAACATATGTATGGGGGCTATATCTAAATTTGAACTGATTTTCCCCAAATTTGGCGGTATTATTTTATATAATAAGAAACTTCTTTCTGCCGCACTGATCCGATATAAAATACAGTTTCTACAGCGCTGTCAAGTCAAATCGTGGGTAACATATATATGGGGACTATATCTAAATCTGAACAGATTTTGGCCAATTTAAATCGACTCAGAAAGTGATTTCAAGTCGATCGGTATAATAAACGATTGGTCTATCTCTTCTCTTTTTGTGTATTATAAAGAAACGCACAATGTTATAATACCCTGTACCACAATGTGGTGTAGGGTATAAAAACGAAAAATGTGGTATTTATGTTTTAAAATAGCTGTTTTGAGAGCTACATCTACACGGGGACTACAACAAAATTCAATTTTATTTTTATAAATTTTATTGAGATGAATTCTTGCCAAAATAGAATATAAATTGCAAAGCTTCAGCAAAATTTCTTAGAAAATGTGGTGTTTATGTTTATGTAGGTGGACAATAACAAAATATAAACTGATTCAAAAAATTTTTACTGCGAAGAATAATTGTCTTAATTAAATACAAACTGCAAAGATTCAGTTAAAATGCATAGAAAATATGTGGGAGGTACCAAAAGGGGCATGGTAATAACGCACATGTTGAACGGGACTATTGGTACTGTATGGCATTAGACTCCACAAAATTTTAAGTATTTGTATGGACTGGAGTAAAAGTTATAACAGTTTACTTTTTGTGCGAAATGGTCCATTGTATATTTTTCACGAGACTTTAGGTACTAAAGGGTCCGCCAAATAACTATTTTTTTTTGAAAACATCGCGCAAGACATCCAGTGCAGCTTCGGCTGTGTGGCACGTAGCGCCGTCCTGTTGCCAAATGTTGCCAATATCCTCCTCTTCAATTTTTGTGAACAAAAATTCGTTCAACATGGCCCGATAAAATGGCCCAATTATGCCTCTGGACCAAAATCCTCACCAAACAGTGACTCGTTTTGGGTGTATCGGCTTTTCAATGTATGCGTGCGGGTTTTCTGTGCCCCAAATGTGACAATTTTGCTTGTTTACATACCCGCCAAGATCAAAATGAGCTTCATCTGAAAAGATGATTTTTTGGCAAAATCGGCATCTTCGGTAAGTCCATCGCTCCCAGCGTTGTTCAAGCGTATACACCACCATATTCGTTCAGCGGATGGATAAGACTAATTATCTGTCAAATCAGACATGAGCTAAGTGTTACCATTCACGAAATAAGCACTAGTTGAAAAAAAAACGTTAGATGATGGCCTTTATAAAAGCATTACACTTCGCAAATTGTCAAGTATTTGTATGGACTGGAAGCAAAGGACAAACTTTTTGTGCAAAATGGTCCATTTGTATGTGAGGTACCAAAAGGGGCGTGGCAACTTTGCCCATTTTCTCAATGTGATAGCGACTATGTAACGTATACTATGTGTGAAATTCTGAATGATTCCGATAAAATTCTGAATAATTCAGTTAATAAAGAGTTCATATTTCAATAAATGTTGACCCTTTGTAGGAGAGGTAATCGAAGGAGTGGAAAAAAGTATTAACACATACCAAAGTCATTCAGTTACTAGTATCGAAAATTATCCTGCGCACAAGCCAGACATATGGACGGACGGTCATTGCTCAAATTTCAAATATTCTTGGGACTCTTGGGACTCCATCGATGTGTCACACTTTGGGCCGCAGAATCTGATGCACTCGTATACCCCTTGTTCAAAATAGTTGTTCTATAATTTCTACATTTATCCGTAGATTTTCTTTTTTTTGATATTTTTATGGTTTCTGTTGCCAACCAAAAACGTTTTTAACAAAAAATAAAATTTTTTCTAATTGTTTTAAAGACAGTACTGTACTTTTCCACGTGAAAATTTTATTATTAAAATTAGTAGTCCCCATAAGTGCATTTAATCTAAAGTGTATCCTGGCTTTATCGAGCAAAAGGCACCTTCCAAGAAAATGGAAATTTTACAGAAAAACATTTTAAAAAAAATTGCCGTACAACATTTTATAATTTTTTTTTCTTGTTTATGACACCATATTATACCAGAAAATGTTATGCACAGCCCTTTGACAAATATTTTGTTGCATATTTTAATTATAGACTAAAATCAGGGGAATGTCACCTATACACCTAAATATTTTTTGATTGTTGAACACTAAATCGAGGGGAATTATATTCATATCATTATCGCTGGTGTCCTTAAAGGTAAAAACACACAAAATTCGGACGGAGTTGAAAGCATGTGCCCTACACCACCCTTAAAATAGTTGCTCAAAACCTATACAGACTACGCTATTTTCTTTTTGGATCAAGAAATAGGGTATACAAATATGATCTTGATGAAATTTGGCACAGTGCTTTAATTTTGGGCAAAGATGATCCCTATTGATACTGGTGACGAGTGCGAGCTGATTATTGGGTCAGATACGAACGCTCACCATCCTATCTGGGGTAGTACGGATACAAGTCTATCTATCTATCTTGTTGACTGAGAAATCCAGAATAAGCCGGGCTATTTGAGCCCTTCAAATCACCTGGACCTGGATGTAGGCTCTATCAGGCTTTCATACATCCCAGATCGATGGAGAGACACCAAAGTGGTATTTATAAACAAAGCGGGAAAAATATAGCACGCTAGGCCAAAAGATGTCAGGCCAATTATCATATCCTCCTTCCTGGTAAAAGGTCTGGAAGCACTTTTAGATTATTTCATTGGTGAAAACCTGGATACAAAGGTCCTGTCGAGGGCCAACATGTTTACAATAAGGGAAAGTCTACATTTCAATGAATTCGCTATAGTGAAATTTCTTGACATTGAAAGGGCTTTTAACAACATTCACACAGATGCGGTAAATTACTTTATGATGTAATGTAAATTCTAGTAAAGTTTAGAAACTAAGTCATCCGGAAATACATTTTTAAAATGAATATATTAAGTCAGGGGACTACCAAATATCCTACGCCACTCCACATGGACTACACGCTGAAAAAAATCGCTTCTGTAGTATATTGTCCCAAACATATTCGGCTTAAAACATATATATGTTTAGGGTACTCTCTAAACATATAATATTTGGTACACACAAAAATTGTGTATTTGGGAAGATATTGTTCTACACAAATATTTGTTTATATCCCAATATGACTGTTATTTCCGAAACAAATATTTATTCGCATTTAAGTACTCATAAAATACATAAGTTGTGTTAAATTTTTAAAAATTTTTAATGTTTATAAAAATAATAAATAATAATAATTGAAATCGTATAATAAATTACCTAGAGGATTGACAACTAATGATGGCTTGGAATACTCAGAAATATGAAATTATTGATTTAAAACAGAAGTTAATGCTGCATATGGTATTATAACTGGGAGGTACAATTCTAAACCAAGAAAAAATTAAAACTAAAATTCGAAAAAGTCAGCAAAAATTTCGGAAATCTTTTTTAAATAAAATATATTTGGAAAATATCCTAAATAATAATTTTAATTGCATTTAAACACATATTTTATTTGAGAAATTTAGTTTGCAAATACAATTTGTTCTAATTTATTAATATATGCGTTTCAAATATATTTTATTGATTTTCAAATAAAATTTATTTGCTAAGAAATATATAATATTTAAAAATTTGTGTTCCAAATATATTTTCTTTCGGTTCAAACATATAAAAAAAAGGTGATTTTGTCCCGTGTAGAATCAACTGTAGTGACCCCTATCGATACCTTCATTCTAAAAAATACTACGTCGACTTAGCACGTTTGTAGGGAGATTGCATGTTTAATTTTATTTTATTAAACGCTCAAAAAAATCGCTTCTGCAGTATACTGTACCAAACATATTCTGCTTGAAATATATACATGTTTAGGGTACACTCGAAATATATTATATTATTTACGAAACAAATATTTAATTTATATTTAAGTATATCAGTACCTTTATTTTTAGACAAGTTTATGCTTTTTATGCTTTTCAGTATTTTAACGTTAATTTTTTCAGAAATTTAAATGTTCGTTTAATTCCTTTCAATTGATATTATACGTTGCTTGATGGGTTGACAACAAACGACGACTTGAAATAAATATAAATTTATAATTATTGATTTAAGCAAGGGCAAATAAAACGTATGTAATTTTTAATTGGTAGGGTGTCCAAAAAACGGTTATTTCGAAAAAGCGGTTTTCGGTTTAACCGAAATATTACTTTTTTTAAAACCCGGTTTTCGGTTATTATTTTTTGTCGAAACCTGTTAACCGGTTTTAAGGCCGGTTTTTAAATAATATACAAAAGTGATTAAAGTTTCATTAAATGTTTATTGTAAAACAAAAAACAACTAACAATCATTTGTAGTAAAAATTAGTAAACAAAAATAGATTATTATTTTTTATAATAATATCTTAAAAATAGAATACAATTTAAATGATAATTTTTAAACGATTTTTCTTTTAAGTTTTTATGTAACTTGACGTTGAAAAAGCTCACAAACGTTGATGTAGTCAATATTAGTTCGATAATCATTAAAGCATTGTATAAGTAACACAGCTTCTCCGTTTTCTTCTTAAACTTTTCAAAAAAAGCAAAGGCATCATACAATGTTGCTTGCCTTTCGTTTTTCGATTCTGTGTGTGACATAAATCCAAAATTAAATTATTTGACTCATCAATATAACAACTTATATATCAAACCGAATCAAAGGTATCTGGATGTTCTGTCTGGATTTAACATCGCAAAAAATTCGAAGCTATTTGTATTTCCGTTCTTGAACGTATGCATGAAGTGTTCTGTTGTTCATGAACGACTTATTGAATGCTTTGCTATACTTCCTGACTTTATTTATTACATCAGGAATAAAGCCAAAATCATTTTCAAGATCAGTGAATTCATATTCACTTTCAGAACAACTTTCAGAATTATCCAACTCATCGTTGTTATTTGTTGCATCTTGTATAAATGGTATCCACAACAATTAGAAAAAATAGATCAATACATTAATTTTTGTTTTAAACAATAAATAAAAAAACCGGTTAACCGACATGAAAAAACCGTCTTTCTCGGTTAACCGAAAATTACATTTTTTTAAAAACCGGTTACGGGTTTGGGATGCAAAACCGGTTAACCGGATAACCGGTCCCGGTTTTGGACACCCTAGGTACAACTCGTAATCAATGAACAATTTAATTCGGAAGATCTGCAACGTTTTATAAACATTAACACAAAATGTATTTGGGGAAATTTCTAAACAATAATTTTATTTCTATATAAACACATATTTTATTTGAGAACATTTTTTGCAAATATATTTTGTTGTAATATATTAATATATGCGTTCCAAATAAATTTTATTGATTTTCAAATAAAATGTTTTTGCTCAGAAAACTATAATATTTAAAAATGTGTGTTCCGAATACATTTTCTTTCGATTCAAACATATCAAAAAAGGCGATTATGCCCTGTGTACGTACGTAATTGATATGTTACTACCTTATTTCAATTGTCGTGCAAATGATCATCTCACATGTCATTGTGAATATGTAACTACCTCATTTGACGCACCATACCTGCAGTTTGACGAGCGAAGAATGGTTTTAACTCAGATTACATATACGTTGGATCTAGATATACGCTCACTTCATTCCTACGATGGCACCTTGATATACGCTGACTTCATCCTCTCATCGATCGAGACTTCCATATTTAATTTCGTTTATGTATTATTAGGACCTAGTTCAAATAAAGTGTTTAAAATGGGTTTTCCAATAGGGATTATATATTTTGTTGTAATATATTAATATATGCGTTCCAAATAAATTGTATTGATTTTCAAATAAAATGTTTTTGCTCAGAAAACTATAATATTTAAAAATGTGTGTTCCGAATACATTTTCTTTCGATTCAAACATATCAAAAAAGGCGATTATGCCCTGTGTACGTACGTAATTGATATGTTACTACCTTATTTCAATTGTCGTGCAAATGATCATCTCACATGTCATTGTGAATATGTAACTACCTCATTTGACGCACCATACCTGCAGTTTGACGAGCGAAGAATGGTTTTAACTCAGATTACATATACGTTGGATCTAGATATACGCTCACTTCATTCCTACGATGGCACCTTGATATACGCTGACTTCATCCTCTCATCGATCGAGACTTCCATATTTAATTTCGTTTATGTATTATTAGGACCTAGTTCAAATAAAGTGTTTAAAATGGGTTTTCCAATAGGGATTAGACCGTTTATAGCACATGATGCAAAAAGTGAAAGATGCTGCGATGCTTAATTTCCGGACCGACAAAGTTTCCATTTGGCCTACAAGATTTCCATAAGAAATTTTGTGCCGATCGGATAACCCTAAGGTCTGCCCAAAGTTCATTCAAAATTTAGAACACACTTTATAGGGGAAATATTTTTTTTATTCAAAAATCGTATGTTTAAGTAAGTAAAATTACATTTCTTTGTATTATTAATTAATAAATAGTTTTTAAATATTGAGATCGGTGAAAAAAAAAACCAAAAATACAATTATTTCAATATTATATTAGATCTGACTTGTTATGTGAGGGCCATTTTCTACGATATTCTTCAATGCACTGTAATATAAATTGATTTTGCTCTTCGTCTTTCGTAAGTATTCTGTTGTAATCATTCATAAATTGTACACCGCGTTCAGCAGTGTCGTTAACAACAAACATCGAGAGCATCTTGATAATCTTCATTTACTTCCAAAATGGATGGGTCATGCTTTAAAAATTCAGTACTCAATCCAAAAGCACCGAAAAAATGTTTGGTTTTGTATGAGACGAAATCGCTCAAATTATTACACAGCAATAGTTTCGGGTCGGAGAATTTTCGATCGTTTTCCAGATTGCAGATGCCAAACCATTTTTCGTTTCTCTTCGAGTGAAACATCCGAATTGAAAAATGCCAAAGCCATTGATTCTGGGGCCAAATACCACAAATGATTTTTCCAGTTCTTCAAAACCGCTTCAGACACATCTCGGTCGATTTCTGCATATGCGATGGAGTCTTTCAACAAGTGTATATCTTGATTTGGTGCTCGTATGGCATTTGTGCATGTAAACCACGCTTTGACATACAGCCGCACGAGAAAAATACATATATCCCGTAGTCCACTGGACTCTCGTTTTGTCAATACAAACTGCTCTCGAAATAGGTATATTTTTAAGGCATAAATGCCTTTTCCCATGAACCTTGCGTGGGATGTTGGACCAGGTGTTCGCCGACACCACCGAGAAACATTATTATTAATTGTGATAGATCCTTGTAATCAGCTCGTATTTGTGTTTCATTTAGCTGTTTAATGCAGAATTTCTTAATGACTTCGCAGTCAGCATTACTTATTTGTGAGCGTACAATTGGATCTTCGAGTCCGTTTTTAAACGATTTGTGGTCGAGACTTACCCATACGGCAGCAAAACGATTAAAAATAGGCACTTTAGGACCACAAGTCGCCGAAAGTTTAACCTCAAACACACGTTTCAATACTATCTCCATCATGTGATGACGACATGGGAACTTCATTAATTTTCTATCTAATTTGTTCTGCAACAAACTGCACGATCAGTGTTTTGACCTGTATTTGACGACGTGGCATCGAAAACCATGGCGGAAACTTTATTAGAAATATCCCAATTGATGAGGGTATCATGAACGACTTTGGCCATATTTTTTCCAGTACCAGCCGAGATTTTGGGAGCGCCCAAAAATTTTGATGTGCCTTCATAACTGGCGATGATTGCTATTCTATCAACGATTTTTCTGCCGAATAGCTCCGGCAACAGTTTTCCGTCCCAGTGAATAATCAATGAATGTACGCTATTGATTTACGTATAAAAAATAAAATACAAATCGATGGATTCGTAAAGCTATAAATTATATATATGTTTAGATCTGAACTAAATTACTTTTGCAATGAATTCTGTTTGCACCTTCTCCGTTTCTCGCATTTTCTTTTCGTAGCTCATATATTGTAGATCGATTAATCACAACTCACCAACAGTGGTCAGAGGCGTCGCAGCATTATTCATTACAGTTATCACATCATGAGCGCATGCTATCAAAATATGTACAGCATCTGAACAGCTAACTTTGGCCTTATCAAGGACTACTGTAAGACGTGACGAGATCCAATGTTGTCGTCCTCTTAGACGTTTGGTGTGATCATCGTCATCATCGGTATGAAACTCGCATGTCATGCATGATCTATTTTTTATTGTGATTGCTCTTACGTCTACATATGTACATATATGCCTGAGGCCATGTCGATGTGCATGCATGCCCTGTCATGACGTAAAATTCAAATGAAAACTGCTGTAACTTTTTCGTTTTTCGGCCGATTTTGATTGTTTACGACTTGTAAGAAAGAAAATTTTATTCAAAGATCATTCAAGAACTTTTCATGCTAATAAAATATTTTTTAATTACTTGAACATGTGACATTTGATTAAAACCCAAATTTTGTTCATGTAAATTGAGTTTTGTGTTTTCAAACAACTTTGGGCAGACCTTAGCGTTATCCGATCGGCACCAAATTTTTTATTGGAGGTTTGTAGGTCAAATGGAAACTTTTTCGGCCCGGAAATCAGTACCGAAAAAATAATAAATGGTCTAATAGGGATGCTATGATTTTGAAGTGACGTTTCGGCCATTTGTATTATGCCATGATCTCTCAATTGTTTCTCATTGTATTCAGTAGTGTTTACAATTTCATCATGGAGAGATATACGCAAGAACAATGTTTACAATTTATTCACTTTTATTATCAAAATAATCGTTCTCCAATTGTAACATTTCGAGCGCTAAGTCCACTTTTTTTTAAATAAAAAAAACACTTTCCAGAGCTAACACTTTAAGAGCTATCTTTATGTCATTGATCGATTGCGGCTACGTGCCATACAAGATTATTCAAGAAATTGTGATATTGAATGGCCTCCAAGATGTTGTGATTTAACAATATTAGACTAATTCTTGTGGGGTAATTTGAAGTCATTGGTCTTTCGAAATAAACCAGACTCTCTTCAAGCTTTACAAGTCAATATTGAACGTGCCGATTAGTGAAAAAAGTGCTCGAAAATTGGGTTCATCGAATTCCTTCCTGCAGAAGAAGTCGTGGAGGCCATTTGAATGACGTTTTATTTAGAACTTAGTTGTATCGATGATACTTCACATTAAATAAAAAACTTGAATTTCCTAACAATAAGTGTGTTTTTTTCAAAGAAATCATATCACTCTTATTGTAAAACTCTATATTAGAATAGTTCACACGAATTCTGTCAAAGGGTTGCGCATAACATTTTCTGGTGTAATTTCATATTCTAAGCACAAAAAATATATTATAACATAATATAAACAGATTTTTATTAGTTTGGATCAAATTTATAATTTTTGCCAAATTATATAAAGATCGGACGTAAAATACAGTTTCTGCCAAAAAAATGTTTTTGCTGGTATCCATCGAAAATAGAAAAAAAAAATCGTAAAAACTCTATGTATAACGGGTCAAAATCGCAGTTTATATATTTTTGAATGGAAAAAACATATATTTGGAACGGAATTTTAAATCTATATATATAAAAAAGAAAGTGACTAAGAAGAAAAAGGGCTCGCCGTCTTCCAGTAATTCGGATAAGCCTAACGTAACCATACAAATGGAGGTCTCTAGTCTGGGTCCTTCGATGGTGGGCGGTAAAGTTGACCCAGTAACGCAGGTCAAGTCAACCAAATCATCCGTTAAGGATGAGGCTTTAAACAAAAAGACTCTACAGACACGGAAAAATCAATTGGCCATAAAGAAGGGTGAGAAGCCACCATCTTATTCTAATATAGCTAAACAACATTTTCGAGACGATCTATGCTACGCCATAATTGATAGCAGTAGTGCATCTGGCAGAATCCCCGAAGACCAAAACAGTAGCTTCGAAGATTTGGTCTATACAAGGGTAGCGGAATACGTCCTCGAATCTAAGGATGAACCACCAATCGAAGTAATGAGTTGCAAGTTTGAGAGGGGTGTTTTGATGGTAAGGCTGGCATCACAACGCTGCGCTGGTGTCCTCGTAAAACTTGTGGATAGCTTCCCCTCACCTTGGGACGGCGCAAAGCTAAAATTGGTAAGCAAAAGCGACATTCCTGAACTCATAAAAACGACCCTATATGTTAAGGGATGTCCCAGTAAGTTCTCATCAGAGTACATACTCGACATCATTGGCAAACAGAAAAACAGAAAATAGGAAGGATGATACCGAGGGTACTCTCCTCGTGTTGGGCATAGACCCAGAATCCAAGAACAATCTTGTCATGGCGAAGGGCATGGCGGACTTCTTGATCTGGACAGTCTTTTTCAAAATTGGAAAGGTCCCGATTGGCAGGACATATGAATCAAGTCCAAATATACTGTCTGAAGAGGCAAACACGAGTATTGAACGGATGGAGACAAGTGAGACACTGCCAAAAACTGATGTGGAAGTAGTCAATAACACCACCAGTTCACCAATAGCACCGCCACTTTTGCAGGAAGTTCCCAGCAAAGGAGGTGATCAAAATAAAAAGAGCCACAAAACGATTCAAAACAATGAGGAAGCGACAAAAAAATAACACCGCCTCCCAAAATTGTCGACTGGAAGATGGTGTAATAGGTAGTGAACGAAAGGAGGAGAATGACCCAATACCAAATAATGAGGGGGTGCCACCAGATAGGATAGACTCCCAAAAGAAACTTTTACTGGAAGGACAATGATTGAGGTCATCCAGATAAACCTCCACAGGAGCGAGACAGCATCCAACGCTCTGATGGACATCATAAATAAAGGCAAGTTTCATATTGCTTTGATCCAGGAACCATGGACAACTAGCAACAAGGTTACTGGATTAAACCATGTGAACTATAACCTGTTCTACGCTAACACAGGTACTCGTCCAAGGACTTGTATTCTGTGCCATAAAAACTTATGTTTCATTTACTCTCAAGAGTTGTCAACATCGGACGCAACGGTGTTGAGGCAAGGTAATGGAAATATGTACCTGGCATCAATATATCTGCCATTCGATGCGCCGACATTGCCACCTACGTCGGAATTACAACGTCTGGTGAGGGAATCCAAACACAAAAGTAATGAGTTATTAGCTGGATGTGACGCCAACTCCCATCATATCGCTTGGGGTAGTACTAACACCAATAAATGGGGACACGCCCTTATCGAATTTTTGAATACAAATGACCTCATAACTCTTAACATAGGAAACACTGCAACCTTTGTTATCAAAATTAGGGAAGAAGTATTAGATATAACGATATGTTCGGAAAATCTTATTGATGAGATTCATGAGTGGAGGGTTTCGGATGAACACTCCTATTCAGACCACGGTTATATAAGGTTTAAAATTGCACGGCCACCGCCAAATCCCATAAGTTTCCGTAATAAGGCTAAGACCGACTGGACTAAATTCGGAAATCTACTTAGAAATCGATTGGGGCAGCCCACACGCGATTATCTATGTGCAGAAGACATTGATATCAATGTGAAGAAGATTACTGAGGCTCTTGTAAAATCATTCGAAGATAGCTGCCCACTTCGAGAAAGGAAATCTGCCTAAGAGAAACCCTGGATGACAGGACAAATTCGCTCGATTGGCAAAGATGTCCGCAGACTTTACAACAGAGCTCGACGTAAAAAACAATCAGTATATTATGACGACTATCACAATTCTGCAGAATGAGGTGGATCTGGTATCAACTCTTCTGGCTGGAGTGTTTTTCTTTGCATGCCGAACCCATTCGTATACCCCAAAAAACTGGCAGGAATCAAGGGTGGTCTTCATACCAAAGCCTGGCAAGGCGAGTTATACGACACCAAAGGCTTATCAACCCATTAGCCTAACTTCATTCCTGTTAAAAACAATGGAGCGAATAATTGATAACATGGTCAAAAGTAAAAAAGCGGATGACAGGCTAAAATTCAAACAACACGCCTATGTCAAAGGAAGATCAGTGGAAACAGCTCTGCATGAGGTAGTACACCACATAGAAGAGTCCTTCAGTAAAGAAATGTATACACTTGCTGTTTGCATAGACATTGAGGGCGCATTTAACAATGTACAGACCGACACACTTATCCAGTCCTTAGACGAGTTTCAGGTTGACCGGGCGCTGAAAAACTAGATCTACAATATGCTAAAGAATAGGTGGATTATTTGTGGGTCATATGACGTAAAAATTAGAGACAATGTAAGTCGTGGTATACCTCAGGGGGCATTTTATCGCCTCTTCTATGGTTTACGACGATACACAGTCTCCTAAAAGCCCTCACCAATGAAGGACTTTAACCAGTATTTTATGCAGACGACGTTGTAATACTTCTAAGGGGCTTTCATCCAAATCTATTATGCAGAAGAGCTGAAGAGGCACTTAACATAGCATATAACTGGGCACAGCCAAGGGGATTAAATGTTAACCCAGACAAAACAGAAATATGTCTATTTACAAGCAAACGGGGATTAAATGTTAACCCAGACAAAACAGAAATATGTCTATTTACAAGCAAAACGAAGATCCCACGTTTTACCCGGCCTCTATTCCTGAATAAGACAATTGCTATAACTAAAAAGGTAAAATACTTGGGAGTAATCTTGGATCAGAAACTGTTCTGGAAAGATCATCTTGAAGAAAGAGTTACAATGGTCGTTGTGCAGAAGAGCTATAGGTTTAAAATGGGGACTACGTCCAAATATGACTTACTGGCTTTACATGAGCGTGATTAGAACAATAATCACCTACGCCTGTGTAGTGTGGTGGACATCAATGGACAATAAGTGCAACGTAATACCTTTGCAAAAAATTCAACGTATGTGCTGTCTAGGCATAAGAGGGGCATTTAGAACTGCACCAACAAAAGCGTTGGAGACTATACTGCACATCCAACCAATAGACATCCGTATAAAGTATGAGGCAGCCCTCACAGCAAGACGTCTACAAGTGATGGGTGAATGGATAAATCGAGACCAGCGAGGAGGAAGGACGGGTCTGGGACTTTTTATTAATGAACCAGCAGTCGAACTTCACTTCCGCCCCCCTGACCATAACACGGTATTTCAAGCAGAAGTTCGAGCAATCACGGAGTGTGTAAACTGGCTCAGTAACACCACAAAGCCTAAATATGTCAACATCTTCACAGATAGCCAAATGGCGATTAAAGCAATAACATAGGAAAGGGTCAGATCCAGAACTGTGTTGGACTGTAAAAAAACGATATGACATGCATATACACTGTACCGCAGAATTGTGTACTTATAAAACCATATTATTTCGGCAAAAACCCTTTCGGCAATACTTTTGTATGGTAGTGATAACAGCAATATTCAAATCAGAGAGTCAAATGTAAGTTCATATAAATATGTTCATAACACGGAGTAGCAAAAATAATATAATTTCATTATGTTTCCAGATTTGATCTGATGTACGAAAAGCGTCAAAAGCACCAACAAAAAACATGAAAAGCGTACTTTTTTTTCGTTTGGCACTATGTGAACACTTTTCTAGTGCGAAAAGCACTATGTTGGCATCCCTGTAGTCCACAAAAAGTCGGTAGGCGTTAAATCACTTCCAATTGGCATCATGATACAAAAAGAAACCACTGTATGTACAACCAGCTACATATCTATTTTCGAGGCCGACCTCTATATGTCAAAAGACCTGCAACGAAAAATATTTCTGAAAAATTTGGTTAACCTTGCTCTATTATTACTGACTTAGCGTGATTTCAACAGACGGACAATAGCATTTTTTGGGGATGAAAATGTGTTTTAACTAGATCGTGCAAAAATTCAAGGTTCATTCCGATTTGGCATAAGAGCGGTATAGGAACTGTATAAGCTCCAACTATGGAGCAGAACACCAAAAAAATGCCAATAAGAAAGTGCTAACGTCGGACGGAGCCGACAATCTCTTCGCTTGGATGACCAACTGAAGGAACTGACCATTTTTCGGAAATTGTGTTAAGGAGACCATTGCACTTTCTCAGACTATTACCGTTATCTCCAAAAACGGTAGAATATTTTCGACGTAGCTGGCAATATGTCACCTAAAATTGCATATTTTCAGAAATTAACTTTGATTTGTTAAGAATATTAAGAAAGAG
Organism: Eudasyphora cyanicolor; assembly: GCA_963930755.1. NCBI lineage: Eukaryota > Metazoa > Arthropoda > Insecta > Diptera > Muscidae > Eudasyphora > Eudasyphora cyanicolor. The sequence continues at coordinate 101,026,987 of OZ005738.1, read as the reverse complement.
TAATTTTTGTAAATAACAAGAAAAAGAAACTGGAAATTCTATAATAAATATTACGCCAGTGGGAAGAAACAACATTTTCTCAAAAACAGAAAATCTGCTCTCCTGAACAATTTTGAAAATGTTAGTTTCGTCAGTTGGTCATTCAAGCGACAATACGATGCCCTACACCACCCTACCGGACCAGAATAAGGAGAAAAATTTACAGTGCTGTTTTCCTAATGATAATGATCTGTAAAAAAAAAATTAATATATATATTCCGGTGCTGAATCGGTTTTTTTGACATGTTTAGACGTAATACCCTTTAGCAAAGTTCGGTGTAACTACTTTGCGTAAAAGGGTATAAATTGTATTTGACTTGCATTTACATTTTTTTCACAACTTGGTATGTTGTTTTTGTTGGGTGGCTAACTGAAGAAGTAGTTCGTGGTTCTAATCCAGTAGCAGATGCTATATTATTTTATAAATGTTTTGTATTTTATCAATTTTCATAAAGAAGATGAAAGTTTCCCTATTTTTAATATCAATCTATGGGAATTTCTTTAGAAATGTAAAACAAGGTATACGAGTATATTCCAGGTATTTTGCTTTGGTAGCGACAATATAAAATGTTGAGTTCTGTTATTATGCTCTATTATTGTATAGTAAAGATGTTTAAACAAAACACCAAACCTATTGATATCACATATACAAGATTAGACTGCTGTAAAGATAATAAATGCTGCAAATATTGAAAAATACAAACTATCATTATAGTCTTAATACCAATATCAAACATTTCATACTCTATGAGAATTTCTCAGAATCAAGTTGTAGACACTACACAAAATATATTCCTTAGCAATAGTATGGTTAACATAATACATATGGATTTATAAATCTCCAAATAAATTGTTATTTTTTAAAGTACTCCAGTTGAAATGTTGATACCACCATAGTAAACCATGGGTAAATAAATGTTGATAAAGTTTTTTTCTTTTAACAGAATAATATCAACAATAGTAACTTTTGCAAATTTAACTTTCTTATGTTGATTCAACAAATATTTTCTTTTGCATTTGTGCATGCATACAATTACATATACAGTGTGTAGAATAAAATCACATATTCGTACAATATCTGATTTTCAGGGAACTTCTGATTTTATTTGAAAATTTCACATTCTTCACCCGTGTGGAAACTGTTTAGTTACGGTTTATTGTTGGATCAAAAGAATGTTATCTGTCATATTTTGTAAAGATCTACTGAAAACCCAGTAGTGAAAGACAGAAAGTCGAGGGGGCCCGACTATATAATACCCTACACTTCCCGAACAATGCGAAAATAGGCATTGCGATAAGAATCATACATGTATTAAGAAAACTTCCTCTGCCGCATTTCGTACTGATCGGATATAAAACACGGTTTCTACAGCGCTTACATGTCAAATCGAGTGAAACATACATATGGGGGCTATATCTATATCTGAACAGAATTTGGTAGTTTCTTTTATTTAATATGAAAACTCTCTCTGCCGAATTTCGTACTTATCGGATATAAAATACCGTTTCTACGGCTTCTACAGCGCTTACATGTCAAATCGGGTGAAACATATATATGGGGGCTATATCTACATCTGAACGGATTTTCTCCGAGTTTGGTAGCTCTTCTTTCATGTAATCTGAAAACTCTCTCTGTCGAATTTCGTACTTATCGGATATCAAATACGGTTTATACAGCGCTTACATTTAAAATCGGTTGTAACATATATATTGGAGCTATGTTTAAATCTGAACCGATATTCCCCGAATTTGGCAGTGTTCTTACATGTAATAAGAAAACTCTCTTTCTACAGCGCTTACATGTCAAATCGGGTGTAACATATATATGGGGCCTATATCTAAATATAACTATATAACCGATTATCCCCGAATTTGGCAGTGTTCATTCATGTAATAACAGAACTCTCTCTGCCAAATTTCGTACTGATCTGATATAAAATACAGTTTCTACAGCGCTTACATGACAAATCGAGGGTAACATATATATGGGGGCTATATCTAAATCTGAACCGATTTTGACCAATTTAAATAGGGATCGTCCTTGGGGCAAAAAAAAGCACAGTGCTATATTTTATCATAATCGGGCTAAAAATACGACCTGCACTGAATACATGGACAGACAGACATGGCTAAATCAACTCAGAAAGTAATTCCAAGTCGATCGGTATAATAAACGATAGATCTATCTCTTCTCTTTTTGGGTGTTACAAACAAATACACAAAGTCATAATACCCTGTACCACAGTGTGGTGTAGGGTATAATAAGGATTCTATATCGCTTAAAGTCAAAATCGAGGTACTCGTGGCCTGAGGCCAACGGAGAACAGATGTTCTTCAAATTTGGCAACGAATATTCCTGGTTCGGAAAAGGTGAATGTATGTTATGAATAGAACCTATGGTCAGTTGCAACAAAGATTATAGTAATAATTAATAAACTGAGTTAGGTACAATGTCCATATATGTTTACCTCCGATTTTTGTCGTAACATTAACAGGATAATTTCCTTCCAATCTTCATGAAGTTTTGTGAAGATGAAATTACTTGAACAGTAGATATATATGAGTATGTATTAGATATGAAAAACATCGGTTTCGATTTGGACATAGCCTCCATACATATAACGCTCACTTAACTTAAAAGAGTGTCTTAACTCACAATTGAAAATTTCCAGGGCAGTTACTTTATGTCAGTATAGAACAAGTAAGAACGGTATTAATATCGGCCATGTCGAACTCATTTACCCTCCACCCTTCGCCAGGGATTGCATATAATTATATAACTGGAAAAAATGTTTTTTTATACACTCACTTTAATGATACGCGGGTATATATCATTTGCTACGCGCCAAAAGTCTAACAAACCGAAGGGGTGACCTAAAACCCTATGTATGTTAGGCGTATATCCGTTTTGGGTCATTTAAGTCGAATGAGCAATGTCCGTCCGTCTGTCTGCCGGGTGGTGCGCACGATAACTCTCAAAAGGAGTAACCGATTAACTTAAAATTTCGTATGCAGCAATATTTTTCTCCATCTCTGGCTAAGTTTGAAGATGGGCCATATTGGTTCACTCCTTCTTGTGCCTAACCCACAAAGGGTAACATTTAGTGAAATATTGATTTTTTAATAATAATTTACGAAGTATTCTTTAAAATAATGACAACTGTCACAAAATTAACTTACAGATGCGATTTTTTTAAGTCAGTACTGCTTTAAATTTGTTACTAAAATTTTGCATACTGATATTTAAGTTCGATCCGGCTTTGAAACTATTACTTGTCTACATCATTGTTTTAGTGTAGAAAATCCGTAAATGTATTGAAATATTACTTAAAATAATTAAGCTTGTCACAAACATAATGATATTTTCTTTAATTTAAAGGATTACACTTAAAGAAGGGCGTACACAAAACTTATAATTAGTGTGGCTTTAAGTCAATTGCAAGAATTTGTAGATCAAGCAAATTTCTTAAAAAAAATGTAAATTGTCATTACTGAAATTTAAATTGTGATTGAATTGATGCCGAGGTCGCATACTTCATTTAAGAATGTGTCGTCATTGATTTTTTTCAGTGTATATTAAACGATTTTTCTAACTCATCTCCTTTTGGGTGTTACAAACTAATGCACAACGTCATAATACCCTGTACCGTAGTGTGGCGTAGTGTATAAAAAGGATAAAAATGGCTAAAAGTTGTACTCCAATTTTATTTCAGGAATTAAAGTAAAGTAAAATTTATTAGAGAAGAAATAGAGTGCTGTCTAATTCTATTAAATACACAAGAAAAAGTCCAATATTTACTCAAGAAAATTGCTATATATTTTAGCCTTCAATATCAAACAAAATAAAGACATGAGTTGAAACTTCTCCACGATATTCAGGGATTAAGGATGTTTTCCACATTTTGAACACTTGTTGCATCAAGGACATACATATTTGATTCCACTGCCTTAAAGAGCTTTTTGTTTTATTTCTTAATAATTTTAATATTTTCTAATTCAAATATATTTTCAGGTTATAGAATTAAATGCAATCCATGGTGAGAATATATATGATTATATAATTATATAAGATTATACATTTATAATGGACTTATAAGAATAATAAATACAACGCGTATTAAACCGGCTTACGAATCCCTTCACCTTCAGTCCCAATAAATATTCGTAAATTTATTTATTTGTCAGTTTTATTAGAATTTAATAATAATAATATAATAATTATTTTCAATTAAAATTGCATAAAATAATCCATTTGTGTGAGAGGTACCAAAAGGGGCGTGCCAATTACGCACATTTTTCGATGGATTTTAGGTACTATAAACGCATTACTACGAAATTTAAAGTATTTGTATGCAATGGTATTATAAGTAGTTATAAGCTGGACCATTCTGCACAAAAAGTTGTGCATAATGGTCCAATTGTGTGGGAAGTACCAAAGGAGGCGTGGCTACTTCACGCATGTTTCTCGAGGTGATAGCGTCTAATAAATTAGAACAATGTGTGGAATGTCAGAAGCTTCGAATAAGTAGATATATGTTATTAAAGAATCAATATTCCAGTAAATGTTAACCCTTTGTGGGGAGGTACTAGAAGAAGTGGACCAATATGGCCCATCTTCGAAATTAGCCTGAGATAGAGAAAAATATTACCGCATACCAAATTTGAAGGCAATCGGTTACTCCTTTCGTGTGTTATCGTGCGCACCAACCAGCAGACAGACGAACGGATGGGCAATGCTCAAAGACTTAAAAGATCCAAATCGAATTTACACCAAACATACTTGGGGTCTTGATGTGATATACGAGTATACCCTCCTCACTTAAGTGAGGGGATAAAAATGCGTGCTTCAAGCAACAAACACACTATGGTCCGGGCTAATATGAGTTTGTGTATTTGTTTGTCACAATTGTAATTCGGTTCGCCCGCATACGCGATTAGCTCGCATACGCGGTTCGCCCGCATACGTGATTTGCTCGCATACGCGGTTCGCCCACATCCATAAATGTCCTTTACTACTTGCCACTAAATAAAAACCCTCTGTCTCACTCACAGATTTTCGTCGAAGCCCAATGCCACACCGTTATACAGAAAGTCTGGTCCACGCCCATCATCCGCCAACAGTGCATGTGTAAGGACCAAGGTGTCCACCGAAATCCAAGTTTACGCCGCAGAATCCGCCGACCGCCTGCTCGTTAGAACTGGGTCATCCGTAAATCCGTCAAGCTCCTGTGTGAGGCGTCCGTCAAGCGCCTGTGCGAGACGTCCGTCAAGCGCCTGTGTGGGGCGTCTGTAAAGCGTCAGTTTACATACCACCGTTTAAATTTAAGGTAGTGTTGATAGCCTTCCCTACAATCGTCATCGAGAACCAATCCGCGTCTGGGACTAGAGGACTCGTACCCATACTCCCATGCATAGATTGACTCGTGAAATATTTTGTATAAATAAATGAAACATTAGATTGTTGTACAGAGAAAACACGATAAATAAAACCTGAATTTCGTGCCCTGGAAAGGGAAAATAGTGTGTTCTTATTTAAGGTTTTGTGGGTCCTTGAGGTCGCGCAAAAGTAACCTTTCGATGTTTTTTGTGCCAAAGTCACCGACCGATTATTGGTGAAATAAATAGTCATCAATATTCCGCGTTCTGGAGCAGTGTAGCGTAACATTGTTTATTAACGTGTATTTCGCATGTGTTTACTACACAAATGTCAACATTAGGCATTAGGGGCCAATCGCAAAATTTATAGCATTTTCTGATAGGAGGATTACTTTTGCGCCACCTGTTATATGACTCTAATTTGGATTGAAATTGTGTACAGTGTAATGGTTTTATAGTGCCTACAGTTCGGTAAAAAAAAACGGGCGTTATTGCGACCCCCCTTTTGGCACCTCCCACACAAAGGTACCATTTTGTACAAAAACTTAGCAGCTTAAAGCTTGAGTAGCATTCTACTATAATACTACTAAATTGTGCAATGTGTAATACTTTTAAATAGCTATAGCCCTATGAAAAATGAGCGTTATCACCACTTCTCCTTTTGTACCTCCAACACAAAATGGCCAAATCATACCAAAAATTAAATAGTTCATAAAGTTAGCATACCATTGCACATAAACGCTAATAATTTGGCACAGTGCAACGTACTTAAAGTATTTACCATTCAGCGAAAAATATGTGTATTTGTTAAGCCCGTTCTGTTAACTCCTACACAAATTGACAGATTTATTTGTATAATATTCCCTATTACATTACTCACAAAGTGAGGGTATACCCTAGTCGGTTTACCCGACTGAAACTTTTTTACTTGTTTTTCATTCGCTTTATTTGAATACATTCGTATGAATAACAACCATCATAGATCACAGTTCTGATATAGCCCCTACTTTAATACAAAATTAATTTTTTCTCTCCTGATTTTGCATTCTTACGATATCCTGTAATGGCATATATCAGAAGATCAATGTTGGGTGATATACTCGTACATGGTCCAGCACTTTGTGTTAATGGGCGTTAACCCATTTTCTACCACTACCCGATTCCGTTGAGATAACTTCACGAAATTTGGAATGTAGGCTATTGAGGAAATCCTGATTAATAAATCGAAAGAATTACGTGCCTAGGTTTTATAGATTCCGAGATATAGGGTGTTGCGAAAACGCATCAATGGTCGATTAAGTACATGTTCATGAGAAATAAAAAACTGGTAAAAACATTTTTTTTTGCTTTTATTTACTTTTTAAGTTATTATTTATAACTTATATAAATCAGTTTTAGTGCTTTATTTTATTCCTTGGATGTACGGTATTCATCGAAACACTTGGGGTGAAGAGCTGCGTTACATTTTTTGCACTGGTACACTGTTTGTGAATGGCATTTCACACATCTTTTCCGTGTGGCATTTGGAGGTTTCCATATGAGGTGGTCTGGTACACTCAATCTTGGCATTTTATTTGGTGTTTCTCGAAAGGATTCATCTTCAGATGTTGAATATTCGTTTTTCTCCTCGTATACCAATAAACCCCTAGCTATCTCACTTCTGAACTCCAGCTGTGGCATAAATCTGGAATTTTCAGATTTTGCAACTAGGCAATGAATTTTCCACGCGTTAACAATTGTTGAATTAATACAATTAATCCATACTGGCCACCACCATTTTTTGCCTCGCATAGCGATGCGATAGTTGGCGACTCCATTATCATGTAAATCAACACCGCCCATATGCTGGTTGTACTGGGTAATCAATTTTGGCTGTGGAATGGAAATCCTTTTTTTCTCCTTTGATGAATATCGGGAAACTGTCGATTCTGGCTCTGCACCAACAAAATTTGAAATAATGGTCACTTCATTATTGTCATGCCAACGAGCAACAAACAGATTGTTTTTAGTGTCAAAAATATAGTCATATTCGTGTTTTAGCAGTTTTGACGTATTTTTCTTAGAGCCGTTGACAGCAGCCAAATACAGGTCCGCTCCTTTCAATCTATTTGATCTTGTTGTCCCGATAGCTCGAAATCTCTTTTCGTTTAGCAAACAAAATAAATAATATGACGAAAAGAAGTTGTCAAAATGAACGGCATGGTGATCTGGCTCAGGAACAGATCGCAACAATTCTAGGATGACTGAAGCTCCCAGTCCGACTTGTTTGTTGTAGGGTGTTGCTATACCAGCATATGGAATAGATTCAAATAGGTAACCGTTATCGGAGCACATGCACCACAATTTGAACCCAAATCGAATGGGCTTACCTCTTATGAACATCTTGCAATTATGCCTTCCAAAGTACGGGACCATTTCCTCGTCTATTGATAGATTAGTACAGAATATTCCGAACTGTTTATATTTCACATTCAGCAAAGTAATCAAGGGTCGAACTTTTGCAAAACGATCAGTTTTGTCAATACTAGTATGCCAAATGTAAGTTTTTCTTGATGGTTGTAAATTTGTTGCGTGACATAGCTTGCTGAACGATAGGTACTCCTAAATCCGGTTTGGATGACCAGTATATTCCCACCTTATGGAATTGTGTGGTATCCTGACAGAATTAGAATTCCAATGAAACGACAAATTTGTTGCTTGGTCACTTCCACCAAGTTATTATTTTGAGAAGCGTATGTATTGGTGTTGTGAACTACCAATTCTTTTACTTCCTCATCAAAATATTGAAAGAATAAATCTAAGAGAGACTTCCCACCTGGAATATGCAAATAACGTTTTGAAACCTCTTTTTTCATAACATTGAACTATAAACTTACACATTTCTTCGACGATTCGAATTTGTAAGGGCCTCACGCCATTTTCATCAGGTGCATCAAATTTGAAATCATTACGTTTGATCGATTCATCTATTATCCTTTGAAGATCTTTTTGGGACAAAAACTGTCTTCTGGCCATTTTGCACGATTGGAAATAAATTTCCCACAGTTTTATTAATATTTTATTATATTTATAATTATAGATATTATGAAAAATCTTTATCACGAGATGACTCCAACACAATTTTCGACAGAACACGTGCACTACTAACAGCAAAATGATCATTGATTGATGGCAACGCATGTTTAACGAGTAACATATAATTGACCACTGATGCGTTTTCGCATCACCAGTTTTCACGAGCCCGGTATTCATTTATTAGTCAACTCTATTGCTCGAGCTCATTATTATCGTTTTGTATGATCTTTCGACTAGACATTTTGAAGTATTGAAACTGTTTTTGTAAATATTCTTTTTTTCAGCAGCCATTTGAAAAAAGTTTTATTTTTAGACTACGTTTGCAGCTGCGGCAGCAATTTTTACAGTTATGCAGATTTTTTTTTGTTGAACCAGTTTTAAATGCTAAGGTTCTAAATAAGGTATATATACTTTCAAAACATAGAATAACTGTATATTCATTTAAATGGGATATGGGTAAAGTTACTGATGCGAAAACGCAACGGTGGTAGAAAATGGGTTAATAATGAATAATCTGTTTAGTTTTCATTTTTTTTCTACCCTACACCACACTGTGGTACAGGGTATTATGACTTTGTGCATTTGTTTGTAACACCTAAAAGGAGAAGAGATAGACCCATTGTTTATTATACCGATCGACTCAGAATCACTTTCTGAGTCGATTTAGCCATGTCCGTCTGTCTGTCCGTCCGTCCGTCTGTCCGCCTGTCCGTCTGTCCGCCTGTCCGCCTGTCCGTCTGTCCATGTATTCTTGTAATCAAAGTGCAGGTCGTATTTATGGTCCGATTGTGATGAAATTTAGCATAGTTCTCTTTTTTGGCCCAAGGACGACCCCTATTGAAATTGGTTAAAATCGGTTCAGATTTGGATATAGTCCCCATATATATGTTTCACCCGATTTGACATGTAATCGCTGTAGGAACTGTATTTTAAATCAGATCAGTACGAAATTTGGCAGAGATAGTTTTCTTATTACATGAATAAACACTGCCAAATTCGGGGAAAATCGGTTCAGATTTAGATATAGTCCCCATATATATGTTTCACCCGATTTGACATGTAAGCGCTGTAGAAATCGTGTTTTATATCCGATCAGTACGAAATTTAACAGAGAGAGTTTTTTTATTACATGTATGAACACTGCCAAATTCGGGGAAAATCGGTTCAGGTTTAAACATAGTCCCAATATATATGTTACACCCGATTTGACATGTAAGCGCTATAGAAACCGTGTTTTATATACTATCAGTACGAAAATCGGCAGAGAGTTTGCTTATTACATGTATGAACATTGCCAAATTCTTATCGCAATGCCCATTATCGTATTGGTAGGTAGGTGTAGGGTATTATATAGGCGGCCCCGCCCGACTTTCTGTCTTTCCTTACTGGTTTTCATATAAATAACCGGTAAAGGTAATGTTGTAGACTATATGATACCCTACACCACCCTATCGGAGCAGAATAACTATAAATATTATAAATATTTTACAGCGTTTGGTTACAAAATCGTGATATAAGAATATGCCGGGGCTATAGCTAAACCTGAGACGATTTTCTTCCATTTTGGTAACGTTCTTTATCGGTTCAAAAACAGATATATTCTAAATTTTATAAAGATCTGTTCAAAAATGCGGATTATGTAGCCTGAGATGAAAAATCGCGATATGGATATATGTATAAAGCGACTATAGCCGCTTATTTATATCACGGATGTGGGTTGAGCAAAAGCGAATGCGAAAGCGAACATTGAAATATTTTTCTTGCGAATGCGATAGAGAATATTGAAAAAGACAGTTTTGCGAAAGAGAATGCGATAGCAAATAATATTTTTTGTTTTTTTGCGAACGCGAAGCGAATATCAAAACCTGGTTCACGGAAGCGAACTATTTATGCAGATTCATTCCTACATACTGTTTTGAAATTCAAAATATGTATTGCAGTTGATTTATTAAATAAAAAATATTAATATTTTATATACAAAATCAAACATATATGAAAAACCAGTAAAGAATGGCTAAAGTCGGGCGAAGCCTATTATATTATACCCTACACCACCTTGTTAGGACAGAATAAGCATATATAATTGATATATCTGAAAAGATTACCTTATAAATCCCGAAGTTGATTCTTAGATCAACGAACTACTCTCGTTCAAGTTTCTTAAAATCGATTGAAAATGTGGTTTGTATATCACATAGCATAAATAATCATATCAAATCATAAAAAAGTCCGTGACGCTAAAAAATTGTTCCCTAGGGACAATTCCGGTGTAATTTAAAACAGGCGTACAAATAATTGTTTTTGTTTAAATTATTTGTTTGTTTTGTATCTTTTTCGACCTATATTTTTAATTTAAGAAATTAATAATTGATTGAGCTCAAGGTCTTGTTTTGTTGTTATTTATTTTTTCATATTTTATTTATTATTGCCGATATTTCGCAATTCTTTGAATTGCATCTTCAGGGCTGATATGTAAATATACTTAGTCAAACTTAAAAACTAGCGTAGATTCACCACCATCGTCAGTTGTTTTTGTTTAAACATTTATACAGTCTATTTATACCCTACACCACACTGTGGTACAGGGTATTATGACTTTGTGCATTTGTTTGTAACACCCAAAAGGAGAAGAGATAGACCCATTGTTTATTATACCAATCGACTTGTTATCACTTTATGAGTCGATTTAGCTATGCCCTTCTGTCTGTGTGTCTGTCTGTCTGTCCGTCTGCCTGTAGATGTATTCTTGTAATCAAAGTACAGGTCGCAATTATGGACCGATCTCAACGATACTTTGCACATATCTTTCTTTAGGCCCATGGACGATCCCTATTGGTTAAAATCGGTTCACATTTACATATAGCTCCCATATATATGTACCTCCGATTTGGCATATATGCACTGATTTGTAAAAAAATTGACAGAGAGTAGTCTCGTGATACACTTAGAGACAATACAAAATTTGGGGTAAATCGGTTCAGATTTAGATATAGCCCCCATATATATGTTAGCCCCGATTTGACATCTAAGCGCTGTAGAGACTGTATTTTATATCCGATAAGTAAGAAATTCGACAAAAAGAGATTTCTATTTTACATGAATGAGTATTCAGGGAAAACCGATCTACGAGTATATATGGGCAAATATCAAAATTTTTTTAACACAGGGGTAATGTATGTTGTTTTACCCTTTTCTCGCTTTGTGTACAGATTTCGGTGAATTTCGGTTGATGGAATTAGATAAACCACAAACATAAACGTTTTTTTCCCAAAAAAGTTTGTTATTATCTAAAAAACTTTAAAAGTTATAAGCACATACATTTCAAAATTGTGAAAAAAGTCCTAGAAATGTTCATATCTGTATCCATTCTTTTATAAGTTGTGGCCAAACTATTTATTCTGAAGTTACTAGTCAGTTACAAAAAACACGAGGGACACATGGAGGAAGAATTTTTCGTGAGCAGTGTTCATGTGAGATCTTTCCGCAAAAAATTATAGCTCATAACTTTTGAAATAAGATTTCAACTGTTTTTTGTTTTTTTACCGCGGACAGCGCGGCCCGCGATGTAGTGAAATAACACTAAAGAAGCGGTTATAGCGGCTTGAAATACCTATAAATCTATATAGGTGTCGTTGATGTGCTCTTAATGGAACCACCGCTATAGCTTCCCAAACCTTTGTTAAACTTGCGTGAATTGTTTTTTGATAGTGTATTTCGCGGAGCACATCGACAGTTATGTATAGGTTGAGCTGAATTAATTATCCCAGATGGCTTTTGACCTGGTGAATCCAAAAACCAGGGGGCCGTAATAAAATAATGAATCGCTGAAATTTTACTCAATTTTTGCAAAAATTGCAAATTTTGTCCTTGGCATACACCACCCCGTGGTACAGGGTATTATGAGTTTGTTTCACGGCAGATGTTTGTAACACCTGAAAATAACACAGCTAGACCCACCTTAAAGTATACCGATCGACTCAGAATTACTAGCTGAGTCGATTCACTCCGCTCGTTCTGAAATTTTGCAGTTTAGAGTATTTCGCGGCTGTTAAGATCGCTATTGAATTTGGTTCAGATTTAGCTATAGCTCCCATATATATGTTTCGCCCGATTTGGCCCTTTAGTTCTATAAAAGCTATATTTTACATCCAATCGTTTTGAAGTTTAGAATGGTAGAGTTTCTTGATTCATGAACCAACATTGCCGAATTTGAAGAAAATCGGTAAAGATTTAGCTATTGCTCCCATATATATGTTTCATCCGATTTGGCTCTTTAGATCCAATCGTTTTTATACCCTACACCACACTGTGGTACAGGGTATTATTTAAGTATAATATGTCCCAAAAGTAAATTTATGTAAACAATTTATACATGAATTACAAAATTTATATATCAGAGTTATTCAATATTACGAGAGTGGTGTAGGGTATTATATAGTCGGCACCGCCCGACTTTAGCCTTTCCTTACTGGTTAATAATATAAACGTCTGAAATTCATTTTTATGTTCCTCGGGCGTACTGTTGTGGTGCACTTAACAATCATGGATACTTATTTGAAGATTGAAGTCTTGTACGCGAAGAACGTGACATTTTTGTCTCAGCAATGATCATCAAGGCACACCCAGTGCGGGGTACAGATATGGCGGAAGTGTATATGAAATTAAAGGAATTTTTAACGCTCTATTCCGAAATCGGAGGGCCGTCATTTTATTTTGATGATTGTAATTTTAGTTTTCCGAAATCCGATGAAAATTGCCATAACATTCGCGGCCTTTGATGAAATTTATTCACAACAACGGTTTTTGCATTTTTATATTTTTATCTTCGTCTGTTGTAAAAGCCGTTGATGTGCTCGCCAAAAAAATCTTTATAAAAAATTTACTTCAAAATTAAAAAATTTTGATATTTGCCCATATATGTTCCTCCTGATTTGATTACAAAGCGCTATAGAACTTGTACTTTACTTCCGATCATTACAAAATTCTCCAGAAATATGTTTCTCAATTTAGGAACGAATATTACTTAATTCGCATTGGTTCAAGAGTAAGTAAGGTTCTTGGTTCATGAAACTGTTATTTGCTAATTGGTATAAAGTTCTATAGTTGCCGATGTAATAAGAAGACGTTCGTATTTACAGTTAACAACTATTTAAATATAGTAATTATTACTAAGACTAGTTCACAAAATCTTACGAAGTATTACTTAAAAAAGCTAGAGCTGAAGTGAGAAAACTTGTTTAGGAATCAGCTGTTGTTTTCTCCTCCTCTGGTTCGTTACAACCTTGCCAGATTGTTTGTCATTCGAACACGGCGGTCTTGGTGCTGTCACAGTTCTGTTCAGAAATGCGGATTCTCTAGCCATTATATGCAAAATCGGGGTATAGTATATATGACTAAAGCTGAACCGATTTTCTTCAACTTTGGCAGGGTTTATTGTATGCGCCAACAACTGTCCTGTATCAAATTTCGTAAACATTTGAGGCAAACGAACAGACAGGCATGGCTTGATTGAATCTGCTACTGATTCTGTGTCGATAGGTAAACTTTAAGGTTGGTCTAGACCGGATATTTTGGGGCGTTAAAACATTTTAGCCAAAACAAACACTTTGTGGTACCAGGTATTTCAGTCCAAAAAATCGTTAAACCGTCATTATCTATATTTAATATTCAAAAACCTTAAAAACGTCCATAAATCATCATATCTGGCAACACTGTTTCTCTGTTTCGCTGTCCCACGCATAAGATGTACGAACGCTTTACCGCATTCTTCATGGCATTGAGTTTACTGATAAGAATTCTCTGTCCTTTGAGGTTAAGTCAACTACCCGTTCATATGCAATTGACCATGTGCTTTGTAATAGTTTATCGATGGCGATCAGAGTAATAACGCATTCGGATATTCGTTGTTGCTTTGATCGCTATTTTGCTACCTTTGATAAAGTTAGTATCTTTAAGCTTTGTGGTGTTACTTAGCCAGTTCACATACTCCATGATAGCTCGAACTATCGCTCGAAAGACCGCGTTATGGTCTGGGAGACGGAAGTATAATTCTGCCTTTGGTCCTCAATGAAAAGTCCCAGTCCAGATGTTTATCTAGTTTGGAGCCATCCAAATCCTAAGTCTGTACCGATTTTCTACAAAATTCGGTAGTACCATTTTTGGGTCAAGAAACTATTCTCTGCTAAAAATCATAATTGTTGGAGTTCAAACAGCTTATGTGCGGTTTCGGAATGAACTTATTTATGGGAGCTTTATATAAATCTGATACGATTTTTTGGTGGCATCTCGGGTGTAAAATGCAGCATCTATAGTGTTTCGGTAGCAAATCAGAAGATATAAATATATATGGAGGCTATATTTAAATCAGAACCGCTTCCCCTCAATTTAGGAAGGGTACATTTGCGGGTCAAGAAATTCTACTTCGTAATTTTTCATAATGATTGAATGTAAAATATAGCATCTACACTGTTTAGATGCCAAATCGGATGAAACGTATATGGATTTCTGTCAAATGTAGAAGCGGTTATACAGGGTTGGCGCAGAATGAGATATATGGTTTGAATTCTTTATAACTTTTTAATTATTATTCTTTCTTTGTTTATTTCAGCATTTTGTGAAGGATACTTGGGGAATTAATTATGAATCATTACACGATCGAACATCATTTTTCAAAGCTAATTGCAAAAAAAATCGACAATAATATACTGTATTTTTAAAAAAATTATAATAATCCCATAAATAAAACAGTTATAAACCATTTAAATATATAGCTTATACTGCGCCACCCTGTATATAAAGGTCATATAAACCTGAACTGATTTTCACCAATTCCAATAGGGATCACTATTAGACCAAAAAGGAATACTGTGTTAAATTTCATAACAATCGCATCACAAATAGACCTGCACTTTAATTACACCTTTTGGGCGTGACAAACAATTGCACCGAAAATTCAACTAAAAATTACCCCTTATAATTGATGTATGCAAACTTTTCTGTTGCATTGTATCTGACCATTCATGCGGCATTTGTGAGCATTTCGTTTATGGAAAACTTATTTTGGTTTTGTTCGCATCGGTCGGTCTCTTTTCATTTGGGAGCAGTTTTTTGCTCTCGCCACAAGCTCAATTTGATGTGCGAAAGTGGTTTGTTTCCTTTCAAATGCCGCTAGCGGCATTGTGGGTTTCTTGTTCAGCTCTCGAAACTTGCATATTTTTCCGTCATTCATTTTCACACACACAAATAAAACAAACTTTTTAACGTTGGCATAATTTTTCATGCAGCAGCAGCCGCCGTCGTCGCCACAACGAAAAGTCAGTTCCAGTTCCTGTATCCGAGTCAGAATCAGAGTAAGTAAGTTCCTTCATTTCGACGTCCATGATACGTTTGGTTTGCAAATTTATTTGAGTGTGGTTGATATCATTTCGACATTCATCCGTCCATCCAGTGGCGGGTGTGGATTTTGCCGGTTGGTTGCCTCTTGTTGTTTGCTGTTTTCTGTGGTCCCATAATTTTTAGTAAATATTTTTTTAGGATTTGTTGACTTTTAGCATCTGTGAGCTTCGTTTGTCGTTTCTTTTCAGGGAATTTCCATAAGCCGTGCGACGGGTTGTACGTGTCATAAATTAATGGCAGCTGATACCAACGCCTTAACTTGGTCTCTGTGGCCAAAAATTACTTTGCCTTAAATATTTAAATATTTGTCGTTGCTCAACTTGGATATTGTGCTACTCGTATTTACTGTGTCATTGACCTACATGTAAAACGTCCATAAAATATTTGTGAATTTATTGTTTTGACATCGTTATTACAAGTGACCTATTTATCCATTCAGCCGATGAATTTACATTTATATTCTGTACATTTATAATCTGTACAAAATAAATATTTCGTTTATTTTGGATTTGTTAAAGTTTTAAAGAATGTGTTGCGATAGCTAAGGGTACGTCGGTAACATGGTTTTATTATAAATGTACCTGATATTGACGTTTGTACCGAACGTCACACTGTGGTACATGGTATTATGATCTTTAATATTTGTGTGTAGCTAACAAAAAGAGAAGAGATAGACCCATCGTTTCCCAGCAGTAAAATGGACCAGGCTTTCTCAGCATCAGGCCTGTTAGAAAGGCTTCCCATGGTTATGGCTCTTCAAAAGTATATCACATCAAAGGTGTTTCCCTCTCTCAAGTTTTTTCCACATGTACAAAAAATATTCTGCCGCTTCTAAAAGTGTAAGCATTTCTCCCCCTCTCGTCTTATATCAGGCAAGACCATCTCCGTCTCCTTTTAAAAATATATCGTAATGAAGGTGCTCAGCACACAACATCTTGTTCGCCCCCTCAAGTTTCTCGTATAAGAAATGTTAATTGTGTTCAGCACCCGACCACCAACCATGCCGAACTTAATTTGAAGTTGAAATTTGTGGTTGTTCTTGCGTTAAGAAATCAAATCTAGAAGGCCTTTGTATGGGGGCTATATCACAACATTGACCTATGACTACAGTTGTTTGTGTGAACTGTTCCGAGTATAAATAAACCCTAGTTACACATTTTCAGCCCGATCAGTTGGAATATGTGGTCTCTATGGCGTTAAGAAGTCAAATCTAGAGGGACCCTTCTGTGGGGGCTATATCAAAACATGGACTTATGACTAACGTTGAACGTTTAAAATGTTGCGGGTAGAAATAAAATCTATTTACTAATTTTCAGCCCGACATTTGTGGTCAAATCGGGAAGATGCTATAAATGGGGGCTATATCAAAAAATGGACCGATATTGCCCAGTTTTAATCCCAAGTATACCTGCAGTTATAAGAAGTATCTGTATCAAATTTCAGTCATCTAGCTCAATTATTGTAGACTATATCGTGATTACAGCAGACGGAGATGGCAAAATCGTCTTAGAATTTTACGACGATTATGAATACATATACTTTTTGGGGTCTCAGATCAATATTTATAGGTGTTACAAACGGAGTGATAAAATTAATATACCATATACAAATATTAACAATAACGTTTTATGCAAAAACATTAATGGTAAGAATTTACTAAATTGTGCAATGAAATGAACGTTTAAATATCGCGACATAAGAGTGAAAAGGCGCTAAGTTTTTTGAAGCGGTACGGTAAGTTGAGAATGCATCGTTTTGGAAAAAAAGGCCAAAATAGTCATGCTTAGGTCGATACATATTTTATAATTTTTTGTTCAACAACTAGAAGTAGAGAGTCAAGTGAGGAAGTTGCAGGACAAAACAAATAAACTAAAAATGTCCTTGAAGCAGAAATAAATGGTAAGTGTTGTCTCTAAAAGTATTTTGTAATATAAAATTCAATATTCCATAAAATATAAATTTTGCTTTATAATTTTAAAATAATTTTTAATTTTTCCTTTTAGATTAAGAGAATGAGGTAAAAGAATTGCAAATAAGAACTCAAAATGACGCACTTGCTGGAAATTTAGTAGAAATAAACGTAAACTTCTTAAGAAAAAATAATATTAAACTAATCTAAAATATTCCATATTATCTATACGAACCCCTCTAAAACGCATTTCATTCAATGTACTGAATAATACATTCGTTTAAAATACATTCCGATTACCTTCGTTTGTCATTAAAAAAAACTTGAAGTAACACTCGATGATATGCGTTTCCTTCTGTTGGCTATCCTTTCGAAACTCTACATCAGGACTTCCTTTGGAAGCTCAGCATAAAACCTTCCTTTCGAAGTTTAAGACCTTCCTTTCGAAGCTTGTTAGGCATGAATTCTACATCGAGATGCAAGGCCTAGCCTCACAATATCAATTTATGTAAAAACAAGTAAGAAAGTTTAAGTCGGGTTAACCGACTAAGGTATACCCTTACTTTGTGAGTAATATAATATGGAATATTACACGAATTATTCTGACAATTTTGTTGGAGGTACCAGAAAGGGTTGAACAAATACATCTATTTTCGCTGAACAGCAGATACTTTAAATACATTGCACTGTGCCGAACTATAAGCGGTTATGTGCAGTGGTATATTAGCGTTATGAGCTATTAAATTTTCGTATGATTTGGCCAATTTGTGTGGGAGGTACAAAAAGGGGCGTGGTGATAACGCCCATTTTTCACAGGGCTAGCGTTACACAGTAAACAATTTCAAGTATTTTTATACTCTGGTATTAATGTTATAAACTGTTAACTTTTGGTGCAAAATGTTACAGTTGTATGGGTGGTACAAGCTCTACTTCTGACACAGAGGGGCTGAGGGGAGTCTCCGGACTCTTTGACGCATCTGGCGGGGACATGCTTCTCGATGATTCGGACGAAGAGTTCGATAACACCCTTGTCGGGGTGGATATTAATCTGTCAATTACCAATGATGGTAAGAATTTTACAGATTAACCTCCATCACGCTAAAGCAGCCTCAGCGGCTCTATTGCTGCGCCTGTCCACAGGTGCAGTAGACATCGTCCTGATACAGGTGCCCTACGCAGTGGAAGGAAGGGTGTGCGGTATCAGGACACCCAACATTAAACTGATTGTGGCCAATTGTGAAGGCACTCCAAGAACCTGCATTTTGGCCAGGAAAGATCTAAGTATCTTTCTCCTGGCTAATTTAAGCGGTAAAGACCAAACATCTGCTAGTGTGGAGATCGGTAATCGCATATATTGGGTGGTCTCCAGTTACTTGCCTTATGAATCTGTAGTACCGACTGCTCTACTCAGGGAAGTAGTAGAAGAAGCAACGTCTGACGAGGTCGAGCTGATTGTTGGCGCAGACACGAACGCTCATCGAACTATCTGGGGTAGTACGGATATAAACAATAGGCGTGATTCGCCTCTTGACTTTATTCTAACTACCAACCTAAGTATTTGTAACATAGGTAATAAACCGAACTTTACAATTAAAGACAGACAAAAAGTACTAGACCGGCTGACAGACAAAATTATTGGGTGAACCTGCCGTCCACAGAAATGTGAGAAAGACAAAGTGGCACATGTATGAAAAGAATTTCCAGAAAGTCCTCAACTCCAAACTTCTGTACGAACCAAATGACAAAGCCGGTCTGGATAATCTGGTCGAGCATATTACCACATCATTCAATAGTTCCCTTGAGAACAAGGGTAGAAATAAACCTCAATGGTGAATGAAATCCTGCTAGATCTAGAACGTTGTGGCTGCAAGGTCGTGACATATGCGGACGACGTTGCACGCAGTGAGTGGAAAATTCGAAAACGTCCTCCGAGACATTCTACAGGTGGCTCAGAACAAATTGGCTAGATGGGCCAGAAGCAGCGGTTTGGGCGTAAACCCAAACAAGACAGAATTGGTTCTCTTTACTAGGATGAATAAAGTCCCACATGTGGACCCTCCACCTCGGATAATTGGAGCAGATCTAGTTTTTTCTGAAAGTGCAAAATTTTTAGGAATAATTCTGGATAGAAAACTGTTAGACTTAACGTATTGGAACGTGTAAGGAAGGCCAACGTCGCCTAATATTCCTGCAAAAAATGCTGTAGGGTCGCGGTGTGGCCTCTCTCCCAAAATCGTCCACTGGATATATATAGCAGTAATTCGTCCTCTACTGCTATACGGCATTGTGGTATGGTGGACGGCAACTGACAAATTAACCATCACCAATCTACTAACAAAGGTTCAGAGAACAGCCTGCCTGAGCATAAGCGGAGCCTTAAGGACTACAGCGCCCGAGTCTCTACAAAGCCCTACTCCATATACTGCCGATTAATATTGTGGCGAGAGAAGTTGCAACTAAAGCGGCAATAAGATTAAACTGCCTATCAATGTGGAGGTACAAAAACTACGGTCACATGACGATATCAAAGTGTAGTGCTATGGTAACCGACCGAGTGGACTATATACCAACGGTGTACACATTCGAGAGAAATTACATCACTATGATTCCCGCCAGAGATGAATGGGTTGGAAGAATACCAGGTAACAGAAACCATCTCTACTTTTACACGGATGGTTCGAAGCTTGATGAAATGGTTGGCTTCGGAGTACACTGTGCAGAGATTAGATTGGATATAGCTCACAGACTACCAGATACCTGCAGTGTATATCAAGCCGAAATAATGGCAATATGGGAAGTAGCCAAGTGGTTGAGTCGCAACATAGTAACCAACACTGGCGTTGTAATTTACTCGGACAGCCAGGCTGCCATCAATTCTCTGGAGGCAACATCCATAAATTCACAAACAACCCTCGACTGCCGCAGATTTCTTAACGAGATGGCTGAGCAGTTTAATATACACCTCATATGGGTGCCTGGGCATAGGGATATCCCGGGGAACTGCAAAGCCGATGAACTTGCTAGGAAAGGGACGACATTACAAATTCTCGAAGAATTTGCATATATTGGTGTGCCACTATCCAAGTGCAAGCTTTGGCTTAGGCAAGAGGCAATAAGGCAGTCCAACGAAAGATGGACAGAAATCGGCACCTGCAGAGTAGCTAGACAAATCTGGCCAAGGTATGACCTGAGAAGATCAAAATATCTCCTCGCACTAGAGAGGCAAAGATTGTCTACGTTAGTATCAGTTCTGACGGGACACTGCTTGATCGGCGAACACGCCAAAAGATTGGGTGTTGACTATAATGACTTCTGCAGAAGCTGTGGAGATGACGAAGAAGTGGAGAGCATTGAGCACTTGCTATGCGACTGCCCCGCTCTGAGTAAACGACGACTGGACATACTGGGGTCGGCTTTTCTAGGCAGCCTAACAGATCTTTCCAGTACCGATATTCGTACTATCGACAAATTTGTATATCAAACAGGTTGGTTTCGATGAGGGGCATTTCAGCCCGTGGTAACAGCAGGGACCTAAACTGGCCTATGTGAGCTTGTATAAAAAATACGGCTGCCACCCTAACCTAAACCTATGGGAGGTACAAAAATGGGCGTGGCAATAATGTAATTTTTTCACTGGTCTGTAGGTACTATAAAAGCATTACACTTTGCAAAATTTCAAATATTTTTATACACTGGTATCAATGTTATAAGCTGTTAACTTTTCTAGAAAATGGTAGCTTTGTGTGGGGGTAAAAAAGGGATTGGTAATAACGCCCATTTTTCACTGGACTGTAGACACTATAAAAGCATTACACTGGACAAAATATTAAGCGTTTTTATGAAGTGGTATACATGTTATAAGCTGTTAACTTTTGGTCCAAAATGTTGCATTTGTGTAGCAGGTACGAAAAGGGGGATGGCAACTTTTCCCATTTTTCTCGAGGTGATAGCGACTCATAAACTCAGGAGATTCGAATAAGTAGTATAGAAGTTATGAAATTATCAATATTTCATTAGATTTTAACCCTTTGTGGGGGAGGTACTAGAAGGAGGACCAATATGGCCCATCATCGAACTTAGCCGGAGATAGAAAAAAATATTACCACATACCAAATTTGAAGTGAATCGGCCACTCCTTTCGAGAGTTATCGTGCGCACCAGCCAGCAGACAGACAGACGGACGGACATTTCTCATTCGACTTAAAATTAACCAAAACGGATATCCGCCGAACATGGTTAGGGTCTTAGGTCACTACTCATTCGATGTGTTACACTTTTGGTCTGTAGCAAATGATATATACCCTCATATCACTAAAGTGAGGGTATAAATATATAAAGGTTGAATGCGGCGGCCAGGCCTTCTGGTTCTTAAATCAGGCCTGCTATCAGATATAAATATTGAATACGGCGGTCAGGTATCGTGGCTCTTAAATCAGACCTAATATGATACCTCCTAAGACCTGATAATACGAGTATTCTCGTGATCAAAGTGCGGTTTGCAAATATAAAGCAATCTTAACGAAAATTGATACAGAGGCACTCTGGACCAGTGAAGTCGACCTAACAGTCCATGTTTTTGGTATATCACCTACATAAAGATCAATTCTGATTAGACCTATGGACGCTCTAGAGAACTACATTAATATATTATATTAGGCCGGGTCGATTTGTGGGGAGGCAAAAAAAGTCGCCATTTCTCAGTGAAAATCGTATTCTAGGGATCAAAATAAGAAACTTTGCCGAAGGAACCATACCTCTAAAACGAATTCTGATGTCCCGGAATTTGGGTCGAACTTTTGGGTAGGGGCAAATTTTGAAAAATCCCACTTTGACCCATTTAGAGTGCTCCAATCGAGTCCAAATGTATGACCGACCCCCACTAACTTTGGAGGCCCGACCCACCCATGCCAGTGGCACACCCCCTGGAACCCCCTGGGGGTTCCAAAGATTTGGACTCGATTGGAGCACTCTAAATGGGTCAAAGTGGGATTTTTTCCGGGACATCAGAATTCGTTTTAGAGGTATGGTTCCTTCGGCAAAGTTTCTTATTTTGATCCCTAGAATACGATTTTCACTAAGCACTTCACTGAGTGGGAGTCGGTCATACATTTCGACTCGATTGGAGCACTCTAAATGGGTCAAAGTGGGATTTTTTCCGGGACATCAGAATTCGTTTTAGAGGTATGGTTCCTTCGGCAAAGTTTCTTATTTTGATCCCTAGAATACGATTTTCACTTAGCAATGGGCGATTTTTAAATCGACCCGCCCTAATGTATATGCTTTCAAACAGCCAACTTAAAAAGTTCCCTTCTGTGTTAGAAAACATGTAATTCAACTGATTTAGCTGAAATTTAAGCAGTAAATCCTCACTGAAGATAATGGGGTACACCGAATATTTTCCGTCTGTCCGTCCATGTATTCTTGTGACAAAAGTGCAGGTCGCAAGTTGGTACAGAGGGATTTCTTAGACTAGGGACGATGCGATCGATAATAATGCCGATGCGATCGATAATAATGCTTTGGCTCAAATAATGGTAAAATTAGTACTCGTCATATTTTTACAAAATTTTATTTTGCTCTTTTTGACTCACGAGAGGGCGCCACAGTCAATGGTTGTATGTGTAAATCGACGAAAAATAAACTAATGGTGATTTCGTTTGTGCAAAAAATTTAAAAATGTTTCTACATTTTACACTGAAACGGCATTTTTAGGTTTGTTTGTAAAAATGATGCATCCGTATGAACGGGTTTTGATTTCGTTTGTAAAATTATTACAGTCTCCAAATGCGAAAAAGTCGCATTTTCCACACTCAGCCTGTAATGTTCAATAAACAATTGTGAAAATATTTCTGGTCGAGTACCATTCCTGTCATGGTTAGGTTAAACTTTTTTGAACATAGACTGTGGGAAAGATGACAATTTAATATTTAATCTTGAGCCGTCGAAGACATGGGAGCCATTAAATTGCTAGCTAGCAGTCGGGTGGGGAGTTCGGATCTTCTCCAATCTCAATATTCCACAATCTACCACATAAACAAAAATTATTGTAGACTCCCGGTTTTATGATAAGCAAATAATTAATTTGGATGGGAAATGTTGGTTACTAAACATTCTTTGCCCCTAGTTTAGACCGATTAAAAAGAAAAAAAGTTCCAGTCAAGAATTACCATTCGAAATAATCTCTTGATGTTGTTAGAGATTTAGCCTCGAAACCCAAACCCTGCCTTGGTTTTTAATGGCCATACTGATTTTAAAAACCCCAAACTCGAAAGTTACCCTAACCTACCACACGACAGTAAGAAAACTAGAAAAGCTTATAGTTCCATTTTGTAAAATTCAGTAACAATTCATTTATTAATAATTACCTTGAGATGCATACCTATTCTAATGAAAATTATTTATCTAATCATTGAATTGATTTCTTTTTCCAATTACGAAACTTATCAACGAAAATGAATTTTTGAAATAATTCGAATGTTATTTCAAAGATTTCATATAAATTTAACAATTTATAGAAAAATAAATTACTTGATTTAAGATTTATATATATATTAACATTAAATTTGTATATCCTAAGAAATTCCTAACAAGATCAGATTTCAATATAAATACATATGGGTCGACGCAAAATTTTAATCAAAGGAGGTAACAATAATTTGACTCACTCACCAATGGACAGCTCACTTTACTGATGGACATCGAGGCCTCGTTGAACATACGTAGATTTGCTGTGGAGTTCTAGCTGTAGGAATTAAGATATTAATTAAAATTTTGCTTTCCTAGGGACGGTATAAAATAAAGGGGGTATTTATCTGACCATACTTATATACATAATTACGACTCTTTAAAAATATGTTGTACTCTCCGGCGATAATTTCATTGCAAGGTTATCATCTTCCTTATTTATTTCCATTTATGATTTCGTTCGATGGGGGCTCTTTTTAAGACTCCAGTAGGTGTGACACATAAGAAAAACACAAAAATGTAGGCAGCTAAAACGAGTATTGTATTTTTTGTCTCGGATGAGCTGGCTGAATCCGTTCAGGACTTCTTTCCTCGCAGTTTTTTCTTCGTAAGCAATTGCGTTAACGCTAATGTGGATTTCGTCTTCCATGGTTCACTTTTATGTTAAAAAGGCTCTGTCTCTGATGTTAGAAAAATTCTTTGAGCCTGGTTAGAAACACCAGTTATGCAATTTTGATGACGTAAGATTCGTTTGAAGACTTTGCTCACAGCGTGATTCTGGCCATGGCATTCTAATTAAATTGTGGCAGTCAGCTTTCTCAAATGTTTTCTTCGGCGTCAAAAAAATGATATTCCTCATTTCCACTAATCCATGGAAATGAGGAAAACGAGCAATTATTATTCAGAACGTCAAGGAATGCACTTTGTTAGCTGGTACAGGACCTAAGTGAGGATATAGGGTTAGGAAAATTCCTAAATCGAGCTCGTAAATCGTCCTTACCTTAATAAAATTTATGATTTACTTTAAGTCAGGACACTTGTTCCTGTCCTAAGAACAGCAAAGATTTATAATTTTTTTAGAATGCAGTCTTCTTTGGTTATAGCTGCGTGAAATTAGTAGATTAATTTCACTTTAATATTTAATTTTTTTAGAAAATTTACACAATAGCAGATATATGCTAAATTTATTCACAGCTATTCGTTATTTAAGTCACAAATTTTATTTATTTAAGCAAAATTTATAGCCGAATTTGCTAAGTATAGTAAAGTAAGTACACTTTCTAATCACTCCATTATACCAACTCTTTGGCCGAAGATATTGATTGATGTTGATCGTTTTGAGATTAGGAACATAAAGAAATACTCGATGTTGCTAGGGCTCCAATGAAGACAAATAACATGATCTTTTTTTATATACATAGGTTGCTATTTATTATATTTCTTTTCTATTCTCTAATTCGTGTCCGAAAATTCAGCCATATCTTACAATGCAGTCAACTAATAACAACAACATCATCATTCGCCAACAGGGTCATAAAATTTTATGATACCTTGAACAAAACTCGCGCACAGTCTGCGACGAAAATAGAACTGCATCACCCCCACTCTCCTTCACCGAAGTGCTTTGCTTAGCTAGCCCTGCGTAAGTAATTGCGAGCAATGCAAATAAAGTAAGCAATGCATTTAATTGCATACAAGAAAAAAAATAAAAACATCACCGAAATGAGTATCGAACCTGCGACCTTAGAATGGTAAGCAATCGTCTTAACCAATTCGGCCACAGTAGCTCATGATCAATCGGTGTCTGCTGTGGATGGTATTTCGGTTCATGAAAGGAGGTATTGTAGCTCAAACGATCACCACAAACCGGATAATATTTATCTCTTAGATGCAAATATTAGCAGGACAAACGTAGAGATACAATACGATTTAGGGTCGCATATCTTTAGCGTGATAAGTTCCTATGAATTTGCCGTTTAAGCCTTCCAATTCATAGTAACTATTTCCCACCTTTTTCTTTACCTTAGCTGGAAGAAATACTGGTGCCAATTTGGCGTTAAATCTTTTTTCAAGATTGCTTTGAGCAAAATTTTTTCGAAACAAAACCTGGCCTAGGGAATAAACAATGGGTCTAGCTCGTAGATTGTATTGGCTTTTATTAGTATCATAAGCGGAAGCTATGTGTTTTCTAAGATCTTTCCTAATTAGTTGGAGCTGATCTTGGCGCTCTAGTTGAACGTCTGATTCCTCCAGTAGGTGTAAGTTGTTTAACAGTGCATACGAATCGCCATGGGTGATCATATTAAATCCAAAAGTCGCATAATAAGGTGAACACTTTATAGATTGATGGACAGAGTTCCTTAAGGCACAACTGATATAGCTTAAGTGTTCATCCCACATTCTATGATCACCTTTTAAATAAGCCCTTATACCTGCAATTATCGACCGATTTACGCGTTCGGACGCGTTTGATTGCGGCGAATAAAGGGCAGTATAGACATGTTTAATACCGAGAGATGTCAGAAATGCATTGAACTCGTTGGCCTTAAATTGGGAACCGTTATCACTTACAAGCTGTTCTGGTATCCCATAAATATGAAAAATTTGGCTCAATAAAAAGTTTTGAATGGGACCGGACGTAAATTTTTTTAATGGACATAACCAGTGGAATTTGGTTAAGTGGTCCAATACAATAAAAATTCCTAAGTACCCATTTTTAGACCTAGGATATGGGCCTATTATATCAACATATAACCTTTGGAAAGGTCGAAGTGTTTTAACCGGTTGGCCCATCTCTGGTCTTAGGATAAAATTGGGATATTTTGTAGCCCTACAGGTTTCGCAATCTCGTACGAAATTTCGTACATCTGTAACCATACCTGGCCAGTAAAAATTTCTCCGGATTAAATTAAGAGTTTTCACCATACCTCCGTGGGCGGCTATGGGTGAATTATGGAATCTTTTAATAATGTCAATTCGCATTTTTTCTGGAATCCATAATTTCCAGGTGTACGCCTCCTGATCCTCATTCCCGGTATAGTGTTCGATTCTAATATAAACGAACTTGTCCACAATTCTAATATCTGGATAATTAGACGCTTTCTCCTGGATTTTTTTGCGCAATATTTTGTAATCCGAATCCTCAAAACTGGTGGAATTTAAATCTATTTCCGGTTCTACGCTTTCAACGGAAGAAATTTCATCTACATGAATCCTTGATAATGCATCCGGTACGACATGATCTTTGCCCTTCCTATGGCTGATTGTGAATTTATAGGGCTGCAGTTTGAAGACCCAGCGAGCTAATCTACCAGTAAGGTCGGGCTGTTTCATCAACCATAGGAGGGACGAGTGATCAGTAATTACTTCGAAGTCTTGTAACTCAAGATAGCACCGGAATCGCTTTATGGCTTCTATAGCGGCCAGACACTCGCGTTCTGTTACGCTATAATTTCTTTGCGCGGTGTTTAGCTTTTTCGACATAAAAGCGATTGGCTTTTCATTTCCCTGATTGTCTAACTGTACTAAGACTGCTCCGATACCATAATCGGATGCATCACAGTGTAAATAAAACTTTTTTGTAAAATCCGGATTGGACAATATAGGTGCAGTAGTAAGGAGCTTTTTAATAGTATCGAAAGATTCTTGTGCCTCGGGTGTCCACTTAAATTTTTTCTTTGTCGTCAATGTTTCGGTTATTGGGAATGTTATGGAGGAAAAGTTTTCGACAAACCGTCGGTACCATCCTGCAAGACCTAGGAATCCTCGCACCTGTTTGATATTCTTAGGAACAGGCCAGTTGGTTATGGATTCTACCTTTTCTGGATCCGTTTTAATACCTCCATTCCCAATGACATATCCGAGATATTTAACTTGAGTGACGCAGAAGTGGCTTTTCTCGATATTAAGAGTCAAATTGGCCTTTCGAAACTCATCAGCTATACGCACTAATACCGACAAATGACTTGGAAAATCGCGAGAAACAATTACCAAATCGTCTAGGTAACCAAATACACAATTTCGTAAGTCTGGTGGAATAATTTTGTCTACGAGACGACACATTGTCTGAGGCGCTGTACATAAACCGAAAGGTATCACAACAAATTGATACAGTGGCCTTCCCGGTATTGTAAAGGCAGTTAGCGCCTTCGACTCTTCAGACAGGCCAATTTGCCAATACGCGTCCTTAAGGTCAAGTTTTGTTATAATATTTGCCTTAGGCAACCTAGCAAAAATTCCTTCTATGCTTGGAAGCGGATATGCGTCTTTTTTGGTTACTTGATTTAACCGTCTAGCATCCAAGCATAGGCGGACCTTATTTGGTTTAACCACCAGGCGCATTGGGGAACTCCAGGGCGAAACGGAAGGCTCAATTACTCCCAAGTCAAGCATGCGATCTATTTCTTGGAACATTAAGTTCTCAACGGCTGGAGACACAGGATAGAATCGCTGCTTGACTGGTTTCGCCTCTCCAACGTCAATTTCATGGGTCAAGTAATTGGTTCTACCTAATCCTTGTTTGGCAAAACTAGGGAATAATTCAATAATAGATTTTAGTTGTGTTTGCTGGCTGACAGATAAGGGATATTTATAAGGTTCAGTTTCACTTGTTTCCAGATTGTGACCAGAAGGACAATCGGAGGACTTTAATTCGGAGACCTCGGAGGAGCGTATGCTTTCTCTGGGATGGATAGGAGGATCTGAAGTAATGGTATCTTCAAATATGTCAGGAGCTAAGCGAAACTTAACCCAAAAATCTAATCCCAATATAAGGCGTTGTGAAATTGTGGGAACTATTAATAACTTTAAAGGGTGAATTTGGTTCCGAAAATTTACATCTACTTCGATATAGCCTATTGTCTTTTGCATTTGACCATCTGCAGTTTTCACGCTAGTCTTAGCAGACACAAATTTGTTACAATTAGAAAAGCTGTAGTTGGCTAAATCTGAGCCAATACAGGAAATATTGGCACCCGTATCCAATAAGCCATATTCTGTAAAATTTAAGAATTTCACCTTGGCATAATATCTTTTGTCAGATGGGTTACTAATGATGGATGAAATAATATATTTGGAGGAATTCTTCCTCAATTTGTAATAAAATCTAAGACGGCGAGTCGATCTTTTTGGAGGTTTACAATAAATTTCGAATACCGAAAAAAGTTCATTTCTTTTCTTAATATATTCATTATATCGCTCATGGTATGGGCGAATGGGGTATAAAAGAATATCTTTTGCATCATTATTTGAAAAGTTGGGTTTTAAAATAGCAATTTTGACATTGTTTGATTCATTAGTATAATTTTTATCTATGGTATTCGTGGCTAATTGTTTCCCGGTGGAGGATTTGGATGCAAATAGTTTTTTGGAAGATTAGAAAACTTTCGATTTGCACATCGCACGCACTGAGGTTTGTAGACATCTTTAGTGCCACACCCATAGCAAAATATGGTGCGGATTTTGAGACAATCCTCCCAAAAGTGACCAGTCTCATCACAATTCCAGCACCTTACAGTAGACGTTTCTTTTCTTATTGCATCCGCACATGGTATAGGCGGAGATATGTCTTCGGTCTCATCATACTGAATTTCGGCAACGTTCTTACGAACATTCAGCTGAGAGGCGAGGGAAGTTTTTGTCAACGGAGCTTTCCGATACGTTTCTTCGTTTATCAAGTTCTCTCTCATTTGAACGAGTTTTCTGAGATGAGCTATAGTATAGATTGGAACATATAGCAGTTCGTGGCGTATATCTGTTCGGAGATTCCTTACCAGAATCTCTACTAACTCGTCTTCAGGTAAAGGCTGTTGAAGCCGATCTACAATCGAACATATTGATTCATAAAAGGAATCAAAAGATTCGCCTGCTTTCATCTTTCTATTTCGGATTGCTTCCATCAAATCAAAATTGGATCGCATATCCTTGAATTGACACCTTAATGCTGCACAGAACTCATTCCATTGAATTGAGTCTACCTGTTTATGGTATCTCCAGTACCATTCTCTAGCCTTGCCGGACAAGAGAATTGGAAGGTTTTTGCAAACAAGCCCGAAATTGTCATTTAAATGTTCGTTTGTCAAAGACTTAACTCGGTAAAGAAACTCTTCCACAGTTAAACCTGAGCTGGACCCATCAAACTTTATATTCCAGTTCTGAATAATGGACGTACTTCGATCTGGACGCTCAGTTTGGGAATACATTAATGGACTTTGTATCCGGTTAAAATTGTTGGGAAGAATATGTGCATTGTTTTGGGGCAATGGGTTATTTGGAAGTTGTTGCTGTTGTTGCAATGGAGATTGAGCTCCGTTTGGATAGTGTGAAAAATTTGGTAAATGAGTTTGAGGCTGGGTCCCTAGATTTAAATTTCGCAAAATCTTTACTATATTGTTTTCAATCATCTGATTTATTCTGGAATAATCAATGTTATTCGAAATTGGATCATTTTCCTGATGAGGGATCGGATTCCGAGTATTACAAGGAGAATTTGCATACAGAATACCATTTTCTGGAACATTAGGTACCGTGGCGTTTTCGCCAACCTCTATTATGTTATTTGTTGGTGGTGGAAAATTAAAATCCATACTGGAATTTAGATTGTCATTAAACAAAGTCCTACTAACACTTCGAGTCATTGGACGACTTGCCATGGCACCGCGAGATTTGCCGCGCATGGGTGGTCGTGCTTTCTTTTGGGCATCCGTTTGTGTTGCAATCTCAGTGGAGACTAAAGATACAACAGTATATTTCTTTAGATTCGATAACTCACAAGGTACATTACACACGGGACACTGAGCTGCAGAAGACAGTGCACTCTCAATACATGTTCTATGAAAGATATGTTTGCAAGTTTGAATAATATAACATTCCTGAGTGTCTACCAGCATTACTTCATTACAGGATGGACATTTAAGTTCATTCTCCAAAGCAATGGACAATGGAGCATTTGCTGTAGGTGGAGGAGTATGTGACACAGACATTTTGGATCCTTCAAATTTATTATTTGATTTACTGGATATAATTTTTAACTATTTTTAATAACTAGTTAATAAGATATCAGAGGTGAATACATTTTCTTACTTAGTGAGGTGAGGTAGTGGTGAACTTTTTTTTTTTTGGCAAATTCAATGACTGATAAAACTAACGAAAAATGGGCTATGGGGTAAGAACATTTCGCAATGACCCGATACATAGAAGGCAAACCAACATACATCTTAACCTATTAACTGAAAAAAACTTCGGACTTTTAGGTGCGTACACATAGCAACAGAAAAGTAAATCCAGAAGATTTCAGGATGTTGATATCTCAGCCATATTATGCCTGAAATCATATGAAATGTCTTACTATAGAAGTTTTAACAAATCTCTGATTGCAAGCATTCTGCTTAAATTGAAAATATTGCTGATTGTCTTCTCGGTCAATAATTCGAAACGATCAAATTATTGAAGTCCAGGGAAGATCAACAAGTATTCATCTAAGTTTCCTGTCTACAAATGATCTTCGAAAAAACCCATAAAATGAAATTTATATTTAAATAAGTATTTGGAGCGATAGTAAATCGAAAGGATTCACTATCCTGCCCCACGTTGGGCGCCATTTTATTTATGTAATGTTCAATAAACAATTGTGAAAATATTTCTGGTCGAGTACCATTCCTGTCATGGTTAGGTTAAACTTTTTTGAACATAGACTGTGGGAAAGATGACAATTTAATATTTAATCTTGAGCCGTCGAAGACATGGGAGCCATTAAATTGCTAGCTAGCAGTCGGGTGGGGAGTTCGGATCTTCTCCAATCTCAATATTCCACAATCTACCACATAAACAAAAATTATTGTAGACTCCCGGTTTTATGATAAGCAAATAATTAATTTGGATGGGAAATGTTGGTTACTAAACATTCTTTGCCCCTAGTTTAGACCGATTAAAAAGAAAAAAAGTTCCAGTCAAGAATTACCATTCGAAATAATCTCTTGATGTTGTTAGAGATTTAGCCTCGAAACCCAAACCCTGCCTTGGTTTTTAATGGCCATACTGATTTTAAAAACCCCAAACTCGAAAGTTACCCTAACCTACCACACGACAGTAAGAAAACTAGAAAAGCTTATAGTTCCATTTTGTAAAATTCAGTAACAATTCATTTATTAATAATTACCTTGAGATGCATACCTATTCTAATGAAAATTATTTATCTAATCATTGAATTGATTTCTTTTTCCAATTACGAAACTTATCAACGAAAATGAATTTTTGAAATAATTCGAATGTTATTTCAAAGATTTCATATAAATTTAACAATTTATAGAAAAATAAATTACTTGATTTAAGATTTATATATATATTAACATTAAATTTGTATATCCTAAGAAATTCCTAACAAGATCAGATTTCAATATAAATACATATGGGTCGACGCAAAATTTTAATCAAAGGAGGTAACAATAATTTGACTCACTCACCAATGGACAGCTCACTTTACTGATGGACATCGAGGCCTCGTTGAACATACGTAGATTTGCTGTGGAGTTCTAGCTGTAGGAATTAAGATATTAATTAAAATTTTGCTTTCCTAGGGACGGTATAAAATAAAGGGGGTATTTATCTGACCATACTTATATACATAATTACGACTCTTTAAAAATATGTTGTACTCTCCGGCGATAATTTCATTGCAAGGTTATCATCTTCCTTATTTATTTCCATTTATGATTTCGTTCGATGGGGGCTCTTTTTAAGACTCCAGTAGGTGTGACACATAAGAAAAACACAAAAATGTAGGCAGCTAAAACGAGTATTGTATTTTTTGTCTCGGATGAGCTGGCTGAATCCGTTCAGGACTTCTTTCCTCGCAGTTTTTTCTTCGTAAGCAATTGCGTTAACGCTAATGTGGGATTTCGTCTTCCATGGTTCACTTTTATGTTAAAAAGGCTCTGTCTCTGATGTTAGAAAAATTCTTTGAGCCTGGTTAGAAACACCAGTTATGCAATTTTGATGACGTAAGATTCGTTTGAAGACTTTGCTCACAGCGTGATTCTGGCCATGGCATTCTAATTAAATTGTGGCAGTCAGCTTTCTCAAATGTTTTCTTCGGCGTCAAAAAAATGATATTCCTCATTTCCACTAATCCATGGAAATGAGGAAAACGAGCAATTATTATTCAGAACGTCAAGGAATGCACTTTGTTAGCTGGTACAGGACCTAAGTGAGGATATAGGGTTAGGAAAATTCCTAAATCGAGCTCGTAAATCGTCCTTACCTTAATAAAATTTATGATTTACTTTAAGTCAGGACACTTGTTCCTGTCCTAAGAACAGCAAAGATTTATAATTTTTTTAGAATGCAGTCTTCTTTGGTTATAGCTGCGTGAAATTAGTAGATTAATTTCACTTTAATATTTAATTTTTTTAGAAAATTTACACAATAGCAGATATATGCTAAATTTATTCACAGCTATTCGTTATTTAAGTCACAAATTTTATTTATTTAAGCAAAATTTATAGCCGAATTTGCTAAGTATAGTAAAGTAAGTACACTTTCTAATCACTCCATTATACCAACTCTTTGGCCGAAGATATTGATTGATGTTGATCGTTTTGAGATTAGGAACATAAAGAAATACTCGATGTTGCTAGGGCTCCAATGAAGACAAATAACATGATCTTTTTTTATATACATAGGTTGCTATTTATTATATTTCTTTTCTATTCTCTAATTCGTGTCCGAAAATTCAGCCATATCTTACAATGCAGTCAACTAATAACAACAACATCATCATTCGCCAACAGGGTCATAAAATTTTATGATACCTTGAACAAAACTCGCGCACAGTCTGCGACGAAAATAGAACTGCATCACCCCCACTCTCCTTCACCGAAGTGCTTTGCTTAGCTAGCCCTGCGTAAGTAATTGCGAGCAATGCAAATAAAGTAAGCAATGCATTTAATTGCATACAAGAAAAAAAATAAAAACATCACCGAAATGAGTATCGAACCTGCGACCTTAGAATGGTAAGCAATCGTCTTAACCAATTCGGCCACAGTAGCTCATGATCAATCGGTGTCTGCTGTGGATGGTATTTCGGTTCATGAAAGGAGGTATTGTAGCTCAAACGATCACCACAAGCCCAGTCCACGGTGTGGAGTGTTGCCGTCAAAAAGCAAAGTTCAGAACCAAACCTAATTGAAAGCGTATGGGTTTTACTCACCGCACGATTTTTGTTCGATTGTTCGCATGCAAAATGCAAAATTAGCAGTGGGTGCAGGGGGGATTTTTAAAACAGGAAGTGGTGGTATTATTTTTCAGAAACGAAATCACCATAACTTAAAAGTACGCTGTAAAACAGCTACATAAAATTGAAATTACAGCAAACAAGTCAGAAGAAAGTTGCCTTCATACTATTCAAATTTGCTTTGAAAATTCTTAATTTTTTACTAAAAACAAAAAAAAATTACTAAGCTGCTCGTGTAGCTGTTTTATGGATGCTACTCCGATCATTCAGCGAGGTTTAGCTGGGATTATTCCGTAAAAAATCCAACTCTAAGAGGCATAGCTTCTTCCAAACGAATAAGAATTATTCCTCACGTCTGTTCAACTCGAAAAACCAACGTCAAGTGATCGTATTTGCACCGACCGCCTGTATAAGAAACAAATTGTGTTTCGTTATGTACAAATGTGGCATGTATGTGGCCATTGAGTTTTAGTTTTACAAGGGTAAAACCAAAACTCAATGGTGAACTTCTGAGCTAACGGCTAGGAAAAACACCTGCAACAAGGCGAAATCTACTGGGGTCGCTAATGATTGGGATGCCTATAAAGAACAACTCAAGATCTATAAGATGGAGCTTAGGGAGGCGCAAAGACGCTCTTAGTATACCTTCTGTGGCGAAGTTGAAAAAGTCTCCGATGCCGCAAGGCTGAGAAAGATACTATCTGCTTCACCCTGTACAGTGGTTTATTTACAGGATGAGACACATAACTGGACCAAAAACAGCGAGCAGTCGCTCAGTGTACTGCTCGACACACATTTCCCGGAGAACTCCCTAACAGAACCCGAGGATCAGCAGGACCAACAAGAGTGCGAGTGGACTGCGAGCGTCACTAGCTTGTTGACTGACATATACAGAATAAGCTGGGCTATTATCGACTTTGAGCCCTTCAAGTCACCTGGACCAGACGGCATCACTCCAGTAGAAATGCAGAAAATGTTAAAGTACATTATCCCCTGGTTGGAAAAAATTTATGTATTCTGTATCAGGATTTCATACATCCCGAATCGATGGAGGGATACCGAAGTGGTATTCATACCCAAAGCGGGAAAGATTTCGCACGCTAGGCTAAAAGACTTCAGACCAATATGCCTATCCTCTTTTC
This sequence comes from Eudasyphora cyanicolor, assembly GCA_963930755.1. Taxonomy (NCBI): domain Eukaryota; kingdom Metazoa; phylum Arthropoda; class Insecta; order Diptera; family Muscidae; genus Eudasyphora; species Eudasyphora cyanicolor. The sequence continues at coordinate 100,991,358 of OZ005738.1, read as the reverse complement.
AATTGAAAGGTCTGAAAGAATTTTCGATAATTTCATTGGGGAAAACCTGGATACAAACCTCCTGTCGGGGAACCAACATGCTTTTAATAAGGGGAAGTCTACAAAATCAGCCCTGCACGAACTTGTGAGCACTATCGAATCGTCCCTGTATTTCAAGGAATTCACCATGGTGGCATTTCTTGGCATAGAAGGCGCTTTTAACAACATTCACTCAGAAGCGGTAAGTGCGGCACTGTCACATTTAAAAGTTAACTCAAGTTTGATTAGACTATGTAATTCAAAGCCTGCTCAACAGAAGACGCATATCAGCATGTCTTGGGTCCACAGGTCTAACAAGGTTTGTATGCAGAGGGACCTCACAAGGAGGAGTACTGTCTCCACTAACTGGGAACCTAGCGGCGAATGAAAGCCTGCTAGATCTAAAACATTGTGGCTGTAAGGTCGTGGCAAATGCGGATGACGTGGAAATCGAAATGTCCTACAGGTGGATCTGAACAAGTTGGATAGATGGGCCGGAAGCAGCGGTTGGGCGTTAACCCAAACAAGACAGAATTGGTTCTCTCCCTTCAACTCGGAGAACTGGAACAAATCTAGTCTTTTCAGAAAGTGCAAAATTTTTAGGAATAATTGAAGATAGGAAACTGTTATTTAGACTTAACGTAATGGAACGTTTAAGGAAGGCCAACGTCGCCTTATATTCCTAAAAAAGGCAGTAGGGTCGCGGTGGGGCATCTCTCTTAAAGTCGTCTTTTGATATATATAGCAGTAGTTCGTCCAATACTGTTATACGGCATTGTGGTATGGGGACGGCAACTGACAAACTAACCATCACCAACCTACTATCAAAGGATCAGAGAACTGCCTGCCTGAGCTTAAGCAGAGCCTTAAGTACTACAGGGACTGAGTATCTACAAGCCCTACTCCATATACTGGCGATTCATATTGTGGCGAGAGAAGTTGCAACCAGAGCGGCACTAAGATTAAACTGTCTATCAATGTGGAAGTACAAGAACTACGGTCACATGTGAATATCAAAGTGTAGTGTTATGGTAACCGACTGAGTGGACTATATACCAACTGTGTACACTTTCGAGAGGAACTAATTGCGGCACTGTCACATCTAAAAGTTAACAATAGTTTGATTAGACTAATTCAAAGTCTGCTCACCAGAAGACGCATAACAGCATGTCTAGGGTCCACAACTCTAACAAGGTATGTAAACAGAGGGACCCCGCAAGGAGGAGTACTGTCTCCATTAATTTGGAACCTAGCGGTGAATGAAATCCTGCTAGAGCTAGAACGTTGTGGCTGCAAGGTCGTGGCATATGCGGACGACGTGGCAATCGCAGTGAGTGGCAAATTCGTAAACGTCCTCAGAGACATCCTACAGGTGGCTCTGAACAAGTTGGTTAGATGGGCCAGAAGCAGCGGTTTGGGCGTTAACCCCAACAAGACAGAATTGGTTCTCTTTACTAGGATGAATAATGTCCCACATGTGGACCCTCCACCTCGGATAAATGGAACAGATCTAGTCTTTTCTGAAAGTGCAAAATTTTTAGGAATAATTCTAGATAGGAAAATGTTATTTAGACTTAACGTATTGGAACGTGTAAGGAAGGCCAACGTCGCCTTATATTCCTGCAAAAAGGCTGTAGGGTCGCGGTGGGGACTCTCTCCTAAAATCGTCCACTGGATATATATAGCAGTAGTTCGTCCAATACTGTTATACGGTATTGTGGTATGGTGGACGGCAACTGACAAACTAACCATTACCAACCTACTAACAAAGGTTCAGAGAACTGCCTGCCTGAGCATAAGCGGAGCCTTAAGGACTACAGCGACCGAGTCTCTACAAGCCCTACTCCATATACTGCCGATTAATATTGTGGCGAGAGAAGTTGCAACCAAAGCGGCAATAAGATTAAACTGCCTATCACTGTGGAGGTACAAGAACTATGGTCACATGAGGATATCAAAGTGTAGTGCTATGGTAACCGACCGAGTGGACTATATACCAACTGTGTACACCTTCGAGAGAAATTACATCACTATGATTCCCGCCAGAGACGAATGGGTCGGCAGAATACCAGGTAATAGAAACCATCTCCACTTTTACACGGATGGTTCGAAGCTTGATGAAAAGGTTGGCTTCGGAGTACACTGTGAAGAACTTAGTCTGGATATAGCTCACAGACTACCAGATACCTGCAGTGTCTATCAAGCCGAAATAATGGCAATATGGGAAGTCGCCAAGTGGCTGAGTCGCAACATAGTAACCAACACTGGCGTTGTCATTTACTCGGACAGCCAGGCTGCCATCAATTCTCTGGAGGCAACATCCCTAAATTCACAAACAGCCCTCGACTGCCGCAGATCTCTTAACGAGATGGCTGAGCAGTTTAATATACACCTCATATGGGTGCCTGGGCATAGGGATATCCCGGGGAACTGCAAAGGCGATGAACTTGCTAGGAAAGGGACGACATTACAAATTCTCGAAGAATTTGCATATATTGGTGCGCCACTATCCACGTGCAAGCTTTGGCTTAGGCAAGAGGCAATCAGGCAGTCCAACGAAAGATGGACAGAAATCGGCACCTGCAGGGTAGCTAGACAAATCTGGCCAAGGTATGACCTGAAAAGGTCAAAATATCTTCTCGCACTAGAGAGGAAACGATTGTCTACGTTAGTAAAGGTTCTGACGGGACACTGCTTGATCGGCGAACACGCCAAAAGATTGGGTATTGACTCCAATGACTTCTGCCGAAGCTGTGGAGATGAGGAAGAAGTGGAGAGCATTGAGCACTTGCTTTGCGACTGTCCCGCTTTGAGTAAACGACGACTGGACATACTGGGGTCGGCCTTTTTAGGCAGGCTAACAGATCTTTCTAGTACTGATATTCGTACTATCGATAAATTTATATATCAAACAGGTTGGTTTCGATGAGGGGCATTTCAGCCCGTGGTAACACTAGGGACCCAAACTGGTCTATGTGAGCTTGTAAAAAAATACGGCTGCCACCCTAACCTAAACCTAAAACTACATCACTATGATTCCAGCCAGAGATGAATGGGCTGGCAGAATAATAAGTAATATAAACCATCTCCACTTCTATACGGATGGTTCGAAGTTTGATGCAAAGGGTAACTTCGGAGTACACTGTGAAGAACTTAGTTTGGATATAGATCACAGACTACCAGATACCTGCAGTGTCTATCAAGGCGCAATAATGTCAATGTGGAAAGTCGGAAAGTGACTGAGTCGCAACATAGTAACCAACACTGGTGTTGTAATTTACTCGGGCATCCAGGCTGCCATCAATTCTTTGGAGCCCATGTCGCTAAATTCACAAACTGCCCTCGACTGCCGCAGATCTCTTAACGAGGCTGAGCAGTTTAATATACTGCAAAGCCGATGAACTTACTAGGACATTACAAATTCTAGAAGAATTTGCATATATTGTTGCGCCACTATCCAAGTGCAAGCTTTGGCTTAGGCAAGAGGCAATCAGGCATTCCTACGAAAGATGAACAGATAACCTGTAGACAAATCTGGCCAAGGTATGACCTGAGAAGGTCAAAATATCTCGCACTAGAAAGAAAATGAATTAGTTGTGACGGGACACTGCGTGATCAGCGCACACGGACTCCAATGACTTCTGCTGAAGCTGTGGAGATGAGGAAGAAGTGGAGAGCATTGAACACTTGCTATGCGACGGTCCCGCTTTGAGTAAACGACATACTGGGCTCAGGCTTTCTAGGCAGTCTAACAGATCTTTCCGGTATAGATTTTCGTAACACTAGGGACCTAAACTGGTCTATGTGAGCTTGTATAAAAAAAATACGGCTGCCGCCCTAATCAACCAACCTACAACAATTTATAGTAATAACGTCATCTCCGTGCATTTGTTGGGAAACAGTGGTGAAGGATATTATACGAAGCACCTCTCGACTTTTGTTTTCCCTCACTGTTTAAATGTGGCTTTTGCTGTGCTTACATAAAGCATTGGAATCATCATGTACGGCTTCTATATTTAAATATAAACCGAGATTTCTCAAATTTGGCAGAAGAATCAAAAACATCCTCTCTATTAAACATCATAATGATCGGAAGTAAAATTCAGCATCTATAGAAAACTATTGTGAGCGTGCATATCAGTAGCTGCGGGTCAAAAGTGTAACAAATCTAAGGAGTGACCTAAGAGAATATTTTGCGGAAATCTATTTTGGGCCATTTGAGCAATGTCCGTCTGTCTTGCTGTTGTGCACGATAACTTTCGATAGTAACCGATTGACTTCAAATTTGGTATGTGTTAATATTTTTTCTATCACAGGCTTAGATCAAAGATGGAATATGTTGGTAGTGAAATATTTATTATCTTATAACTTCTATACTACTATCCAGAATCTTCCACAATTTCACAAATGGTATTATTTTCTTTGTCTCTATTAACTTGAGAAAAATTGGTGTTATTGTCACGTCCTATTTGGTACCTCCAATACAAATGGACCATTTTCTACAAAAAGTTGACGGCTTATAACTTTGATTCTAGTCCATACAATTAATTGACATTATGTGAAGTGTAATGCTTTTATAGAACCTATAGTCTCGGGCGTTATTGCCTATATATATATATATATTGCCACACTCTTTTTGGTACCTCCCTTACAAATGACCCATTTTGTACAAAAAGTTAAGGGCTTATAACTTTGATTACGGTCCATACCAATACTAAATTTTTGTGGAGTGCAAACCCTTTACAGTACCTATAGTATATAATAAAATGGACGTTATTGCAAAATGGCTAAATTTAAAATATGAACGATTGTTTTTTTTAATTTCCATTACATATACAATATGGTTCATAAATCATACATTTATCCAAAGATTTTTTCAAATAGTCATAATTTTTTTTCGTTAGAATGCTTGCTTTTAAAAACGGGACATCGCACCAGCAAAAACCATTTAAAAAAAAAATATTTTTGTTCTAATTGCTTTAACGACTGTTACTAAACCACTATTTCTACGTGAAAGTGATATTCCCAACATTTGTTGCCCTCATAATTTTCATTCATTTAAAGGATATCACGGCCATATTGGGCTTATACTTCAAAATTTTGTCCAAATACTAAAGGCATCTTCCAAGAAGATGCGCGAATCCGTTGTCTTTTTGTTGTAAATAAATAGGCCAACTTTTTTTTTGTTGAGTAAGGTTTATTAGGATTTGTTTTCGCAACCTTTTCCTTTGAGATCAAAACTTATTCTAAGTTGGAGCGGTCCACATGACAACTCCTTCAAATGTAAAACCTTAACTAACTTAAAAACTAAAAATCATATTTTAGAAAACTATTATGTCCGTTAGTTTGAAAATACATAATAATAAAAAATGTATTTGGTTACAGTTCTTCGGGAACTATTCTAATAAATATGTAGAATGCAGAGACTTTAGGTACATAAATGCATGTGAAGTTGAAACAATAGTAAAGTAAATACAGCTGATGCTCCTCAAGAGTGAGAGAGAAATAAATAAATTAAGAGAATGAAGCTCTTCTTGAGCATTTTTTTTTATAAATAAAAATGAGGGCCTCCAGAGCGAAAACATCCAAAGCAAAAGGATGGTTTCCTTATAGAAAGCTGTTGAACTCGCGTCAATATACTCCCGTTTTAGAGGTATGGTTCCTTCGGCAAAGTTTCTTATTTTGATCCCTAGGATACGATTTTCACCGAGCAATGGCGACTTTTTTTGCCTCCCCACAAATCGACCCGGCCTAGTAAACATATATCATTTGCTACTAGCCAAAAGTGTAACACATCGAAGGAGTGACCTAATGCCCTAAGTATGTTCGGCGTAAATCCGTTTTGTGTAATTTTAAGTCATTTGAGCAATATCCGTCCGTACGTCTGTCTGTCTGCTGGCTGGTGCGCACGATAATTCTCGAATGGAGTAGACGATTGACTTCAAATTTGGTATGCGGTAATATTTTTTTCTATCCCCGGCTAAGTTCGAAGATGGGCCATATTGGTCCGCTCCTTCTAGTACCTCCCCCACAAAGGGTTAACTTTTGGTGAAATATTGATTCTTTAATACCCTCTATACTACTTACTCGAATCTTCTGAAATTTCACATATAGTATTAGTTTGTTAGTCGCTAACACGTCAAAAAATGGGCGGAGAGGCCACTCCCTTTTTGGTACCTCCCACACAAATGAACCATTTTGCACCAAAAGTTGAAATTTTGTACAGTATAATGCTTTTATAATACCTAGAGTCCAGAGAAAATTGGGCGTTATTGGCACGCCCCTTTTGGTACCTGCCACATAAATGGACCATTATACACTAAAAGTTAACAGCTTATAACTTTAATACCAGTGCATACAAATACTTGAAATTTTGTACAGTATAATGCTTTTATAGTACCTAGAGCCAAGGGAAAAATGGGCGTTATTCGCACCCCCTTTTGGTACCTCCCACACAAATGGACCTTTTTGTACCAAAAGTTAACACTTTTTACCTTTAACACCAGTGAATAGAAATATTTATACTTTTGTACGGTGTAATGCTTTTATAGTATATAGAGTCCAGAGAAAAGTGGCCGTTATTGGCACGCCCCTTTTGACACCTCCCACACAAATGGACCATTTTGTTCCAAATGTAAACAGCTCTTAACTTGAATGTTATTAAATGCAATTTAAATTGATAATAATTTATTTAAAACAAAGAAACTCAAGGTGAGGGGATACATAAGTCGGTTTACCAGTATTTTGTTTTTATCCGTATTTTTTTTGGTTTTATGTTTAACTAGCTGAACCCAGCAGACGTTGTCCTGCCCGTCCTGTTTCTGGAAAAAATCTATATTGACCACTACATCGCCATCTACCGGTTAGAATCTTACACACAAACTGTTACAAAACAAATATGTATTTTAAATTTCAGTCAAATTGCTCTGGAATTGCGAATTTTGCAAATAACTGGACCACATCGAAATTCATCGCGTTGAAATTAATTATAAAACAAAATGAACTCAATCTGAATATATTGTTCAATTTTCAGCCTATTGGCTTTTATGGTTTCGGAGATCATGCGATATTCACAAACGTACATAGGATTTTATATACTCGTATAAAGATATAGGGACATAGGGATTACGACTTTTTGTTATACCTTCGCTGCAAATGCTTGACATTCATTCATTTTGTCACTCCGTTTGTAACACCTCTAAATATTGATCTGAGACCCATAATCCCATAATCCTGTTGTAATCACGCTAAAGTCCGTAATAATAGAGCTAGGTTGATAAAATTTGGTATAAATATTTCTTATAGTTCCAAGTTGTTTGGGATTGCAAATGGGCGATATCGGCCTATATTTAGATATAGCTCCCATATATAACATCTAACTTGTTGTGATTCCTACTGCTCTCGTGTTATTTGCTTTACGTTTGAGTATTTTTTGAGGTCACATGCTATCCATGGTGGAGGGTATATAAGATTCGCCATGGCCGAACTTAACGCTTTTACTTATTTCTCATTCATCTTTTGAGGATGAAAATAAAAAATATCTAGCATTATGGAATGACCCAAATATCCAAATTTCAATCCAATCGTTTGATATTTGTGGTTTCTAAGGCCTCAAAAAGTCATATCGGGTGGAACCTTATATGGGGATATTTCAAAATGTCGACTGATGACGTCCGTTGCTCATGAGAATGGTTTTTTGTGTAATTTATTCTTTAAACCGGCATGACTAATTATACCCTCACTTTAGTGTGACGAGGGTATATATCATTTGCTACGGAAAAAAGTGTAACACGTCTAAGGAGTGACCTAAGACCCCAAGTATGTTCGGAGGAAATCCGTTTTGGGTCATTTTAAGTCGAATGAGCAATGTCCGTCCGTCTGTCTGTCTGTCTGCTGGCTGGTGCGCACGATAACTCTCGAAAGGAGTAACCGATTGACCTCAAATTTCGTATGTGGTAATATTTTTTTCTATCTCCGGCTAAGTTCGAAGATGGGCCATATTGGTCCACTCCTTCTAGTACCTCCCCCACAAAGGGTTAAAATGTTGTGAAATATTGATTCTTTCATAACTGCTATACTACTTATTCGAATCTTTTGAAATTCCACAAATAGTATTAGCTTATTAGTCGCTATCAACTCGAGAAAAATGGGCGAAGTCGCCACGTCCCTTTTGGTACCCCCACACAAATGCACCATTTTGCACCAAAAGTTAACAGCTTATAACATTAATAACAGTGTATAAAAATACTTGAAATTTTGTACAGTATTATGCTTTTATATTGCCTACAGTCCAGAGAAAATGGGTGTTGTTGCCACGCCCCTTTTGGTACCTCCCACACAAAGGTACCTTTTCACAGCGCTCTCGCTAACCAAATTTTAAAGATATCTCAATTAAAAACTTCGACTTATACGGGGCGACGCCAATTGGTCCGATCCCGCCCATTTTTTAACCAGTCACGTAGACTACCAACAGATACACCCAGCAAAAACTTGGTAAGTACATGTCATTACCACTTGCATTACCAGGTAATGACATATCATTACCCTCTGCATTACATGTAGTAAACAAATAATGACTTACTTATATTGACATAAATATGTACTTACTTATAAGTTATTTTAAGTCGGGTATTGTAAAATATGGGACAACACCAATTTTTATTAAAGAAACATTGATTTGATTTAGAAAATTAGTAACATTTCGAGTAAAAAACATCTCATCATATTTAATTATATATGATATATATATACAACACTCTTCTTTAATAAAAACTGTTTTTGTTGCATATTTTACAATACCCATCTTTAATTAATTTACAAATACATATCTATGTCAATATAAGTAAGTCATTATTTGTTGACTACATGTAATACAGATGGTAATGACATGTCATACATGCTAATGCAATGTACAATGACATGTACTTACCATATTTTTGATGGGAATATTATGATATATATGATAAGTAAATGGTTATGAAAATCATTACTGGTAAGGTGTTATTCAACCCCTTATTAAAATGACAATAATAACTACTTATATGTTGGATCTTCGTAAGCGTGGGGGTAAGTAGTTATTTGTTACCTCTTCGTATGCTTACATGGAAGTACTTTCCTCCAATGTCATGCCCATATAAAAATAATCTGAAGGGTGGCTAAATGGTAAGTCATTATTTCTTTTGAATTTCACTTACCCGCCAGGTTACCTGGTAATGAGAGTTTTTGCTGGGCATATACACAGAATTACAACACCCTATCCAAAATAAAATATCAAAATTCGGCTTATATGGGCGGTGCCACGCCCATTCGTCCGATTCCGTCCATTTTTAGACCAATCACGTAGACTACCATCTGCTACATATGCACAAAATTAATTAAGTCAATTTCAAAATTTGGCTTATATGGGCGGAGACACGCCCATTAGTTTCCGCCAATTTTTGGAACAATCACGTAGTCTACCACCAGATACATATACTCTTACACAAAAGTCCAGCTCTCTCGCTAACAAATTGTGCTAGATATCACATTTTTAAAATTTGGCTAATATGGGCGGTGCCACGACCAATAGTCCGATCCCGCCAATTTTTGGACCAATCACGTACACTGCCACCAGATACATATACACACAATTCCAGCTCTCTCGCTAACAAATTGCGCTAGATATCACATTTTTAAAATTTGGCTTATATGAGCGGTGCCACGCCCATTATTCCGTTTCCGCCCATTTTTAGACCAATCACGTAGCCTACCACCAGATACATATGCATAAAATTACGGCAATCTCGCTAACAAATTGTGCAAGATATATCAATTTTAAAATTTGTCTTATGTGGGCGGGGCCACGCCCATTTGATATATCGAAAATTCAAGTACCATATTTTCACCACGCCCAACACATGTACATTCTGTGAAAGTCCAGCTGTTTAGACGTCTATACGGTACAAACAAACCAACAAACAAACACACATTATTCGTTACATATATAGATACCGTGGCTATATCTAAATCTGTATCGATTTTCTTCAAATTTGGTAACGTTTATTCTTGGGATCAAAAAACTGATTTTTACGTTTTATAAATATATGTTAAAAAATCTTGATTTTGTATTTTTTTAGAATTTTTCAAATCTTAACCTAAATACATTAATCTGGGGGTGCAATAAAGTGCAATAAACCTGGCCAGTGCAATAAACCCTTTGAGAATTTGCAAAGTTTAAATAATATTGGATTTCAATGGAATATCAATTTATCAAATTTCTACTACAATATAATCTTCAATGTATATAAATGTGTTATAGTAAGTCCAGTGTATTTCTTCTTCTAAGGCGAGTGTTTCTTCCATTGTTTAGAATTTGTCTGGCCAGAATATTTGGGTGATCGGATGGTTTGTCCACATAGTTTCGGCAGTATTCTCGGATTTCCTCAGCGACGGTTGGAATGTTGAGGCCTTATGGATATTTGCGTTTCTTATATACCAAGGTGCACCTGTAATTAAACGAAGAATATTCGACTGTCTTCTTTCTAATTTGCATATGTTGGAGCGCACGCTGTACCCCAGAGCTGGATACCATATGTCCAAATTGGCTTTATTATAGATTTGTATAAAAGGACTTTATACTCAAGGTCTAGAGCAGACCATTTGCCAATGAGCCATTGAAGTTGATTCGTTTTGAGTTTTATTTGTGTTATCTCAGAACCTATGTGGTGTGTCCATGTCAAACGACGATCTAAGTGAATTCCAAGATATTTCACGTGATCTTTCTGTGGAATCAACGAATTGAAAATGGTTATTGGAGGAGTAGCATCTCGTCTTAGGGTAAAGGTAACATGAGTGCATTTTGTACACTGAGCCAAAAATTAACCTTATATAAGGTTAACTTAACCATAAATAAACATGATTTGGAGTCTACGTTATATAAGGTTAATTTGAACATTTTCTTGTTGACTGGTATTTAACAATAATAATATTTAATTTAACTATTCCATGGTTGAATTTTTTAACCATGAAAGTTGTTAATATTATAATAATAATTGTTATTTTAACTATTCCAGGGTTGAATTTTTTAACCATGAAAGTTGTTAATATTATAATAATAATTGTTATTTTAACTATGCATTGTTGTATTTTTTTAACCATGAACATTTTTAATATTATAATAATAATTGTTATTTTAACAGTGCATTGTTGAATTTTTTTAACCATGAAAATTGTTAATTTTAACATTTCATAGTAAATTTATTGAAACAATATATTGTCAATTTAACAATGAAATTGTTAATATTATTAACTATGAAAATTTTTATTGAAACCGTTTTTATTGTTAAGTTAACCATTTATTGGTTACCTCTTTTAACCAGAAACATAGTTGCTGTAATAATTTTTATATTAAATTAATATACTATTCAAAGAAAACAAGAACATTTTTATTTTTCATAAGTTTATTTATTATTTTAGTTTCGAATGTAAACGAGTACATATGTATCTATAAATAGTATTTATTTCTAAAGTATGTTTTGCCATTACAAATTGTATGTATATTTAGAGGAGGACTGGAAAAGTACGATAAATGTTTAATGTACATTTTATTTTTTAAAGCCTTGCCGATTTTGTAGGCCTGAAAATGACTGTCGAATATAATTTCTATTAAATAGCAAACGACGTACACATCGTCGTGTTTGTTTAAAAAAAACTTAATTTTAAAGAATTGATAGAGAGTATTATGATAGGCAGAAATATAATTATTAATTTTATAGTGTATCCCTTTATACAAAATTGCATCACTTAAATTAAACATTAAATGGTACTCTTCTTCTTCTACATCTGAATCTATTAGTTCATGGTAATTAGGCAATGATTTAATATCAGTATTTCTTGAATTTTTAATTAATTGAACAGTACTAGGAAAACCACTTTTATAACGCAACAAAAATTCAGAAAACTTTAGGCAGGCTTTACTGCTCAATGTTAGAGGAGGGTTTAATCTTGATGTTGTACACCGAGAGTAAACATTCGATGGACGGTGTTTTGCTTCGAATCTCATTGACCACAAATTTTTAAGTGGTCCACATTTTTTAATTGCTCTTGGATAATGAGTTAGGAAATGGTGCTTCGGTTTTAGAGTTTGTCCGAAAAGATTTATGTATAAAAAGTGATGATCTTCAATGAGTTTTGTTAAATGTTGAATGTCATTATTTGAAAACTTTGGTTGCAAACATACATCGACTATTTCTATTAGCAAACACAATAGTTTCCAAAATTTATTGCCCTCGGGTACTAAGTCGCCTATCATTAAAGTTATGAAATGTGTAAATGACCAGCATTCCCGTGCAGACATTGTCATTTTATTTTTTTTCAATTTTGTAATTTCAAGGGCAGGAGATATATTTCCAACTTCTTGGTCTCCGTATTGAAACAATTGTTTTCTTTGATTTATCTGTTCCAATGTCACAATATTTTCTTCAATTAAGCCAAGTAATATTTGACATAAATCGTAGATGCAAACACCTTCAAATAAGTCATGCATTATATCAAAGATAACGTTTTGTGTTACGTGGAATGTTTTTATACTATTGAAGACAGAATTTTCATGTATACCACTATCTTGAATATTATTCAGATTTAAATCTTGCTCATAATTGAGTTTATTTCGGAGACTGTATATATTTTCTTTGCAATTATTTTTGGTTTCATTTTTATTCAATTTACAAATTCTACAAAACGAGTATGCGGAGAAACTTTTAGAAAAGCCTAATATAGTATTGACACCAAGATTATCTCCAACAACACCGCCAAGTATAAAATGAACGCGATAATTTGCGCCATTCACATAAATATCCAAGCCAACTTCTTCGAGATATTTAATTTCGTTAACAAGGTGAATGAACGTAATTTCATTGCCTAATGTTTTGTAACTACTTGTCTTAATAAATCCAAAATGAAAAATGAAATCTAATTTTGATTGGAGGTATTGAGGGATATTAGGAAACATATAGTAAGCTGCGCATATAGAATATTTGTGTGAACCTAATGGGTTGTTTGTTTCGTAATCATCGAAATATAATATGAAAGGTATAACATATTGTTTCTGTGTATTAATGAGTTTGGTTCGAAACATTTCACCGCATACAAAGTTAGACAACGTGTTACTTTTAATTGATTCATCTATGTTATTCAAGGTTGAATGCAAAATATTAGGAAGTTGGAAAAATTTCTTAAATTGAAATCGAATTGGCATCATATAGTAATTTAAGAAGATTGGTTGTAAATCAGGATTGCCACGGGAGACTTTTGGTTCTATTGTGTTTGATAAAAGAAATGGTTTTGCTGACTGATATAAGTTTTCTTTTTCAATGTATTTGAAAAATTTGTATTGATTTTTAAAATTTCTGAATGGATTCAAACACAATTCGTATACAATTTGTAAAAGGTCACTATGAGGAGAATTTATACTTATTTCTGCAATTAAACTTCCCAATGGCAGTAAAATTTCTGATACAGAATCCTGAATTTGACTAACATCCTTACGAGCTAAGTTATCCTTGCAATATAAATGCAACAAAAATTGTAAGGTACGGTTTTTTATTGCATCTATGCAATTAGAAATTTTTTTTTCCAAATCTATGTTGATCATCAATTCAGGATTACTGCATCCTTCTTCTACAAAATTCTTCTCAGTATTTAATTGAGCCAATTTTCCTAAATGCTTTTCAGACAAATCAACTCCTGACGAATTTTTTAAATGAACTTTCAGTAAATGATTTCGAAAGGCTTTCAGGTTGTTGAAAATCTGAAAGCATTCAGGTTGAGCGCATTGTATTTTATCCGATGTGGTTATTAAGTGGTTTTCCTTTAAATGGGTTACTAAATCTTTTACAGTGTTATACATTTTTGAACATTTAAAACAAATTAAAGACATTTTCAATGTTGTAAAGAAATTATGGTTGTAAAGAAATTATTGTTTTAAAGAAATTATTGTTTTAAAGAAATTATGGTTGTAAAGAAATTATGGTTGTAAAGAAATTATTGTTGTAAAGAAATTATTGTTGTAAAGAAATTATTGTTTTAAAGAAATTATGGTTGTAAAGAAATTATGGTTGCAAAGAAATTATTCTTCGTGTAAATAATTTATCAGAGAAATGATCGATGGAGATGATTTATCAAAAGGTGTGGCAATGTTATAAAAATATTTTTGAATAAAGTACCAAACGCCTTCACTGGCTTTAGGATAACTCAAATTAAGTACATTGAATATTTTGAAAGTTACGTCTAAACATTCAACGTACGAATTTAAGCAATACAAAACACTATCGAAATATACGAAAAATTGTTTAATGTTTAACATACTTTCTCCGACAACTATTATAATCGGTTGTAATGTGTTGGATGAAGCGTAATATTTCTCCTTGAGTGCGTCTATTTTAACTTTGTAGTCACTTATGTTGGTAACATGCAACGTCAAACTTTCCTGTGCGTCGCTTATCGTGAACTTTTTAGAAACTTTCCCATCATGGCTTTTGAAACGAGCGGTAGGCTTGATCACACTGTTCAATAGTTTCACAATTATGTAATTTAAACTGTCTGTAAGTTAAAATTTATTTTTAAAAACATATAGTTACAGCTTAAATATATTTTTATTAACATTTTGTTACCTTTGTTCGATAGTTGTTTACAACATGCCAGTTCTTCACGAGATGCTTGGTCTTTGATGTTGCTATTCAAAAAATCATTTATTCGGCTTAAAAACTGCTCCCATTTGGAGTATACGAAATTCTCTCTGCCTGGATATAACAATTTGAAATCGCTTTTAATCTGAAAAAGTTAAAAAAATTTTAAATTTTGTATGGGTATCTTACTATTATTTAATGTAATATGTGATTGTTGTATAGTGTAGTTAATGTACCAAAACGTATCCGAATGCTTGTTTGTAGCCGGGCCAATGATTCAAAAGATCAACGTTGCTTTTTGCTGCTTTTGTTTCTTTGTTACGAATAGGAAACGTGGTAACCCAAAATTCACTGGCTTTTGGCTGATTAGAGTTGCCCGACAAACATTTAGATACATCAGTTCGTAATATTTCTTTCAGAGAAGACAGAGTTTTTTCGTCTACTTCATCTTCTTCACTTGATTTATTTGTTAGATCCGCCAAGTAGCGCCCGAGGACTTTACGACGTTTGCTCTTTAAATTATGATACTTATCATAGAGCCTCCCACTTGGATTTTTGCGTGGTCCACGTGGGATGAAATAAAAATCCTATAAATCAATGAAATTTAAAATTTTTGAATGAATGAGTTATGCAAAAGTTTCCAGAACATTTTTATACGAGCTTTGACAGCTTAGAATTTACTAAACAATTTAAAAATGTTACTGAATCTCTTGGGGGTATACCGCTTAAAACTTATACCTTATTTTCATTCGGAAACAGACTGAGTATGTCTTGGCAAATTATTGTGAAGTCAGAAATATGTAATAAGCAATCTCTTGCTACGACTTCTTCCAATAAAATTGATATTATATCATTTCGGTGACATTCTAATAAGTGATTGTTTTCCGTATAGAAATCGAATATTGCTCTTCCTTTACCGCAAGACCTTAAAATCTGTGCAGTGTCAATACAACCCTACGGAGAATATGTTAAGACAATATGGGCTATTTATATTTCGTTAGGTTATACTTTTGAACTTGCCGGTGAATTCAACCAAGTGTCAACTTTGCTGTGTACAGATAACGTTTCATTACTTCGTGGACACTATGGATTCAAAGAAATTTTAATACATTCATAAAAAGTATAAAGTTAAACTCACAATTTGCTCCTTCCATAAGAATAACTTTTCTCTGAACCGAATACGCTTTCCTAATACTGGAATAAGTTCCTTTAAGTCTTCAGTAGTTAAATGTTTCAATTCGTTGATTGAGATTTCGTTCTCTGTTAATCAAATAATTTAAAAAAGCACTAATGTCGTGAAAAAGAAAAAATTAAAACTACCAACCTTGCAGTACACTGTACATATCTGAGAACTCCCATTGGTCTAGCAGATTTTTTAAATCGTTTTCCTCGCTCATATTAACAGTTTAAGGTCGTATTCCCAGCACGAGCAGCCTCTGCTATCCAATTAAAAAAGAAATTGTTATTTCGGACTGTTTTTCAAAGAAGGGTGCATTTCTGTGAAGATCTTTTGACATTTTACCTAAATTCTTTAGTTCAAAGGGCATAACTATTTACCGATGGGCAAGTCAATGAATGATACTTCAAAGAAGTGCACTGAATTGTATATTAAAAACAAGTAAGAATGTTTCAGTCGGGTAAACCGACCAAGGTATACCCTCACTTTGTGAGTAATATATAACATTAAACTATTAATCTGTCAATTTGCGTGGGAAGGGATTTAACAAATACACCTATTTTTCGGTAAACAGTAAGTTCTTTAAATACATTGCACGGTGTCGAACTATAAGCGTTTGGGTGCACTGGCATATTAACGTTGCGAGCTATTCAATTTCGGTATTATTTGGTCATTTTGTGGGAGGTACAAAATGGGACGTGGTATAACGCCCACTTTTCACCGAACTGTAGGCACTGTAACAGCATTACACTGTAAAAAATTTCAAGTATTTTTATGCACTTGCATTAATGTTATAAGCAGTTCAATTTTGATGCAAAATGGCTCACTTGTGTGGGAGGTACCAAAAGGGGCGAGGCAACTTCGCCCATTTGTCTCGAGGTGATAGCGACCAAAAACATAATGCAATGTGTGAAATTTCAGAAGATTCGAGTAAGTAGTATAGATGTTATTGAAGAATCAATATTTCACTAAATGTTAACCTTAGCCGGAGATAGAAAAAAATATTACCGTATCGTGCGCACCAGCCAGTAGACAGACGGACGGACATATCTCATTCGACTAAAAATGACCCAAAACAAATATGCGCCGAACATACTTAGGGTCTTAGATCACTCCTTCAATGTGTTACACTTTTGGCCCGTTGCAAATGATATATACCCTCGTATTACTAAAGTGAGAGTATAAAAAAACAAATGTATGCATGCATACCACTTTTCCTGTAATTACTTCGCACACTACAACTAGTATTGGTACAGCTTATTTCTAGTATTGGCACAACTTACCAATAGTTTCAAGGCCGGACTCCCAGCACAATCCACAGAAAAAGAAACAACTGAAAAGAAAAAAACAAAAACATTAGAAACTATTCGTTTATATGTATGTACATATGTAGGTATTTAGGTAGCACTTCTACCAAAATATGTATGTATGTACATTTAACAGTGGCAACTTCGCGCAACAAAAGCAACTAACATATGTATGTACAGCGTAGCAGCCACAAGTGTGCAAACGAAAAGACAAGATGAACACATACCCACACGTACACATCACTTCTCTCCGTATGTTTGCTTGCTGCTGCATATACTTACGTACATACATTATTGTTGGTTGTTTTTTCATGCTCAGTTAATGCGACAGCGTGTACATATTTTTTTCCACTTTTAACCACGGAATTTCACAATTTTACTGGCATAATCACAAAAAATATTAATATTACATTAGCCTTTACTATAATTACACAGGCACAAAACACTATTAACATTTTTAACACACATATTTTATTATTTCACTTTTTAAATACACATATGTACATACATACTTATGAATGTATTTCTTTACAAAATGTTTTATTACTTACCTCTATACCAACAGCTTCCGACACCAGCACTAGTCTCATCGACTATTCAACACCAACTGAACTCCCGCACTCGATCAACCACCGAAGCTAGCATTTGGTGGTGTTTTGAATGAGCGAAATAAATTCTCTTATGACGACAGTCGCATTCGTTTCAACTTCGTTTAACTTAATACTCAACTTCGTCTAACACAAAGCAGTTGAAAAACGTCGACCACAACAGAGCCGAATGATGTTTGAATTGTTGTTTATCTCGCACATTTTTCTGCCTCTCTCTCAAAAAAACTAACCATATATAATGTTAACTTTACCATTTTTAATGTAAATTTGAACGTATATAAGGTTATTTTTGTCTTCGTAATCAAACATTTACCATGAAAAATTTAACCAGACACATGGTTAAAAAAATCATTGTATTTTCGGCTCTGTGTAGCATTTACCACTATTCTCCATTTTTCTAACCAGTTCTCTAGACTCGGACATGCGACTGCAGTTGATCGGACGCAACTAAGTGGTTTTTATGAATACTGACTAAAGCAGTATCATCCGCAAAAGTGGACGTATGAATAAATGTGTTTGTGGGCATGTCTGCTGTATATATTATGTATAGAATAGGTCCCAGTATGCTGCCCTGAGGAACGCCGGCAGTTATTTTCTTAGGGCTAGAAGAAATACCATTCGATTTTACTACAAACGACCGGTTTGACAAATAGCTATTGAGCATTTTATGCGTGTTACTTGGTAAAAGTACACATATTTTGTTAAACAATCCATCGTGCCAGACTTTATCAAAAGCTTGCGATATATTTATGAATAGAGCAGAACAATATTCTTTCTTTTCAAAAGCCTTTCTGATGTATGTAACAACACGATGAACTTGTTCTATGGGACTATGACGCTTCCGAAAACCAAATTGGTGATCGGGTATTATGTTATTTGAAACTACATATATGTGGGGTAATTTTCTTCATACAAATTGTTTCAAACATTTTTGAGAGTATCGATAGCAGACTTATCGGTTTTGGAATCATCACAATTTCCGATATCTTCCAGGATAAAGGAAAGTAACCCACACGCAAAATGCTATTAAAAATTAACAAAACCATTTTCAGGGCAGATAATGGTAGTTCTTTTATCATTCTGGCATTTATACCATCTTTGCCAGGAGATTTCTTTATTTTAAGGTCTTTGACCGAATTTTCGATATCTTTTAACTTGAATTTAAGTGGACGAGGAATTGTTTCATCTATCTCGGGAGGATAGATGGTGGACGAGCCACTATTTGGTGTAAAAACAGATTCAAGGTAATTTGCAAAGGCATTGACTTTCTCTTCCGAGCTTTTAGCCCAGTTCCCGGTTTGGCGGATTGGTGATTCGTGTGCGATTGGTCTTCGCATATTTTCCGTAGCCTTCCATAGACTATAATCTGTTTATTTACGAGTAGATGAATTACAATATAAAGTTAATTTATATTCTAACTTTTCAGCCATGTGGCTAGACTTTGCATCGACAGACCAGAACCTGTGGTGGGAATCGAACCCACAAACTCATAGGCCAGCACACTACAAAATCACTTAATGGGCCGCTCAAAAAAAGGATCCAAATCACTATATAGTTTTATATTAGCTATACACAAATAAATACCGATATTCTTATAATTTAGCAAGTAACGTTCTTGGTCCAAGAAACTGCTAAATTTTATAAAGTTCTCTTCAGAAATGCTGATTCTATAGCCATTATATGCAAAATTGAGTTATATGTAGGTAAACTCCTCATATACTCTATAACAAAACCTTTAAATTTGGCATGTTTTTTTGTCGGCTCAAACAATTTTTTGTAACAAATTTCGTAAAGATTTTTGGCTAAATATGGCTTTTACACCGCGTATATGCCAAACTATGGTGCATATGGCAACTCCTGTGTTGCGGACGTTACATTCGTACGCATTTTGGTTTACTAATATTGATCCCGTTGGTGTTCTGAAGGTAATATTTTCGTATAACCTCCAGCAATAAAATTTTTTAGGGAATTCTTGGAAATGACTTTGGAATATTTACGTTGTGGACGTTACAAAAAATGCAAGTAGGTTTTGAGGTTATCATGAATTTGTAAATTTTTTTTTCTGATTACTAAGTTTGCATAGTAATCAGAAAAATCGAAATATGTTCATAGAAGAAAGAGGAATATTTAATTAAAAAACTTAAAATTCATACGTTTCGGACGTTACGTTGAGGCTGTTACACAACAATTTCAATACGTCAAAGTGACAATATTCTGCGGAAATTTTTATTTAATGATGTATTTTATAGACTCTGCAGTACGTGTGATTTCAATGGTGGGATTATTATAATGGACCGAAAAATAATGATTTTCAATACCATTTCAATGTATATATGGGACATACATAAAAATCTGTACCGACTTTAATAAAATTTTTCAGAGATAATTATTGACTTATAAGACTTTCCAATACTAACTTTCATAAAGATCTGCCGGAAAATAAGGCTTATATACCACCTTAATGCCTAACCGGTCGGTACAGATATATGGGAGCTATATCTAAATATGAACCGATTTTGATGAAATTTGGCAAAGGTGGTTATTGCTTTATAGATCTTTCCCGTGCTATATTTCATAAAGGAAAATAAAGCTTATATACCGCTTAAATAGCTAATAAAGATGGGAGCTATATATAAATCTGAACCGATTTTTTCCAATTTCAATGAGTTTCGTCCTTGGTCCAAGAAATTAGTCTGTACAAAATTTCATCAAGATCGGAATTAAATTGCGACCTGTACTTTGCGTACTAATTTAAGAGGGACGGGCGGACAGACATTACTAGATCGATTCTGCTAATGATTCTGAGTCGATCGTTTTACTTTATGGTGGGTCGGGCTTCAATATTTTTGGGCGTTACCATAATCTTGGTCAAAACAAACATATAATACCCTGTATCAAAATGTGGTGCAGGGTATAACAAAAATTGACCGATATTGCCCATTTTCAATCGCAAGTTACCTGAAGCTATAAGAAGTATCTGTACTACATTTCAGTTCATTTCATTGTAGTGTGATTACACGGACGGATGGACAAAGCTAAATCGTTTTAGAATTTTACGGAGATTAAAAATATATACCTTATGGAGTCTCGGACAGAGAATGAAGCCGAGCCAAAATTGGCGGCGGCGGCTGTCATTGAAAATTATAGATCGGCGGAGGCGGCTAGGCGGCTAAGCCGACATAAAGTTGGCATACGGCGGGTCTATGATAGACATTTTAACATTTAAAACAAGTAAGAAAGTTCAGTCGGGAGGTACCAAAAGGTACGTTACAACTTCGCCCATTTTTCTCGAAGAAATAGTGACCAGTAAACTAATACTATGTGTAGAATTTCAGAGATTCAAATAAGTAGTATAGGAGTTATTAAATAATCAATATATCACTAAATGTTAACCCTTTGTGTGAGAGGTACTAGAAGGAGTGGACCAATATAGCACATCTTCGAACTTAGCCGGAGATAGAAGAAAATATTACCACATACCAAATTTGAAGTCAATCGATAACTCTGCGCACGATAACTCTCGAAATGGTTACTCATTTCGAGAGTTATCGTGCGCACCAGCCAGCAGACAGACGGATATCCGCCGAACAGACTTAGGGTCTTAGGAGTGACTCCTTCGATGTGTTACACTTTTGGCTCGAAGCAAATGATATATACCCTCCTCTCTAAGGTGAGAGGATAATAAAAGTTGAAAAGTTAAGCTCTGGTATTTATTATTAAACTAGCTGACCCCAGCTGACCTTGTCCTGCCCGTCCTGTTTGGGATGTAATAGTTTGTTATTCATTGTTATTTCATTCAAAAATAAATACATCCCGCATTTCAGGGAAAAATCATAAAAAAAACATGTATATTGACCATAGTCCACTACAGCGCCATCGACCGGTTAGATTTATACATACAAATATGAATTTGCAAATATGGAACTTGACCACTCTGCAATATATCGCGATGAAAAACATTCTAAAACACAAATGACCCCAAACTGAATATATTGTTAAATTTTCAGCCCATTCGCTTTTATGGTTCCGAGATCATGCGTTACTAACAAACGTACAATGGATTATATATATAAAGAATAGATGCTTTTAAGTTAATTGTAAGATATGTGAGGTAAAAAAAATCATCGATTCCATGCTGCTAGGCGGATCTATGATATGCTCTATTTTCAAAGTATGCGAAAGCTATGTATAGACGATTGTCAGATCGGACAACGTATCAACCCTGTTAAAGTGCCGCAAATGTACGGACAATGACAGATTGTTAGGCAATGGTGAAGACGATTGCAAAAAAGCCTTACAATTTCATATATTACAATATATCTTGTGAAGTGTATCTAATAAAAAGTGTATCTGACAATGGCGCCGTTGTCACATGCATAAACTTCGCACATATTACCATCTGCAAATAATCTCACAATTATTTTTCTGCCAACGTTGCAAGACAAAAATTTTATGTTCACACGGTTGTACGTTCATAGGGTTGCATTTTTCCGTCATTCGTCTATACATATCTCAAGTCGAAACAGGTTGTTTCCAGGAGAGGCGAATCGACGTTTTAGTGAAATTTTAAATTTGTCTGGAATTACCTTGTGGTTTAAATAGAATGACCTCTACTGTTTTGAGCTCAACTTAATTGATTCTTTAGAATGGTATTAATTTATATGTTATACTATTCTTTAATACTCCATTAATTTTTTTCCGAAAATATTTTTATCTCTATCGGCCAATTCCACAATCTTCGGTTATTCTACAGTTAGAGCTAGCCTACAGTTATAGATGTCAAATTGTATGACATTTTTTAGTTTTTAACTGTGAGTTAGCTCTAACCGGAGGTTGTGAAATTGGGGGTATATGTACATAATATAATAATAAATAAAAAAATCTTATTATTTTCTTTAAAAAAGAATTTTTATAATTATTTTTCTATTACTATCAATATTATGATTTTTAATACATGTTAAGCAATTGCGTAGATTCTTAGAATGCAATAAACAATAATAGTGTATATGCGTACACATTATTCTTCTATTAAGGGGATGATATATCTGCTATATAGCTATTTGCTTATCAAAAATGTAAATTATATCTATCCATGTTTTAAAGTTTCTATGAAACGGCGGCTGTGTTTCAGCCGATTTTAGCCGCAAAGATCGGCGGCGGCTTCGGCTTCGGCTGGTGCAAAAAGGTCGACGGCGGCTAAAATCGGCGGCTCGGCTCGGCGGCTTCATACTCTGGTCTCGGATCAATATTTAGATTGGAGTGTATAAAAAAATGTGTCCTTTGACAAGGTTATCATTATAAATTGATTTTAATCCTTCAATATCGCTATGGAAGAAGAACTAGAAGGAGAGGACAAATATGCCACATCTTTCTGCATGTACGAGTATGTATTTTGCAAATTTTATAAAAGTATATCGAATCAGTTTAAGTAGAATAACAATATTTCCTTAGGAATTTATTATCAAATGATATCAATCCATAAACAGACGCATAAATATCATGGAATTTTGGCTTATATACCTTATTTATAATTATTAAAGTATAAATATTTTATGACTAGCTATTATTGAAGTGGATTATAGGTATGATGGGCTCGATGACTTCTACCATTTTTGATTTACGTTCATTCCAAAAATTCTTGAATTTATAATAGACACCTGGAGACATCATTGCCATCCCTCTGCCATTTATGGGTCATTATTATACAAAATTTTACAGCATCACATTTTTATTACATTCAATATTTATCAAAAGCATAAACACACACACCGACTCACATTCATACTTGGGTTGTTCCCCTTGAAATGTCGATACAAAAATCTCCCCTAATTCTCAGCAGGACATACAAACATAAAGAAATTCTCAAATCATTTGTGGCAAATTTTATGGTTCATAAAGCAACTAAACATCAGCGATTTATTGAAAATCGAATTTTCATCTCAATTTATGGGTACGCACCAAATTGAAAAATGTGTAAATATTGTTTTCTTAATACGAGACAATTTGACTGTTGAAAGGATCCCATCTCCAGCACGAGGGGTAATGGGGCATGGGGGGTTGGGGATATTTAAAGAGAAGGAAAGCAAATTTCAATGAGCCGTAAACGAATAAACGCATCATAAATTTAAAGTTTAAATAAATTGGGGCAAATAATGTTGGAATAGGATTTATAGGCCAATATTGCATTGCAAATACTCGAATAGTTTATAGGGGATAATTTAAAGCAAATGCGACACATAAAAACATTATTATAAGAGTATGCTGGCAGGGAAACATATAAATCTACGTTGTCTAAGACCGCTCGTATAGCTACATTAAATATATATTTTGCAATTTATTTTAAAAACTCATAAACTTTCTAGGTAGTTTTTCAAGTTAAAATATACACAGAACAAAAATTTTTTTCACACAGTGGGTTATATTGTTTCCTAAAATCTGCAAAATTTTACTGAATTTACCTTCACCTTTTTAACTTGATCTTTATTATTTAAGCAAGAGTCTCGGAAGGAGTACATCACTTCAATTGACTGTCATTTATTCAGTACGTTTCGAAAACACTATGGACGGGTATTTTTTCCACAAAACGTGAAAATTATAAAATTGTTTTATCAAAATTATTGTCCTGTTCGGGAGAGTTCTGCGAGCTTCGCCCACTTTTCGGACGTACAAATTACAAGACGAACAAACTACAAAAAAATAATATATTTATTTTTTTTGTAGTTTGTTCGTCTTGTATTTTGTGCGACCGTAAAGTGGGATAAGCTAGCTTGGTTGAAGGTTGCGTCAACCGAATCTTTATAGCTGCATCGACTTCTACACACATTCCTAATATATAATTAGTTTTTTTTTCTAGTTTTCGTTGTTTTGTTGTTAATATTTATTTAAACTGTATAACAAAAATTTAAAAAATGCAAGGTGTGTAATGAAATCAATATTTTGCGATCCATTCTAATGATCTCACCATTGAAATGGCACGTTCAGCGCGTTCTATAAAATATAAATTATATTATATATGGTGATCCAAGTAGAGATACTTTTTTCAATAGCCTTTTTTTGACAGATCACTTGTGAGCAGAGAATGAAGCCGAGCCAAAATTGGCGGCGGCGGCGGCTGCCATTGAAAATTAAAGATCGCGGCGGCGGTTAGGCGGCTAAGCCGACATAAAATTGACATACGGCGGCTCTATGATAGACATTTTAATATTTAAAATAATAGTTGAAAATTTAAGCTCTGGTATTTTTTCTTAAATTATAGATGTTTTTAAGTTAATTGTAAGATTTTGTGAGGTGAAAAAATCATCGATTCCATACCGCTAGGCTCTATGATACACTATTTTCAAAGTATGCTAAAGCTATGTTTACACGATTGTCAGATCGGACAACTTTATCAACCCTGTTAAAGTGCCGCAACTGTACGGACAATGACAGATTTTTAGGCAAAGGTGAAGACGACTGCAAGAAACCGTTACAATTTCATATATTTAAAATATATTTTGTAAATATTTATATGCCGGATTGCCAATAAAAATATTTTATAGACAGTGGCCATTAAAATGTTGGCGCCGTTGTCACATGCATAAACTTCGCAGATATTACAATCTGCAATTTAACTCCCAATGGCATTTCTGCCAACGTTGCAAGACAAAAATTGTACGTTCACAGTGTTGCATTTTTCAGCCATTCATCTATATATAGCTTAAGTCGAAACAGGTTGTTTCCAGGAGAGGCGAATCGACGTTTTAGTGAAATTTAAAATTTGTGTGGATTTCCTTGTGGTTTAAATAGAATGACCTCTACTGTTTTGAGCTTAACTTGATAGATAGAATGGAGGTATTAATTTATATGTTATATAATTCTTTAATATTCCATTGATTTTTTTCCGAAAATATGGAAAATATATTATTATCTCTATATGTACATAATCTAATAATAAATCTTATTTTTTCCTTTAAACAAGAATTTTTATAATTATTTTTCTATTTCTATCAATATTATGATTTTTAAGACATGTTAAGCTCCCGCTTGTGACAATAAACGAATCAAAACGAAAATCACTCACTTCCATATCGTCCACCCAATAAATGAATAGTGTATAATTTATTTGTCGTTTCGAGAAAATCATATTTGAAGTTTTTGTGAAATTGAAACTCGATTATTATTTATTAATGAACAATTTGAAACAACCAATAACCCGATTTGTGGAAGTGGAATTTCACCAGATATAGAACCAATTGCGTAGATTCTTAGAATGCAATGTATGTATATGCGTACTCATTATTCTTCTATTAAGGGGACGATATATCTGCTATATAGCTATTTGCTTATCAAAAATTTAAATTGTATCTATCCAAATTTTAAAGTTTTTCTATGGAACTGCGGCTGTGTTTCAGCCGATTATAGCCGCAAAGATCGGCGGCGGCTTCGGCTTGTCAAAAAAGGTCGGCGGCGGCTAAAATCGGCGGCTCGGCTCGGCGGCTTCATACTCTGCTTGTGAGACGTGTCGTGCTGTCATGTTTTTGTTAAGTATTGTTTGGCATTTCATCATGGAAAGACTTACGCCTGAACAACGTCTCTGATGGTCCATCCGTTGAGTCCAATTTTCGATGACTCGATTATGTTGACCATAAGTTGAGCGAAGTGCACGAAATACTTTCCTCACAGAAAGTGAATTTTCGTAATAAAGTTGAACGATTTGTAAACGTTGTTCAGGCGTAAGTCTTTCCATGATGAAATGCCAAACAATACTTAACAAAAATAGCATGACAGCATGACACGACTCACACGTGATCTGTCAAAAAAGGCTATTGAAAAAAGTATCTCTTCTTGGATCACCCTATATATATTGTCGTTTTAACGTGTTGAAATTGTTGTGTAACGTCCGCAACAGGCGAATTCTAGTTTTTGTATGAACCACGAAGAGCTATTTTAATGGATTATATTTTTGGATTTTAATAAGAGCCATTTGAATATCCTTAAATATCCCCCTTTCTTTAAAGTATTTCGATTTTTCCAATAACTATGCAAACTTAGCTAAAAACCAGTAAGGAGAGACAGAAAGAAAGGAAGGGGCCGACTATATAATACCCTACACCTACCTACCAATGCGAAAATGGGCATTGCGATAAGAATTTGGCAGTGTTCATACATGTAATAAGCAAACTCTCTCTGCCGATTTTCGTACAGATCGGATATAAAACACGGTTTCTACAGCGCTTACATGTCAAATCGGGTGTAACATATATATTGGGACTATGTTAAAATCTGAACCGATTTTTCCCGAATTTGGCAGTGTTCATACATGTAATAAGAAAACTCTCTCTGTTAAATGTCGTACTGATCGGATATAAAACATGATTTCTACAGCGCTTAAATGTTAAATCGGGTGAAACATATATATGGGGGCTATATCTAAATCTGAACCGATTTTCCCCGAATTTGACAGTGTTCATACATGTAATAAGAAAACTCTCTCTGTTCAATTTCGTACGGATCGGATATAAAACACGATTTCTACAGCGCTTAAATGTTAAATCGGATGAAACATATATATGGTGGCTATATCTAAATCTGAACCGATTTTCCCAGAATTTGGCAGTGTTTATTCATGTAATAAGAGAACTCTCTCTGTTAAATTTCGTACTGATCGGATATAAAACACGATTTCTACAGCGCTTAAATGTTAAATCGGGTGAAACATATATATGGTGGCTATATCAAAATCTGAACCGATTTTCCCCGAATTTGGCAGCGTTTATTCATGTAATAAGAGAACTCTCTCTGCCAAATTTCGTACTGATCTGATTTAAAATACAGTTCCTACAGCGCTTACATGCCAAATCGGGTGAAACATATATATGGGGGCTATATCTAAATCTGATCGGATTTTCTCCGAATTTGGTAGTGTTCATTCACGTAATAATAAAACTCTCTCTGCCGAATTTCATAAAGATCGGATGTAAAATGTGGTTTCTACGGCGCTTGCATGTCAAATCGGGTGAAACATATATATGGGGACTATATCCAAATCTAAACCGATTTTAACCAATTTAATAGGGATCGTCCTTGGAGCACTATGCTAAATTTCATCACAATCGGACCATAAATACGACCTGCACTTTGATTACAAGAATACATGGACAGACGGACAGACGGACAGACAGACAGACAGACGGACATGGCTAAATCGACTCAGAAAGTGATTCTGAGTCGATCGGTATAATAAACAATGGGTCTATCTCTTCTCCTTTTAGGTGTTACAAACAAATGCACAAAGTCATAATACCCTGTACCACAGTGTGGTGTATTCATGTTAACCTGAAAAGCGACATCCATTTATTCTAACGTCCGCAGCGGAACTGTCACCTCGAATATCGCGTTCATCAAAAGTATTTTGGTAAATATTCAAATGTCACTTCAAAGAACTCTGAAAAAATTGTTGTTGCTGAAAGTTATATGAAAATGTTCTATTCAGAACGCCAACGGGATGAACATTTGTAAAACAAAACCAGTACGAATGTAACGTCCGCAACCCAGGATTTGTCCATATGTATAAGAGGATTTGGGATATTCATGTATGATATGATTTTGAGATGTAAGTGAGGTATAACTTCTTATAAAACGGATTCTGAAGAACATTTTGGTAAAAATATCAATTACTTACTGATCGGTGCGCCCTGCAACGGCTTACATCGTACCGGATTTCGTCATTCCCGAGTGTGGATAGCGGCTTTGGAACTATTAATATGTGAAATTTCGGTGGATTCTCTCAGATAGATTCAAAAAACATAATATTTCACGGAATTAGTTCGCAGAAGCTCGATCTCAAACTATGTTTGGGGAAAATATAACACCTCCAATAGTTTAAGACATTCTGTCACTTAATTATATTCAGTCAGACGGACAAACGAACAGTCTATTATTAATTTTGATAAGGTTTCAACAGACGATCCGTGAAATTTGAAATAAAACCATTATTCCCTCATCTTTGGGTTATACTCTCAGCTTCAATGTTGTACTATTACCAACTATCCCTTACAATCAGGAAATCAATGTCGAGATGCTTCTCCAAAGATTTTTTTCTGGCAAATTCGTTTGATTGAAAATTTGTTTGATTTTTATGCGAAAATTAAAATTTATTTTGTTTTTGACATTTAATGAAAATATGTATGTCCCCAGTTTTACAGTAAATGTTTTATAAATTGTTGTAAATAGTTAGTGTAACCAAACAGATATTACATAAAGTTGTGGCCACCAACTAATAATAGTAACAATAAACATTGGTCTGTTGATTCCTGTGCTGTTGCACTGTGCAACAAATTTTGGGTCATCTATTCATTCCCGAACGAAACTAATTTTGATATGATAGTACACCACTAGTACATGAAAACCCAATTCAAATTTTAAGGCTCCATACGCCACTGGATTTTTGTTTCCTTTTTGGAATCTTGAGGAATTTCCTTTCATTTGAGTACCATATCGTATATCTGTGGGCGTTAGGTCTTTTTTTGAGGATCAAGGCCCCACGGCCCTTTGTTCCACTGAGCTTTTTTTGCATTATAGAACGTTTTGGATGTCGTGGTGTTTTTTGTTTTGTTTTGACATTTGCCTGCTAAAGTGAACTTTTGCCCATATATAGAAAGAGTCTGGAAATTTGCCTAAAAATAACCGAAATTCATAGAGTTATAATTAGAGCTAACTTCGAAAAACCATGGGGGTTTTGATACACTAGTGGTGGTGTACTATCATGTCCAATTGGTCACGTTCGGTAAAATTTCCATGTTTTGACTCGCATGTTTTTGATAGTTTTAGTTGAAAAATGTGTCATTTAAAATTTTTTTATTAGTTCAGTTTTAATTTTTTTTTTGAAAAGTTTTTATTTAATATGGAAATTATCTTCGAATTTAACAAATTTATTATTTTTTTTAAACAAATTTATTATTTTTTGTTAAATTTTGTTACTAATATTTAGTCCAAATTTCCTTAAAACATAATGCGTTTGTGAAGAACTTTTTCTGAATCTTTGTACCAAATATCAAAATTTCCCATAGCTTAATCTGCATATTTCCTAAAAATAATTATAGAAAACCAAAAGGCAAATCTTGGCAGCCAAAATTTTCGGAAGTTATACTTTATAAGGTGAGCAAAAAATAAAATAAAAATTTAGGCTACATCACACAGCATTCCTAGCTAAACCCTTACAGAAATTATAACAATTGAAACAAGTAAACGCGGTAAGTTCCGGCCATGCCGAATCTTATATACCCTCCACCATGGATAGCATGTGGCCTCACAAAATAACTCAAACCTAAAGAATATAACACCAAAAAACACAAAAATATAGTAGACGAGAACAGTAGGAAACATATAGTAGATGAGAACAGTAGGAATAACAACAAGATATATGATATATCGTCGCTTTGATGACCAACTGCAGTAACTGAAATTTTCAAAATTGTTCAGGAGAGCAGTTTTTCTGTTGTTGAGACAATGTCCATTCTTCGCCACGGCGTAATATATATTATATTTCCAGTTTGCTTTTTTTATTGTGTACTTAACTCCATCTTTTTCAATATTATTAACAAAAAAATCCAAACGGCTGGAGCTAGAATTGCAACATTTCGTGTGAGGGTAGCGCCTAGGGCGAAGATTCGGTATGAATCACAATTTTTCGAAATTAAAAAAATTACGCGCACATTGGGACAAAAAGGGATAAATATGGCATCAAAGCCAAATCCAAATGGCAAGAGCTTGAGTCGTCTAATTTGGCTTGAGGGTAGCCATTGGAACGTAGACTAGAAACAAGGAGTTTTTTAGGCAAAAATGATAAATATTGTGCAGTGGGACAAAACTATGTTGGATATGGTACAGTGGGGCAAAAAGTGTAAAATATGGTACAGTGGGGGAAAAAAATTAAATTTGTGGGTCAAAAATGTGTTAAATATGGCACAGTGGGGCAAAAATGGTTAAATATGGTACCGTAGTGCAAAAATGGTAAAATATGGTACGATACGGCAAAAAGGGTTAAATATGGTAGAGTAGGGCTAAGGGTGCGAATATATCTTTTGGTATACAGTATGTTTTTCTCTTAATACAAATTTATAGTGGCACTGTGATGCAAAAACAATTAAATGGTGCACAGTTGTGGTTTAGATTATCCTAGCGGGCGACATAGGCTATATTAGTTATTTATTGAGGAGGCGTGGCCCCGCGCATATAAGCCAATTTGGAGCTATTATTTTCTTAGTGATTCCTACAGTTCCTACCTACGAATGGATTATCGAGATTCCTACAGTCGTTATCTGATGACTGGGACTGGACCGTGATCCCGTTTCGAACGCAATCGGTACAAAAATGGGCAACGAGTGGGCTGGGTCCAGCAAGTACTCCATAACATTTTGCAATAATGAACAAACATTTTGGGAAAACGTGACATATTGCACTTACGTCTCTTGGTGAAAATTTTTTTTGGCATTGTGTCAGTTACGTCTAAAATCATTTACCGTTTTTTGAGAAAAGGGTAATATATATATGCACAAAATTTATACACACGTTGTACTTTGACTAGACAAATCGAATGGCGGCCTTAACTCAATTTCAGAAAAATGGTCAGTTACGTCGGTTGGTCATCCAAGCGACGATATATGGGAGCTTTATCTAAATATGGACCGATATCGCCCATTTGCAATCCCAAACAACCTGCAACTATAAGAAGTATTTGTACCAAATTTGATCAACCTAGCTCTATTATTGCGGACTGTAGCGTGATTACCACAGACGGACATGGCTAAATCGACTTAGAATTTTACGACGATTAAGAATATATATACTTTATGGGGTCTCAGATAAATATTTAGAGGTGTTACAAACGGAGTGACAAAATGAATATACTCCCCATCCTATGGTGGAGGGTATAAAAATAATATATTAAAATATTTCAATTGTTTCCGCAATTTTGTTTTTCTTCAACAATTAACAACTCAATGAAATCGTTTACCTTTAGTAGTAAAATATAAGAAAAAATTATAAATTGTACCAGAAACAATCACTTTTCTGTTCAAGTGAATGTAAAATATACCAATCACGTATGACCAATAGATTTTCAAAAGTTAATGAACCGTTATATCGTCATGAGTGAAATAATTGAGAAATGTGGAATGCCGGTAAGTGCAGCCAAGCCCTTAGATAAGTGGTGTACCAATATTTTAGGATTTGTTGTAAGTTCATATTTCGATTTTTTCGCGCTAAATTAGATGTTTCTCCCACCGCGCGTTGCCCAGATATTTTTTCTTTAAAGAATATCTGGGATACTAATCGCATCACACCCCGTTTTTGAACAATTTTTTTACAACAGATAATCTAAGCCACCATTTTCGCAGTTGGCGCAACGATCCCGCTGCAAAGAATTTGTCTACATTTTTATACCCCGTCGATCGACTCAGAATCACTAGCAGAATCTATCTAACCATGTCCGCCCGCGTCTATTTTAAGCATGTACGCAAAGTTACATGCCGCAATTTAACTCCGATCTTGATGAAATTTGGTGCAGACAAATTTCTTGCACCAAAGAAATTGAAATTGGTCAAAATCTGTTAATATCTAAATATAACTCTCATATATGTATGTACCTACCGATTTGTAATTTAAGCGTTATATAAACTTTATTTTCCGGCAGATCATTATGAAATTTAGCACAGGAAAGTTCTATAATGCAATAGTTACCTCTATCAAATTTCATAAAAATCGGTTCAGATTTATTAACTCGTTTAACTATGTGTATTAGGGCGGGTTGATTTATATGGATGAAAAAAAAATTAAAAATCGTATAGCAAAAACGTAATCTACATTTAATTCTAAGAAAATTCTCCGAAGAAACCATGGGTCTAAAATCAAAACCTAATCCGCGCCTCTCGACTTGAAAATTTTTTTCCTCTTTCGCTAAAATTATTTTCTTTTTTTGAAATATATTATGTTTTATTATACCCTCACTTTAGTGATACGATGGTATATATCATTTGCTACGGGCCAAAGGTGTAACCAATAGAAGGAGTGACATAAGACCCTAAGTATGTTTGGCAGATATCCGTTTTAAGTCGTTTTTAGTCGAATGAGCAATGTCCGTACGTCTGTCTGTCTTTCTGCTAGCTGGTGCGCACGATAACTCTCGAAAGGAGTAACCGATTGACTTCAAATTTGGTATGTGGTAATATTTTTTTCTATCTCCGGCTAAGTTCGAAGACGGGCCATATTGGTCCTCTCCTTCTGGTACCTCCCCCACAAAGTGTTAATATTAAGTGAATTATTGAATATTTAATAACTTCTATACTACTAATTTGAATCGTCTGAAATTCTACACATAATATTATTTTATAACTCACTATCACCTCAAGAAAAATGGACGAAGTTACCGCGCCTCTTTTGGTACCTTCCACACAAATGGATCATTTTGCTCCAAAATTTAACAGCTTATAAAATGAATACCTATGCACAAAAAGACTTGAAATTACAGTGTAATGGCTAAAACGCCCCTTTGGGTAACTCCCACACAAAATGGCCAAATCATACCAAAATTGAATAGATCATAACTTTAATATACTACCAGTGCATATAAACGCTTACAATTCGATACAGTGCAATATATTTGAAGTTTACTGTTTAGCGAAAAATAGGAGTATTTGTTAATCCCCCTCTGGTATATCCTATACAAACTGACAGATTAATTCGTGTATTTTATATTACAGTACTCACAACGTGTACCTCACTTGGTCGGTTTACCCGACTGAAACTTTCTTACTTGTTATATTATAGTTTATGCAATACAGGTTTTGTCTTGAGACTAATCAAAATATTCAATTATCAAAAAAGCAGTTAAACCCCAATTTGCATCTCCTCTGATTTGCGTTCTATATAAAAAATAGTTAGAACCAGTTTCACGTTTTTATTTGCATTATAAAATAAGAATTGTTTATCGAAACAAGAGAAGGTTATTTTATAAATACTGAAAACAATTTTGAGTACAATATTTTTTTTGTATTTCCAATCTTTTTTATTAAATTATGAAAGAAAATTTTGTTATCTATGTTCTTATACAAATATTAAATATAAAATTATATACAAACTTTTTTACTTGAGTGAATATTTTTTTAATGAAAAAAAATTTTAGGTGTAGAAAAGATATAAAGTGCAAAAAAATTACCTTACTAAACAATTTTATTCAGAAAATTCGATTTTTTTTTGGAAAAAGCTTTTATTTCTAACATTTATTTTTTTGTGGCAAACATTTTCAAGTCGAGAGGCGCGGATTAGGATTTTATTTTAGGTACATGGTTTCTTTGGAGAATTTTCTTAGAATTTTATGTAGTTTACGTTTTTGCTATACGATTTAAAAGAAAAAAAAAATCAACCCGCCCTAATGTGCATCCCAATTTGGCATCTACGTTGTGTAGAAGCTATATATAGCTAAAAATCTTTAGGAAATTTGATACAAAAAAATGTTTTGCGTCGACAATAAACCATGCCAAATTTGAAGAAGATACTTATATATACCTATAGCTCGATTTTGCATAGATACCTCCATTCTAAAAAATGCTAAGTCGACTTAGCACAGGTCATTCAATTTGCATTATAAAGAAATTCCACACAAATATCAAAAAATCATCAAACATTGATCGGCTCTCCTGAAAAACTTCTTTTTTGCACTTAGCATAGTTTAGAATGGAGGTATCGATATAAGGGCATTTCTGAAGAAAACTTTATAAAAAAGTAGATAACAGTTTCTTGAACCAAGATCCTTACTTGGTAAATTTGAATAATATTTGTTTAAATTTATATGTAGCCTAGAAATACCACAGATAGACCCACCTCAAAGTATCGACTCAGAATCACTAGCTGAGTCGATTTAACCATGTCTGTTCGTCCATCCGTGTGTCCGACCGTCTGTCTACCTTGTGTTGTTCGTTGAGTACTGCATCGTAATTTCACCCCGATTCTGCTGAAATTTTGCAGTTTTGAGCCTTTCGTATTATAAAGAATCCTATTGAATTTGAAGAAAATCGGTTCAGATTTAGCTATAACCCCCATATATGTACATATATGTATGCTTCGTACGATTAGGCGCTTTAGCCCTATAGAAGCTGTATTTTACATTCAATTGTTTTGAATGGTAAAGTTTCTTGATCCATGGACCAATATGGCAGAATTTGAACAAAATCGCTTCAGATTTAGATACAGCTCCTATATATGTGTATGTTTCGTCCAATTTGGCCCTTTAATCCTATAGAAGATGTAGTTTACATCCAATCGTTTTGAAATTGAGTATGGTAGAGTTTCTTGATACATGGACCAACATTGCAAACAAATTTTAGATTCGTTTGCAAACCCGGCCTTAAATCGTACTCAAATTAAACAGCTATTTACTTTATTAAAGTTACACAAAAGCACTTGAAATTTGGTTCCGTACAATGATTATAATGAGTCGAAAGTTCTCTGCATAACGGGTGTGTTAATCAAGTTCCCTCTTGCGCCATCCTTTGGAAATGAGGGTGTACTTCCGTTGATTTATTTGACTTAACTTTCTTAACCTCGAGTATAAAATTATGAAACAGAAGGGCAGAAGAATGTCCCATTAAAGTCGACAAAAGGATTTTCGGATTAATATGAATAAGAAACGCACTCATGCAATTTCGGAAACTTTCTATTGGTCCTGATTTAAGAAAGGCTATTAAAATTTCTCCGATAAGCCTTATTATATGAATGATAACTTATTAATTTCAATATGTATTTTAAAATTGCAGCCCAATTGAAAAGTTTATTATTTTTACAGATATTATATTAAATAGTAACCACAGAAATCCATTCAGTTAAGTTTTTAAACGAAGTTCGTATTACATACCACATTATATAATATGGCATTTATCTCTAAAGACATGTCAGTGCTTTTTAATGTCCCAACCTCTCGATTGTTCCAGCAGTGCCCGTACTTTCCGGAGTCCTAACAACTTATTCTAATCTCTTCGAAATCAATAACAACCATTTTGGCTTAAAGCCACCATCAGCGAACGACATACTGGCAAAGATCCGTACCGTAACCCCATCAAAGTAGCAAATGCGGAACGAGTGCCAACAATACTTAAAATGGCAAGCAAATGCTTTTTGCGTTTTTTTCTTTTTGTTCAATGCCAGACAGATAAAATGTCTAAAATATCAATGTACATTCTATTTTCGTCGCTATTTTGTCTCAGGGCTGCTGTGACAGGAAACATAAAATCAGATTTTTAGAGATGCCAAACATTTTGGCCAAGAGAGTGTTAACAAGGACATTTTGTTGCATATTACGAAAACGACAATAACTTTGAATGTGAGATTAGAGACAACCGTTTAAGGGTCTCAAATAAATTAGCAGATGCTTGGTATTTATTTCTTTCCATGAAAGGGTGCGAACTGATTTCTAAAGATTTTATTTGATAACAATAAAATATTTGGCTCAACATTTAGAGAGGTTTTAGAGGAAACTATTACAAATCCAGTGGTATTGATAATAAGGTCTCTTAATAAAACTGATGCAATTAAAGGGTGTTTGTTGTGGAATATTCATTATTTAAAATGGATCCTGAAATGATTTTCACCACGTGACAACGAACATTTTTGTTAACAATTATTTTACATGACTAAAATTAAAAAATCGCCCGATCAATCTTAAAATGTGAACAACCTCTAGAACTATTAGGGATCCTTTCAAACTTTGTTCAGCGATGAATGGTTGAATGGACACATAAATAAGCAAAATTGTCACATTTGGAGTGAAGATAATCCATAAGATTTTATTCAAACACCATTTCATTCACAAAAAATTACTGGTTGGTGAGCTTTATGGACCGGTGGAGTCATTGGTCCACATGTCTTCGAAAACGAATGCTACTGTCAGCGGTGAACGGTACAGAGAAATTATTACAAGTTTTTTCGTAGCTCGATTAGCTGGCATTAATCTGGCTGACATGTGCTTCCAACAGGACGGAGCATAATGTGACGAAATGCCGGAACCGAATTTCGAATTGTTACTGATTAAAATAACTGTAATTTTGTCGATTTTAAATTTTTTGAACAAGTAAGATAGTTCAGTCGGATAAACCGACTTATGAATCCCCTCACCTTCAGTCCTTAATATTTTAACTTTTCGTGCAAACTGGTCCATTTAAGTGGGAGGTACCAATAGGTGCATGTCAATGACGCCCACTTTTCTCTGGACTCTAAATTCTATTAAATCAATACACTGTACAAAGTTTTAAGTATTTGTATGAACTGAAAAATGGTCCGCTTGTGTGGGAGGTACCAAAAGGGGAGTGCCAAAGCCGCCCACTTTTCACTGGACACTAGGTAGTATTAAAACATTACACTGTACAAAATTTCATGTATTTGTATGAGCTGATATTAAAAATATAATCAGTTTACTTTTGGTGCAAAATGGTTCATTTGTGTGGGAGGTACAAAAAAAACGTGAAAACTTTTCCCATTTTCCTCGGGGTGATATCGCCTAATGAACTAATACTATGTGTGGAATTGGAGAAGATTCGAGTAAGTAGTATAGACGTTATTAAAGAATCTATATTTCACTAAATGTTAACCCTTTGTGGGGGAGTTACTAGAAGAAGTGGACCAATATGGCCCATGTTCGAACTTAGCCGGAGATAGAGCAAAATATTACTGCATACAAAATTTGAAGTCAATCGGTTAATCCTTTCGAGAGATATCGTGCGCACCAGCCAGCAGACAGACAGACGGACGGACATTGCTAAAATGACATAAAATGACCTAAATCGAATTTCCGCCAAACATTCATTGGGTCTTAGGTCACTCTTTCGATATGTTACACTTTTGGCTCATAGCAAATGATATAAAGCCTCTTCTCTAAGATGAGGGAATACTTAAAATTTCAGTACATAGTAAAAACTTTTTAAATTCTCAGAAAACCATGTTATTTTTCAATGAAGCTACCTTAACGTGGATATGCGATATATGGCTGACGATATCGTGAGGAATAATTCTTATTCGTGTGGAAAAAAATATTCCTCCTATAGCGGGATGTTTAACCGAATGATCAGAGCTAAACCTCACTAAATGATTGGGGTAGCATCCTTGAAATAGCTATACGAGGAGCTGAACTGTAAAGTAATTTTAGTAATAATTTGTTTTATTAAAAACTTCGCATTATATAATACCTAATAGAGGCAAAGATGGTGTAAATCCAGGAGAATATCCTACTAAAAAATCAAAAGTATTTCTAAATTTCACAAAAAGCTGTTTATTTATCCATAAATTAACACTATCAAATTTTAAAGAACAGATTAGATTTGGATATTGGTCCTATATACAGGTTCCTTCCAATTTGGTATTAACGTACTACCGAAGTTTATTTCATATATCTATACCTTTATTCTAAAACACTTAGCACGTTTCCATATTTAAATTTTATATATTCCAAATTATATTCAGTAAAATGTTGTGCCTGTCAACCAACACAATCAAAAGTTATGTGCAAAACAACAAATTTAATTATAAATGAATTCCACACAAATTTAAAAATTTATTAAAGCTTTGATCGTCTCCCCTGAAACCCCGCCTGTTTTGACTTAGCATGTTTTGGAATGGAGGTATCGATATCAGAGTGCTATTCTATACTTAATTAACATCGGGTCGTTGTGAAATTTGGCAGAGAAGAATTCCTTGATGCAGAAACGACCATTTCCAAGTTCGAAGAAAGTCTGTTTACATTTATTTATATTTATGGAATTATATAAAACAGGAACATAAAATTGTTTTCGCAAAAAATGTTTTCATTATCATAGAAACTTTCAAAGATATACATTTCAAAATGGGAAAAAGAATAAAATAAATAAAATATTCATATCTTTATCCATTCTATTATAAATTGTGGTCAAACTATCCATACTAGAGGTACTGACCAATTACAAAAAAAAATTATATTGTGCAAAATCGTCAATTTGTATGGAAGGTACCAAAAGGGGCGTGGTAATAACGCAAATTTTCGCGGGACTGTAGGTACTGTAAAGGGTTTACACTCCACAAAGTTTTCAGTATTCGTATGGACTGTAATCAAAGTTATAAACCGATAACTTTTTGTACAAAATGGCCCATTTGCATGGGTGGTACCAAACGGCACGTGGCAAAAACGCCCATTTATACGGGTATGTACACTCAAAGAATTTTGTGAGTATCATTAGCAAAAATGTTTGTTGTTTCAACAGTCTGTGTCTGCTGAAAAAAGGAAAGCAGACTTTGTCCGTTATTTTAGCAACCCTATGGTTGTTATTTTAGCACATAAATTTGCCTGCTACTGTAGCAAACTAGAACAGTCATTTTAGCAAACAATTTTGCTATTATTTAACAGAAAAAAGCGGCTGGGAGAACAAACTATTTTTGTTATTCTAGCATACGTTTCTTTCTTTTTTATTTTAATAAAAGAAATACATATTTTATATTTTCCTGATATTTGAGAATAGTATATCAACCAGGACTCCAACCTGAAGTTTTTCAGCCCATGTATTGATAAGCGTTTCGAACTGCGAAATCTGTATGTATGCTTGATCTAAAAATATAAATGAAAAATAAATCATTTAATAAAATTGAATAGCAATAGGAGTATCTACAAACAATACTTACCGGTCACTGGCATTAACAATTATCTTCTTTTTGTCCGAAGGATAAATATAAAGAACATAAATCGTACGACATCGACGCGAACTCTGTCAATATTGGCCAATGTGTTGGGTTTACCCTATGGACACGGTATCTAATTGTACATGTCCAGAGCCATATCATTGGGCAAAATGATCTTATCCATGGATTACATCCAAATTAGACTAAATTATCCTGTGATTTTTGGAGCCAAAAGGTTGCTTCGTGATTCGGATATTAGCGACCATCGTTGGAACATATAGAGTAAATAATCAATGTTGCCATTTCGGTAAACAAATCACAAAAAGGAAAAAAATACTTACGAGTTGTTGCAGGTATTATCATTAGGGTCACACTTCCAAGAGTTGTATGCGATTTGGAAAAGTAGACAAGGAAATAAATGGTTAGTCCATCCATGGCACAAGTTATCTGAATTTATACATTGTAGTTGCTACGAAATTTCAGATCATCTTTTATACCCGTATTTTAATAGGACACTGCTTGGTGAGAATCTTGAAAACAAACAGAATTAAGTCTTATAATCATAGTACAT
The DNA here is from genome assembly GCA_963930755.1 of Eudasyphora cyanicolor. NCBI lineage: Eukaryota > Metazoa > Arthropoda > Insecta > Diptera > Muscidae > Eudasyphora > Eudasyphora cyanicolor. The sequence goes on along the minus strand of OZ005738.1, from coordinate 100,951,345 downwards.
TTAATTTTCAATTTGTGTACGCTTACCTGTTGCGTCTTGATTAATTGATAACATGGTCCTTTATGTGCATTTGTGTACGCTTGATCAAAAAATATAATCATTTAGAAAATTAAATAGGAGCATCTACACACAATACTTACCGGTCACTGGCATTATAACTATCTTCTTTTTGTCCGAATGATAACAATAAAGAACATACATCGTACGACCTTTGGTTATATTTGATGTTCTCCAAGACCGTATGATGATCAGTGACTCCTACGCGTTAGCCAATTGGGTTCACCCTATATACACGGTAATTGTACATGTTCAGAGCCATAGAGCTTGCTGAGAATCATGAAAACAACCAGAAATAAGACTTACACAATCATAGAGAAATTTCCAATTTGTGTACGCTTACTTGTTGCAACTTGATTAATTGATCCTCCAAGGCATACACAATTTCGCCTTTTTTTCTTTAGCCATTTGTAAGTGTTGTCGAAGCTGTCCCGGAACCGTTTTACTTATTAGAATCATTTGCATTATCTTCGCGGAATGCTTTTTTAATGCGAATTAACAAACAGAACGAAAATTTCAATCCAATTCAATTTTTTTTTATTTTTTTTTGGTTTTAGGTTTACTTCAAACGCAATTGCGCTAGAAGAATTATTTGGCCGGTCCTAAAAAAAAGCTAAGACAAAATCCAATTCAATTTGTTCGGCGTAAAATATTTTATTCTTCAAAGGGTGTTACTTAAATAGCCGTCGTCGGCGCACGATGTCTGTCAAAGAGGCAATCTTGAATGCTAGTGAAAGCATATTACGTCTGTCAATATTTTTTGATAAGCGAAATAAACATTTTATATGAGATTTTGTCATCTGCACAAATATGAATATATGTGTAACTTATCGCAAGCACATTTTAATGGAAAAAATTGGTTTCAGTGGTAAGGAATATAAATTAAACGCCGCTTTTTTAATTTTCTTTTTTCCGTCATAAAGCATGTCTATGTCCCGATTCACACGCAGCAAAGTGCGAATGAAAAACACAAAACGGATTGCCAGTACAAGAAACTACTTTCCCCATTGTCCATATTCACACTCCGCAAATTTTCCAAGCAAGTGTCAAAGTTTGTAGGAGAGAGCTCTTTCCGCCCGCCTCTCTCTCCATCAAACTTTGACACTTGCTTGGAAAAGTTGCGGAGTGTGAATCTGAACATTGTCTTCCGTATGCCTCTATGTTCAGATTTACACCCGGCAACTTTTTCCAAGCAAGTGTCAAAGTTTGACAGAGAGAGACGCACTTTGAAACAACAACAATACACACAGGAATAGCCGTGGAAACCGTATAAAAATCGTCTTTGCACAGAATGATACAATCTTGCGAAATTTCCTCTTAATACTCACCCTAAGCCTTTAGGAATTCTCTCGTTTTTTAACTTTTTTTGCATACACAATACTTAGTCCTAGATCACACGAGGCAATTTCTTCCAAGCGGAAAGTTCTCTCTGTATCTTTCCTACAAACTTTGACACTTGCTTGAAATAAAATTGCGTTGTGTGAATCAGACTTTATAAACATTTTTACAAATCGCACATAAAATATTAATGTTTAGCTTTGGTTTATTAAAATATGTATAAAAAATTAGAAACTAAAATCTATACACAATAGATTAATTTTAATTGTATGTCCGGAACTAAGATTTTGAAATCGTCAAATCATATTCGTTATCGATTTGTGTTTTACTTTTTGCAGTTTTAATCGACTCATATTTCCAATATTTTTAAAATCTAATGAAAAAATAAAAATATTGAGAACCGTAACTCGAAAACAGATATCGCCGAATAATTATTTAATTTGTATACCCTCACTTTAGTGTGACGAGGGTATATATCATTTGCTACGGAAAAAAGTGTAACACATCCAAGGAGTGACCTAAGACCCCATGTATGTTCGGCGGAAATCCGTTTTGGGTCATTTTAAGTCGAATGAGCAATGTCCGTCCGTCTGTCTGTCTGTCTGCGTGTCTGTCTGTCTGCTGGCTGGTGCGCACGATAACTCTCGAAAGGAGTAACTGATTGACTTCAAATTTCGTATGTGGTAATATTTTTTTCTATCTCCGGCTAAGTTCGAAGATGGGCCATATTGGTCCACTCCTTCTGGTACCTCCCCCACAAAGGGTTAAAATGTTGTGAAATATTGATTCTTTAATAACTGCTATTATACGTATTCGAATCTTCTGAAATTCCACACATAGTATTAGTTTGTTAGTCGCTATCAACTCGAGGAAAATGGGCGAAATTGCCAAGCCCCTTTTGGTATCTCCCACACAAATGCACCATTTTGCACTAAAAGTTAAAAGCTTATAACGTTAATACCAGTGTTTAGAAATACTTGAAATTTTGTACAGTGTAATGCTTTTATAGTGCCTACAGTCCAGTGAAAAATGGGCGCCATTTTGCACCAAAAGTTAACAGTTTATAACATTAATATCAGTGTATACAATTACTTGGAATTTTGTACAGTGTAATGCTTTTATAATGCCTATAGTCCAGTGAAAAATTAGCGTTATCACCACGCCCCTTTTTGTACCTCCCACCAAATGGCCAAATTATACCACAATTTAATATATCAACGTTAATATACCAGTCCATATAAACGGTTACAATTCGGCACAGTGCAATGTATTTAAAGTATCTACTGTTCAGCGAAATATAGGTGTATTTCTTAAACCCCTTCTGGTACCTCCCACAAAAATTGACTGAATAATTTGTGTAATATTCAATATTACATTACTCACAAAGTGAGGGTATACCTTAGTCGGTTTACCCGACTGAAACTTTCTTACTTGTTTTTTAAATATACTTGTCTTAACTCACGAATGACCTTAACCTTTTTGATTTTCAATGGTAGTTGAACTTTATCATGTAAATTATTGCAACTTTTGTCGTATTTTCACATATTTTGATTAACAGCCAAAATTTTTAGCAAACTGCAAATTTTTCAGCAGTGCGTTTGCTAATGCAAAACTGCAAACTTTTTGCTATTACAGCAGAAAATGTGCTGTATTAGCAGAAAAAATGGTTGCTAAAAATTAGCAGACGTTGCTTGTAATTAACAGCAAACAATTTTTTTGGGTGTAGGTACTATAAAAGCACATAACGTAAATTATTTGTATGGACTCGAATCAAAGTTATAAGCCGTTAACTTGTTGTGCAAAATCGTCCATTTGAATGGAAGGTGCGTGGCATTTTCGCCCATTTTTCTCAAGATGATAGCGACCAAGAAACTAATACTACTTGTGGAATTGTGAAAGATTCTGAGTAGTAGTATAGAAGTGGGGGTGGTACTCAAAGCAGTGGGCCAACATAGTCCATATTTGATCTCAACCTGAGATAGCAAAAAAATATTTACATCTACCAAATTTGAAGTCAATCGGTTACTCCTGTCGACAGTTATTGTGAGCACCAGCCAGACAGACAGACGCTCCGGCTGACGGAGATTGCTCAAATGAGAAATCAAATAAAATGGCCCAAAACGGATTTGCGCCAGATATTCTTGCGGTCTCTTAGTTCACTCCTTCGATGTATTACACTATGGCATCAGTGGGGACCTTTATATGGGGGATGTATCAAAACATGGACCGATGTACTCCATTTTTTCAAAAAGTGTGAATTCTTAAATTTCAGCCAGATCAATTGAAGAATCCGTTCTCTAAAGCGTCAAGAAGTGGCAGCGGTGGGGACATTTATATGGGGCCTATACCAAACATTGACCGATGTACCCCATTTTTACTGTGGACAATTAAATTAGGTCCAATATAATGTATAAATTATTAAATTTCAGCCAGATCAAGTGAAAAAATGTGTTCTCTAGAGCGTGCAGAAGTGACATCGGTGGGGACTTTTAGGGTATATCAAAACATGGACTGATATGCGCCATTTTCAATAGAGATCGTTCCTGGTCTGGGAAATGTCGCTGTGTCAATTTTCGTAAAGATCGTGTCATATTTGCGCCTGCACTTCGATCACAAGAATTCATGGACAGACTGACGGCTCAATATGTTATTCAATACCAATCGGTATAATAAACAATGGGTTTTAGGCGTTACAAATTCATAATACCCTCAATCAAAGTGTGGTGTCGGGTATACAAATCTTTAACGCCGGTTGAAAGACGGCCATCCAAAGAAACTTTTGTAAAGTCGACCGATGTACCCGATTTTTGTTAGGGACGATTAGGTCCAATATAAATTATAACGTCTCAAATTTCAGCCAGATCAATTGACTTCAGTGGGAACCTTTATATGACGGCTATAAAAAACACCCGATGTGCGCCATTTTTACGAAAGACGATTAGGTCCAATACAAAGTATAAATTACACTAGGTCACAAATAACAAAATTGTCTCTGTTAATTGTTTCTAGCATACTTTTTTTCTCATTGATTTTGACCTAATAAACACGAAAATGAGTTTTAAAAATTTTTCTGTCGATTGGTTTTCGAGATATAAATTTTTGAACTTTTTTTTTAAATTTTTGGAGGTACACTTACAATTTTGAGCATATCTTTCGTCTTCTTTGACGTATTTGATCCTACTACTACTCAAATTAAAGCAAATTGAGCCGTCTACTACTCATTCTCAGAAAATTTTCAAATTTGTTTTTGTTTTTTTTGAAACAAATGTTAATTTAAATAGCGTTTTAATTCTCGTTTTTTTTCATTTTTGGGTAGGAGTGCACATGTCACTTAAAATACACTTTCTGAATTCTCATTTGGATTTTTTCCCTGAGAATTTAGGAGACGTGAGAGACGAACACGGCGAGCGCTTTCATCAGGAATTGAAGGCTATGGAACGACGCTATCAGGGCATCTATGACACGGCTATGATGGGTGACTACATTTGGACCCTAATACGTGAGACCAATTGCAGCGAATACAAAAAACAAAGAAGAAGTCAGCTGTTTTTCCACATGGCATAAAATGTACAGTTATATCTTTGTTTCTACTCATTTTTTTGGGCGTTGATTTGGTTAATTTCGTTAGTTTAGCTAACCTGGCACATCCATTTCTAATTGTGACATAAATTGAGTATGTAGTGCTCTAAATAAATTAAAAAATAATATACTAAGACTAATTTGTTTATTTTAAATTAAGTTCAAATGTATTTATTCGTTTGCGTTTGGTAGGTAAGCTGTGCAAATAATGAAAATCAAAATATCGTGAAATAGCGGAATTTCGGTCTTATAACAAAAAAATTATAAGTCCGCCATTTGTTGTCAGATTTTGTTAAGTAAGTGCTTATTTTCTTTGGAAAAATGCCAGCTATACGTAAAAAAACCAAAATCGCTGTTAGCATCGCGTTTTATATTTTATATGAATTTTTATATGAATTTTTCTGCCACATTTTTACTAAAAAAAACGCAGTTTTTTAACCTTTTTAAGCCGCCAACATCAAAAGTACTCACCCGATTTGAAAATTTTCTGAGAATGAGTTGTAGACGGCTCAATTTGCTTTAATTTGAGTAGTAGTAGGATCAAATACGTCAAAGAAGACGAAAGATATGCTCAAAATTGTAAGTGTACCTCCAAAAATGTAAAAAAAAAAGTTCAAAAATTTGTATCTCGAAAACCAATCGACAGAAAAATTTTTAAAACTCATTTTCGTGTTTAGTAGGTCAAAATCAATGAGAAAAAGTATGCTAGAAACAAATAACAAAACGACTGTTGGCTAGTGTTATTAAATGTCAGCTAGATCAATAGAAAAATATGTTTCCTACAGCAAGAAGTAACATCAGAAGGACCTGTCCCGCCTGACTTTAATCTGGGTAAATTGTAAATATGCCAAATTATATTCACTAAAATTTGGTGCTTATCCGTCAACACAATCAAAAGGTGTGATCAAAAACGTAGTGGACCTTAAATTTTCATTAAAAAGGAAACAAATTTAAAAATTTCACTATAAAAACTACGAGTACCTGTTTCGACTCAGAATACTTTTGAATGTGAATCGATATGTGATTCTCAGTTTAGCTCCATACTTTGAAAACACTGTTGGCAGTTCCTCCCTCCCTATTATTATATTCAACAAAAAATAATACAAATAAATAATACTCATAGCTGTTGGATATTGTCATTTTTATACCCTACACCACACTGTGGTACAGGGTATTATAACTTTGTGCATTTGTTTGTAACACCCAAAAGGAGAAGAAATAGACCCATCGTTTATTATACCGATCGACTTAGAATCACTTTCTGAGTCGATTTAGCTATGTCCGTCTGTCCGTCTGTCTGTCTGTCTGTCTGTCTGTCTGTCCGTCTGTCTGTCTGTCTGTCTGTGCATGTATTCTTGTAATCAAAGTACAGGTCGCAATTATGGTCCGATCTCGACGAAACTTTACACATATCTTATTTTTGGCCCAAGGACGATCCCTATTGAATTTGGTTAAAATCGGTTCAGATTTAGATATAGCCCCCATATATATGTTAGCCCCGATTTGACATGTAAGCGCTGTAAAAACTTTATTTTATACCCGATCAGTATGAAATTCGGCAGCAAAAGGTTTCTTATTACATGAATGAACTCTGTTAAATTTGGAAGAAATCGGTTCAGATTTAGATATAGCCCCCATATATACATTACCACCGATTTGACATATAAGCGCTGTAAAAATGTTATTTTATATCCGATCAGTGCGAAATTCGGCAAAGAGAGGTTTCTTATTACATGAAGGAATACTGCTAAATTCGGAGAAAATCGGTTCAGATTCAGATATAGCCCCCATATATATGTTACCCCCGATTTGACATGTAAGCGCTGTAAAAACTGTATTTTATATCCGATCAGTGCAAAATTTGGCAGAAAGAGGTTTCTTATTACATAAAGGAATACTGCTAAATTTGGAGAAAATCGGTTCAGATTTAGATATAGCCCCCATATATACGTTACCCCCGATTTGACTTGTAAGCGCTGTAAAAATGTTATTTTATATCCGATCAGTATGAAATTCGGCAGAAAGAGGTTTCTTATTATATGAATGAACACTGTTAATTTTGGAAGAAATCGGTTCAGATTTAGATATAGCCCCCATATATACGTTACCCCCGATTTGACATGTAGGCGCTGTAGAGACTGTATTTTATATGCGATCAGTACGAAATTCGACAGAAGGAGGTCTTTTTACATGAATGAGTATTCAGGGAAGATCGGTTCAGATTTATATTGATTGTTCCTCCTGATTTGGTATCAAACCGCTATAGAAGTTGTATTTTACTTCCGATCATTAAAATTTTCCAGAAAGATGTTTCTCAATTTAGGAACGAATATTGCTTAATTTAGCGATTATCGTTTCAGAATTAGATAATATGTTTCTACCCATTTACCAATTATTCCAAATTATTATGGCAATGACCCTTATCGCATTGTTAGGGAGGTGTAGGGTATTATATAGTCGGCCCCGCCCGACTTTCTGCCTTTCCTTACTGGTTTTAGATTGGAAAAAGAAATATGCAATTGTGCAAAGTCGTAAAATATTCAAGAGTTTCGTTAAGATGCTGTAGAAATATTTTTTTGGTATTCATTTTGTCGCACGTATAAATCCTAGGATGTATATATCACTAATGTGTTTCTCTCCTCAAATTTGCACTAAATTAGTTCTACCGCAAAACCATGGTTTTCATTCGTTAACACTTCAACATTCATTTTTTATAAGTCTAGCATTTGTTTGTGCCATAAAAAGTTTTCCCTCGGTTCCATGCTGTGGACGTCATTCCATATTTGGATTTAGAGAGAGATTCCAATGGATGGTCCTTGGCGAATGAATATTTGTGCACTCGCACACAGATTAAACAAGACACCTCATAAATTTTAATATTGCGCCAGAGTGCGTTCTCTGTACATATATTTATGTATACATATTCGAGTATTGTATTTCTTATTCGGGGTTTTACGTTACTTTTAGAGATACTTTTGATAAATCTACGAGTAACTTTGAGGTTTCAATGTTGTATTGAGATAGAGGCTAACATGTATCTCGTATCAACTAAGCAATGCTCGGAGAATTATTTATGGTTATAATGATCCCCTTCTTCAAGAACTTATATAGAGTAGCTATGAGGACAGGAACCCGAATCCATTGGACAAATTTCGTAATTTTAATACTAGTTGAAATTTTTGAAAACGTGGAAAAAACGATAACTTGCAATGATGAAAGTCCTCTTTTGAAGTACTAATATAGCTTGCCGCATTGTGGGAAATATTTGAAAAAAATTACTCCAAGTATACCACTTTTCGAATTTTTTGACTTTAGACACATAAACATAAAAACTACAAAACATAAAAACATATGTATTTTCTCATTGTATTTACTACACTTTGAAGTGTATTTATTAATAACACAGTGCAACAACCAAAATGGGAATTGATGAAACCAATTGCAAATGAAAGTAGGCATTATTCATAGCAAAACCTTCAAGGGTTTTTTTCAGTTCAGTGCGAGATTTTTTTTGCACGCATTTGAAGTTGGTGATTTTGGAACGCTGGCTAACAAGAAAAGATCATTGCAAATTTTATAAAATAATGCTTATGAGTATTTTTTATTATTATGGAAACTTGTGGTATCTTACTGTTTTTGGGGGTCGAGGAATTCATTTTTGATATTTATAATAATAATAACTCATGCCAGATGGCGCTGTCATACAAATGGTGCTATTTCTTGTCGATTTTCAAAGACAAACGGTGTAATTATTTTTTAGGCTGAAAAATCAATTTTCACTGTAAAACATATTTCTAAAGCTATCTTTTCGTCATCTTATTTTTATTAAAATAAAATAAATTTAATAGCTGTACGTGATTAATTTGTCTGTTTTGGATACGAATTCTATCGTTTCGTCTTCTTATTTTTATTAAAATAAAATTAATTTAATAGCTTCACGTGATTAATTTGCCTGTTTTGGATACGAATTACATATAAGTTACAAATGAATGAATGTTTGCCGCATTTGAAATATTATTGTTATGTTTGTGGAAAATATAATAGATAAAAAAATTTGGTGCCAAAATATGAGAGAATGAAACAATTGTATTTACAGTATTTTGGAGTAGAGGTTATTGAGAATGTAGATTGGGTACCTCAAAAGTGTGCAGAACTTGCAATTATTCTTTAACTAAGTGGTTACAAAATAAAAGGAAGACAATTAGGTTTGGTGTTCCAATGTTATGGTACAATTGGTCATTTTTTAACTTTATTTTATATCATATATGGGGGAAATCACGTCAAAAGGCACATTATTTTCAATTTTATTCCTGGGGTGGGGGTTACAGAAGTACTATGGGTATGAGATATGCTAAAAATATAGCTTCCTAGTATGATACGTTACAAAGATTCAGGATGTTGTAATAACAAAAAAAATTTCCAATAAAAAACACAATTTGTTTTCATAAAAACGGAATTTTTGTAATGTAAACGGACTGAGAATAATAAAATGTACTTCGTAATATCATAAGATATATGTTTTACACTGATGCCAACATCGAAAATAGATTTTTCTGCCTAAAAAAATAAATACACCGTTTTTTCTAAGAAAATCGACAAGAAATAGCGCCATTTGTATGACAGCGCCATCTAGCGTGAGTTTTATGTAAAAATAAATTTCAAAAATGAATTCCTCGACCCCAGAAACAGTAATATACCACAACTTTTCATGATAATAAAAAGAAATTAGCATTATTGTATAAAATTTTCAAAGATATTTTCTTGTTAGGCAGCGTTCCAAAATCACCAATTCCAAATGCGTGTAAAACAAAATCTCGCACTGAACTGAAAAAACCCTTGAAGGTTTTGTTATGGATAATGTCAACTTTTATTTGCATTGGTCTCATCCCATTCCCATTCGGAAAGTTCGATTTTATATCACAGTGTAATTAATCATTGAAGAAAACTTAGATTATTTGTAATTATACCCAACACCACACTATGGTACAGGGTATTATGACCAGTGTTGCCATTTCTAGGCCGTCCAAACGTGCGAAAATCTGCTACAAAAAACGCAAAAGCACCAAACGAATACCGATTTTTCCTTATGTTCTTTCCGTAATTTTATACCCTCACTTTAGTGATGAGAGGTTATATATCATTTGATACGGATATGGCCTTCGTATGGCCATAAAATTATTAAGAATTGAGTCCCAAATCAATCAGCTGAAAAATGTTGTACTGTGTAATGTTAATAACAGATTTTATAAAATTTAATTTTTTTCAATGCTTAAAATCCCGATTACTGATGTAAAACGCGTCAAAGCACTGTAAACACATTTCCCTATACTTCTAAAATAATAACGGCTAAAACCGTATTATTAAAGAATTGTTAAAATTTTATTTAAATATATAACAAGTGAGTAAATTTGAGGGAATATCGGTGATGAGTGCTGCTGATTACGTCAGTATTAGAGCTGGAGTTCAGTATCGTCACCAATGATTTGTGGACTGTATTGAAGGTGGTTAGGGGACAACGGAGGGAAGTTTGAGTGATTCCTCTAGTGGACACGGGAGAAATATGGATAGTTTAATTTGCGGGCATAATTTCTCGATAGAAGAGATATTATGGGCAAATTAGTTGAGGGAGGGAAATAAAGAAGTCAAGAGGAGGTTAGGTTTTCTGAGTAATTGAGTCTTTATTACAATAATCGGGTGCTCACCAGTAGAGATGTTTTGTAAAAGTGAACGAATTTCTGTTCATCTGTATAACACGAAACTTCATAATTTTAGTAGTATGTTTTAGGTAGTAACTTTTGGTAGTAGATTTTTGGTAGTAGATTTTTGGTAGTAATTCAAATATAAGTTTTTTAGTAATTCACAATAATTAGTATGTTAGGAATTCAGTGGCTTTAAAACTAGTTAGTTATAGCTTAGAATAAGAATTGTAAGGAAATATTGTAAACTTATCAATAAGTCTAAACTTGCCAGTTTAGACATGCCGCCGAGTCCAATGATGTTCATGGGTGGTTTCACATAAAACGGAGGCAAGAGCTCGAATGGCTTCCGAAAGTATTTGTTGGTTGGGATTTGAGTTATTCCTGGATTCTTCACTTGGCCTGTTGTACTTAGCCGATCTTTTGGGTTTGATTGCGTTGTTGTTGTTAACTTTGCTGTTGTTTTGTGATAGTCGTTCATGGATCCGATCCTTCCTAATATGATTTTGATGCAACAGGGTATGATGTGGTCTGTTACATTTTCGACACATGTGTTTGGAACGACAATCGCGAAATCGGTGGCTTCGAGCAAGACAATTCACGCAATATATTTCTCTGAGTACAAGTGTATTGCGTTCTTTGGGAGTCATCCGTATGAATTTCGGACAGTCCTTAAGAGCGTGGAAACGGTCGCACATCTTACATTTGTATATGGATGACTTATGAAGTGTGTGATTTGAGGAAGATCTGTGAATATGAGATGTATACAGGAGTATTAATAAACTTTCCCTTTATTTTTAAGCGTGAAAGATTAGTAAATTTGATTAGAATCTTGTGAGTTGGAGAAAGGCAAATAGCAAAGTTTTGCTATTGGTCGATTGATTATTCCATTAGCAGTGCGTACGTCTGCTACTCGTACGTTGTTGTCAGAACCTAGATAGGTTTTCTCGATTCTTCCTAAACGCCATTCGCATGGGGGAAGTAAATCGTCCATAATAATGACAAGATCGTCAATTTTTAAATTTGGGGTGGGAGATTTCCACTTATATCGCTTTTGGAGAGCTCTAAGATAATCTTCTTTCCACCTTATTGAAAACTGGTGGTGAAGAGCTTTTAATTTTAGCCAACGATTTATGAGAGACATATTTGCGCATACAGGTTCAGGAAACTACATTATGGGAGCTCCTTTCAGAAAGTGACCTGGCGTCAGAGCTGTTAAATCTTTTGGATCTTCTGACATTGCAGAAATGGGGCGTGAATTCAGAACCCCTTCAATCCGAGCTAGCAAAGTTGAAAATTGCTCAAATGTAAACTTATGGGCTCCAGCTATTTTCTTAAAATGATTTTTAAAACTTTTGACAGCGGCTTCCCAAAGACCGCCCATATGGGGAGCGTGGGGTGGTATGAATTTCCACTCAAATCCGTGCACTGTGTATTTTTGGGAAATGTCACTTGAAGCTGACTTGAGAAACTGAGAAAATTCTCTGAGTAAAGTCCTACTAGCTCCGACAAAATTACGTCCATTATCTGAGACCATCCTATGGGGCAGTCCTCGCCTCCCAACGAAGCGGATGAAGGAAGCTTCAAATGCTGCAGACGATAATTCGGAGCACGGCTCTAAATGTACTGCTTTGGTGGCAAAGCAGACAAAAACGCAACCATATCCCTTTGTCGTGGGTGCTTTTCGAAGAGCTGAACTTTTGAGCTCAAATGGGCCTGCAAAATCCACTCCTGTTGTGTGAAATGGTAGAGAAAAAGTGCAACGCTCCGGGGGTAAAGGTGCCATTATCTGAGTGTTAGGTTTTTGTTTGTGTACGATGCACACTTTACATTTGCGTATAACCCCTTTTACTCTGGGTTTCAGCCTGGATATATGGTATTCAGATTGTACAAGCCGACACATTTGATTGCACTCTGCGTGCGCTAAAAATAAGTGCAGATGCCGTAAGTACAAATCTGCTAGTCTTGAATTTCCCGGAAGTATTATGGGATATCGTTCTCTGTAAGGGAGATAGGAGTCTGCAAGTCGACCATTGACACGCATAATCTTTTTAGAATCCAAAAATGGATTCAAAGTGGACAAAACGCTTTTATGAGAGATAGGTTTAGAGTCTAATAAAGCTTCGTATTCGGATTTATACTCTCTTTGCTGGGAAAGAGATATTAAACGGGATTTAACAGATTCCATCTCGTTATGTGATAAATCTAATGTTTGGAACTTGCGTACATTTTTTAACCGGGGATGAGTATTAGAAAAGAAGCGGAAAACGTATGCTATTACTCTTAGCGCTCTTGTGTATGAAGAAAATCTATTCATTACATCTTCTTCTATAGTGACGTTTAGCGTTTTAACAGTTTGTTTCATATCTGCCGTCACTAATGGGTTTTTTCTTGGCCAATTTTCTCCGGAATTGGTTATCCAAGATGGGCCGTTCCACCATAGGGGATTACAAATTAAATCTTCAGGCTTACAACCTCTAGTGCCGAGGTCGGCTGGATTGTCATGGGTAGGCACGTACCTCCATGTTGCGCTTGGGACTAACTCGTGAATTTGAGATGTGCGGTTAGCAACATATGTTTCCCAGGACATTGGTGGCTTGGATAGCCAACCCAGAACAATGGATGCATCTGTCCATAAAGTTACCGAGTTGATAGGGAGATCAAGCAACTCCATGACGTATTTGACTAGTTTCGAAAGAAGTAAAGCCCCATTGAGTTCTAATTTCGGCAAAGATATCGTTTTAATAGGGGAAACTTTACTTTTTGCCATAAAAAGATTTGAGCACACATTTGAGGTCGATGTTTGGCAGCGTATGTAGATGGATGCACAGTATGCAGCTTTTGATGCATCACAGAATCCATGAATTTGCAAACAATCTGTGGGCATAAACTGAATCCATCTAGGTATTGATATTTTTTTCGATATGGGTCAGATCTGTCACTAAATTCTTCCAAATATAGAGCGAGTCTGGGCTTATGGGTTCATCCCAATTGCAACCCTCCAACCATAATTGTTGCATTAGAGTTTTCGCCCTTATTATAACAGGAGTTAACCAGCCTGCAGGGTCAAAAAGCTGTGCAACTGCAGAAAGAACTTGGCGTTTGGTTGGATGTGTCTGCATTTGTATGGAAATTGAGGAGTAAGAAAATCTGTCTGTTAAAGCATTCCACTTAATACCTAGAGTTTTTGTGGAACTGGACTCATATAAGCGCAATAAATCTAAATCATATAAGTCTTCGGGGGCCAAATGGGAAAGTAATTGTGAATCATTTGCGGTAAATTTCTTTAATGTAAATCCCGCTGACTTAAGTACAGAAATTAGATTTTTTTGAGATTCCATAGTCTCGTTAATTGAGAATCCCCCTGACAAAATGTCATCAACATAAGTCTCTCTTCGCAAAATTGAAGCGACTTGAGGGAATTTTTCTTCGGAGTCCGAGGCGAGTTGCAGTAGGGTTCGAATAGCCAGAAATGGTGCACAATTAACTCCAAATGTGACCGTATTCAATTGGAAATCCTTTATGGGACCTGTGGGATCTGGTTGAAATAAGAGTCTTTGGTAAGCTCTATCTGTGGGATGTACCAAAATTTGACGGTACATTTTTTGAATATCTCCACTGTACACGTACTTGTATTTCCTCCAGTTGAGAACTGTAGATATCAAGTCTGTTTGGAGCGTAGGACCAGCATAGAGTACATCGTTTAAAGAAAAACCAGATTTAGTTTTACGGGACGCGTTGAATACAACCCTAACTTTTGTAGATTTGTGTTCAGGTCGTACTACCGCGTGATGTGGGAGGTAAAATGAGTAGAATTTACCTTGGGAATATATTTCTTGGGAGGAAGTTTCCTCCATGTGATTAAGAGAAATATATTCACTGAGAACAGAAGAGTATTCTTTTTGAAGTTCTGTATCCTTAGTCAGTGTTTTTTCCATTCTCGTGTATTGTCCGAGAGCGTTAAAACGCGATGATCCAAGGAATGCAGAGTTTGGGAAGTCTTCTTTAAAGGGAAGCCTTACAACGTATCTTCCATCTGATTGGCGCGTTGTAGTATTTGAGTAAAATTCTTCACAATATTTGTCTGAACTTGAGATGGGAGAAAAAGACGGAACTTCTTCGGTTTCCCAAAATTTTTTAAGAATTTCACTGATGTTATCATGTTCAGAAGGGAATACTCTTGTGGATAATGCGTGAACAGATTCAGTTTTGATAGGGCCACTTAGAACCCAGCCAAATATTGTGTTATAGGCAGATGCCTGACCACATGTGTCCTTTTTAATTCCCTCAATATTAATGAAACGTTCCGAGTCGTTGCCAAGAATCATATCAATATTTGAAGACTTATTGAAATTGGGATCTGCCAGATCAAGCTCTTGTAGTTCCGGAGATATGGAGATTTCAAAGGAAACAGAGGGCAACCGTTTCGTAAGCTTTGGGAGAATAATGGCATTTACGTGGCATTTAGAGTCATATTTTTTAGAGTAAAGGACGAGTTGACATTCCTTGTCAGCCTTTTGTGTTTTCCCTCCAATGCCTACAATTTCGAAACACGATTTTCGGTAGGGAATTTGTAGCATATTCCTAACTTTTTCTGAAAGGAATGTCCTTTGTGAGCCTGGATCAATCAGAGCTCTAACTGTAAATAGTTCCGAATTATGCTCGATTTGCACTAAGGCAGTTCGTAACAATATAGTCTCATTGTTGGAAGAAAAATTGGCCTGGACTTGAGAGTGAGCTTCTTTGGAAGTGGATGCACTTTGATTATACATAGTGTATGAGGGAGAATTTGAGTTTGGATCCATTTTTTCGGGCGATCTTATTGTACCTGAATCTGGTGTTTCTTGTTTATTGACTTTCGATTGGTCTAAATGCAAAAGTGTGTGATGTTGTTTCCTGCACGAGAGGCAACAATGTCTACTTTTACATTTGGATTTTATGTGATTTTCCGAAAGGCAATTATTGCAAATTTTGTGTTTAAATACAAAATCTATCCTTTCTTGGGGCGAAAATGTTTGAAAGTCCTTACAAACTCGTATGCTATGATTTCCTTTGCACAGTGGGCATAGGGAATCTAACTTTTCTTGAGATGTGTAAGTTTGTATTTTGTTATGATGTTGGGCTGAATATCCTGTGGGAAGACTTCGGCGATCTTTTGCAGACTTAAAGGTGGATATTCGTTCCACGACCTCGAATCGGTTCATTAGGAACTCATCCATTTGAGACCAAGTAGGAAGTTCGCGATGGGACTTTAGAGATTGTTCCCAAAGTGAAATTGTCTCATCAGGGAGCTTTGTTGATATCAAATATATCAATATGGGATCCCAACTTTCGATTTTTACATCAAGGGATTTTAAAATGCAGATACAATCATTGACTGTGGAATGAATCTTTTGAAGAGATTCGCTGCTTTCTACAGACGCGATGGGAATATTGAATAGTATTTTTAGTTGGTTGTCCACTAAAACTCGTTTGTTCTCATAACGCGTCTTAAGAGCACTCCATGCGAGATCAAAATTCTCATCACACAGAGTATACCTTTTTACAATAGCTCCTGCGCTACCTTTGGTTTTATTCCTTAAGTGATACAGTTTCTGGGCGCGTGTTAGTTTCGGATGATTAACGTAGACGGCCGTGAACATATCACGAAACGATGGCCATTCTTCGTAACTGCCTTTGAATACTTCTGTATCACAAGGAGGGACTTTTATGCAAATATCCGTACTTTGCGTAGTCGAGTTATTTTGGGGGAGGTCTTGAGGAATTAGACTTTGTCTTGACATAGAAGGACGGGAATTTGTACCTCCTGATATTCTTAAAATATCTAGAATTTGGGACCGTGTTTCATAGTATGCCTCGGAACATACATTAAAGTTAATTTTCGCATTTTCCTTGAAGTCTTTCGTATTAGACGATTCGGGAGACAGAAACAAGTTTTCATAGTCAACTTGTAATTTTTTCCATCTCGCTTCCAAATCATCTAATTTCACTTCAAGTAGTGAATCTGTTTGATCTGTTATATCACATTTCTCAAAGGTTGTGCAAAATCCGATAAGATGGTCACAATCGAAGAGAAATTTGTCGTGAATCGGGGAAGATTTGACAACTGAACCATCAGCCGTTGAAGTTAACTGATTTGTTGGCTCAGTCATTTTTTAATGAAAGTTATAGAGTGTAAAAATAGTGAACCGACTAATTCGAAACTATATCTTAAATTTTCAGATAATTGGTGTCTGAGAATCGATTAAATTTATTTAATTTTTGTTTGTTTTTCGAGAATGAATGTATAATATTATAAATTTGAATACACAAAATGTGTAAAAAATATATAAAATTTTTTGTTCGCAGATTTTTTATTGGGGATATTAGTGTTTATTTATGTTATATTTATTATAGGTAAATATATAGAAATTTTGAAATTTGTTTGTGTTAAGTTTTAAGGTATATTGTAAACCTTTCATCTAATGTGGTAATGTTTGTTGTTGGGAATCTGATTTGTTTTGTGAGACTATATCAGACAGGTTATTTGTAAACCTTCAAATGTGATTTAAAATTATAGATCCTATACACTTAGGTTTTATAACCAAAATCATATAATTAATTATGGCGTTTTAGTTTGATTGTTGAAGAGATTAAGTTTGAACTTGAGATAATAAGTTCTTTTTAACTTTAGATAAACTAGTTGTATGAGAGATTTGTTATCAGTAAATATTTGATAACAATATTTGATAGTTGTTATCAGTAAAATGCTATTCGCATTGAATTAATTTGCATATATTGCGAAAAGTCTCGAGAAATTATTAAAATTTTATTAGTAGAAAATTTGTTCATCTTCCAGTTCAATAGTTTTTCTTTAGTTTAAACTATACGTTCCAATCTGTTTTGCAGTGTAAAAATTGTTGAAATTTTGGCTTTCTGTAGTTGTAATTTTTGTTGTTTTTAGCTTAAATAGTTGTTGTAGATTTTATGAAAACCAGTTTATTGGATATATTTCACTGATGCATAACATAAATGTAATACATAGATTAAAATATATAATTTCGTGTATTTTTTTTTTACAAAAAAAAGTAGACTTTTTACAGCATCACCCTTAACATATCGAAGTTATTTTGATGTTAACTTAAATTTTGATGAATGACTTAAATGTTGTCGTTTTTTTATATAGATTATTTATACGATATATATTATCTTGTAGCGAGACACTGTGCAGTGATCTGTAACTGAAATTTGGTAGTTATCTTTGATTTTTGTTTTTTCTTCGAATTTTTCATAAAAGGTTTATGGTGTTGAGAATAAAATCAAATGTCTGTCGGAATTTCTCTTCATTTTACGCCGTCAGTAAGAGAATGTGTATATATTCATTGGGATTTTTTCTCTTTTGTAGCAATTGCATTGATTATTGCATATGGGACATTTTCTCTTTCCTTTTTCTCTTGACTATGCTGATGCAGCAGTACTAGATGTGCTTTTAATGTATGTTAGATGTAGATTTACCTTATTATTTGTAGCAGGCTTGATAATCCATAATCGACAATTATTTTGTATAAATATGTATTTTTTCTTGTAATTTTTAGTATACTTTTCCTTAGATTTTTCCGTCGGATTTTTCTTTGGAAAAGGGTTAATGTTATTACAATTTCTTTTTTTGACAAAATTTTTTGAACTATTTAATTTATTTTTTTGAATAATGACTTTGGTTGACCACAATTTACAATTTTTCCAAATCTGCTTTTGTTTTTATTAATCTTTATCTGTTTTCGCAAATTATCTCAATCTTTTCTCTCTCGTTCTTATTGAGATGATAAATGTATTTGAATTTTTTTTTGTGTTGAGAGAGAGAAACTTCAAAAAATGTAATGAAGAAGAACGAAAGTAGTTGGAATTGGAAATAATAAAACAAATTGATAATTATCATGTAATGGAGTGAATAACAAATAAAGAAGGGGGAATATCGATCAATGATGATGAATGACGATGGAATGACGAATTTTATATTGCATTTGTAATTTAAAATTACTGTACATTTTCGTTACCTTACTTGGTAACTGTATTTTTTTTTTTAGGTTTCTTTTTTGAAATATGTATTTTTTACGATGTATTTGCGATTTTTTATTTATTTGTTCTTTTTTAGATTCGTTATATAATTTTGTTTGTTTAAACAAATACAATATCACTATTCTTTAACCCTTTTTTGTATTGCATAACACGTATCTCTATGACTTACAAAATTTAATTTTCGAATATCACAATTCTTTAAGTTGTATTTTCCTTACATATGCATATTTATCATTATTATTTGGTTTTAACGCGCACACAATTCGTAATTTTTAATTCTCATCACATGTCTATGCATACCGACGTTTCGAAAGAACTAGTTTTGTGGTATTTTTTATATTGGAATTTACCTCTTTCTCTCTCTGTTGTCTCGGGATTGAGATCTCCGCTGAGTCAAGTTGTCTCTTCTCTGATGGACCATGAGTAAATTTGAGGGAATATCGGTGATGAGTGCTGCTGATTACGTCAGTATTAGAGCTGGAGTTCAGTGTCGTCACCAATGATTTGTGGACTGTATTGAAGGTGGTTAGGGGACAACGGAGGGAAGTTTGAGTGATTCCTCTAGTGGACACGGGAGAAATATGGATAGTTTAATTTGCGGGCATAATTTCTCGATAGAAGAGATATTATGGGCAAATTAGTTGAGGGAGGGAAATAAAGAAGTCAAGAGGAGGTTAGGTTTTCTGAGTAATTGAGTCTTTATTACAATAATCGGGTGGTCACCAGTAGAGATGTTTTGTAAAAGTGAACGAATTTCTGTTCATCTGTATAACACGAAACTTCATAATTTTAGTAGTATGTTTTAGGTAGTAACTTTTGGTAGTAGATTTTTGGTAGTAATTCAAATATAAGTTTTTTAGTAATTCACAATAATTAGTATGTTAGGAATTCAGTGGCTTTAAAACTAGTTAGTTATAGCTTAGAATAAGAATTGTAAGGAAATATTGTAAACTTATCAATAAGTCTAAACTTGCCAGTTTAGACAACAAGTAAAACCGTTAAGTTGGGCCATGCGGAATCTTACATACCCTCCACCATGGATTGCATTCATTTCCGTTACTGGAAAATCTTTGGATATGGAGTAAAACATGGTACGATCCCTTGGGCAAATTATTAAAAGAAAACGAACGCTGCAGTTTTTAGCCAAATTGTAGGCCACAAATCTCTTATCCAATCTCTTCATATGGAAAATGTGGCATTTATGGCTTAAATTTGCATATTTGAGAGCTACCACTTCGCAGGAACTACAACAAAGTATAAATAGACTTGTATAAATTTTATTGAGATAAATGCTAGTCCAAATATTGCTTAGCTTATTGCTTAGAAAAAGTGGTGTTTATGGCTTAAACAAGCAATTTTGGGAGCGACATCTATATGTGGAATATAAGAAAATATGAACTGTTTTAAAAACTATCACTGTGATGAATTATTGTCTAAATAAAATACAAACTGCGAAGATTCAGAACAAATGCTTAGAAAATGAGGTATCTGTAACTCAACATTTATTTTGGAGCGACCTCTATAGGTGATAAGATATATAAGAAGTATTTCTACCAAATTTGAGCATCCTCTATTAATACACGGGGCAAAATCGCCTTTTTTGATATGTTTCAATCGAAAGAAGAAGATTTTCAAAACGTAGCAAATTTTTCGAATTTCATTTTAAAGTTTCCATTGATTTCGTGTTATACCTTTTAATTTAAAACGGCATAAGTAGCCATACAATTTGTTTTAAAGAACTAAACTTAATTTCTATTTATTCCAATTCATCATTTGTTATCAACACATCAAGCAATGTTTCATTAGGTTAGGTTAGGTTGAAGAGAGGAGACGTTTAAACGTCTCATGTCCATGGACATACACTTAAGCCAGTGGTTCGGCCTGTTGCGCGCTCCTTATTTATGATCTTTTTATACCTCACGAGTTACAGAAAATCGGTACTAGACACGAATTTTCTCAGTATCTTCCAGTCATATTCTCTGAGATGAGTCAAGTCTGGTAATATGTCGGACCCGAAATGTTGGGATCTTGCATGTGTGAAAGCCGGGCAGTGACACAGAAAATGTTCCATCGTTTCGATGTTTTCTCTGCATGCCCTGCATTTGTCGTTTTCTGCTAGTCCTATGCGATGAAGTTGTGCTTGTAAGCTTGAGTGTCCCGTTAGAACACTCATCATCTTACTAATATCGATCTTGTTTATTTGAGTAATCATTTATCGGCTGAGTAACCATTTATCGTTCTTTTACAGTCCAACACAGTTCTGGATTTGACCCTTTCCGATGTTATTGCTTTAATCGCCATTTGGCTGTCTGTGAAGATGTTGGCATATTTAGGCTTTGTCGTGTTACTGAGCCAGTTCACACACTCCGTGATTGCTCATCAATAAAAAGTCCCAGACCCGTCCTTCCTCCTCGCTTGGACCCATCCGTGTAGCAGCTGGTTCCCACTGGCACATGGGCCAAAGTTCCATTTTCCCAGGAGCGTCTGTCTGGCACAAACGTATCACAGGTAGCTGTAAGTCGCACTTCAGGAATGCGGTCCGAGATTTCTGGCGTTTGAATGTGACCAACTAGATATTCTAAAATCTTCTGATGGTACGACTTGTGGTCTCGATTTATCCATTCCCCCATCACTTGTAGACGTCTTGCTGTGAGGGCTGCCTCATACTTTATACGGATGTCTATTGGTTGGATGTGCAGTATAGTCTCCAATGCTTTTGTTGGTGCAGTTCTAAATGCCCCGCTTATGCCTAGACAGCACATACGTTGAATTTTTTGCAAAGGTATTACGTTGCACTTCTTGTCCATTGGTGTCCACCACACTACAGAGGCGTAGGTGATTATTGGTCTAATCACGCTCATGTAAAGCCAGTGAGTCATATTTGGACGTAGTCCCCATTTTAAAACTATAGCTCTTCTGCACAACGACCAACATCTGTGTGCCTTTGTAACTCTTTCTGCAAGATGATCTTTCCAGTACAGTTTCTGATCCAAGATTACTCCCAAGTATTTTACCTTTTTAGTTATAGCAATTGTCTTATTCAGGAATCGAGGCGGGGTAAAACGTCGGATCTTCGTTTTCCTTGTAAATAGACATATTTCTGTTTTGTCTGGGTTAACATTTAATCCCCTTGGTTGTGCCCAGTTATATGCTATGTTAAGTGCCTCTTCAGCTCTTCTGCATAATAGATTTGGATGAAAGCCCCTTAGAAGTATTACAACGTCGTCTGCATAACAGACTGGTTTAAGTCCTTCATTGGTGAGGGCTTTTAGGAGACTGTGTATCGTCGTAACCCATAGAAGAGGCGATAAAATGCCCCCCCTGAGGTATACCACGATTTACCTTGTCTCTAATTTTTACGTCATATGACCCACAAATAATCCACCTATTCCTTAGCATATTGTTGATCCAGTTTTTCAGCGCCCGGTCAACCTGAAACTCGTCTAAGGACTGGATAAGTGTATTGGTCTGTACATTGTTAAATGCGCCCTCAATGTCTATGCAAACAGCAAGTGTATGCATTTCTTTACTGAAGGACTCTTCTATGTGGTGCACTACCTCATGCAGAGCTGTTTCCACTGATCTTCCTTTGACATAGGCGTGTTGTTTGAATTTTAGCCTGTCATCCGCTATTTTACCTTTGACCATGTCATCAATTATTCGCTCCATTGTTTTTAACAGGAAAGAAGTAAGGCTAATGGGTCGATAAGCCTTTGGGGTCGTGTAACTCGCCTTGCCAGGCTTTGGTATGAAGACCACCCTTGATTCCAGCCAGTTTTTTGGGGTATACGAATGGGTTAGGCATGCAGTGAACACTCCAGCCAGATGAGTTGATACCAGATCCACCTCATTCTGCAGAAGTGCTGGAAATATTCCATCCGGTCCCGCAGCCTTAAAGGGAGAGAAACTTTTTATCGCTTTTTTAACCATACCATCTGTTATATTCGTAATAGGTACTTGATGCAATACATTTTCATTCTGTAACTGTTCCTCTGTTGGTCCAGCATTACCAGTCGGAAAATGAGTTTTCATCAAGAGCCTTGCGGTATCCTCTATAGTTTCCATCCTTTTACCCGTTTCATCCACCAATGTTTCGGTTTGGACATGAGTTTTTGAGAGGAACTTTTTTATTTTGGACATGCTGTTAACGCTGTCTACCTGCTCACAGAAAAGTCTCCAGGAGTTACGTTTCGCCGATCTAACGATTTTATTGTATTCTTTGAGTCTTCTGTGGTAGTCGTCCCAATATACTGATTGTTTTTTACGTCGAGCTCTATTGTAAAGTTTCATTAGCAAGCTTATACACTTTCAATTATAACGAAATTTTAGGAAATTATAAAATTTCGGGAAAAATATTTACGTTGAATTACTGAACAACATAAAACTTGTCTTAAAATGAAGGTAAAGCGTGATCCATTTCGAGGTTCCCTACTTTAAAAAAAAACACATAAAATTCAAATTGAATGGGAAATGTTTATTATCATTTGAAAGAACATGCTTTGGCATTTATTTTTGAAGATTATGTCTATCAAATATTGGTCGCGGCTACGTCTCAGATGGTCCATCCGTTGAGTCCAATTTTCGATGACTCGTTCGAGCATTTCGACTGGTAACTGGCGAATGACACGCGTGACGTTTTGCACTAAGGCCTGAATCGAAGCAGGTCTGTCCGCATAAACTTTAGAATTTCCATATCCCCACAGGAAAAAGTCTAACGGTGTGATACTACACGATCTTGGTGGCCAATCGACCGGCCCAAAACGTGAAATTATCTGCTCACCGAAGTGTTCTCTCAATAAATCCATTGATTGATGTGATGTGTGGGAAGTGGCGCCGTCTTGTTGAAACCAAATGTCGCCGAGATCACGAGCTTCAATTTCAGGCATCAAATAGTCGGTTATCATGGCACGATAACGGTGGCCATTGACGGTTACGTTCTCACCGGCATCATTTTTGAAGAAATATGGACCGATGATTCCAGCGGACCACAAACCACACCAAACCGTTGTTTTTTCTGGATGAAGTGACAGCTCTTGAATCTCTTCAGATTTATCTTCGTTACAACAGATTTATCTTGGATTCAACAGACAGACGGATATGGCTAAATCATCTTAGAATTTCACGACGATCAAGAATATATATACTTTATGGGGTCGCAAAGTTAGTAAACCCCCTTCCTATGGTGGAGGATATAAAAATAGATAAAATCCATTTATACAACTATTGCTTAAGTGAATTAAGTGATCAATATACTTCGGATTATATGCAATTGCATATTTTTTTCCAGATTGATAGAAAAATTCTGACTGGACCAAAATTCGTTTAAGGAAAAAGGAATCGAAAAACAGGTGCTTATTTTTTATTTTTTGTGAATATATCTGATATGCAAAAAATGCACAATATGCAAGAAAATATGCCAAAAAATTTGTGATATATGAATCAAAAATGAGAAATTTTAGAAGGATATGTCAATACTTTTTAAAAAATCAGGACACAAAAATGGATGATTTCAAAAAAACATCCAAAAAAAGTGCCTAAATATATAGGAAGTATGCGGTAATTCCAAAGGAAACTGCCAAATTGGTCATCTAATTTTTTTTTTACAAATTTAGCTATTTTGAAGTCTATATAACTTTTTAACGGAATATCAGATGTTAATGATATTCTCTATTCTCTAGGTAATAAAATATTGGACCCTTTATCCTATAAAGGGTCTGTAAATCATGGAGGCGAAAATGTAATGCTCTATTACGACAATTTCAACACGACAACCACCCGAATAATACCGCGAAATGATTCAATGATTGAGTTTAAGGAAGGGGTTAACGTTATGGAGTGGGCAGCTCAACCGTAGACTTGAATCCTATTGAAAATTATTGGGAAATTGTCAACAAAGAGATAAATCGAGAAAGCGTAGGAGGGGATAAAAATTAGCTATTTCAGGATATTGCTGATGCTTGGATCTCCATAGATACAAAGATAACAAGCAATCTTATTGATTCCATGCAGGAAGAAGCAACGCCGTCCTTGATATAAATGTTTTTCCACAAAATGTGTTTTGGCGTGCGAATTTTCGACCATTTTGTTTTTTGTGAAATAAATTGATATTTCAAATAACTTAAGCAGCCAAATTGTCATATTTTGGCAAATTGATGCAATTTCTTAGATAATGAAATATATCATTAAGAGTTTTCAGATTTGGTGATTGAACAGATGTATGAAGTTAGTCGAATATGAATTGTCCGATACTGTAAGTACCATTTGAAAGATTTTAATGTCCTCTCTAAGAATTATAAATGAAGTAACCAATTTTTGTGTTTTAAGGACATAAAGACGAAAAATTTCCTTAATCCTGTAATATCATGAAAAGTGCCAACGAATGACTTAAAATTTCGTACGTGGTAATATTTTATTCAAACCCAGTTTATGTTTGATGGACAACCTTATTGGCCTACTCTTTCTGGTACCTCCCCCACAAACGGTTAACATTTTTTTCATGGGAATTCTGTAAAATTTCATACATAGTAATCATTTTACCGTCTCTATAAGCTGGACAAAAGGAACGAAAATGCCACGCCGCCTTGAAATGGTCACATTTCACAAAATTGTTACCATTTGTGTGAGAGGTACTAGAAGGGACGTGGCAATAACGCCCTCTTGTACTGTACAAGTACTTGTACGCTGCACAAAAAAAAAAACAGTTTATTTCGGTCACTTTTCACGGAAATTAAAAATATAAAGTGAGATATCTCTGAATCTATCAAATTTTTTTATAAACAAGAAAGTTCTAACTAATGATTCCCTCACCTTGAGTCTCAAAAAAATATTAGTAAATTTATTTAATTTTTAGTTTTATTTAAATTATTATCAATTGAAATTGCATTTAATAACTTTAAAGTATGTACGGGTATTCAAGTTAAAAGCTGTTTACTTTTGGCACATTTGTGTGAGAGGTACCAAAAGGGGCATCCCAATAACGGCCACCTTTCAGCATTACACTGTACAC
This sequence comes from Eudasyphora cyanicolor, assembly GCA_963930755.1. NCBI lineage: Eukaryota > Metazoa > Arthropoda > Insecta > Diptera > Muscidae > Eudasyphora > Eudasyphora cyanicolor. The sequence continues at coordinate 100,925,614 of OZ005738.1, read as the reverse complement.
AATTTCAAGTATTTGTATGACCTGATATTAAAGCTATAAGCAGTTAACTTTTGATGCAAAATGGTCCATTTGTGTGGGAACTACAAAAGCATTTCACTGTCCGAAATTTAAAGTATTTGTATTCACTGGTAATAAAGTTAATAGCTGTTAATTTTTGGTACAAAAAGGTTCTCTGGGCTCTAGGTACTATAAAGGCACTACTCTGTACAAAATTTCAAGTATTTGTATGCACTGGTATTAAAGTTATAAGCTGGAAACTTTTGGTACAAAATGGTCCATTTGTGTGGGAGGTACCAAAAGGAGCGTGACAATAATGACAATTTTTTCACTGTATAGTAGGTACTATCAAGCCATTACACTGTACACAATTTCAAGTATTTGTGTGCACTGGTAATAAAGTTATAAGCTATTGACTTTTGGTTCAAAATTGTCCATTTGTGTGGGAGGTACCAATAGAGGCGTGGCAACTTCGCTCATTTTTCTCAAGGTACTAGTGACTAATAAACTAATGCTATGTGTAGAATATCAGAGGATTCAAATAAGTAGTATAGAAGTTATTAAATAATCAATATTTCACTAAATGTTAACCCTTTGTGGGGGAGGAACTAGAAGGAGTGTACCAATATGCCCCTTCTTCGAACTTAGCCAGAGATAGAAGAAAATATTACCACATACTAAATTTGAAGTCAATCAGTTACTCCTTTCGAGAGTTATCGTGCGCACAAGCCGGCAGACAGACAGACAGACAGACAGAAAGACAGACAGACAGACAGACAGACAGACGGACGGACATTGCTCATTCGACTTAAAATTACCCAAAATGGATATACGCTGAACATATTTAGGGTCTTGGGTCACTCCTTCGATGAGTTACACCTTTGGTTCGTAGCAAATGATGTATACACTCCTCTCTAAGGTGAGGGAATAAAAATGGTCCATATGTACTCTACCGATGGTGTAAATTTTGGAGTGGGCACAACTTTGGTTCAGAAGTTACATTATAATAACTGAAAATCTTACCAAAATACAAAGAAACAAGTAAGAAAGTTTCAGTCGTGTAAACCGACTAAGGTATACCCTCACTTTGTGAGTACTGTAATATGAAATATTACACGAGTTAATCTGTAAATTTGTGTGGGAGGTACCATAGGGGATTTAACAAATACTCATATTTTTCTCTAAACAATAGATACTTCAAATATAATGCACTGTTCCGAATTGTGAGCATTTATGTGAACTGGTATATTAAAGTTATAATATATTAAATTTTGGTATGATTTGGCCATTTTGTGTGGGAGGTACCAAAAGGAGCGTGTTGATAAAGCCAATTTTCAAAGGGTTATAAGTTCTTTAACAATATTGCACTGTGCAAAATTTTGTTGTATTTTCATGCATTGGTATTCACGCCATAAGCTCTTAACTTTTTGTATAAAATTGTACATTTGTGTGAGTGGTACCAAAAGGGGCGTGGCAATAACCACCGTTTGTCACAGGACTGTAGGCATTAAAGCATAACACTGCAGAAAATGTCAAGTATATTTATGCACTGGTATTCAAGTTATCAGTTGTTAACTTTTAGTGCGAAATAGTGCATTTGTTTGGGAGGTACCAAAAGGGGCGTGTCACCTAGGCCCAATTTTCAATGGACTATAGGTACTATAAAAGTATTACACTATACAAAATTTCAAGTATTTGCATGACGTGATATTATAGTTATAAGCAGTTATCTTTTGGTGCAAAATGGTCCATTTGTGTGGGAGGTACCAAAAGGGGTGCGGCAACTTCGCCCATTTTTCTCGAGGTGATAGTGACTAAGAACTAATATTATGTGTAGAATTTCAGAAGATTCTAATAAGTAGTATAGAACTTATTAAAGAATCAATATTTCACTAAAAGTTAACCCTTTGTGGGGGAGGTACAAGAAGGAGTGGACCAAAATATCCCATCTTCGAACTCATCCGGAGATATCTAAAAATATTACCGCATATCAAATTTGAAGTCAATCGGTTACTCCTTTTGAGAGTTATCGTGCGCACCAGCCAGCAGAAAGACAGACCGACAGACAGACAGACAGACGGACGGACACGGATGGTATTGACACATCCTTCTGATATTTTGCATTTTTAATTCATATATCGCCAAAATATGTTTCATATTTTGTATATTTTTTTCATAGTTTGTGCATATATTTTGCCTACTTTTGATATGCACTCAAATTATTTAAAATTTGAGTGATGAAACGTCAAAATACAATTTGTTGTTCAAATCGGATGAAAATTTAAAGATATGCAAAAATCCGAGTTCTAGTGATCAATGCTTGACAATGATGTGCTGACGGCAGGGTATAAACATAATCGCTTTCTGTTCCAAAGTGGCCTCATCAATTTTTGCATACTGCTCGGGCTTTTTTGTTTGGCTATGATGTTTCAAATGCTGGATCATTCCCCCAGGCCTCTCTACATATATGTTTGGTGATCCATCTACAATATAAGTATTTTTCTTTTCGGAAGTAAAAGTTAATGTATTTATTGTGCTATAAAGCACCAAAAGCAGCGGCGAATAAAGTGAAAAAACTGTGAAAAATCATGTACATAATAAACAATGCGCACATTATCGCTTAAAAAACAAAGAGATAGACCCATAGTTTACTCGTATTATACCGATCGGCATTGAATCACCTTCTGAGTCGATTTAGCCATGTCCGTCTGTCTGTTGTTATCAAAGCAAGTCGTAAATATAAAGTAATCTTTACGGAAATTGGTACTGAGGCATTTCTTAGTCTAGGGACAATCCCTACTGAAAATGACACCTATCGGTCCATGTTTTGGTACAGCCCCCATATAAAGGCCCCACCGATGCACGATGGGAAAATATGATGAAATATGCGCGCATAGGACTATGAAAACAACTTTCAAAAATCAGTTTTTTGGGAATGTTGTTTTATGGTGGATAACATTTGATGAATTTGAAGGTATTAAATTTTATGAAAATATCTCTGGGCGATTCCGAGTTATGACCTTTCAAATTTTGTCTTTTTTACTAATAAATGCAAATAAAATTGCGATGATAAAATGTATATTCTAAAATGCTTGTAGAATTATCGTTTCTTGGAGAAATGCGACCGTACTTGTATATTCATCAAAATTTTTGTGTATAAAACCTTATTTTTAACGTCTTTAAATGAAGAGTTATTTGAAAATTAAAAATACCACTTTTTTGGTTTTTCAAAAAAATTATCCGCATTAAATGGAATATAACTTTTTTGGATCACGTAGGATCACTACGATATGACATAGAGAAGAGAGGTGATTTGTGGGAAATCCAACGGTACATAGTTTATCAGCGACTTTTTGCGATTATGTCAGATTTTTATACCCTACACCACACTGTGGTACAGGGTATTATGACTTTGTGCATTTGTTTGTAACACTCAAAAGGAGAAGAGATAGATCCATTGTTTATTATACCGATCGACTTGTAATCACTTTCTGAGTCGATTTAGCTATGTCCGTCTGTCTGTCCGTCTGTCTGTCCGTCTGTCTGTAGATGTATTCTTGTAATCAAAGTACAGGTCGCAATTATGGCCCGATCTTGACGAAACTTTACACATCTCTTTTTTTTGGCCCAAGGACGATCCCTATTTAATTTGGTTAAAATCGGTTCAGATTTGGATATAGCCCCCATATATGTTAGCCCCGATTTGACATGTAAGCGCTGTAAAAACTTTATTTTATATCCGATCAGTATGAAATTCAGCAGAAAGAGGTCTCTTATTATATGAATGAACACTGTTAAATTTGAAAGAAATCGGTTCAGATTTAGATATAGCCCCTATATATATGTAACCCCCGATTTGACATGTAAGCGCTGTAGAAACTGTATTTTATATCCGATCAGTATGAAGTTTGGCTAAAAGAGGTTTCCTATTATATGAATAAACATATTTAAATTTGGAAGAAATCGGTTCAGATTTAGATATATCCCCCATATATATGTTACCCCCGATTTGACATGTAAGCGCTGTAAAAATGTTATTTTATATCCGATCAGTGCGAAATTCGGCAGAAAGAGGTTTCTTATTACTCGAAGGAATACTGCCAAATTTGGAGAAAATCGGTTCAGATTTAGATATAGCCCCCATATATATGTTACCACCGATTTGACATGTAAGCGCTGTATAGCCTGTATTTTATATCCGATCAGTACGAAATTCTACAGAAAGAGGTCTTTTTACATGAATGAGTATTCAGCGAAAATCGGTCCAGATTTATATATAACCTCCATATATATGTTCCTCCTGATTTGGTCTCAACGCGCTATAGAAGTTGTACTTTACTTCCGATCATTAATATTTTCCGGAAAGATGTTTCTCAATTTAGGGACGAATATTGCTTAATTTAGCGATTATCGGCTCAGAATTAGATAATATGTTCCTGCCTACTTACTAATTATTCCAAATTATTATCGCAATGACCTTTATCGCATTGTTAGGGAGGTGTAGGGTATTATATAGTCGGCCCCGCCCGACTTTCTGCCTTTCCTTACTGGTTGTACTTTAAATATGTGCTTTTTTTTACTTTAAATAAAGAAAATATGTGTGGGAGCTGCATTTATCTATGAACCGATTTTCCCGATATATATGGACCTATTTTCTTGGTTCAAAAAAATAACTTTTACGAAATTTCGGCAAAATCGGATAATAAATAAGACCGGTACAAGTCCGGTTGCAAGTTTGTAGAGTTCTACGATCAAAATTATCGATCTAATTAATATTATTATGATTATATGTGTAATTTTTACAAAAACTATAAAAACATAGTTAAACGCTTCTGCAGTTTATGTATATTAGGATGGACCGATTATTTTGTTGTTTTTACTTTAACTTTTCTCTTATTAACAGTCGACGACCCATTGTGTAATTGCATTAGTGCAAAACTTTAGCTTTCAAAAATATTGCAGACTGCAATTTTATTCTTTATACCCTACACCACACTGTGGTACAGGGTATTATAACTTTGTGCATTTGTTTGTAACACCCAAAAGGAGAAGAAATAGACCCATCGTTTATTATACCGATCGACTTAGAATCACTTTCTGAGTCGATTTAGCTATGTCCGTCTGTCCGTCTGTCTGTCTGTCTGTCTGTCTGTCTGTCCGTCTGTCTGTCTGTCTGTCTGTGCATGTATTCTTGTAATCAAAGTACAGGTCGCAATTATGGTCCGATCTCGACGAAACTTTACACATATCTTATTTTTGGCCCAAGGACGATCCCTATTGAATTTGGTTAAAATCGGTTCAGATTTAGATATAGCCCCCATATATATGTTAGCCCCGATTTGACATGTAAGCGCTGTAAAAACTTTATTTTATACCCGATCAGTATGAAATTCGGCAGCAAAAGGTTTCTTATTACATGAATGAACTCTGTTAAATTTGGAAGAAATCGGTTCAGATTTAGATATAGCCCCCATATATACATTACCACCGATTTGACATATAAGCGCTGTAAAAATGTTATTTTATATCCGATCAGTGCGAAATTCGGCAAAGAGAGGTTTCTTATTACATGAAGGAATACTGCTAAATTCGGAGAAAATCGGTTCAGATTCAGATATAGCCCCCATATATATGTTACCCCCGATTTGACATGTAAGCGCTGTAAAAACTGTATTTTATATCCGATCAGTGCAAAATTTGGCAGAAAGAGGTTTCTTATTACATAAAGGAATACTGCTAAATTTGGAGAAAATCGGTTCAGATTTAGATATAGCCCCCATATATACGTTACCCCCGATTTGACTTGTAAGCGCTGTAAAAATGTTATTTTATATCCGATCAGTATGAAATTCGGCAGAAAGAGGTTTCTTATTATATGAATGAACACTGTTAATTTTGGAAGAAATCGGTTCAGATTTAGATATAGCCCCCATATATACGTTACCCCCGATTTGACATGTAGGCGCTGTAGAGACTGTATTTTATATGCGATCAGTACGAAATTCGACAGAAGGAGGTCTTTTTACATGAATGAGTATTCAGGGAAGATCGGTTCAGATTTATATTGATTGTTCCTCCTGATTTGGTATCAAACCGCTATAGAAGTTGTATTTTACTTCCGATCATTAAAATTTTCCAGAAAGATGTTTCTCAATTTAGGAACGAATATTGCTTAATTTAGCGATTATCGTTTCAGAATTAGATAATATGTTTCTACCCATTTACCAATTATTCCAAATTATTATGGCAATGACCCTTATCGCATTGTTAGGGAGGTGTAGGGTATTATATAGTCGGCCCCGCCCGACTTTCTGCCTTTCCTTACTGGTTTTATGTTGTTTTGGTTTCAATTTCAAAAACATTACCCGGTTTTGTAGACATTTAACGCACATTTCACAAAAATATATTTGAACTTCAATGGCCTATATATTTAAAACGCAGCAACACTCAATTAAGTAACTCAAATAGATTTTGAACTAAATTTTGTCAGTTTTAATATAAAATCAAGATAAATGAAGTTGGTGCGATATTCAGATTTTCACACTAATTTCCACAAAGTCGCTTTTGTAAACCCACTGTGCGATACATGGTAACAGTAAAATAAAATCCGGGTACACCAATTTCTTCTCCAAAGAATTCTCTTAAAGATGGTCCAAACCGTAAGACTTTATCTCTAATGGTATAGTCATGAGATAGAAAATACTGCTATGCGCGCGTATTTACCCCTTTTTTCCCATTGTGCGATGTCACTTCTTGACGCTCTAGAGAACACATCTTTTAATTTATATTTCTGTAATTAAAGAATTTATACTTTATCTTGGACTTAATCGTCCCTAGTAAAACTGGCATACATCGGTCCATGTTTTGATATAGCCCCCATATAAAGGCCCCACCGATGTCACTTCTTAACGTTTTAGAGAAGAAATTTTTAATTTATATGGCTGTAATCAAAAAGGTTATGCTTTATCTTGGACCTAATCACCTCTAGTAAAAATGAGGTACATCGGTTTATGTTTTGGTATAGCAATATAGCGATTCCTCAGATGTTTGACCTTTTAGAGAACACCTTTTTAAATTTTGCAGGCTGTAATTTAGGAATTTTTACTTAATGTTGAGCCTAAGCGCCCCTAGTAAAAATGAGCTATATAGGTCCGTGTTTTGGTATAGCCACCATATAAAGGTCCCCACCGATGTAACTTCTTGGCGCACTAGATAACACATTTTTCTAATTACACAGTACAACACCAAAAAAATAACAGGGTTCTGTCAATGGATTATGGTAGAGGAGACCAAAAAAATATATACGTATATCGGCGTTTTGAAAGATCACATCGGAATTTTATTTTAGGGTGGAATATCGGTATATAAAACTATGTGTTCTGTTCATCTCAGGTGTAGGGTATCTTCAGCAACTTTGTAGCAAATGTTAAGGCCTATATTTTTGTGGAATATATTAACCCTCTAGCTTCCCCCTATAATGGTGATTTTTGCCTATATTTTATTAAATCGCAAAAAACTCCCCTAAAAATGGGTGGGGCGGGGTTGAAATGTTCTACAAAAATGATGGCCATAAAATTTTACTATATATGTCAGAACACACCAAAGCCCAAAACTTAACACAAACACCAAAAAGCCGGCCAAATTCAAGATTTCCTGTTAAGGGTTAATTTAGATATTATATAGTGTTAGTACCAAAAAGGTCTTTAAAAATTAGATTTTTCGGGGTTGATGTGAGAGATGCCAAAAAAAATAATGATTTTATTTTACAATTAAATAATATTTATTTTATATTAAATTATACTTCAGGACTATATATATATACAAGGAGAAATACTTATTAAATACATAAGTTCATTTATTTTAATTTCACTTTTTTTCACTCTTGGCAATTCGACGCCATTATCAAACAATGTCCAATATAAATCTGTTATAAGTGACAAAATGCTCTTGCCTTTATAGCGTTTTTCAATAGGAAGACATATCTGATGGAACCGTTCGCCATGCTCATTAGTTTCAGTTGAAAACTGAATATCAAACCAGTAAGGAAAGGCAGAAAGTCGGGCGGGGCCGACTATATAATACCCTACACCTCCCTAACAATGCGATAAGGGTCATTGCCATAATAATTTGGAATAATTGGTAAATGGGTAGAAACATATTATCTAATTCTGAAACGATAATCGCTAAATTAAGCAATATTCGTTCCTAAATTGAGAAACATCTTTCTGGAAAATTTTAATGATCGGAAGTAAAATACAACTTCTATAGCGGTTTGATACCAAATCAGGAGGAACAATCAATATAAATCTGAACCGATCTTCCCTGAATACTCATTCATGTAAAAAGACCTCCTTCTGTCGAATTTCGTACTGATCGCATATAAAATACAGTCTCTACAGCGCCTACATGTCAAATCGGGGGTAACGTATATATGGGGGCTATATCTAAATCTGAACCGATTTCTTCCAAAATTAACAGTGTTCATTCATATAATAAGAAACCTCTTTCTGCCGAATTTCATACTGATCGGATATAAAATAACATTTTTACAGCGCTTACAAGTCAAATCGGGGGTAACGTATATATGGGGGCTATATCTAAATCTGAACCGATTTTCTCCAAATTTAGCAGTATTCCTTTATGTAATAAGAAACCTCTTTCTGCCAAATTTTGCACTGATCGGATATAAAATACAGTTTTTACAGCGCTTACATGTCAAATCGGGGGTAACATATATATGGGGGCTATATCTGAATCTGAACCGATTTTCTCCGAATTTAGCAGTATTCCTTCATGTAATAAGAAACCTCTCTTTGCCGAATTTCGCACTGATCGGATATAAAATAACATTTTTACAGCGCTTATATGTCAAATCGGTGGTAATGTATATATGGGGGCTATATCTAAATCTGAACCGATTTCTTCCAAATTTAACAGAGTTCATTCATGTAATAAGAAACCTTTTGCTGCCGAATTTCATACTGATCGGGTATAAAATAAAGTTTTTACAGCGCTTACATGTCAAATCGGGGCTAACATATATATGGGGGCTATATCTAAATCTGAACCGATTTTAACCAAATTCAATAGGGATCGTCCTTGGGCCAAAAATAAGATATGTGTAAAGTTTCGTCGAGATCGGACCATAATTGCGACCTGTACTTTGATTACAAGAATACATGCACAGACAGACAGACAGACAGACGGACAGACAGACAGACAGACAGACAGACAGACGGACAGACGGACATAGCTAAATCGACTCAGAAAGTGATTCTAAGTCGATCGGTATAATAAACGATGGGTCTATTTCTTCTCCTTTTGGGTGTTACAAACAAATGCACAAAGTTATAATACCCTGTACCACAGTGTGGTGTAGGGTATAAATATAAATATATATGTATAATCAAATATAAATCAAAACTTGTATTACCTTTAGACCACAGCATCAAACCGATATAGCAATTTCGGCATATATGTTTTGGCACCCATGGCTCATCTGGAAAAACTTCCAGTTCAAAATAAACTTAATATATATCCTCCACTTTGCTCGTAAAAAATGAAACCCTATGTTCCATAAGGGTATGCTTGCCAAAGACGTAGCAAAACCAGTCAAGTTTTCCCAAACAGTCAGTCATTATTATTCTTACAAATTTCCTTGTAGACTATTGTAAGAACATAAAAAGATTAACTGGTTGACCCACGATGTCAAACGTTAACGTTCATAAGTAACGTGCCACTCAAAAGTTCCGTTATGGTAATTTTGAGTGACAAAAATATAATGACAGAAATAATGAAGAAGAACAAAAGTACTCTTGGTAGTTGTTGAATAACAACCTTCTCTTCAGAGCTGGGAGAACCTACATATGCGAGGAATAACCAATTAACCCTTAACAGGCTATCTTAAATTTGGGCGTGTTTTTGGAGTTTGTGTTAAGTTTTGGGCTTTGGTGTGTTCTGACACTTATAGTAAAATTTTATGGCCGACATTTTTGTAGAATATTTCAACCCCGCTCCAACCATTTTTAGGGGAGTTTTTTACGATTTGTTAAAATATAGGCAAAAATCACCGTTATGGGGGGAAGCTAGAGGGTTAATATATTCCACAAAAATATAGGCCTTAACATTTGCTACAAAGTTGCTGAAGATACCCTACACCTCAGATGAACAGAACACATAGTTTTATATACCGATATTCTGCACGAACAAGCAAAGGGGGGAAAACTTTAACCCCTCCTAAAATAAAATTCCGATGTGATCTTTCAAAACGCCGATACACGTATATATTTGGTCTCCTCTACCAGAAACCACTGACAGAACCCTGTTATTTTGAAAAAAGTTTGAAATTGTTGTACAGTGTTATATGGCTGTAATTTATGAATTTATACTTTATATTAGACTAATTACACTATTGAACAGAAATTTTGTCCAAGGAATGTGGTTAACAGTTTCTTGTGCAATATGGCGTCAAAAACACGAAAAAAACCAGTAAGGAAAGGCAGAAAGTCGGGCGGGGCCGACTTTATAATACCCTACACCTCCCTAACAATGCGATAAAGGTCATTGCGATAATAATTTGGAATAATTGGTAAGTAGGCAGGAACATATTATCTAATTCTGAGCCGATAATCGCTAAATTAAGCAATATTCGTTCCTAAATTGAGAAACATCTTTCCGGAAAATATTAATGATAGGAAGTAAAGTACAACTTCTATAGCGCGTTGAGACCAAATCAGGGGGAACATATATATGGAGGTTATATATAAATCTGGACCGATTTTCGCTGAATACTCATTCATGTAAAAAGACCTCTTTCTGTAGAATTTCGTACTGATCGGATATAAAATACAGGCTATACAGCGCTTACATGTCAAATCGGTGGTAACATATATATGGGGGCTATATCTAAATCTGAACCGATTTTCTCCGAATTTGGCAGTATTCGAGTAATAAGAAACCTCTTTCTGCTGAATTTCGCACTGATCGGATATAAAATAACATTTTTACAGTCAAATCGGGGGTAACATATATATGGGGGATATATCTAAATCTGAACCGATTTCTTCCAAATTTAAATATGTTTATTCATATAATAGGAAACCTCTTTTAGCCAAACTTCATACTGATCGGATATAAAATACAGTTTCTACAGCGCTTACATGTCAAATCGGGGGTTACATATATATGGGGCTATATCTAAATCTGAACCGATTTCTTTCAAATTTAACAGTGTTCATTCATATAATAATAGACCTCTTTCTGCTGAATTTCATACTGATCGGATATAAAATAAAGTTTTTACAGCGCTTACATGTCAAATCGGGGCTAACATATATATGGGGGCTATATCCAAATCTGAACCGATTTTAACCAAATTAAATAGGGATCGTCCTTGGGCCAAAAAAAAGAGATGCGACCTGTACTTTGATTACAAGAATACATCTACAGACAGACGGACAGACGGACGGACGGACAGACGGACGGACGGACAGACAGACAGACGGACAGACATAGCTAAATCGAATCAGAAAGTGATTACAAGTCGATCGGTATAATAAACAATGGATCTATCTCTTCTCCTTTTGGGTGTTACAAACAAATGCACAAAGTCATAATACCCTGTACCACAGTGTGGTGTAGGGTATAAATATTTAAACAAATTTTTATGGTAATTTTTTTAAATTTTTTTAAATTCCAGCTTTCATGGAAAATACATTTAGTATTTTCACCAAGTATAGGACTGAATGGGCCGTATTATGCGTTAAATTAAAGATAATTATGAGGGCTACATTTGTGGCAAATATCGTTTTCACGGAGAATCATTGGTTTAGTAACAGTCGTCAAAAATATGAGAAAAAAATCTTTAAAAAAAAAACACTTTTTCCTGGTACAAAAAAACCATACAAAATAGTTAAAAAAACGAAAAAATTATTTTATCACATTTTTAAAAAGCCAGAATTCTAACGAAGAAAACACTGTCTAAATTCAAAAAATCTTGTTTCATATTTTTTCGTTCTTAAACGATGTTTTTGCTTATATTGAATTCGCCATATGTGAGAGAGACATATAAGAGACATTGCACTTGCATTTTATTTTATGAGGATTGATGTCAGACATTATAAAATTATAGAGAGGACGAGGTTTTATGGCCGTTCGTACCCTCCATAAAACATGATATGCAATGTGAGAGCTATATTGGATGAGATCCGCTCAGGTAGTGGGTCATACAACAATATTTGAGGTTTTTATACCCTACACCACACTGTGGTACAGGGTATTATAACTTTGTGCATTTGTTTGTAACACCCAAAAGGAGAAGAAATAGACCCAACGTTTATTATACCGATCGACTTAGAATCACTTTCTGAGTTGATTTAGCTATGTCCGTCTGTCCGTCTGTCCGTCTGTCTGTGCATGTATTCTTGTAATCAAAGTACAGGTCGCAATTATGGTCCGATCTCGACGAAACTTTACACATATTTTTTTTGGCCCAAGGACGATCCCTGTTGAATTTGGTTAAAATCGGTTCAGATTTAGATATAGCCCTCATATATATGTTAGCCCCGATTTGATATGTAAGCGCTGTAAAAACTGTATTTTATATCCGATCAGTGCGAAATTCGGCAGAAAGTGGTTTCTTATTACATGAAGGAATACTGCCAAATTCGGAGAAAATCTGTTCGGATTTAGATATAGCCCCCATATATATGTTACCCCCGATTTCACTTGTAAGCGTTGTAAAAACTGTATTTTATATCCGATCAGTATGAAACTCGTCAGAAAGAGGTTTCCTACTATATGAATGAACACTTTTAAATTTGGAAGAAATCGGTTCAGATTTAGATATAGCCCCCATATATACGTTACCCCCGATTTGACATGTGAGCGCTGTAAAAATGTTATTTTATATCCGATCAGTGCGAAAGTCGGCAAAAAGAGGTTTCTTTCTACATGAAGGAATACTGCCAAATTTGGAGAAACTCGGTTTAGATTTAGATATAACACCCATATATATGTTACCCCCGATTTGGCCTGTAAGCGCTGTAAAAACTGTATTTTATATCCGATCAGTGCGAAATTCGGCAGAAAGAGGTTTCTTATTACATGAAGGAATACTGCCAAATTCGGAGAAAATCGGTTCAGATTTAGATATAGCTCCCATATATATGATACGCCCGATTTGACATGTAAGCGCTGTAGAGACTGTATTTTATATCCGATCAGTACGAAATTCGTCAGAAAGAGGTTTCCTATTATATGAATGAACACTTTTAAATTTGGAAGAAATCGGTTCAGATTAAGATATAGCCCCCATATATATGTTACCCCCGATTTGACCTGTAAGCGGAGGTCGGAGAAAATCGGTTCAGCTTTAGATATAGCTCCCATATATATGTTACCCCCGATTTGACATGTAAGCGCTGTAGATACTGTATTTTATATCCGATCAGTACGAAATTCGACAGAAGGAGGTCTTTTTACATGAATGAGTATTCAGGGGAGATCGGTTCAGATTTATATTAAAGCTCCATATATATGTTCCTCCTGATTTGGTATCAAACCGCTATAGAAGTTGTATTTTACTTCCGATCATTAAAATTTTCCAGAAAGATGTTTCTCAATTTAGGAACGAATATTGCTTAATTTAGCGATTATCGTTTCAGAATGAGATAATATGTTTCTACCCATTTACCAATTATTCCAAATTATTATGGCAATGACCCTTATCGCATTGTTAGGGAGGTGTAGGGTATTATATAGTCGGCCCCGCCCGACTTTCTGCCTTTCCTTACTGGTTTTATAAAGGTTTTGTAATGCATTGTACTCTCGTGTACTAAAATATGTGTCAAATATTTCCACATGTCATACTAGTGATGAATTTGTAATATGGCATTTTTAATTTTGTTATGATCAATGAATAAAATAAAAATTAATGAAAACTGTTTTTAATTAATTATCGGCAGTACATAACTGACAAACTGTCAGTACAACCAATTTAAAAAAAATTGTTGTGGCAACGTACAAAAAATAATATTGGCTACCATTTTCGTAGTTGGCGCATCCAAATATGATTGTTGTCAACATGGAAGCGGAAGTATACCACAAGCAAAATGTTGGTTGTCCTAATGGAATCGCATGCTAGTAGACAGAACTAATAAAATTCGGTGGGCAAATAATTCGGTTAAGGCAACCAAACTGTTTTCTGTGTGTGGGTGTATACTATCTATGTTGTAAGAGTTATGTTTCTTGTATAAAATGTTGCCCCAACAGTTAGCTCTGTAACATCCCCATGATTGATGGCCACAATTAAAGTCACCGCCCAGTACATATCTGTCACTTCTGGTCATCTTGTGCAAGTGCGACGAAAACAAATGCATTCGATTCGCAGCTATTCCACCAGGAAAATAACAGCAATATACATATATAGGATCAATGTTGGTATAAATTCAAACCCCTACGTTTTCAATCAGGTGATTATTAAAATTTTCAAGAAGTAAATGAGAAATATTTTTCTTCATAATTATGGCCACACCTCCGGTTCTATGTTCCTCTCTATGGTTCCTATAAATAAAATACTTCTGGTGATTAAGAGATATTGTGGGTTTAACCATGTCTTAGAAACTTAGCAGACATGAATATTATGATTAATAAGAAAGTTAAATAACTCAATATGTTTGTTCCTAATGCCCCGTGCATTCCAAGTAATTATGTTAATGTCATTAATCATTATGTTAAGAATCTATATGCGAGGTTAGTAATAGCTTCAAATTGTTCGAAATTGCTTCTGCAATTTCTGAGATTAGTAAATAATTCTAGGTTTAGCGATTTCAGTTCATGGATGGAAAATAATTCTCCGGGATTGATGTTGTTGCAGTTATTTAGTCCTGTGTTGTTGTTGAGGAAACTGTTGTTGTTTCTTGGATTTTGCCAGGCACTTGCCACCCGTTGACTGCTTTGTTGAATCAAATTGGGAAAGTTGTTGCTGTTGATGGCATTAATATTGTCGTTATTTAGATCATTCGACAAGGAGACAAATTTGTCTCCTTGTCGAATGATTTTTTTCTTTTATTTCCAAAAATTTTTGTCTTCGTGGACATCCATCGAAGGATGATTTATGAGGTCCATTGCAATTTGCGCGGCGCAATGAAATTGGGCCCCAGGAAAATACACCCCAATATTATTATGAATATGGGCCCCAAAAAATAACATGTCAAACAACAACAATTTTTTGTGTGTTTTTCTTTGTTTTTTTGAGGTTTATTTTCATTTCATGCTGTTTCTTGATTGGGGTGTAATATCCTAAATCAGTTTTTGTAACGAAAATAGGCCCCAAATTTGGGGCGCACTTTTATTTTAAATTTGGGGTGCATTTTCTTGGAGTCCAACTTCCGGCCTCCAATTTGCGCACTTGATCTGGGACTCCATACACACTGACATTTTATGTTGGCCGACACAGTTTGCGCAAAACGTCTTTGACAGTAACACTGTATAACTTGTTTTTTTTTTATTCGTCTGGAATTCCCATTTGGCCTTAACGTAATCAATGACGGAATGTTTTTCGTCTTAAATCTTTCATTGTAATAGTCTTTCGTTGAGAGTAAACAACATAAATAACCAGTAAGGAAAGGCAGAAAGTCGGGCGGGGCCGACTATTTAATACCCTACACCTCCCTAACAATGCGATAAGGGTCATTGCGATAATAATTTGGAATAATTGGTAAATGGGTAGGAACATATTATCTAATTCTGAACCGATAATCGCTAAATTAAGCAATATTCGTTCCTAAATTGAGAAACATATTTCTGGAAAATTTTAATGATCGGAAGTAAAGTACAACTTCTATAACGCTTTGATACCAAATCAGGAGGAACATATATACGGATGTTATATATAAATCTGAACCGATTTTCCCTGAATACTCATTCGTGTAAAAAGACCTCTTTCTGTCGAATTTCGTACTGATCGGATATAAAATACAGTCTCTACAGCGCTTACATGTCAAATCGGGGGTAACATATATATGTGGGCTATATCTAAATCTAAACCGATTTCCCTCAAATTTGGCAGTATTAATTCGTGTACTAAGAAACCTCTTTCTGCCGAATTTCGTACTGATCGGATTAAAAATACACTTTTTACAGCGCTTACATGTAAAATCGGGGGTAACATATATATGGGGGCTATATCTAAATCTGAAACGATTTTCTCCGAATTTGGCAGTATACCTTCATGTAATAAGAAACCTCTTTCTGCCGAAATTCACACTGATCGGTTATAAAATAAATTTTTTACGGCGCTTACATGTGAAATCGGGGGTAACGTATATATGGGGGCTATATCTAAATCGGAACCGATTTCTTCCAAATTTAGCAATGTTCATTCATATAATAAGAGACCCCTTTCTGCTGAATTTCATACTGATCGGATATAAAATAAAGTTTTTACAGCGCTTACATGTCAAATCGGGGTAACATATATATGGGGGCTATATCCAAATCTGAACCGATTTTAACCAAATTAAATAGGGCCGTCCTTGGGCCAAAAAAAATATATGTGTAAAATTTCGTCAAGATCGGGCCATAATTGCGACCTGTACTTGGATTACAAGAATACATCTACAGACAGACAGACAGACAGACGGACATAGCTAAATCGACTCAGAAAGTGATTACAAGTCGATCGGTATAATAAACAAGGGATCTATCTCTTCTCCAAATGCACAAAGTCATAATACCCTGTACCACAGTGTGGTGTAGGGTATAAAAACCCCGCATACGTAGTCTTTTTGTGTACAATCTTCACATCTAAACAATGAAGTCACATGTCAATTAGTTTCTTTTTTATCTTCATTGGATCATGTTTTTCAAGGGCGAGAAGCAAAGCTTTGTATGGATTTGTTTGCGAGAGCATTGCAAATCAAATCGTAGTTTTGTTTGGAGTAGCAAAAGAACTTTATTCCTATTGAAATCTTTCTAAAAGCAGCTTTGCAATAGCATGAACTTCTTCAATTTTACATTTCAAGACTGTTATCGGTGAAATATGTATTTTCACTGGAGCATTCGGTAGATCTTCAATATCATCTAAAGGGTGGTTAAATTTTAAGGGCCGATGTTGATTTTGAATAAAACACAAATTATTTAGGAAATTATTGTCATTTCTTTTTATAATGATAATATGGGTACGGCCAAATGGCCGCCGCGACCTCAGTGGCACACCTCCATCCGATGGTCCAAATTTTCGATGACGCTGAGGTATAATTGAGGTTCTATGTCGTTAATGTGCCGAATTATGTCATTCTTTAGCTCTTGAATTGTTGCAGGCTTATCGACGTACACCTTTTCTTTCAAATAACCCCAAAGAAAGAAATCCAACGGTGTCGAATCACATGATCTTTGCGGCAAATTGACATCGCCACGACCTGAGATAACACGGCCATTGAATTTGTTGCTGATTTGTCAGTAATTCAAATTTATTTTTTTAGAAATTATTAATGCTCGTAAAAATAATAAATAATAATAATTGAAATCGTATAATCTTCAAGCTAAATAAATTATTTGTAGGATTGACAACCAATGATGTTTTGGAATACTCAGAAATTCTAAATGGTTGATTTAAAACAGTAGTTAATGCTGCATATGGTATCATAACTGGGAGGTACAGGGCGGAGCGCGGTATTTTGCTTATTTTGGAACGAAATAAAAAAGTTATGAACCTTAGAAATTTTGTTTTTTATATTTTAATTATATTGAACAGCAAGGGAATTTTTAAATTACATGGTTTTAAATAGTGTATCTGGCAAATGTCGACCTTCGCTATCCACACAGTGCTGCATACGTTTCTGAAGTTTTCATGAATTCTAACAAGCATGTCGACCGGTATTCTGGCAATTTCAGCCTCAATATTGTTAATTAGATCTTCCAATGTGTTGGGACGATTAAAGCTCCATTTTCAGTTTTTCATAGCCAGTTCATAATATTTTGACCCTTTAGTACTAAAAAAAATCAAACATATGAATTGGTATTTTTCAGGATATTCAAGGATTAAGGAAGCTAAGACGATATGGCTAGATTAACAAATGGTAATTTTGATAAAAATCCCTGAGATAGCCCAGTAATAAAATTTTCCGAAAAAGCAATCGAGTAGGGAATTAAGCAGCTTTGTGCGTACTAATTTCCCACTCGCTTCCCTAACCGATTCTTTTTATAAAGGAATAAGAATTCCGGAACTAATTCTGAATTTCTAAAAAATGAATGCCTCATTTTTTCGACTTTTTCACCAGGTTAGAAAAGTGAAAAAAAAATATTTTTTCTTTCGTTGTTATTTCTCTATATTTATACCCTACACCACACTGTGGTACAGGGTATTATAACATTGTGCATTTGTTTGTAACACCCAAAAGGAGAAGAAATAGACCCATCGTTTATATACCGATCGACTTAGAATCACTTTCTGAGTTGATTTAGCTATGTCCGTCTGTCCGTCTGTCCGTCCGTCTGTGCATGTATTCTTGTAATCAAAGTACAGGTCGCAATTATGGTCCGATCTCGACGAAACTTTACACATATCTTTTTTTTTTGGCCCAAGGATGATCTCTATTTAATTTGGTTAAAATCGGTTCAGATTTAGATATAGCCCCCATATATATGTTAGCCCCGATTTGATATGTAAGCGCTGTAAAAACTTTATTTTATATCCGATCAGTATGAAATTCGGCAGAAAGAGGTTTCTTATTATATGAGTGAACACTGTTAAATTTGGAAGAAATCGGTTCAGATTTAGATATAGCCCCCATATATATTTTAGCCCCGATTTGACATGTAAGCGCTGTAAAAATTTTATTTTATATCCGATCAGTATGAAATTCGGAAGAAAGAGGTTTCTTATTATATGAATGAACATTGTTAAATTTGGAAGAAATCGGTTCAGATTTAGATATAGCCCCCATATATACGTTACCCCAGATTTGACATGTAAGCGCTGTAAAAATGTTATTTTATATCCGATCAGTGCGAAATTCGGCAAAGAGAGGTTTCTTATTACATGAAGGAATACTGCTAAATTCGGAGAAAATCGGTTCAGATTTAGATATAGCCCCCATATATATGCTACCCCCGATTTGACATGTAAGCGCTGTAAAAACTGTATTTTATATCCGATCAGTGCGAAATTCGGCAGAAAGAGGTTTTTTATTACATGAAGGAATACTGCCAAATTCGGAGAAAATCGGTTCGGATTTAGATATAGCACCCATATATATGTTACCCCCGATTTCACATGTAAGCGCTGTAGAGTCTGTACTTTATATCCGATCAGTACGAAATTCGACAGAAGGAGGTCTTTTTACATGAATAACTATTCAGGGAAGATCGGTTCAGATTTATATTAAAGCTCCATATATATGTTCCTCCTGATTTGGTATCAAACCGCTATAGAAGTTGTGTTTTACTTCCGATCATTAAAATTTTCCAGAAATATGTTTCTCAATTTAGGAACGAATATTGCTTAATTTAGCGATTATCGTTTCAGAATTAGATAATATGTTTCTACCCATTTACCAATTATTCCAAATGATTGTGGCAATGACCCTTATCGCATTGTTAGGGAGGTGTAGGGTATTATATAGTCGGCCCCGCCCGACTTTCTGCCTTTCCTTACTGGTTTATTTATGAGGTTTCCATTCAATTACGCCTTTTAGGGGCATGGACATCACAGTCGTATATACAGGTAGTAAAATTATATGTACGCAATACAAAGTAGTACGTGGCAGTCTTGAAAATATTGGGTTTCTATGTCCGAAGCAAACTATATGTCAGCTACAGGTCGTGCAACTTATGAACCGTAAACCCGGAATTTATGAATGAACTTTCTTATTAATAAATTAGTGTAATTCAGGCCTTAAAGAGATAAGTCGATTTTCCGAAATATATTACAAAGTTATATTTCGAAGTATGCCAATGATTTGGAGACAACCATTCATTCACGATACGGACTGCTATTTACATTAAGTAAACAGATTGGAGTATGAAGGATCATTTGCTGGAATTACGCTGAAGTAAAATCTGTCACTTTGCCAGTTGCCCATTCAGAAACAATACCAATTCCCAAGTGTCCAATTATAGCTAACAGCCTAATTACGGAAACATCAGCAAGTTCAACTGAGTACTTAACTCTGAGCGATTCAAGTTGGAGTCAGAAGTCATCGCTTTTAACTCAGTTTCAACTCAATGATCTACACGCAAAGAAAAAAATTAGTTTCTGCGAAACTAAATATTAGACAACTACAATTCTCGTTTGCCGGAATTGAAGCATATGTTTTTCACAGTTGTATAAAATTGTTTGTAAGGTATATCACGGACTCTATAATATGATATATTAACATCTGGGGCCAAAATATTGGGCTGTTTCATCCGAGATGCAAGTAGTTCTGCCTTATCTTTGGTTATTTCCAAATCTCTCACTATACGCAAAGAAAAAATTCGTTTCTGCGAATACTGCTAAATTCGGAGAAAATCGGTTCAGATTTAGATATAGCTCCCATATATATGCTACCCCCGATTTGACATGTAAGCGCTGTAAAAACTGTATTTTATATCCGATCAGTGCGAAATTCGGCAGAAAGAGGTTTTTTATTACATGAAGGAATACTGCCAAATTCGGAGAAAATCGGTTCGGATTTAGATATAGCCCCCATATATATGTTACCCCCGATTTCACATGTAAGCGCTGTAGAGACTGTATTTTATATCCGATCAGTACGAAATTCGACAGAAGGAGGTCTTTTTACATGAATTAGGATTCATGGAAGATCGGTTCAGATTTATATTAAAGCTCAGTATATATGTTCCTCCTGATTTGGTATCAAACCGCTATAGAAGTTGTATTTTACTTCCGATCATTAAAATTTTCCAGAAATATGTTTCTCAATTTAGGAACGAATATTGCTTAATTTAGCGATTATCGTTTCAGAATTACACTAAAAAAAAGCGTACTGAAAATCAATGAATTTTTCGTAAAGTTTAAGATATCGGCAATGATTTCGAGCCAAAGACAATCGCTATAAAAATAAGAAGGTTTTATAGTTAGTATAAAGACGTGAATAGTACTTGTTTTGAGGATGCATTTCATAGAATTAAGAATTTTGGGTAATAAAACTAATTAAGTTTGGTCTTAAAATAAGCACATTTTTGCGTAAATTTAAGTATGGCGCGTGCTTATTTTTAGTAAAATATCATATAATTTAAAACATTATCGTAATAAAATTTAAAATGTTTGTCCTTGATATAAGAACATACTGGTAATTAATTTAAGGCATACATGAATTTAAATACAGTTTTTTAAATATGTATGGAAAATTCGTTACATTATATTGATTATAATGTTACTCTTTTAAATGAATCATTTTCTTTAAAATCATTTACTATTCATAGAAAATTCAATAACACAACACTTTATCTTTCTAAATAAACAGTTTATTTGTTATATTTTATATTGGAAAATACAAAAACAATATATGTAATACATATTACGGTAACCTTGAACATTTTATAATTTAAAACAATATGTAATTGTATAAAGACAAATCGGCCAACACACTATGAAGTTTGACTTTTATTCGAAAATTGTATTGTTATGTATCGATTCTATAGCGGGATTCGTTTCTTTATTTGTTGTCCATGAACAATTTTTATCGGAACCGACCTTAATGATTTTGAAACCTAGAATTTGGCTGGTATTTAAATAGAAATTATATAAAACAAATACTATATTATTATATCATATAGTTTGGATGCTCACTCATTTCCTGCAATTTGTAAATTTTTAATTCCCCACTGCATTTTTCATATATCCAAATAAAGTTCAATTGCGCAAACTAAAATAAAAATAATTTGAATAGAAATCAAACAGAATGATTTATATACGATGAAGTATTAAAATAAATTGTATCATATAACTGTCACAAAATGTTCAAAGATAAGAGATATATTAAAATCTTTGGAATATACTTACTTACACTGAAATATTTAGTCACTCTTCTACGACACAAATTCTCATAATAGATCCATACAAAAGTTGCTGTACTAAAAGTTAAAAAAAATATTTATGTAAGATATTATTAATAATAGAAACTGATTGTTTTGAAAGTGGCGAAAGTGACATTTTTCATATAAATTGAGTTGAGATAAATTGAAAAATATTTTTCTCAAAAAAATCAATCGTGACTTAGATTTTAAAATCTTAAGTTTTGTTAGCAAACAAAACTACAAAAACTTATTAACAATTTCTTCTGTAAAACAAAAGCTAATGCTGCTTATGACATTCTTAACCCTGGTGTTAGATTAGCAAATCTGTACGAATCCTAGATTAAGAGTCCATTTGGTCAACATTACATTTTTCATATAAAACCAGTAAGGAAAGGCAGAAAGTCGGTCGGGGCCGACTATATAATACCCTACACCTCCCTAACAATGCGATAAGGGTCATTGCGATAATAATTTGGAATAATTGGTAAATGGGTACGAACATATTATCTAATTCTAAACCGATAATCGCTAAATTTAGCAATATTCGTTCCTAAATTGAGAAACATCTTTCTTGAAAATTTAAATGATCGGAAGTACAACTTATATAGCTCTTTGATACCAAATCTGGAGGAACATATATATGGAGGTTATATTTAAATCTGAACCGATTTCCCTGAATACTCATTCATGTAAACATACCTCTTTCTGCCGAATTTCGTTCTGATCGGATATAAAACACAGTCACTGATCGGATATAAAATAACATTTTTACAGGGCTTAAATGTCAAATCGGGGTAACTTATATATGGGGGCTATATCTAAATCTGAACCGATTTCTCCGAATTTAGCAGTATACCTTCATGTAATAAGAAACTTCTTTCTGCCGAATTTCATACTAATTGGATATAAAATAAAGTTTTTACAGCGCTTCCGTGTGAAATCGGGGCTAACATATATATGGGGGCTATATCTAAATCTGAACTGATTTTCTCCGAATTTGGCAGTATTCCTTCATGTAATAAGAGACCTCTTTCTGCCGAATTTCGCACTGATCGGATATAAAATACAGTTTCTTCAGCGCTTACATGTCAAATCGGAAGTTACATATATATGGGGGCTATATCTAAATCTGAACCGATTTTCTCCGAATTTAGCAGTATTCCCTCATGTAATAAGAAACCTCTTTCTGCCGAATTTCATACTGATCGGATATAAAATAAAGTTTTTACAGCGCTTACATGTCAAATCGGGGGTAACATATATATGGAGGCTATATCTAAATCTGAACCGATTTTAACCAAATTCAATAGGGATCGTCCTTGGGCCAAACAAATGATATGTGTAAAGTTTCGTCGAGATCGGACCATAATTGCGACCTGTACTTTGATTACAAGAATACATGCACAGACGGACAGACAGACAGACGGACAGACGGACATAGCTAAATCAACTCAGAAAGTGATTCTAAGTCGATCGGTATAATAAACGATGGGTCTATTTTCTCTCCCTGTGGTGTAGGGTATAATGAATATGGAAGACAATATTTTATATTTATTTTTATTCAATACTTCGTGAAAAGAAAGCAGCTTATTTACAATTATTTTTGAGCAAAAACGCTTATAATTTTGATTTTAGTAAAACAAAAATATCCCTTGGACCAAATTATAAGGCAATATATATACTTATATATATTACCGTTTATAAAGGAAACGATACAAAAATTGGACCACATGGGCCTAATCAAACAGCAGGTTTAATTTTGAAGTACTTATGAAGCAATTATGAACACGAAATCAAGGAAAAATGTAAACTAAAATTAAAAAAAAAAGAAAAATCGTTTTAAATAAATTATAATTGGAAAACTTTTAACAATAACACGTATTTTATATGTGAACGTCAGTTCGCAAATATATTTTGTTCTAATACATTAATATATGCGTTCCTAATTAAATTTCTTGGTTTTCAAATAAAATATATTTGTTCAGAAATACATAATACTTACAAATATTGTTTCCAAATCTATTTCCTTTCAATTCAAACATTCCCATGTAGGTGTATGCTCACTTATTTTTTGCAAGTTATAAATGGCATTCAGCACTGCATTTTTCATATATCCATCACATTTATCTTCAAATATTGCGTGATCTAAAATTAAAATAATTAAATTTTTTCTGAAAATAAATCAAATAAAATTATCTATAAACAAAAAATGCAAATAAATTTTATCATATCACAATTGGAAAACGCTGAAAACTAAGAGAAATATTTCAACCGTTCATATATAATACTTACGTTGAAATATTTTGTAAAATTTGCCACTCTTCTCACAAAAGACCCATTCTAAAATTGTTTTACTAAAAAAATTAAAAAAGATAGTTATATGTATTATTAATAATAAGTTTCTATATTGCCACAAATAATTTTACAGTTCTGCATTATGCGCTGGTATTTTTAATAAATAAATACTTTCAATTAAAATGTGTTTTGTTAATTTTGTAATTGCCAATAAGATGTTTATTTCAGGATAATAATATTATTCTTCACGTACCTAAACATTTTCCCATTGTCTCTTTCAGTATTACAAAATCTATTACTCACATTTTTGTCATCCATTTGGCATAAATCTCTTCACAGGACTTACAAACAAGATCTCCTTCAAAAACGCATGTACATCGCCATAAATAACATACAGCAAAAATAACTATGACACACGCACTCCCTTATCACAGGGATCGATGGTGACGCCGACGGCATAACCACATGCATACACACATGTACACGACGGTTTCATTTGTTGTTGTTGCTATGCTTTAGCAAAAATAACTGTTAACAGCCCACATTAAAATTATTTCACAGCAATCATTCACACATTCACACATTACCAAACAAAACTGATTCTCCGAGCGAGAGAGGGAGGGAGAGATTGTATAATTCTCTCGTATGTATTCTTAAAAATAATGACAATAGTCATAAAATGTATTACCAAGACAGCCTTTCCTTTAAGAGGAGCATAGCCTTAAATTTATTACTCAAATATCTCATACTGTTAATTAAGTCCGATTCGGCATTAAAACTATGACATGTCTACGTCGTAGCGTTAATGTAGAAAATTCTTAAAAGTATTGAAATATTACTTAAAATAATGCGGATTGTCACAAAAATAAAGATTTTTTTCTTTAATTTAAATGTGTACATTTAAAGAAGCGCGTACACAAAACTAATGATTAGATAGACATTAATTCAAATTCAAAAAACTTTATATTAAGGAAAATTTCGTAAAAAACGTGTAAATTTTCATTATTTTAATGAAAATTGTCATTGAATTGATGCCGAGGTAGCATACTTAATATAAGAATGTGTCATCATTAGTTTTATTACTATTTTTTTTTTCAGTGTAGATAATATGTTTCTACCCATTTACCAATTATTCCAAATTATTGTGGCAATGACCCTTATCGCATTGTTAGGGAGGTGCAGGGTATTTTATAGTCGGCCCCGCCCGACTTTCTGCCTTTCCTTACTGGTTTATTTATGAGGTTTCCATTCAATTACACCTTTTAGGGGCATGGACATCACAGTCGTATATACAGGTAGTAAAATTATATGTACGCAATACAAAGTAGTACGTGGCAGTCTTGAAAATATTGGGTTTCTACGTCCGAAGCAAACTATATGTCAGCTACAGGTCGTGCAACTTATGAACCTTAAACCCGGAATTTATGAATGAACTTTCTTATTAATAAATTAGTGTAATTCAGCGCCTTAAAGAGATAAGTCGATTTTCCGAAATATATTACAAAGTTA
Source organism: Eudasyphora cyanicolor (assembly GCA_963930755.1). Taxonomy (NCBI): domain Eukaryota; kingdom Metazoa; phylum Arthropoda; class Insecta; order Diptera; family Muscidae; genus Eudasyphora; species Eudasyphora cyanicolor. Next base: position 100,899,790 of record OZ005738.1, on the reverse strand, counting down.
TATTTCGAAGTATGAGTAAAAGGCAAAGAACTTTTTAATGTGTAAATGATCCCGACAATTTCTGCTACGTATACGAGGTAAAAATATGAACGAACCGTGGACACCTAGTATTTTGTGTAATTCGTGCCATGTAAATCTTACTCGATGGAGTAGTGGAAGCATCCGGAAAGTCCTTTACAATTAATGTATTACAATCCCAGCAAAAAAAGAGCATCCAAAGAAGCAATAAAAATCCCCAACTTATGATCCGGTAGTTGTTCTTATTTGGATTTTCACCAATGAATTTAACAAGGGGTTGTCGCGCCGGGGAAGTACTTCTTTGTCACCACTTTTGCACAACTCTTTTAAAGCACTGTAAGATTTGCTTTTTTGGTGTTGTATTTATTTGATGAATGTATGTCGTTCTTATTAACATCTTTGGGTCCAGAGATTTCATATTTTAAAGGAATACAAATGTTGACATAGGGAAGGGAACGTATAAATAATATACTATTGGCCAAAGAGATCAACGATCATATATACGTATGTATGTTTAGGACATTTGAAGATGTCTGTAATCTGTATGGTGTAGATGGCTCTTGAAAAGTGTGACCCCATAGTGTAATTAACATTCACACAAAAAAAAGTTTTCCGTAGCCCCGGTTCAGAGAGTAGTAAAGTACCACAGTGTGGTACAGTATGTATGGTATGGTATATTTAATTACCATAAATTCTTTTAATATTATTTAATTATAACCTACACCACACTGTGGTCCAATTTATTATGATTTTATGCATTTGTTTCTAACACCAAAAATGAGAAGAGATATATAGAACCATCGTTTATTCTACCGATCGACTTAGAATCACTTTCTGAACCAATTTAGCTATGTCAGTTTCTGCATGCATTCTTGGAATCTATGTGCAGGTCACAAATATAGTCCGATCTCAAAGAAATTTTGTACATATCTTTATTTTGGGACAAGACAATTCGTATTGAAATTGAAAGACAATCCGTATTTCTTTCGTCTACGGCGAACGATCAAAAATCTCTTAACTATTTGAATATCAGTTTAGAACCAGATATCGTAATATATATGAATGTACCTTCGATTTAGCTTATACCCTCTATAGAAGATATAATTTCCTTTCGATGTTCATGAAATTTGGTAAAGAGTGTCTTATTTTAACAGTTAATATCTGTGTGAACAATATCGGTTCAAATGTACATATAGCCCCACATACTCGCATGGATGTGTACCTTCCGATTTAGCATCTAAGCTCCATAGAAGTCATATTTTAGTCAAATGTACTATATTTTGCACAAAGGATTTTTTAATCCGAGAATAAACGGTCACTAGCAAGGTTGGAAAATGTGTTTTCATGTTTTACATCAGAGCATTATTAAATTTGGCAGATATTAGTTTATAGAATCAGGAACACTGCGACATTTGATAAAAAAATGGATACCCTTCAGATAAAGGCCAAATTTAAATACAGACCCATATAGAATTTTACATCTAAAATAGGTGTCAAACACGATTTACAAAAATCAAAACAGCAACAAGAGAACAACTACAAAGGTTAAATAGATGAATACAGTACGTTCTGTCTAATACAATGTGAGTTACGCCTTTTGTTCTTTATCAAAAACGAGCACTTGATGTTACGTCTTTTTTTCTTGAATAAAATCGTGATTTTTTGACGAAAAACGAATTTTAATTTTTTGAGGGTTACGCTCTTGGGCATTTCTGGTGACGCTATATTAACATTTTTGGAAAGTATAAAGTGTTGTTAATAAATTCAGTTTTTATCGCAATCCAATGTACTACAATTCCAAAATTTAACATATTTCGAAGAAAATCAGCATACTTTGAAATGACTTTGTTATTTTAATCGGCTATGAAAAAGTCGACGTGTAGGTCCGATTTATCGACCTAGTCGACTGAAACGAAATTTAATTGATGAAAAAGTCGACTAGCTTCCAGAACCATTCACTAATTCTGATATAGCCGCCATATAAATATATATTTCTTCCCTTTAGCACTATAGACGCAGTATTTTACATATATATCATAGCCCTCATACATATGTTCCTTCCGATCTGGACTTTCATCACTTCACAAGATTCATTTTATATCCAATCGTTTTAAAATTATGCATTCTTGGGTTAATAATTTATATTCCGAAATTACATTTTGGTTAGTTATTTAGAAGAACTTCATTAAATGCCGAAAAAATGTTCATACTTATGAATTGGAAGTACTTATAATGTTATTCTTTTGGAAATACTTCTTTTATTTTTTGCTGGGATGTTTTGTGGAATAAAACGTTTTAATTTTAGACATCACGTGCAATTTCGAATGCCAATGATTTGGAGACAACCATTCATTCACGATACGGACTGCTATTTACATTAAGTAAACAGATTGGAGTATGAAGGATCATTTGCTGGAATTACGCTGAAGTAAAATCTGTCACTTTGCCAGTTGCACATTCAGAAACAATACCAATTCCCAAGAGTCCAAGTATAGCTAACAGCCTAATTACGGAAACATCAGCAAGTTCAACTGAGTACTCAACTCTGAGCGATTCAAGTTGGAGTCAGAAGTCATCGCTTTTAACTCAGTTTCAACTCAATGATCTACAGGCAAAGAAAAAATTAGTTTCTGCGAAACTAAATATTAGACAACTACAATTCTCGTTTGCCGGAATTGAAGCATATGTTTTCCACAGTTGTATAAAATTGTTTGTAAGGTATATCACGGACTCTATAATATGATATATTAACATCTGGGGCCAAAATATTGGGCTGTTTCATCCGAGATGCAAGTAGTTCTGCCTTATCTTTGGTTATTTCCAAATCTCTCACTATACGCAAAGAAAAAATTCGTTTCTGCGAAACGAAATATTAGACAACTACAATTCTCGTTTACGACAACTGAAATTTCTTTTGGTCAGAACAAGTTTCTGTCACAACAAACGAAATTTCAGTTGTCGTAAACGAGAATTGTAGTTGTCTAATATTTCGTTTCGCAGAAACGAATTTTTTCTTTGCGTGTAGTAGAAGAAGCAACCATATATGAGTTTGAGCTAATAATAGCTGCTAATGATGGACTAATGACTGTGGAAGGGTAAAAGTTCTCAGACGACTCAAGGCTGAGAAAGATACGAATGATAAATACCCGGCTTTGCGCGGATTGTCTTTTAACACTGTGATCCAAATTTCGTAAGCTTGCAGTTATTCTAATAAAAACTCCGATTAAAAAACAACGTTATAACTGTACAATTTTGAAGGTGATCCAAATTCTAGTATGTAAATCCTTATCTCTAACTACCTGAAAAATAAACTCTGTAATATTACTTATTATAAGTTAGTTGTACATATACCATTAGTATCTCACAGAAGGTGGATTTCTGATGAGCAGTCCACCAGACAATACCGTACAGCAGTATCGATCTGACTCCTGCCGTATACAACCGTGGGAACGTTACTTGTAGATTTTAACTTTACATTTAAAAACATTTTTGGTTTTTAATTTTATTTTTGTATGTTCATGAAATTTTAATTTTTTGTGTATTCGATATTTTTTCTGTGGCAAAACAGACGTTTAAATTAGAAATATGTAAATTTTTGTAAGAAAATATAAAATTCGTTTTCTTCATTGGTGACCCGCGACAATTTTGTTCATAATGCCTAATTCTGACGAAGAAAATTTTGTTTCTCCTCTAACATCTCCGCCATTAAGTGTGTCTCGTGTGAGTGTAAAGGTTCCACCGTTTTGGAAGGCAAAACCAAAGCTGTGGTTTAGCAATATAGAAAGCTAATTTTTCAGCGCTGGGATTTCGCAAGACGAAACGAAATACCATACGCTAGTGGGATCTATTGAGAGTAATATTCTCAATGCTGTAAGTCAGATCATCGAGAAGCCCCCAGCTGAAAATATATATGGTGCCTTATAAACAGCGCTACTTGCAGAATTTCATGATTTTGAAGAAAAGCGGCTGCAGAAATTATTGGAGAATGTCTATATGGGTGATAGGAAACCATCTGCGATGTTACGAGAGATGCGACAGCTATCGTCAGGAAGAATCTCAGATGGTATGCTAAAGTCATTATTAAAGCTGTTCTCTCCGAAAGTACTGATAGCTTGGACAAACTTGCGGTTAAGGCAGATCAAATTAATAACCACCCAGATAATTATTCAATATGAAATGTCGACATCGCAACAACAACACAGCCGTGGCAGACGTAGAAGCGGAAGTAAATCTCGTAACGCTTCGGAAGCCGGACGTAAATGCTGGTATCATTATAAATTTGGCAACAATGCCACGAAGTGCCTTCCACCATGCACACACAATGCAGAAAACGAATAACTCCTTCGCCAATGGTGATAGACGAAGGGATTTAAAGTTATGTCGCCTAATTTTACGGGATAAGTCCTCAAATCAACAGTTCCTAGAGGACACGGATGCTGATGTATCAGTAATTCCCGCATCTATTCAACAGAAACGATCTTGTACACAAACGCTGGAGCTACATGCAGCAAACAACACTCCTATCAAGAACTATGGTGAGTGAATTCTTAAACAACCTAGGATTTAGAAGAAATTTTGTGTGGCCGTTTGTTATCGCCGACATACCACAATCAATCATTGGTTCTGATTTTCTTGAGAAATTTGATATGCTAGTTGATGTTAAAAGACGCTGTCTCATAGACAAGAAAACTAACATGAAAACAGTTTGTTCCATGGCTAACGAACAGATAATTTCTTCAGTAAAATGCAAAACCGTGCAATAAATTACCTCATGTAAAACATTCCGTGACACATCATATTACAACTAATTGTCTACCAGTTCATAGCAAAGCTCAAAATAGTCAAGGGAGAATTCGAATGCATGTTGACTATACGGTGGTTCTGACCCAAGCGTTTTCCGATTGGCCTTTTACAGGTATAAAGCGCAACCACAGGACATTGGGAGGAATTAAAAAAAAAATAAATAATGCGGATGTTTCTTAACCATACAACCGATTGCGACAACACTTGACATGTTGGTAGAAGAGAAGTTAAGGTTTAAATTTGGGCCGTCTGTGTCAATTAAGAATTTAATTTTATTTTTTTCCCGACCCTGTGCTAGTATTTTGTAAATATCGGAACAGAATGTGCACCGATTTCATCCATGTCAACACATCTGAATAGGCACTAAAAATTACTATCTGTTGAAAAATATAATTCGATATTCCCAAAAAAATCGATTTTTTGTCTTTCGATAAAGACGAAAGATACACGTGCTTAAACATTTTCTCCACCCCTGTATGACAAAAGTGGCCCAAATTTAAAAATTAATTACTCTAATACCTCTTCTACTTCCATGCCAAGTTTGGTCGCAATCGGCTGTCTTGTAAGAAAGCGGCCGAATTATTTCCATTTTTTTTTGGAATTCCTCTCGCTGTGCGCAGCCTATTTGCTCTTTCCAAAATGGTGGGTTTAAAGTGCAACTTCCTGTCTAGTAAAAAAAATACCTAAGTATTTTGAGCTTTCAGAGAAAGGAATTTCAACACCCCTAAGGAGACAGGTGTAACTCTTGGTACCTTATTTCTCCTGGTGAAAAGAACTAATTCCGTTTTGGTCGTGTTAACACCAAGACCATTACCCCAAGCCCATTTTGCGGTAGTATGAAGGGTCTACTGTAGGTTGTCTCTGAGAGTCCCAGAAACTCCCCTTTAACAGCTATTGCCTCGTCATATGCATGGGCAACAACTCTGACACCCATCACTTCCAGAGAAAGCAAAATATTGTTCATGGATAGATTTCATAGGAGAGGACAGAACACCCCCTGAGACATTCCCCTCCTGACAAATCGATGGAAGTCAGTAGACACTAAGCTAACTGCAAAGCGTGTAGCAGTGTTTCCTTTTGGTCCTTTTGGATGCGGGCGGTTCATCTCGGAGCGCAGCCTTTTCATTGGCTGCTGTCGTATGGAAGTTGATGCGGTATCCTGTTCTTTAGAAGTACTCCGTGTCCTCTTCAGAGATTCTCTATGCTTATTGATCAGAGTTGCAGGATCGGCATTCTCAAATGTCTCAAGGATGTCTCAAGGGAATGCTTGCCATAGGAAACTGAAGTGCCAGCGTTTGTTTTAGTTGTAATGTTATCAGTTTTAATAGTCGTCGTAGTATCGGTTGGTTTTGTAATGTGTCCGTTTTTGTTAGTTTCAAGGTTTTCATATAGGTCCCACGAGTGTGAGGATGTTGTAGGTTAGATCCATTACGTCATAGGGCCCAAAAACGTGACAAGGACTGAGTCGTTGCTGAGGCGTCCATCAGCAAAGGCAGCCGTCAAATCACAGTATATGGCAAACCCTGACTGCGAACCGAAAAATTCGATGAGCACGGTACGCATAACAATCACCTGGTCCTGAGGGAATTTCTTCAATAGCAATGCAGAAAACTATGACGTATATCTTCTTCTGGTTGGGCATATGAAGGCTGTATTAAACGCTCGTATATCGTCAATAGATGGAGGGATACCAATGTGGTATTTATACCCAAAGCGGGAAAGATACCACATCCTAGGCCAAAAGGCTTCAGGAAACCTGGATACAAAAATCATGCCGGAAAACCAAGATGCCAACAGCATGGGCAGATCTACAGAATCTGTACTGCATGTTTCATCCCTACATTTCAAGAGATATGGTGGCCTTTTTTATGCTGAAGGGGTTTGTAACAACATTCACTCAGATGCGGTAATTGTGGCGCTTTCGTATATTTAGCGAACTATATACATATTTATTCGACTAATTCATGGTTTGTTTAATAGAGAAAGCAAAACAACAATTCTTCAGCGACAACTCTAAATTTTAAAATCTTTATGTTTTTCCTGATTTTTATATTCCTTAAAATAAGATGACACGCTTTTAAATCGTTTATAAAACATCCCCCTGCGTCTAACTATTCTATTCGGCTAATCACATTAAGTGTCTTTTAATTTGTAATAAGTGTCTTGTGTGTATTTTCTTAATTTTGCACAGACGCTACTTTTGGTCTAATTTCAGTATAAGGTTTCCGTGATAAAGGTCATTTGGAATCTACCCTTCGTAATAACTATTTTGGGATCGCCATTACCAAATCATCTCTTAATTTGTTTACACTGAAATTGCCATGTGACATATAAAGTGTTGGAAGAAATACCGGTGTTCCCGTTTCGAGAGAAATCGGTAAAGTTTTTTATTCACGGGCTCATATTCGTGGAAAAAATCAACTTTAAATTATCCCAAGAGTATATTTGCTGTTGTTGGCCATCAAAACAGAGCAGCAGCCGAAAAGGACTTCTCATATTTTGTCGTTTGGCTTACGAAGAACAAAGGACTTCTGGTATCAACGACCCGCATAAGTGTGCGAATGCGAGTACGAGGGTGGGGATGATATCAATGTAATAAAATATTATACAATTTTCATAAAACTTTATTGCATTCATCAACATCATCTCGACAATGTTCGAAATGAGAAAACATCACAAAGTTGATACTGATACTCTTTCAGTTTCAGTTTCTGTTGCTGCTAACTGCTCCCAAGGACTGTGTGTGAGCCAATAATAAAGAAAACTATTATGTGTCCTGCCGAACCGAAACATTTGTACCCTGCAACGAAAATGTTAGATACTGCATCGAAAAAAAAAAATATATATATATATATATATATATATATATATATATATATATATATATATATATATATATATATATATATATATATATATATATATATATATATATATATATATATAAATGAATCGTGGTTTGTTCGACTGCTTAAAACTTGAAAACTAATGGACCAAATTGGAACTTCCTTCCGCGAATTTGTTCGTAATTGCTCCGCGAAGGTTTAGGACCACTAGTCCGCTGAGCCTCCTGTAAGAGTTAGAAAGCAAAAAATTTGCACAACCATAGACCAGAGTGTTGCAAAAACAACAGACTTTTCGCGTAGTCGTTGTTTGCCCTGTGGTCAGTTCTAGCGCTATCAAAAACTTGAGTATTGTGTTTGTCCTTTCAAAAGCATCATATAAGTTCAAAAGCTAAAATTTTGTGAATATGAAGTACTATACACGACAAATATAAACGCGAAAAATTATTTTTAATTCTCTGACTGTGGTCAGTGTAGCAGTAACCACATTTCTTATCATTATTCCAGTGATTTTAAAAGTTATATAAGATCTAAGAATCTAAAAATGGAAATGTAGATACATATCTCAAATAGGTATTTGAAAACAAGTATTCAATGTCCAGCCTGAGGTCAAACTGCAGTGACCAAAGCAATTTTCAGTCTTTTTACACCTATGAGCTTACAAACTGATATACATATCTCCAACGGATGTGCTTTTACGCCAAGCGGTTTTTGACCACTTGGCCGTTGAGTGTCCTGTTAGAGCTACAAAGCTGTAACTTTGCATATTGATAGACTCGAGTGTTGTATAAACGCCGGACTTTTCACAGAATCAGTTTTTGGGCAGTGGTCAGTTCTCGCGCTAGGTGTTAATTTTATCCTTTTAGAAGATTTTTATAAGAAACAAATCTAAATCTTTGTAAATATGTTTGGATTGGTTAAACCGGTATGCCGCGGCCAAAAAAACTTCATCATTCGAGAACGGATCGTTCGATTTTGGGATTGATGGATTCGTATTGGATAGTGATACTGTAGAGGAAATTTTCGGATTGGTCAAAGAAGGCGCGACAGGGCCAACACAACCCCATAACTCGAGAAAGGATTTAGCAAATTTTACGATATTAAACTTGATGTATTTGTATTGGCCCAAGAAAGGACTCTATGGAGAAAAATTTAGGCGTTGCGCGGCCAACATATTTCCATAGTATAATTTTACGATGTTGTGCTTGGTGTATTCGTATTGGCCCGAGGAATGACTCTATGTAGGAAAATTGAATTGGTAAAAGGGGCGTGACGTGGCCAACACAACCTCATAGCTCAAGAATGGATCGTTCTATTTTCGCGATTTTGGTCCTGATGGATTCGTATTGGCCCCAGGGAGGGACAACATTTAGCGAATTTATGATTATTTAAAGCAGCGCGACACGGCTATCAAAACCGCATAGCTCAAAAATGGATTTCACGATTTTGGGCTTGATGGGTTCTTAGGGGTCCAAGAAAGGAAACTTTAGGATTGGTCAAAAGGGCGTGTCACAGCAAACACAATCGCATAACTCGAGAACGGCTCTTTAATTTTTCACAATTTTGGACTTGACAAATTCGTATTGGCCCAGGGAATGACACTGTTTAGGAAAATTTAGGATTGAGCAAATATGAATGGTGTGACAACTTGAGAACAAAACTTTCAACTTTCACGAGTGTAGTGCCTTCCACATAAAAATATAATATTGCGAGGTATATCATATTAGCAAGCGCATAACCCATATGAATCCAATACTGAAAACTAAATCTGGAAAACCATTGCACAAATCATCTTGAAGTTTTTAGTTTATACTTTTGATAGCATTGTAAAAAAGTGATTAGTACGATCAGTTAGATGTACATCGCCATTGTTATAAACTTCAGTTAATCCCATTGTGTTTAATACAATACAAAGGAATGTAATTAACCGAAGGAATGTAATTAACGAATCGCATGTTCGTATTCTTATTTTCATTACATTAACGAATTTGGGCGGAACGAAGTTCGCCGGGTCAGCTAGTGTGTTTATATAATTTTAAATATACCTTTGTATGTTTTTCTTTAATGTTGATTTTTTTAATAACTTTCTTACTACTTATACGAATCTTCCGCAAATCCAGTGAAAACGGGCCTTATTGCCACTCCCCTTGTGGTACCTCCCACACGAATAGAAAATTTTGCACAAAAAGAGTTATCTGCTAATAACTTATATTCAAGCACATAAAAATAAAGGGTGGGCCATTTTAAATTTGAACTACCGATTACTTTGACTTGTGATTTGAGCCATTGTGATTATTTTCCATCATCGTTTCAAATACTAAAAATGAAATTAATTTTTTTTAAAAAAAATAAGTATTTTGCATTAAAAGAATTTGTATACCCTACACCACCCTGTGGTAAAGGTGTTATAACCTTGTGTATTTGTTTGTAACACCCAAAAGGAGAAGAAACAGACTCATCAATACGAATCCATCATGTTCAAAATCGTAAAATGCGCACAATCCTTTCTCGAGCTATGCCGTTGTGTTGGCCTTACCGCGCCCCTTTGGCCAATCCTAAAATTTCCTTCATGATGTCCCCCTGGGACAAATACGAATCCATTAAGTCCAATTGAGCTATGCAGCTGTGTTAGCCTTGTCGCGCCCCTTCGACCAATCCTGAATTTTCCTTTCCTGGGCCACTTCCTACAGTAAACTCAATATATAATACGAAAGATATTATAAAAATAAAAATTAGTAGGTTTGACATTTAAAATGTTCACTGCTTTTGTTGTGGTAGTCATCCCATTACAAAAATTCGTATTGATAAAGTAAACAAAATGGGCGTCGTTTTTGTAGTTTAAATGCATAGAATCCCATCCCGCGGAATGCAATTAAAATAGCAAGAAAACACAACTCAAGAAAACATTATGAAAATTAAATAATTGCAAACAATTATCAATGTACATTTTCGGCATTTCTAAAGGGTCCACCAAATAATTTTTTTTTGAAAATGCTATAAAAAAACTACTGAAAACGCATTGGATGGTCAGTTGGCTTCAACTCCTGAACCAATGGGACTTTGTATGGCGTCATACCAATGTCTTTATGCAAAATTCGTCTAAATGATGTCTCCGAAATGTTCAATTGTTGAGAACGACGGTGAATTGATGTTGATGGCGCTTTACGCACACTTTCTGCCACAGCAGCAATATTTTCGGGTGTACGCACTGTTTTTGGCTTTTCACGCTTTGGTTTATCGATGAGGATGCCAGTTTCTTTCACTTTTTTCACAAGATAACGAACATACGGAGCATACGGTGCTTCTCTTCTTCCAAAATCCGTACGCAATTTTCGCACACATTCCGCAACATTACCATGATTTTCAAAGTAATGTCACAATATATACAGGGTGGCTGATATGTATTGCAACCAACTTCAGGTTGCTATCATTTCTAAACCGCTAGTCTGATAGCTGACAGATTTATTTCAGTGACAGTTCATTTTATCGTTTATAAGCTTACAAAAGCATTTTGATCTATTGCATTCAGAAACCAGTAAGGAAAGGCAGAAAGTCGGGCGGGGCCGACTATATAATACCCTAGACCTCCCTAACAATGCGATAAGGGTCATTGCCATAATAATTTGGAATAATTGGTAAATGGGTAGAAACATATCTAATTCTGAAACGATAATCGCTAAATTAAGCAATATTCTTTCCTAAATTGAGAAACATCTTTCTGGAAAATTTTAATGATCGGAAGTAAAATACAACTTCTATAGCGGTTTGATACCAAATCAGGAGGAACATATATATGGAGCTTTAATGTAAATCTGAACCGATCTTCCCTGAATACTTATTCATGTAAAAAGACCTCCTTCTGTCGAATTTTGTACTGATCTTATATAAAATACAGTCTCTACAGCGTTTACATGTCAAATCGGGGGTAACATATATATGGGAGCTATTCTAAATCTGAACCGATTTTCTCCAAATTCGGCAGTATCCCTTCATGTAATAAGAAACCTCTTTCTGCCGAATTTCGCACTGATCGGATATAAAATAAAGTTTTTACAGCGCTTACATGTCAAATCGGGGGTAACGTATATATGGGGGCTATATCTAAATCTGAACCGATTTCTTCCAAATTTAATAGTGTTCATCCATATAATAAGAAACCTCTTTCTGCCGAATTTCATACTGATCGGATATAAAATAAAGTTTTTACAGCGCTTACATGTCAAATCGGGGCTAACATATATATGGGGGCTATATCTATCTGAACCGATTTTAACCAAATTCAATAGGGATCGTCCTTGGGCCAAAAAAAAGATGTGTGTAAAGTTTCGTCGAGATCGGACCATAATTGCGACCTGTACTTTGATTACAAGAATACATGCACAGACGGACAGACAGACAGACGGTCACCTAGGGCGTTCCAAATTCCCATTGTGCCCAGAAAATATTGACAGTTAAGGCGGTTTTCAACAACATGTGCAAATGATAATGTTGTTTTATCAAAACGGGTGATATGTTCTGGCAACTTTCCTCGCCTTTCACCCCTTATACGGTTGCCATAATCGTCATAATGATCCATTCTGTTAATCTCTGCATGCTCATAGAAGTAACAAAAGTCATGGCAAACTTAATAACCGGTCGACTTGTTTCTGGAGGATATAAAAACAAAAACGAATAAAATAGAAACAGCGGAAAGCACAGAGGGTGCGTGTATACAAAGAAGAAAACGAGATATTAAAGCAAACTTTGTCCTCAATGATAAAACTAATACACAAAATGAAACTGATGGTTGATTGCTGATGGCAGTTGATGAATAAAGAACATCCCAAATCCATGATACCCAAACACAAACAATCATTTTAATGAAGAAAAATTCATCTTTTTTTGCCATCATTTCATCATATGTTTATATTGTCATAAAAATCATGAAAACAATCCTCCAGACTGTCAGCTATTTGTGTTATGTAAATTATTTTATCTGTTGTTATTCATTTAACAACGCGTCGACAAACTATGTATTTTATTCCACGGGATTATGCATACACTCAAAAAATATAGAATGTAAGCCGTAGGAAAACATCTAGATGATTACCATAGAAGACCACAACGTTACACACCATAAGAACGTTCATTTTCTCTGGACTGTATGTAGATGCTGTAGCTTTAAGTATTTGAAAATATTGGTAATAAACTTATAACTCGTTAACTGGTCCTTTGTGAGAGATAATCTTTCACTATGTGTGGAACTACAGAAGATTCTATACGTTGTTTGAATTTATTCGATAACACTGTGCAACAGTGAAAAAAATACACTGACTTGACAGTATATGTTCGATTCCACTACCAAAGGGTAATATAACCCTATACTCGGTTTGGCGAAATTTGTCATCAATTTTTTATGGACCTCAAAAGTTTCTGAAAATCAGTGGGCCACTCGAAATAGTGTCATCAGCTTTTGTCCACTAACTGATTTATACTTGGTGATACCGCTTAACTATATTTGCAATAATATAGCTAAGAATATGCTGAACAAAGTTTCTTAACATCTTATGCGAACAAAATTTTTCCCGCAATTTTTTTTTTTTGAAAAAGAGAAGGAAAAAAATATTTTTTTAATTTTTTTCAGCATAACTTTCAGTGACTCGTAATTATACTAACAATATTTCGCAAAATTGTAGCCAAGTTAAATCTAAACAACTTTTGTGAACATATCAATACAGTCTGAACGCGTCTAGGCACCCTAAATAGCTCCAAAATACAACATTGAACTTTAATAATTTTAGTATTTCACTGTTATGTAACAAAAATATTGCTTTGGTGTAGGGGATGTTCAACAACTTTATAGAAAATATTAAGGCCAATATTTTTGTGGAACATATTAACCCCCTAGCTTTCCCACATAACTGCAATTTTTGGCTCTATTTTAAGAAATCGTAAAAAACACCCCTTTAAATTGGGAGGTATAAAATATTTTACATAAAATGTTGCTGTATGTGTCAGAACACACCAAAGCCCAAAAAGAAAGTTATGCTGTAACAATTGAAAAAAAATATTTTTTTCCTTAACTTTTTCAAAAAAATGTGTGAAAATTTTCTTTTTCGCATATAATGTTAAGAAACTTTGTTCAGCATATTCTTAGATACATTATTGCCAAATATAGTTAAGAGGTATCACCAAGTCTGCATAAGTTTTTGGACAAAAGCTGATGACACATTTTTCGAGGGGCCCACTGATTTTCGGAAACTTTGGAGGCCCATAAAAAAAAAATTGGTCACCAATTTGGTAGTACTATCGAACCTATACTGTCAATTCCGTGTATTTATACCCTACACCACCCTGTGGTCCAGGGTATTATGAGTTTGTGCATTTGTTTGTAACACCCAGAAGGAGAAGAGAAAGACCCATCGTTTATTATACCGATCGACTTGAAGTCCTGAGTCGATTTAACAATGTCCGTCCGTCAGTAGATGTATCGTTGTAATCGAAGTGCAGGACGTATTTATGATCCGATTGTGATGAAATTTAGCACAGTGCTCTTTTTCAGACCAAGGACGATTCCTATTGAATTTGGTCAAAATCGGTTCAGATTTAGATGTAGCCCCCATATACATATATGTTACCACCGATTTGACATGTAAGTGATGTAGAAACTGTATTTTATATCAGATCAGTATGAAATTCTGCAGAGAGACGAATCAACACTGCCAAATTCGGCGAAAATAGGTTCAGATTTAGATATATCCACCATATATATGTACACTCGATTTGTCATATAAGCTGTAGAACCCGTATTTTATATCCGATCAGTACGAAATTCGGCAGACAGAGATTTCTTATTACATGAATAAACACTACCGAATTCGGGGAGAATCCTTTCATATTTAGATATAGCCCCCAAATATACGTTTCACCCAATTTGACATGTAAGCGATGTATAAACTGTATTTTACATCCGATAAGTACCGAATTCGACAGAAAATTCTTAATTTAGGAACTAATACTTCTTATTGTGGTTAATGGGTTCAGATTTACATATAGCTACATATATACTACGTTCCTGCCTGTGCAGTATTTAACGCTATTGAAACTATATTTTACGTGAAAATCTGTTTAGATTATGTATAGTACCATCTATTTGATCCTTCCGATTCTTGATCTATGAAAGAATCAAGATTATCGTTTTAGATCTAGTTTATTATGATCAACATCATCAACTCCTCTTGAATAAGCCTTCATGAGGAAGTAGAGCTAAGTTCTTTGTTACCTGAAAAGAAACCTATTATTCCAAATTATTATCGCAATGCCCATTTTCGCATTGTGAGGGGGGTGTAGGGTATTATATAATCGGCCCCGCCCGATTTTATGTCTTTCCTTACTGGTTTTCAAAAAGTGTTCATTTGTTGCATAGTGTATTCTGTCCGTCTGTCTGTGCATGTATTCTTGTAATCAAAGTACAGGTCGCAATTATGGTCCGATCTCGACGAAACTTTACACATATATTTTATTTGGCCCAAGGACGATCCCTATTGAATTTGGTTAAAATCGGTCCATATTTAGATATAGCCCTAATATATATGTTACCCCAGATTTGACATGTAAGCGCTGTAAAAACTTTATTTTATATCCGACCAGTCTGAAATTCGGCAGAAAGAGGTTTGTTATTATATGAATGAACACTGTTAAATTTGGAAGAAATCGGTTCAGATTTAGATATATCCCCCATATATACGTTACCCCCGATTTGACATGTAAGCGCTGTTAAAATGTTATTTTATATCCGATCAGTGCGAAATTCGGCAAAGAGAGGTTTCTTATTACATGAAGGAATACTGCTAAATTCGGAGAAAATCGGTTCAGATTTAGATATAGCCCCCATATATATGTTACCCCCGATTTGACATGTAAGCGCTGTAAAAACTGTATTTTATATATGACTAGCTGAGCCCGGTGCGCTTCGCTGCCCATGTCAAAATTAGCGCTGCAGAAACTGTATTTTATATCCGATCAGTACGAAATTCGGCAGAAAGAGGTTTGTTATTACATGAAGGAATACTGTCAAATTCGGAGAAAATCGGTTCAGATTTAGATATAGCCCCCATATATATGTTAGAAATTCGGCAGAAAGAGGTTTCTTATTACATGAAGGAATACCGAAAAATTCGGAGAAAATCGGTTCAGATTTAGATATAGTCCCCATATATATGTTACCCCCGATTTGAAATTCAAGCGCTGTAGAAACTGTATTTTATATCCGATCAGAAAGAAATTCGGCAGAAAGAGGTACATGAAGGAATACCGAAAAATTCGGAGAAAAACGCTTCAGATTTAGATATAGCCCCCATATATATGTTACCCCCAATTTGACATGTAAGCGCTGTAGAGACTGTGTTTTATATCCGATCAGTAGGAAATTCGACAGAAACAGGTTTCTATTTTACATGAATGAGTATTCAAGGAAAATCGATTCAGATTTATATATAACCTCCATATATATGTTCCTCCAGATTTGGTTACAAAGCGCTATAGAAGTTGTACTTTACTTCCGATCATTACAAAGTTCTCCAGAAAAATGTTTCTCAATGTAGGAAAGAATATTGCTTAATTTAGCTATTATCGGTTCAAAATACATTTACCAATTATTGTCGCCATGACCCTTATCGCATTGTTAGGGAGGTGTAGGGTATTATATAGTCGGCCCCGCCCGACTTTCTGCCTTTCCTTACTGGTATTAGTAATAAATTCACTGAATGAAAAAATACCGAATTCAGTGGAAAGTCTAGAAAATATAAATGCATACTTATAAAGTTTCCAAATTCTTGTTTCATTGGTCATGCATCACATTATCATATTGCGATTGTATTGGAGTGAACAGCTGTAATTATCGCATACCGAGCATTTTTGTTCATGTATTTCCTATATAATACTTGCAAGATATATCAAAATGTGGGCTGTGCCACGCCCACTGGTCTTATTCCGCCCATTTGTAAGCCAATCACGTAGACTGCTACCAGATACATATACGCAAAATTTCAACACTCTCGCTAACAAAATGAGCAATATAATTCAATTTCAAAATTTGGCTTATATGTGCGGTGGCACGCCCATTGGTCAGATCCCGCCAATTTTTGGACCAATCACGTGGACTGTCACCAGATACATATGTACAACTCTAGATAAAAAATTGTGCAAGATATATCAATTTCGAAATTTGGCTTATAAGGGCAGGGCCACGCCCATTGGTCCGATCCCGCCCATTTTCTGACCAATTACGTAGCATGCCACCAGATACGTATACACAACATTGCAGCACTCCCGATAGAAAATTGTACAAGATATCAAAATTTGGTCTATGTGGGCGGGGCCACGCCCATTGGTCCGATCCCGCCCATTTTTGGAGCCATCACGTAGACTGCCACCATATACATAACATTCCAGCACTCTCGCTAACAAATTGTGCAAAATATCTCAATTTCAAAATTTGGCTTATATGGGCGGGGCCACGCCCATTGGTCCGATTCCGCCCATTTATGGAAAATTCACATAATCTGACACTAAATGCATACACACGAAATTTCAGCACTCTAGCTAAAAATATTTCTCAATACCAAAATTTGACCCATATGGGCGGGTCCACGCCCACTTGATATATCGAAAATTCAAGTACCCTATTTTCAGCACCCCCTACACATGTACATTCAGTGAAAATTTCAAGATGATCGGTCTAGCCGTTTAGACGTCTATACGGAACAAACATACAAACATACAAACAAACAAACCCACAAACAAACCCACAAACAGACACTCTCTTTTATATATATAGATTATATATATAGATCGGCAGAAAGAGGTTTCTTATTACATGAAGGAATACTGCCAAATTCGGAGAAAATCGGTTCGGATTTAGATATAGCCCCCATATATATGTTACCCCCGATTTCACATGTAAGCGCTGTAAAAACTGTATTTTATATCCGATCAGTATGAAATTAGTCACAAAGAGGTTTCCTATTATATGAATGAACACTTTTAAATTTGGAAGAAATCGGTTCAGATTTAGATATAGCCCCCATATATACTTGACATGTGAGCGCTGTAAAAATGTTATTTTATATCCGATCAGAGCGAAAGTCGACAAAAAGAGGTTTCTTTCTACATGAAGGAATACTGCCAAATTCGGAGAAACTCGGCTTAGATTTAGATATAACACCCATATATATGTTACCCCCGATTTGACCTGTAAGCGCTGTAAAAACTGTATTTTATATCCGATCAGTGCCAAATTCGGCAGAAAGAGGTTTCTTATTACATGAATGAGTATTCAGGGAAGATCGGTTCAGATGTATATTAAAGCTCCATATATATGTTCCTCCTGATTTGGTATCAAACCGCTATAGAAATTGTATTTTACTTCCGATATTTAAAATTTTCCAGAAAGATGTTTCTCAATTTAGGAACGAATATTGCTTAATTTAGCGATTATCGTTTCAGAATTAGATAATATGTTTCTACCCATTTACCAATTATTATGGCAATGACCCTTATCGCATTGTTAGGGAGGTGTAGGGTATTATATAGTCGGCTCCGCCCGACTTTCTGCCTTTCCTTACTGGTTTCATTCTGATTTTATCTAACGTTGATATATATTTAAATTCAGTTTTGTTGGTGTATGGTTCTTGGATTATTGCTATACTCGTACATGGTTAGTTAATTTCAGAAAAACTGAAATGCCGATTTTCGTTATAAAAACGAACATCAGTGGTGCTTTGTTCTGTGCTTAGTCTTTCCTTATTTACTTCCCACGAATTTCAAAGCCCATTCTAAAAAAAGGGAAAAAATAATATGACAACAAAAAGTTTATTAACTAATTAAATCATGACGTTCATCATGCACCACCCTTTAGAAGCAGTCGACCAATATGATAAATTTCCGGACATACCTTGAAATAGATCTAGTAAAGACAGATTAAGTTCGGCCATGCCGAAACTAATTGTATACCCTCTACCATGGATCGCATGTGAATGATCTGGGATACAAATAAACTCATTATAACAAATTTCAACTCAATTCGTTGAAATTTTTATGGCGTTTAGAAGTCAAATCTAGAGCGATACTTGGGCTATATCAAAACTTGGACCTATGAAATGTTCGGGGTAGAAATAAAACCTATTTACCAATTTTCAGCCGATCAGTTGACATTTGTGGTCTCTATGACGTTGAGAAGTCAAATCGGGGAGATGCTATATATTGGGGCGATATCAAAAAATGGACCGATATTGCCCATTTTCAATCCCAAGTTAACTGCAGTTATAAGAAGTATCTATATCAAATTTCAGTCATCTAGCTCAATTATTGTAGACTGTAGCGTGATTACAACAGACGGACGGACAGACGGACATGGCTAAATCGTCTTAGAATTTGCGACGATTAGGAATATATATACTTTGTGGGGTCTCAGATCAGTATTTAGAAGTGAAACAAACGGAATGACAAAATGAATACCCTATTTTATACCCTCCCCATCATATGGTGGAGGGTATAAAAATATGAGTACATACAATAGTTTAAGCCATTCGGTTACTCCTATCGAGATTTAGCAGACAGACGGGCATTGCTCTAATGACTTTAAATGTCCTAAAAGAGATTTTCACCGAACATGCTTAGGTTCTTAGGTCACCCCTTCGATGTGTTAAACTTTTGGTACATATCAAATTATGTATACCATCCTTCACTAAAGTGAACTTATAGAAATATTTTTGTTATTTCTTATTAGCTCATTGTTAGCGAATGATCAAATGTTTTCCCCCCACAACTGTTTTTCCTCGAGCGTGTTTATGTATATTTTATGATGTTCGCGGAAATGTTAAGCGTTTCACTGTCTGTGAGGGATGATGGCATTTTTGTGTTATTTGTATCTACAAACAATCAGTCATACATATTCAAATTATTCCCACTTTTATAGTTTTTCACTTGATCTTTATTATCTCCGATGTTGCTGAGTTTCATCAATTTATTTTTGTTTTTTATTTTGTTATTAGGAAAATGCTTTAAACTATATTCGTAAATATTTTATGTTTATTCCAAGACAATTAACTAGGATAAGTGAATTTACTGACAATGAAGGTCCAAGCGATAAAAAATTTTAGTGGATAGATTCAGGGATAATAAAGGTGGGCGTAGTCGATGTTAAATTAACAATGGGTAATAATCTCACATTGAAATGGATGTTAATGGTGAAACTCCGAGTAATTTGGAAATTAATTGCTAGTAAGCAATTTAAATAACATCGAATTGAAAGTAAGGATTTTCGTTACAGATGCTAATAACCATCGTTATACAAATTCTTTGGAATAGTCAAAAAAATAGTTAGATCAACGAAAGAATGTTCGAATAACAGTGAAATACTTAGAAATGTGATAGATAAGACTGTGCAAGTAACAGAAAGGTAAGGATAATTTGGGTAAATCTTTTTCGTGGATGCATAATCTATTGGCGGTAGATTTTTATACGTTTGCTATTGTTTTCGAGATATACTGCCACGATTTTTTTAGGAAATAACAATGGTTAGTTATATCGGGGCATTTTATCGTCCCTTCTATGGGTTACGACGATACACAGTCTCCTAAGAACACTCACCAGTGAGCGAATTAAACCTGTCAGTTATGCAGGCGACGCACAGTGTCGTGATTTCATGTAAACGTTGGCCAAAAATAGAAGGAGTTGTCGTAGGCGAATGGAAATTGGTACAACTCATTTTTGTGAGTAAGAAAGAAAATGTACCAAGTTTTGTGAAAATTGTTTCAATTGTTTCGTTTCATCCTGTAATTCAACTATCGCATAATTTTTATACCCTACACCACACTGTGGTACAGGGTATTATAAGTTTGTTTCACGGCAGATGTTTGTAACACCTGAAAATAACACAGCTTGACCCACCTTAAAGTATACCGATCGACTCAGCATCACTAGCTGAGTCGATTTAACGATGTCCGTCCGTCCGTGTAAAGTTGTTCGTCGACTACAGGTCGCAATTTCACTCCGATCGTTCTGAAATTTTGCAGTTTAGAGTATTTCGCGGCTGTTAAGATCGCTATTGAATTTGGTTGAAATCGGTTCAGATTTAGATATAGCTCCCATATATATCTTTCGTCCGATTTGGCCCTTTAGTCATATAGAAGCTGTATTTTACATCCAATCGTTTTGAAATTTAGAATGGTAGAGTTTCTTGATCCATGAACCAACACTACCGAATTTGAAAAAAATCGGTTCAGATTTAGATATAGCTCCCATATATATTTTTCGTCCGATTTGGCCCTTTAGTCATATAGAAGCCGTAATTTACATCCAATCGTTTTGAAATTTAGAATGGTAGAGTTTCTTGATCCATGAACCAACACTACTGAATTTGAAAAAATCGGTTAAGATTTAGCTATAGCTCCCATATATATGTTTTGTCCGATTTGGCCCTTTAGTCCTATAGAAGCTGTATTTTCATCCGATCGTTTTGAAATTTAGAATGGTAGAGTTTCTTGATCCATGAACCAACATTGCCGAATTTGAAGAAAATCGGTTCAGATTTAGCTATAGCTCCCATATATATGTTTCGTCCGATTTTGCTCTTTAGTCCTGTAGAAGCTGTATTTTACATCCACTCATTTTGAAATTTAGAATGGTAGTGTTTCTTGATCCATGAACCAACACTACCGAATTTGAAGAAAATCGGTTAAGATTTAGCTATAGCTCCCATATATATGTTTCGTCCGATTTTGCTCTTTAGTCCTGAAGAAGCTGTATTTTACATCCAATCAATTTGAAATTTAGAATGGTAGAGTTTCTTGATCCATGAACTAACACTACCGAATTTGAAGAAAATCGGTTAAGATTTAGCTATAGCTCCCATATGTATGTTTCGTCCGATTTGGCCCTTTAGTTCTATAGAAGCTGTATTTTACATCCAATCGTTTTGAAATTTAGAATGGTAGAGTTTCTTGATCCATGAACCAACACTACCGAATTTGAAGAAAATCGGTTAAGATTTAGCTATAGCTCCCATATATATGTTTCGTCCGATTTGGCCCTTTAGTCCTATAGAAGCTGTATTTTACATCCGATCGTTTTGAAATTTAGAATGGTAGAGTTTCTTGATCCATGAACCAACATTGCCGAATTTGAAGAAAATCGGTAAAGATTTAGCTATAGCTCCCAAATATATCGCGTGTTTTTTTTAGGGGTATAGAACTTCGAATTGAAATAAAACACAAGAAAATCGTTTTAAGGTCCATCAATTTGGCTTTATTGGAAGGATAATTTTATGCCATTAATGTTTAAATATGATTTCGGGCATGTGGCCGCCGCGGCTGGCTCGAATAAAGCCAATTCTACAGGTCAAATTTTCAACCACTTTTTCGAGCATATGGGGCCGTATGTCGGCAATAACGCCACGAATGTTGGCTTCCAATTCCCCTAACGTTTCTGGTTTGTTGGCGTAGACGAGCGACTTCACATATCCCCAAAGAAAATAATCCAATGGTGTCAAATCACATGTGGCATGTAGCGCCGTCTTGTTGGAACCACAACTCATCCACATTCATGCCATCCAATTCGGGAACAAAATAGTCGGTTATCATGGCTCTATACCGGTCTCCATTAACGGTATTGCTGTGCACGGTGGCGAATCGATTCATTCGGGTCCTCTTCAACACTTTGCTCTACAGCGGCAATTGTTTCTTCGGTGCGCACTGTTCGACGTCTCTGTGGATGCGTATTATAACATAGAGTAAACGTAGTGCGAAAACGATCCATGGTTAACCGAATTAATTGCTCTGATGGACGATTATGTCGACCATAAAATGGACGGAGCTTGCGGTAAACTTCGCGAACTGAACCATTATTTTCGAAATAAATTTGCACGATTTGCAAGCGTTGTTCTTTTGTCAAGCTGTTCATGATGAAATGGCAAACCAAACTGAACATAAATGACATTAGAGTTGCCAGATTTGACCACAAAATGCCAGTTTTATCTCAACTCGAAAAACAAAGCTGTAAAAAAAACACCCACTAGGTTTCATCCGATTTGGCTCTTTAGATCCAATCGTTTTTATACCCTACACCACACTGTGGTACAGGGTATTATTTAAGTATAAAATGTCCCAAAAGTAAATGTATGTAAACAATTTATACATGAATTACAAAATTTATATATCAGAGTTATTCAATATTACGAGAGTGGTGTAGGGTATTATATAGTCGGCACCGCCCGACTTTAGCCTTTCCTTACTGGTTTTTAATTATTGTCTGATTTGAACCAAACTTGGCACGTTTTGAGTCCTGTAGATAGCAAATAATTCTATAGAATTTCAGAAATTTATCTCAAAGGATACGTCCAACGCCGGTATATCCTTAAACAAAAAATCGCACATTTTTTTAAATTATTGCCAGAATTGGACAGAATATGAAAGTAAGTATTTTCTGATATAGTTTATAAAAAATTTATGATAAAAAAATGTATTATATAAAATTATCTCAAACGATACGTCCACCTCCCATATATCCTGAAAAATAAATTTTTTTATTGTTGTCAGAATTGTAAAAAATTTGAATGTATATATTTTTTTGATGCATAGTTATTTTTTATGAATTATTTCAGGACATTTTTTCAAAGGATACGCTCAACCTCCGTATATTCTGAAACAAAAAATCGTCATCTTGTTTGAAATGGTTGCCATAATTGGATTAAATATGAAGGTATTTATATTCAAGGTACAGTTTTGTATAAAGAAATTTACTCAAAGGATACTAGTGGAATTTTGCCAGTATAAAATGCCGCCAGTTTTCTTCTTTAGGCCTCAATGATCTTTCTGTATGGTCCTCCACAAACATCTCTATGTATGTTACACAATATTAAGCAGCCTTTACTTGGTTTTATTTTTAACCACTTGCGGAAAATATCACGTACTTTAAATGGTGTCAGCACTGAAAAATATTCAAAAAAACTGTAACTGCAGTCGGCTGCAGGCGATATTTATATATATTTAAATACATGCTTTTAGAAACAAAATATGAAACAAGTAAGAAAGTTTCAGTCGGGTAAACCGACTAAGGTGTACCCTCAGTGATGTAATTCCACGATTTTCTGTTAAATTGTACGGGAGGTACCAGAACGGGTTTAACATATACTCCAACTTTTCTCTGAACAGTAGATACTTTAAATACATTGCACTGTGCCGAACTAAAACAGTTTATGTGCACTGGTATATTGAAGTTTGTAGTATTATATTAAATTGTAGTATTATTTGTCCCATTTTGTGTGGGAGGTACAAAAAGGGGCGTAGTGATAACGCCCATTTTTCACAGGGCTATAGGCACTACAAAATTTCAAGTATTTTTATACACTGGTATTAATGTTATAGGCTGTTAACTTTTGGTGCAAAATGGTGCATTTGTGTGGGAGGTACCAAAAGGGGCGTGGCAACTACGCCCATTTTTCTCGAGTTGATAGCGACTAATGAACTAATACTATGTGTGGAATTTCAGAAGATTCGAATAAGTAGTATATCAGTTATTAAAGAATCAATATTTCGGCCAAAAGTGTAACACTTCGAAGGAGTGATCTAAGACCCTAAGTATGTTCGGCGGATATTCGTTTTGGGTCATTTTAAGTCGAATGAGAAATGTCCGTCCGTCCGTCTGTCTGTCTGTCTGTGTGTCTGCTGGCTGGTGCGCACGATAACTCTCGAAAGGAGTAACCGATTGACTTCATATTTGGTATGTGGTAATATTTTTTTCTATCTCCGGCTAAGTTCGAAGATGGGCCATATTGGTCCACTCCTTCTAGTACCTCCCCCACAAAGGGTTAAAATGTTGTGAAATATTGATTCTTTAATAACTGCTATACTACTTATTCGAATCTTTTGAAATTTCACACATAGTATTAGCTTATTAGTCGCTATCAACTCGAGAAAAATGGGCGATTTCGCCACGTCCCTTTTGGTACCTCCCACACAAATGCACCATTTTGCACCAAAAGTTAACAGCTTATAACATTAATAACAGTGTATAAAAATACTTGAAATTTTGTACAGTATTATGCTTTTATATTGCCTACATTCCAGGGAAAAATGGGTGTTGTTGCCACGCCCCTTTTGGTACCTCCCACACAAAGGTACTTTTTTGCACCAAAAGTTAACAGCTTATAACATTAAAACCAGTGTATAAAAATACTTGAAATTTTTTACAGTGTAATGTTTTTATAGTGTCTATAGCCCTGTGAAAAATGGGCGTTATTGCCACGCCCCTTTTTGTACCTCCCACACAAAATTCCCAAATCATACCACAATTTAATGTCTCATAACGTTTATACCAGTGCACATAAATGCTTATAAGTCGGCACAGTGCAATGAATTTAAAGTATCTAATGTTCAGCGAAAAAAAAGTGTATTATATAAATCCCTTCTGGTAACTCCCACACAAATTGACAGAATAATTCGAGTAATATTCAATATTACATTACTCACAAAGTGAGGGTATACCTTGGTCGGTTTACCCGACTGAAACTTTCTTACTTGTTTTATTTATCCATTAAACATGTAATTTCTGTTCTATACAGCACATTGTTTACCATTTATTTATTTGCTAACGGTACGTATCATATGAACGAGTTTTATGAACCAAAAACAGTGTTACCAAATTTAATAATCACCGAACTTATAAACAGTTACTTTAAACATTTGAATTCACACCAAGAACCAAAACTTTACAGAGAAAATATGACATTGCTAAGAACTACCAGCTTTGAAATACCGAAGTAAACTTTGTGTTCATTTAATTGGAGTCTTTACTATTAAACTCATTTAATTTTTTCTCAAAACTTGCGTGTTGACCGATACCATTTTTGGTCACCGACATTTCACTGTGAGACGTTGTTATACCTCTAAGGGGCATTGATCCAAACCAATTACGCAGAAGAGCTGAGGAGGCAATTAACATAGCATATAACTGGGCACAACCAAGGGGATTAAAATGTGAAACCAGACAAACAGAAATATGTCTATTTACAAGGAAAACGAAGATCCTGCGTTTTACCGTGCCTCGATTCCTGAATAGAACTGAATTGCAAAGGTAAAACACTTGGGATCAGAAACTGAATTGGAATAATCATCTAGAAGAAAGAGTTACCAATGCCCACATATTTTGGGGACTACGTCCACCTATGGCACACTGGTTTCACATGAGCGTGATAACACCAATAATAACCTACGCCCCTGTAGTATGGTGGACATCAATGCCAAAGAAGAGCATCGTAATATCATTGCAAAAAGATTAACGCATTAGCTGTCTAGTTATAACCAGGACAATTAGAACCGCACCAATAAGACCGTTGAAAACTAAAGGGTGGTTAAATTTTAAGGGCCGATGTTGATTTTGCATAAAACACAAATTATTTAGGAAATTAATGTCATTTCTTTTTATTATTATAATATTGGTATGGTTATAAAATATATCGGCGACCTTGGCGGCACACCTCCATCCGATGGTCCAAATTTTCCATGACGCTGAGGCATAATTGAGGTTCTATGCCGTTAATGTGCCGAATTATCTCATCTTTTAGCTGCTGAATTGTTGCTGGCTTATCGACGTACACCCTTTCTTTCAAATAATCCCAAAGAAGTCCAACGGTGTCAAATCACATAATCTTGCGACAAATTTACATCGCCACGACGTGAGATAACGCGGCCATCGAATTTGTTGCGCAAAAGAGCCATTGTTTCGTTAGCTGTGTGGCATGTGGCACCGTTCTGTTGAAACCATATATTGTCCACATCCATATCTTCCAATTCGGGCCATAAAAAGTTCGTTATCATCTCACGATAGCGAACACCATTAACAGTAACTGCCTGACCGGCCTCATTGTATGGCCCAATGACGTCGCCAGCCCATAAGCCGCACCAAACGAACTGGGCGAGCATGCACAGGCGTTTTCACATATCCTACAGATCCGGTTTGCTGAAATTTGCGCACAATTCTCCGGATGGTGGACACATTTGGTCGATTATGCTGATTATCATCGTGATGCTGACAACATCACGAAATGCATTTTGATTTGAGCGACCATTTTCGTAAAATGCTTAAAAAACTTTAACGCGTTGCTCGATTACGGTTCAAATTGAGTTAGTCTGAAATTGAGAAATGTTAAATTAAATGCAGAAGAAAACTTGACGTTTAGGTGTGGTTCACATTCAACATCGGCCATAAAATTTAACCACCCTTTATACTGAACATCCAACCAATAGACATCTGTATGAGTTTGAGGCTGAATAGATAAATCAAGACACAGGTCGTATCTTCAGAAGATTTTATAATCTCTACTTGATTACATTCAAAGGACGGAAATCTCCGAACGCAATCCTGAAAAAAGGAACGCATTCCTGAAAAAAGGAACAATGACCATGTTCCGTCTTTGCTACTAGGATGAATCCAAGGTACGAGGGGGGACGTGTCTGGAACTTTTTATTGAGGAACCACAGGTCGAACTTTACATCAGCCTCCCAGACCATAATACTGTATTTCAAGCTGAAGTTAGAGTAATCAAGGAGTGTGTGAATTAGCTTATGTTGATTTCGTTTGTGCAAAAAAATTTAAAATTTTTCTACATTTTACACTAAAACCGCATTTTTATATTCATTTGTAAAAATGGTGCAGCCGCATGAACGGGTTTTGATTTCGTTTATAAAATTATTACGCTCCGGAAATGCGAAAATATCGCATTTTCCACACTCCAGTCCATGGTGTGTGGCGCCGTCAAAAAGCAGACTTCAGAACCAAACCTAAATGAAAGCGTACTTTTTTAATGCACTAAAATGGTTGCGCAATAGCATAGATATGGGTTTTGCTCACCGCCCGATATTTGTTCGATTGTGTGCATGCAAAATGAGAACTTAGCAGCAGGTTCAGGGGGAATTTTTAAAATGTCGCAACATGATGTGGTGACATTATTTTTCAGAAACGAAATCACCATTAGTAACTCCACAAAGCCTACAAATGCTAATATTTGCACATACGAGTATAACAAAATGGCAATAAAAACAATGGCATCTAAAAAGGTTAAAACCGTGTTGGACTGTAAAATGGCGAAAAAGGATAACTCAACTCATGGACGCCTGCGTATTTTTTAGGTACCTAGACACATAGGTGTTATTGAAAACGAGAGGCAAACAGTTTGGACACAAAAGCCAGAGAACTTGGATTAGTAAACTTAGTAAATTCGAATCCTTTCTCAGCCACAAAGGATGAGTTGAAGTAGTGATGGCTCTGAATTTAGTGTGGGATAGCGAAACAGTGGGAGACTATTTGTGCCAATGCCCGGCTTTCACACATGCAATTTCCCGATATTTCGGGTCCGACACACTATAAGACTTGACTCATCTCAGAGAATATGTCTGGAAGATACTGAGAAAATGCTTGTGGTGTTAAAAATATCATAATTAAGGAGCGCACAACAGTTTTAACCTCTGGCTTAGTTTCGCGTCCATGGACATGAGACGTTGAAACGTCTCCTCTTTTCAACCTAACCAACTGCAACGGAAAATTATTTTGGATACCCGGAACATTTTGATTTATAGATGACTTGTAAATAAGTCAAATTGGCTTTATCACAATATTGAACATTTAAATTGCGCAACAAGTTGCCAAACTTCAGACTGGTCGGTTGCGATTTCTGAGACGTCAATAAGCCCAATCTATGAGAACTATATCAAATCACAGAGCTATGGATGGCCCTTGTTTGTGCGAATGGTTGTAGGTACAATTAAATGCATTTTGTCCCAACACCTTCAGAAATAAAATCGATTGAGGATCTTCTATGGGGACTGTGTCGAAAAAAATAATAATAAAAAACTGATATGTACTCGTATGTAAAGGGTGGTGTTATTCTGGTATTCAAAGAAAAATTCAATTTTTTGAGACAAATGATCAGATGTTTATTTCATAATAACGAGAAATTTTCCATAACCAAATCGCAAAGTGGCTGCCCTATGTCCTCGATAGCCTCACGAATTCTATCTTTGAGATCTTGAATCGA
Organism: Eudasyphora cyanicolor; assembly: GCA_963930755.1. NCBI lineage: Eukaryota > Metazoa > Arthropoda > Insecta > Diptera > Muscidae > Eudasyphora > Eudasyphora cyanicolor. Next base: position 100,871,056 of record OZ005738.1, on the reverse strand, counting down.
CGCTGGGCTATTGGCGTAGACCTTATCTTTCACGTGGCCCCAAAGGACGAAGTCGCAATGTGTTAAATCACAAGATCTCGGTGGCCAATTGTGATCACCTCTTCGAGAGATAACACGGACCGGAAACTTTTCCCGTAACAGTGCAATGGCTTCGTTGCTTGTGTGGCACGTAGCGCCGCCTTGTTGAAAGTAAACGTTGTCCAGATCAATACCATCCATATCCGACCATAAAAAAATCATTAATCAGCTTTCGATAGCGCAATCCATTCACCGTAACTGTTGATCCAACCTCGTTTTCGAAAAAGTAAGGTCCAATGACCCCGCGGGACCATAAACCGCACCAAACAGTCAAGATGACTTTTCGATGGAATTCCGGATCATTTTCATGCATTTCAAGGACCCAATCAGCTAAGACACGACGTTGTTGATTATCAGCCGGCTTTTGTTCTTGTGTTAACTGAACTTTATAAACCTTAAGACCCAAGTCTTTTTGCAATATACGGTGTAATGACGTTTGTGGAATGCCCAATTCCAAAGAACGACGAGGAATGGACAAACCTGGGTTTTCTTCAACACTTTGGGCTACCGCAGCAATATTCTCAGTTGTTCTTGAGCGACGTGCACGGGTTTTATTCTTCACATCACTAACTTGTCCCAACAGCTCAAATTTTTCCACCAATTTCTGTAGTGCTGTCCGACAAGGTGCTTCACGACGACCCAAAAATGCTTTAGTTTTGCGAACTGTGACTGCAAGATTTTCACCCCTTTTTGTAATAAATTTTAATAACTTCAATGCCTTGTTGAATCGTGTATCGTTTCATTTTAAGTAATGGCGTAGTTTATACTTGTCAAAGAATAAAAGCTTCAAAAGTGATAGCTAACGAAATAGCGGGTGATAACACCTCTTGTTGGAAAACCCTGTATTAAAATCTTCCGACAAATTACATAACGTTTCACAATGAGAATGGTTCACAATATTTTGGTTTTACATACACACTGAGGAACATATCTACATACCGCAAAACTCTTGAAACTACCTCTTAACTTGCCTTTACAACATTTCATTCACACGAAAAAGCTCAAAAGAACAAACTTGGTCATTTTGAAAACAATCATCGATTAATGTTTTCGTTTTATGCCATAAAAACCCATTTTCTAAACAATTTAACTGAAACTTTGCAACTTGTATTTTTTAAACAAGAGCTATCTGCCTTACTTAAGATTAGTAGTTAGTTTGAAGTTTTTTTACAAGAATTATCCAGAACAGAAACGAACCACATCGATACATGTTTTGATATAGTCACCATATATGTAGAGGTCCCTTTAAAATCTGCTTCTTTGGCAGGTCTATAAAAGAGCAGCAAGGTATGCTGCTCTTAAGTAACTTTGTTTATATTAAAACTTAACTTGTTTTACATTAAAAATAATTCTCGTTACTTTTCGTCGAAATTAAGGTTCATTTTTTCTCAATGCATAAAGCGATTCCACAATAAAAAGTTAAAATGTATGTGTTTTTATTATTCAGATTAAAAGGTACATGAACCATATCAGCGCTTTTGGCCTTTTGTATTCGACTTTATTATTATTGTTTGTGCGGCAACCAAAGCAGAAATTCTCAGAAAGAAACGTCAGAAAATTTGTTTGTCGTATTAATTTTTTTTAATTTTTCTCGGCTCTTTGCAAATTACTTTTCAAGAAATCACTGCTGCTGTTTTTGTGTTAATATCGCATCTCATGACCCACGGAATGTCGTACCTGTAATAAAATTCTTTAAAAAAACATTACGAAGTACATATATCCCCCATATTCATATTTATTGTTATTGTCAAAGAAAAATAATCAAAAGTATTTATTAAATGTGTTTTTGCTTTGGCGCTTTTCATTTATACATTTCTAATGATGGAAACCAATTTAGAAAAGCAAATATTTTTCTCAGCGACACAAGTATATTGAAACTTTTTGGTTTATTTGGATAAAGGCGAGTGTTCGTCCGCCTGAAACCACGGGTGATTTTTGACTCACATCCGAAAAGATTTGAATACAAAAACAGCAATGTGAAAAGTTGTCGGAATGTGATATTTATTTGTTTTCCATGTTTGTAATATTTGAATGTTTCTTTAAAAGAAAATTTTTATATTTATGTACAATAGGGTGTGCAGTGAACATTGTCTGTCAAATTTTATCAATGTACTATACATCTGGTGGCTTTTATAAAAGGATAAGCATTCTTATTTTCTTCGTCAGATTAAAATGATGCCCTAATTAAACTTTTTGTCACTGAAAGTAGAGGTTTCAAATAAGAAACAATTTTCTAACATATATTGGTGCCTCTAAATGTAAATGCCGATTTACTTTGATTATGATCTGAATACTTCCTACAATAAGCATTCTTTCGATTTAGTTGTTTATGTCCTGGATTTTATACCCGATCTGATTGAAATTGGTATTTTAAGTCGGGTGAAGCCAACACTATGGGGTATCACATTGTTAGTGCCGGAGAAGCCTAAATATAATAGTTGTTCAATATCAGTTGGATTTCTGTACACCGCATCAAAATACACATCCTACAAATTTTTAACGACCTACTAAAAGGTGGTTAAATTGTAAGGACCGATGTTGAATGTGAACTACACCTAAACGTCAAGCTTTTTTCTGCATTTCATTTGACATTTCTCAATTTCAGACTAACTCAATTTGAACCATGGAAAGATACACAATCAAGCAACGCGTTTTTTAGTTTTGTAAGCCTTTTACGAAAATGGGCGTTCAAATCAAAATGCATTTCATGCACTTCGTGATGTTTTTTTGATCAGCATAATCAACCAAATGTGTCCACAATCGGGAGAATTATGCGCAAATTTCAGCAAACCGGGTCTGTAGGATATGTGAAAACACCTGTGCATGCTCGCCCAATTCTTTTGGTGCGGCTTATGGGCTGGCGACGTCATCGGGCCATACTTCTTTGGAATGAGGCCGGTCAGGCAGTTACTGTGAATGGTGTTCGCTATCGTGAGATGATAACGAACTCTTTATGGCCCGAATTGGAAGATATGGAAGTGGACAATATGTGGTTTCAACAGGACTGTGCCACTTCCCACACAGCTAACGAAACAATGGCTCTTTTGCGCAAAAAATTCGATGGCCGTGTTATATCACGTCGTGGCAATGTCAATTGGCCGCCAAAATCATGTGATTTGACACCGTTCGACTTCTTTCTTTGGGGTTATTTGAAAGAAAAGGTGTACGTCGATAAGCCAGCAACAATTCAAAAGCTAAAGGATGAGATAATTCAGCACAATAACGGCATAGAACCTCAATTATTCCCCAACGTCATCGCAAATTTGGACCATTGGATGGAGTCGAGCCGTCGAGGTCGCGGCGGCCATTTGACATAATTGAACCATACCAATATTATCATAAACATGTAAGAAAGTTTCAGTCGGGTAAACCGACTAAGGTATACCCTCACTTTGTGAGTAATGTAATATATAACATTACACCAATAAATCTGTCAATTTGTGTGGCAGGTACCAGAAGGAGTTTTCCAAATACACATATTTTTCGGTAAACAGTACATTCTTAAATACATTGCATTGTGCTGAACTATAAGCGTTTATGTGCACTGGTATATTAAAGTTACGAGCTATGTAATTTTGGTATGATTTGGTCATTTTGTGTGGGAGGTACAAAAAGGGGCGGGGTGATAACGCCCACTTTTTACAGGACTATAGGCACTATAACAGCATTACACTGTACAAAATTTCAAGTATTTGTATGCACTGGTATTAAAGTTACAAGCCGTTTACTTTGGTACGAAACGGTCCATTTGTGTGGGAGGTACCAAAAGGGGCTGTACAATGATGCCCATTTTTTACCGGACTATAGGCGCTACAAAAACAGTATACTGTAGAAAATTTCAAGCATTTTTATGCACTTGTATTAAAGTTATAAGCAGTTAAATTTTGATGCAAAATGGTCCATTTGTGTGGGAGGTACCAAAAGGGGCATGCCAACTTCACCCATTTTTCTCGAGTTAATAGCGACTAATATACTAATATTATGTGCAGAATTTCAAAAGATTCGAATAAGTAGTATAGAAGTTATTAAAGAATCAATATTTCACTAAATTTTAACCCTTTGTGTGGGAGGTACCAGAAGGAGTAGACCAATATGGCCCATCTTCGAACTCATCCGGAGATAGATCAAAATATTACCACATACCAAATTTGAAGTCAATCGGTTACTCCTTTCGAGAGTTATCGTGCGCACCAGCCAGCAGACACACAGACAGACAGACAGACGGACGGACATAGCTCATTCGACTTAAAATGACCCAAAACGGATTTCCTCCGAACATACTTAGGGTCTTAGATCACTCCTTCGATGTGTTACACTTTTTTCCGTAGCAAATGATATATACCCTCGTCACACTAAAGTGAGGGTATAAAAAGGAATGACAATAATATTGCTGTAGAACTAAAAGTCGAGCCATTTTCAAATATGTATAAACTGATTTGTCAGGGAAAAGTACTTTAAATATTGTTATGTTAAGATAGTTTCAGTGGTCATGAATTCTCATATTACATATATTGGATCTGCTCTGATTAACTAATATTTTTGGCTCTCAAATACTTTTGTCGGTTTGACCAAAGCTGATCATAAAATTCATTCATCGGCTGATAATAAAATACATCAGCAGGAAAAATGTCTAGTACAACACAACGTTAAGAATAAATGCAGAAATTATAAGTATTTGGATGTTTTAATAAATGATCAGTGGGACATATCGAAGGACGCACAGTGGTCTAAAATGGAAAAAAATGGACATAATTCTGCCATTTCAAAACCACTTATCGTATGGCGATGAAATTTTAGGTGTGTATACAAGAGGTATTAGAGAGTTTAAGTTCGAAACTTGGGCCCCCTATCTCATACAGGGGCGGAGCTACAGGGCCCTAAAGTCGACCGCCTCGGGTATATAAAATTTTCATCGGCTAACTTCTGAATGGAGTGTCCGGTTTAAGTGGCGTGTTTTTTGCTGTGGATACTCCTAGACCAGACCTACAATAAACATTTTATAGGTTGAAGATATCTTGAATAGTTTCCGAGATATGTGGATTTTAAATTTGAATTTTTCATTTTTTCGCCGACTTTTCCTTCGAGTTTAGCCAATATCTCAGTCAAAAGTTTACCGATTTTGTTCGCGTGTTTTTTTATGGATTGCCAATAAAATTTATAATATCACGAAAAAAAGAATCGATAAGATATGTGAAGAAATAAGAATGTTATGGCCCTATAAATTTAATTTTTTGAAAAAAAATTAATTTTTGGATATTTTTTGGCGAAAAATGTACAATTCGTATTTAGGTATTGTAGAAAAAATTTATACCCATTTTAAAGGAGACGTTTCACAGAATCTGATGGAGAAAATCCGAAGCCAAAATTTTAAATGGTGTGGTTGCCACCCTTCTCCGATTTGGACCTTTTTTTACATACATTTCAAAAGTTTGATCGATTTTCTCCAATCGCAAAGCTAAATTGTTAAATTTTTCTTTTTATTTATTTGTATTAGGGTATAACAAAATCCACTGCAAAGGGAATCCCGAGCGCGGCTTTTTATATCGAAGATATAGGACTAAAAGTAAAAAATCCAATTTTTGGCGATTTTTGATGTATTTTTTGGGAATTGAGGGATTTTCCATTAGAAAATTTCCAAATGTTGCATTTGATTATTATTTCTAATATCAAAATAAAGAACTTTAAAAAAAAATTCATCGAAATATATACATTTTTAAGAATTTTATGCCGTATTTACGTTTCTGTCTATATGTAAATTTTTTTTAAATTTTTCCCTACTTACTTGTACTTATTAGTTATTATATCAGTCAATATGCACTGATTTCTTGTAGATCACATGTTTTTATCAAACAATAATAAAATTTAGTAAGATTTACCATTCAGAAAACATTGTTTTGTGGCACTATTTCTAGGAAACCCTTAATCATTGACAGGTATAACCAGTAAGGAAAGGCAGAAAGTCGGGCGGGGCCGACTATATAATACCCTACACCTCCCTAACAAAGCGATAAGGGTCATTGCGATAATAATTTGTAATAATTGGTAAATGGGTAGGAACATATTATCTAATTCTGAAACGATAATCGCTAAATTAAGCAATATTTGTTCCTAAATTGAAACATCTTTCTGGAAAATTTTAATTATCGGAAGTAAAGTACAACTTCTATAGCGCTTTGAAACCAAATCAGGAGAAACATATGTATGGAGGTTATATATAAATCTGAACCGATTTTCCCTAAATACTCATTCATGTAAAAAGACCTCTTTCTGTCGAATTTCGTACTGATCGGATATAAAATACAGTCTCCACAGCGCTTACATGTCAAATCGGGGGTAACATATATATGGGGCTGTATCTAAATCTGAACCGATTTTCTCCGAATTTGGCAGTATTCCTTCATGTAGAAAAAAACTTCTTTTTGCCGAATTTCGCACTGACCGGATATAAAATAAAATTTTTACAGGGCTTACATGTCAAATCGGGAGTAACGTATATATGGGGGATATATCTAAATCTGAATTTAAAAGTGTTCATTCATATAAAAGGAAACCTCTTTCTGCCGAATTTCATACTGATCGGATATAAAATACAGTTTTTACAGAGCTTACATATCAAATCGGGGGTTACATATACGAGGGCTATATCTAAATCTGAACCGATTTTCTCCGAATTTAACAGTGTGCATTCATATAATAAGAAACCTCTTTCTGCCGAATTTCATACTGATCGGATATAAAATAAAGTTTTTACAGCGCTTACATGTCAATTCGGGGCTAACATATATATGGGGGCTATATCTAAATCTGAACCGATTTTAACCAAATTCAATAGGGATCGTCCTTGGGCCAAAAAAAAATATATGTGTAAAGTTTCGTCAAGATCGGAACATAATTGCGACCTGTACTTTGATTACAAAAATACATGCATAGACAGACGGACAGACAGACGGACATAGCTAAATCAACTCAGAAAATGATTCTGAGTCGATCGGTATAATAAACGATGAGCCTATTTCGGCTCCTTTTGGGTGTTACAAACAAATGCACAATGTTATAATACCCTGTACAGACAAACAGACACTCTCTTTTATATATATAGATAGACTAGCTGGACCCGGTCCACTTCGTTGCCCCAGACTTCAGATTTCCGATTCCGTCAATTTTTTAACCAATTACGTAGACTGCCATCAAATGCACATTCACAAAATTGCAACACTCTCGCTAACAAATTGTTGAAGGTATTTCAATTTCAGAAATTTGCTTATAAGGTTGGGGCCACGCCCATTGGTCCGATCGCAACCCTTTTTGGACCATTCACGTAGACTATCACCAGATCCATATGCAAAAAATTACAGCACTCTCGCTAAAAAATTGTGCAAGATATGAATCTCAATTTCCAAATTTGGTTTATATAGGTTGGGTCACCGCCATTAGTCTGATCCCTCCCATTTCCTGACCAATCACGTAGACTGCCGCCAGATACATATTCACAAAAGTAAAGCGCTTACTTAAACAAATTGTGCAAGATATCTCAATTTCAAAATTAGGTTTCTATGGGCGGTGCCGCCCTTTTTTGTGTAATCACGTAGACTGCGTGTGATGCACAAAATCACAGCACTCTCGCTAACAAATTGTGCATGATATCTCAATTTCAAAATTTTGTTTATATGGGCGGGGCCACGCCCATTGATCCGATCCTGCCACTTTTTAGACTATTCACGTAGGCTATCATCAGATACATATGCACAAAATTACAGAACTCTCGCTAAAAAATTGTGTAAGACATCTCAATTTCAAAATTTAGTTTATATGGGCGGGGCCACGGTCATTGATCCGATCCCGCCCATTTTTGGGCGAATCGCGTAGACTGTCATCAGATACATATGCCCAAAACTGCAGCACTCTCGATAATAAATTTTGCAAGATATTTCTATTTCAAAATTTGGCTTATATGGACGTGGCCACGCCCATTGGATCGATGCCGCTCATTTTTGGACCAATCACGTAGACTACCACCAGATATATATACACGAAATTAGAGCACTCTCGTTAACAAATTGTTCAATATATCTGAATTTCAAAAGTTGGCTTATATGGGCGGGGCCACGCTCATTGTTCCGCTCCCGCCCATTTTTGGACCAATCACGTAGACTACCACCATTTACATATACACAAAATTCCAGCACTCTCGCTAACAAATTGTGCAAAATATCTCAATTTCAAAATTTGGCTTATATGGGCGGGGCCACGCCTATTTGTCCGAACCCGCCCATTTTTGGACCAATCACGTAGATCGCCAACGGATATATATACACAAAATTCCAGGTCTCTCGCTAACAAATTGTGCAAGATATCACATTTGTAATATATGGCTTATATGGGCGGTGTCACGCTCATTAGTCCGATCCCGTAAATTTTTGGACCAATCACGTGGACTGTCACCAGATACATATGTATAACATTACATCACTCTAGCTAGCAAATTCTGCAAGATATATCAATTTCAAAATTTGGTCTATGTGGGCGGGGCCACGCCCATTGGTCCGATCCCGCCCATTTTTGGACCAATCACGTAGACTGTTCCCTGATACATATACACTAAACCACAGAAATCTCGCTAATAAATTGTGGAAAATATTTCAATTTCAAAATTTGGCTTATATGGGCGAGGCCACGCCCATTGGTCCGATTCCGCCTATTTTTGGAAAATTCACATAATCTGCCACTAAATGCATACACACAAAATTTCAGCACCCTAGCTAAAAATTTTTCTCAATATCAAAATTGGACCCATATGGGCGGGTCCACGCCCCCTTAATATATCGAAAATTCAAGTACCCTATTTTCAGCACCCCCTACACATGTACATTCTGTGAAAATTTCAAGATGATCGGTCTAGCCGTTTAGACGTCTATACGGAACAAACAAAAATACAAACAAACAAACAAACCCACAAACAAACCCACAAACATACACTCTCTTTTATATATATAGAAGATAGATAGATAGACTAGCTGAGCCCGGTGCGCTTCGCTGCCCATGTCAAAATTAGCGCTGTAGAAACTGTATTTTATATGCGATCAGTACGAAATTCGGCAGAAAGAGGTTTGTTATTACATGAAGGAATACTGCCAAATTCGGAGAAAATCGGTTCAGATTTAGATATAGCCCCCATATATATGTTACCCCCGATTTAAATTCAAGCGCTGTAGAAACTGTATTTTATATCCGATCAGTAAGAAATTCGGCAGAAAGAGGTTTCTTATTACACGAAGGAATACCGCAAATTTCGGAGAAAATCGGTTCAGATTCAGATGTATATGTTACCCCCAATTTGACATGTAAGCGCTGTAGAGACTGTGTTTTATATCCGATCAGTACGAAATTCGACAGAAACAGGTTTCTATTTTACATGAATGACTATTCAAGGAAAATCGATTTAGATTTATATGTAACCTCCATATATATGTTCCTCCAGATTTGGTTACAAAGCGCTATAGAAGTTGTACTTTACTTCCGATCATTACAAAGTTCTCCAGAAAGATTTTTCTCAATTTAGGAACGAATATTGCTTAATTTTGCGATTATCGGTTCAAAATACATTTACCAATTATTCCAAATTATTATCGCAATGACCCTTATCGCATTGTTAGGGAGGTGTAGGGTATTATATAGTCGGCCCCGCCCGACTTTCTGCCTTTCCTTACTGGTATTAGTAAAAAAATCACTGAATGAAAAAATACCGAATTCAGTGGAAAGTCCAGAAAATAGAAATGTATACTTATAAAATTTCCAAATTCTTGTTTCATTGATATTGCATCACATTATCATATTGCGATTGTATTGGAGTGAGCAGCTGTAATTATCGCATACCGAGCATTTTTGTTCATGTATTTACTATATAATACTTGCAAGATATATCAAAATATGGGCTGTGCCACGCCCACTGGTCCTATTCCGCCCATTTGTAAGCCAATCACGTAGACTGCTACCAGATACATGTACGCAAAATTTCAACACTCTCGCTAACAAAATGAGCGGTGGCACGTCCATTGGTCAGATCCTGCCTTTTTTTGGACCAATCACGCAGACTGCCACCATATACATATACACAAAATTCCAGCACTCTCGCTAACATATTGTGCAAGATATATCAATTTCGAAATTTGGCTTATAAGGGCGGAGCCACGCCCATTGGTCCGATCCCGCCCATTTTCTGAACAATTACGTAGAGTGCCACCAGATACATATACACAACATTGCAGCACTCCCGATAGCAAATTGAGCAAGATATCAAAATTTCAAAATTTGGCTTATATGGGCGGGGCCACGCCCATTGGTCCGGTCCCGCCCATTTCTTGACCAATTACGTAGAATGCCACCAGATATATACGTACAACATTACAGCACTCTAGCTAACAAATTGTGCAAAATATCTCAATTTCAAAATTTGGTCTATGTGGGCGGGGCCACGCCCATTGAGCCGATCCCGCCCATTTTTGGACCAATCACTTAGACTGTCACCAGATACATATACACAAACTTGCAGAATTCACGCCAATGAGTTGTGGAAAATATTTCAATTTCAAAATTTGGCTTATATGGGCGGGGCCACGACCATTGGTCCGATTCTTCCCATTTTTTGAAAATTCACATAACCTGACACTAAATGCATACACAAAAAATTTCAGCACTCTAGCTAAAAAATGTTCTCAATACCAAAATTTGACCCATATGGGCGGGTCCACGCCCACTTAATATATCGAAAATTCAAGTACCCTATTTTCAGCACCTCATGTACATTCTGTGAAAATTTCAAGATGATCGGTCAAGCCGTTTAGACGTCTATACGGAACAAACAAACCCACAAACAAATCAAAAGACCCACTTTTTTCAATTTTATTCCGATCGCGTCAAAGCTTGGTGGGGTTGCAGAAGTACTTTGGGTATGCTGTGTGATTAAAATACAGCTTCCTAGCGTGATACGTTATGAAGATACAGGGTGTCACAGTTGGAAATTTTGACCATTGTATCTCCTGACTACGTGGGCCGATTTGAATGAACGGTGGTTTATATGACAGCTATTTAGAAATGCACAAAATGTGCATTGATAATTGTTTGCAAATATTCAATTTTCATATTTTTTTCTCGCGACCTATGTTTTCCTCGCGATTTTAATTTTGTTCCGCGGATGGGATTCTATATCTTTAAACTACAAAAATGAAGCCCATTCTGTTTACTTTATCAATACGAATTTTCGCAATGGGATGAAAAGCACAACAAAAGCTGTGGAAATTTTAAATGTCAAACCTACTATTTTTTCATTATTTTTTTCGTATTATAAAGTGAGTTTATTCTAAGATGTGGACCGGAAACACGATTAATAAAATGTAATGGTGGCATTCTATAGCCAAATACGCCAGAACAACAAAAAACTTATTTCGGAAAAAGTCGACGTCGCATTTTTTACACAGGCCTACAATATTGCACTGGTCAAATCGAATCATAGTGAGAAGATAATCCGTATATAAAATCAAAAATGCAATATATATTCGCGTTTTTGAGATATTGTATTAATTATGTGATAAAAATGCTGATTTTACGCTTTTATGAATACAGAATCACGAAAGACGCACTTTTACCAAAAAAATTTGCAGGTTTCGCAAAATAATCGCTTTCCAATTAATACGAGTATTCAAAAACTGTAATAATCGTAAGTCATCTCCGAGATATCTCCCGGGAAACCTAGTCGGAAAAATCGTATTTTTAATATAGCTACAATTGGAAAAATAAAAAAAAATTAAATATGATATCTACGAGATGGTAAAAGATTTTGGCCCTTTATAAAATAAACTTTTAATTCGTTTGATACTAGTTTTAATTGGAAAGCGATTATTTTGCGAAACCTGACATTGTTTTTTTGGTAAAAGTGCGTCTTTTGCGATTCTGTATTCATAAACGCGTAAAATCAGCATTTTTATCACATAATTAATACAATATCTCAAAAACGCGAATATATATTGCATTTTTTATTTTATATTCGGATTAAGAATATCAAAATCCTTCGAGATCGTGTCCAAAATCTTCCCACTATGATTCGATTGGACCTGTGCAATATTGTAGGCCTGTGTAAAAAATGCGAAGTCGACTTTTTTCGAAATAAGTTTTTTTGTTGTTCTGGCGTATTTGGCTATAGAATGCCACCATTACATTTTATTAATCGTGTTTCCGGTCCACATCTTAGAATAAACTCACTTTATAATATGAAAAAAATAATGAAAAAATAGTAGGTTTGACATTTAAAATTTCCACAGCTTTTGTTGTGCTTTTTATCCCATTGCGAAAATTCGTATTGATAAAGTAAACAGAATGGGCTTCATTTTTGTAGTTTAAAGATATAGAATCCCATCCGCGGAACACAATTAAATCGCGAGGAAAACATAAGTCGCGAGAAAAAAATATGAAAATTGAATATTTGCAAACAATTATCAATGCACATTTTGTGCATTTCTAAATAGCTGTCATATAAGCCACGGTTCATTCAAATCGGCCCACGTAGTCAGGAGATGCAATGGTCAAAATTTCCAACTGTGACACCCTGTATCTTCATAACGTATCACGCTAGGAAGCTGTATTTTAAGCACACAGCATACCCAAAGTACTTCTGCAACCCCACCAAGTTTTGACGCGATCGGAATAAAATTGAAAAAAGTGGGCCTTTTGACGTGTTTTTCCCCATATATAGATTTAAAAAAGATTTTTAAAATTTTACTGACTTTTTCGAATTTAAAATGTTTCTCAATCCATCAAAGCAATTTACCATTACGCAAAATTATATGATTTAAATTTTAATCGAGTTTTGCAAGCATATATAAAATCTAAAAAATTGCAGATTATTGAAGATTATTCCTTTAAATTGTTAAAATACTGAAATACAAATTAATCTTTTTTCGGAAACATTAGTTTAAACAAGTAAGAAAGTTTCAGTCGGGTAAACCGACTAAGGTATACCCTCACTTTGTGAGTAATGTAATATATAACATTACACCAATAAATCTGTCAATTTGTGTGGGAGGTACCAGAAGGGGTTTTCCAAAATACACATATTTTTCGGTAAACAGTACATTCTTAAATACATTGCATTGTGCTGAACTATAAGCGTTTGTGTGCACTGGTATATTAAAGTTACGAGCTATGTAATTTTGGTATGATTTGGTCATTTTGTGTGGGAGGTACAAAAAGGGGCGGGGTGATAACGCCCACTTTTTAGAGGACTATAGGCACTACAACAGCATTACACTGTACAAAATTTCAAGTATTTGTATGCACTGGTATTAAAGTTACAAGCCGTTTACTTTGGTACGAAACGGGCCATTTGAGTGGGCGGTACCAAAAGGGGCTGTACAATGATGCCCATTTTTTACCGGACTATAGGCGCTACAAAAACATTATACTGTAGAAAATTTCAAGCATTTTTATGCACTTGTATTAAAGTTATAAGCAGTTAAATTTTGATGCAAAATGGTCCATTTGTGTGGGAGGTACCAAAAGGGGCATGCCAACTTCACCCATTTTTCCCGAGTTAATAGCGACTAATATACTAATATTATGTGCAGAATTTCAAAAGATTGGAATAAGTAGTATAGAAGTTATTAAAGAATCAATATTTCACTAAATTTTAACCCTTTGTGTGGAAGGTACCAGAAGGAGTAGACCAATATGGCCCATCTTCGAACTCATCCGGAGATAGATCAAAATATTACCACATACCAAATTTGAAGTCAATCGGTTACTCCTTTCGAGAGTTATCGTGCGCACCAGCCAGCAGACAGACAGACAGACAGACAGACAGACGGACGGACATTGCTCATTCGACTTAAAATGACCCAAAACGGATTTCCTCCGAACATACTTAGGGTCTTAGATCACTCCTTCGATGTGTTACACTTTTTTCCGTAGCAAATGATATATACCCTCGTCACACTAAAGTGAGGGTATAAAAAACATATTTCGGTGAAAACATACTTTTGTTTAGAACAACATCGTCTCAAACATATAATATTTGTGTGTGTCAAATATAATATACTTGTACTATGTATGTTTCTAACAAAATATGTCTGGGACCATGTAATACAGAAGCGATTTTCTTAGCGTGTATTTATTCAAAATCATCATTAATTCTCAACACATTAATCAAAGTATCATTATTGAAGATTATACGAATTCAAGAATTTAACGAACATTTAAAATTAAAAAAAAATGACTTTAAATTGTTTAAAACCCCAAAACTTGGCTTCAATTTAAGATATTAATATATTTTCTAAAAAGAACCAGTAAGGAAAGACAGAACGTCAGGCGGGCCGACTATATAATACCCTACACCTCCCTAACAATGCGAAAATGGGCATTGGGATTAGAATTTGGCAGTGTTCAAACATGTTATAAGAAAACAACTCTCTCTGCCGAATTTCGTTCTTATCGGATATAAAACTCGGTTTCTACAGCGCTTACATTTCAAATCGGGTGAAACATATATATGGGGGCTATATCTAAATATGAAAAGATTTTCCCCGAATTTGATAGTATTCATTCATGTAATAAGGCAACTCTCTCTGCAAATTTCGTACTGATCTGATGTAAAAAACAGTTTCTACAGCGTTTACATGTCAAATCGGGGGTAACATATATATGGGGGCTATATCTAAATCTGAACCGATTTTGACCAATATCAATAGAGATCGTCCTTGAGCCAAAAAAAAGTACACTGTGCTAAATTTCATCGTAATCGGACCATAAATACGACCTGCACTTTGATTACAACGATACATCTACAGACGTATAGACGGGCATGGTTAAATCGACTCAGGAAGTGATTCCAAGTCGACCGGTATAATAAACGGTGGGTCTATCTATTCTCCTTCTGGGTGTTACAAACAAATTCACAAACTCATAATACCCTGGACCACAGTGAGGTGTAGGGTATAAATACATATTTGTTTCGTAAATATTAGTCCCTAATAAAAACCAGTAAGGAAAGACAAAAAGTCGGGCGGGGCCGACTGTATAATATCCTACACCTCCCTAACAATGCGGTAAGGGTGCATTGCGCTAATAATTTAGAATAATTGGTTTCGTTTCAGTTAACAAAGTACTTAGTTCCATCTTCTCATCATGGCTTATTTCAAGGAGGAATTGAAGATGTTGATTATAATAAACTAGATCTGAAACGATAACCTTTAAATGTTTAAAAATTCGAAGATTGTTTTGTTCCGGAAGGAACAAATAGATCATAAACTTGGATCACAAACCTCATTATTGCCAAATTATATAAGATCGGACGTAAAATGCTGTTTCAGCACCGCTTAAATACTAAATAGGCAGGAACATATATGTTTGGCTATATCTAAATCTGAACCGATTTTCCCCAAATTAAGCAGTATACTTTCCTGAATTAAGAAACTTCTTTCCGGCAACTTCTGTAATGATGGAAGTAAAGTACAACTTCTAAAGAGCTTAGATACCAAATCGGGAGGAACATATATATGGGGGGTCATGTCCAAACTGAACCGATTTTCCCCAAATTTGGCAGCGTTTATTCATGTAATAAGAAACCTCTTTCTGTCGAATTTCGTACTGAACGGAAATTAAATACAGTTTCTACAGCGCTTATATGTAAAATCGGGGGTAACATATTTATGGCGGTTATATCCATATATGTATATGGGGGTTATATCTAAATAGGAACCCATTTTCACAGAAATTGGCAGTACTGATCGGGTATAAAATACAGTTTCTACATCGCTTACAATTCCAATCAGAGGTAACATATATATGGGGCTATATCTAAATCTGAGCCGATTTTCCTCAAATTTAGTATTGTTTCTGTGTGTATCAAGAAACTTCTCTCTGTCAATTTGTATACAAATCGGTTCTCAAATATTGCTTATACAGTGCGTATATATATATGTTAATCTGAACCGATTTAAACTCAAATGCATCGTTCTTGGGCAGAGAAAGATATGTGTAAAGATTCGTTGAGATCGGACCATAATTGCGACCTCTACTTTGATTACAAGAATACATGCGCAGACAGACAAGAATACATGCACAGACAGACTGACAGACTTGTATAATTCAACTCAGAAGGTGATTCTAAGTCGATCGGTACTATAAACAATGGGTCTATTTCTTCTCCTTTTGGGTGTGGTGTAGGTTATAATAATATTTTTTTTTTAATTTGTAACAATTTAAAAAAACGAAAAGTCGAAAGAACCGACTTTAAAAATCCGACGGTTCGAGTTATTCGAAAATGCTGAAAAATCGGAAACCGATATGCGGTTTTAAAAGAGATACCGATTAACCGGTGCGGTTATTGATCACCCCAGTCATCATACATTCCATACCAGTCCGCAAAAAATAGCGTAAATTTTTTTAAAAAACGGACATTATAGTTTACATTATGAATCTAAATGAACCCTAATGGCGCTGTTGTTAGTGTCAGTCCTTGTGAATTTCATTATGACAAATTTTAAACTGTGAAAATGTTTCACAAACACGCGTCAAATAATAATTGTAATAACAAATGCATGAACATTTCCGCGTCCTCCCTTAACCATCCGACATCTCATTGCATAAATTAAATGTTCTCTCTCTAAATTTGAAACTAGACAAAGTATCTTAATAATTTGCTACAACACTTACAGATCTGTGTTTATTTACCCCCACCCTCAGTCCCTTCATCAGCAGAATAATAATGAAAAATTTGCGCGAACTTCAAACACAAATCCTTTGGATTGTAACGCAAGTATTTTTGCACCAGAAATTCTCTCCGGCACAGAAGGACGCACTTCAAAAATTAAAAAGAATAACAAGAATTTAACAGTAACAGTAAATGTCAAACTTAGACAAGACTATAAATTATGCAACTGACTTTGGCAATGTCAAAAGTCCCACTCCAGTGGCAACACAAGTCTGAAGCGACAAAGCGACACTCAAGCGACGCCACCCCTCTCCAGGAATGAACGATACCCCAAATACCAGTGCAATTTGTATCCGTTTTAGGAGCAGTTGTATATACACAGCGATGAAAGTAGGGATAATGTACAGTGAGGTCCACGAGTTAAGGCTCATTTCATAGCCTTATACTTTTGCAATCACATCAATTGGAGTAAATAAACCGTAATCCTGCGAATGGAAGTTCTATCGCAACGAATTTGCCTTTTGGGGTTGAAATAATGTACTCGTATGTACATCGAACTATGAATTCGGAATGTAAAAACTCAGGGTCCAGAGGATGAAACGGTACGATTTAATATTATATGTGCAATCTCATAATGGTAATCAGCAACTGAGGTGATTCTTGATTTTGTATGTTTTGACATATGTAACAGGTGGCGCAAAAGTAACCTTTCGATGTTTTTTGTGCCAAAGTCACCGATCGATTATTGGTCAAATAAATAGTCATCAATATTCCGCGTTCTGGAGCAGTGTAGCGTAACATTGTTTATTAACGTGTATTTCGCATGTGTTTACTACACAAATGTCAACATTAGGTATTAGGGGCCAATCGCAAAATTTATAGCATTTTCTGATAGGAGGATTACTTTTGCGCCACCTTGTATTTATGGATGAATATTTCCAATCTGATCGATGGCAACCATTTAACTTTTCTAACTTTCAGACTGATTCAATTTTTAATTTATATACTCAAAAGTAAGCTAAGTCTAGTTAGCATGTTTTAACCCTGATGTTAGGTTAAGCCCATATGGTCCAATTTTTGGCTTCTTTACTTTGTAAGTTTTGAACGGTGATATATACTGACTTAGTTTGAAACAATGCTATTTTCAAAAATTCAGCTTTCTGACTCAAAAGAAGACTGAGAAAATTAAAATGTTACGAATCTTAGGTTAAGGGACCATTTGGTCCATAGTATATTTTCTTTTATTTCCTTTACATTTACTATCTAAAAATAAGTACTTATTTGTTCCTTTGACAATATTTGTCATTACATGATGAGCAAAATGTTTTTCGATTAGTTTTGCAAATAAACTTGCTGCAAATGGAGCATTTTATATCAGATTTAGATTTGCAGCAGCTACAAATTCCCCGCTTTCGAGCCCCTGAACTAGAAGTAGCATTATTTGAGGAGGCCTCTGAAAGGTGTGCTGAGAACTCTTGTTGAGGTAATCTAGTTCGTTTCGTCATATACGCCTTAGCCAAACAAAGTGCAAGTTGCCGCAAAAACTCTGGTCTCCTGCGATTCCGATCAGCTGGATGCCATGAAACATCGATTTCAGAAAAAAGTATGTACGCATTCAAAGCGGATATATCAAGTATGTTTGCAAATAAATACAATGTTCGGCCATTGATTTGTTTTGAGTTTTGTGCTATAGGAGCCAATCATTTGATCAACAGTATCTACGCCACCTAAAAGAGCTAAAGTATAAGAAATTATAGGCAAACAAAAAAACTAGCATACCTTTTGTTGAATTGGAATAAGAAACAATCTCTGGTTTTTTCTTCAATCCACTCTCATCAACTGCAGCTGTCTTGTGCATTTTACTAATCAATACCGCTGCTTTGTTTTTGTGGCTGATGTACGATAGTAATGTTGCAATGTCATTGAATGCGAATGTAGACTTGTACAGGGTTGCCCATATTCGACGGACCCATGTTTTTTTAAAAAAAAATCAAAGAAAAAAATAAAAATTAATTTGTTCCAAGTAGATTTGTTTACATCAATTTTTGAATATGATATCTCTCAAATGGCCGCCTCTGGCGTTGATGGCGTATTGTGCCCTTTTTGCAGCATTTTCCATCGTTTTCGCCAACATTTCGGCCGGAATAGCGGCTATTTCTTCACGAATGTTGTCCTTGAGCTCTTCTACGGTCCTTGGCTTGTTAACGTAAACCTTTGACTTCAAATATCCCCACAAGAAGAAGTCAGGTGGCGTCAAATCGGGCGAACGCGGTGGCCAGTCCAAATCACCACTTTTCGACATCAAACGGCCCGGAAACAAATTCTTCGGAAAATCGATTGTTATGCGACTTGTGTGCGGTGGAGCGCCGTCTTGTTGAAACCAGAACTGCCTCATACGCTTTCGACGAATAATTGGCATCACAAAATTGGTCATCATGTCGCGATAACGCTCCTGGTTGATGGTAACAGCATGGCCATTTTCGTTTTGGAAGAAAAACGGCCCAATGACCGTTTTCGCACTAACGCCGCACCAAACTGTGACTTTTTCGTCATGAAGAGGCAATTCTTGAATCTCCTGAGGATTTTCAGTGGCGTAAATACGGCAATTTTGCTTATTTACGGTCCCATTCAATGTGAAATGGGCTTCATCGGATAGTTTTTTGAGTTTTTTTGAGTTTTCACAATTCTTCTGTTGAATGTAAATTTCAACTATTTCAGAGCGCTCGCGTGGCGTGTATTGTTCCATGGTAAAAATCTGCTTGGACTGACGCTTCAAACGCGGTATGTCATTAAGCGATCTGACATCTCTGTCAAAAGTTATGGCGTTGCCAGATGGGTCCGTCGAATATGGGCAACCCTGTACAAAGGGAGTTTTTTGACAGTCAGCAATTTCGGAGGAATGAAAGTTTTATTTAGCGTACTGTTCCCACATATGTAAGTTTTCTTTCATGAAGTTTTTTTACCAACTCAAATGTGGAAAAAAAAAATTATCGCCTGTTATATTTTGCCCTTTCAAGCCTTCTGTCAAGTCCAATACAACGCGTTCTCCTTGGTTCCTTTCAGGCTGTGCATTTCTAGGTTTACCAAGGTATGGTTGTATTTTTCACACGTACCCTGACTTTGAGTCCACCGATAACCAAAACTTCAAACCATATCTTGCTGGTTTTGATGGCATAAACTGTCGAAAAGAACATCGCCCCCCTGAATGCAACAAGTTGCTCATCAACGGTGTCATTTTCGTGACAGTTGTAAGACGTTGGAAGAAGTTGTTGCCAACGATCCCACAATTCACGAGTAGGAGCATATTTATCGCTACTACTCTATAATCGAAACGGTAATCAGGAATGTCTCTTCATACATAATTGATCGGAAAATGGTGCGGTCAAATTTTGCATCAAATAAACCATGAACATCTTAATTTTTTCCGCTGTTATGATTAATTTTGTATGAGTTAACTATTTTTCTGAAGTAATGAAAACAAGAATGTACTTACCGACATACGCCGTCACAGCATGTCACTGCATCTAGACACTGAAAATCGAGTAGGTCCTGGTTGTGCTGAGATAATATTCTCAGCCACAGTTCCAATAGGCTGAGGTAATGGAGTTGCACTCCATACCATCTTGTTTTTAGCTAAAAAAGGGATCAACAGAGCTAGCTGCAGCTAAGTCGGGTTCCTGTTCACTATCTGTTTTAGAAAAACTTGTTTCGTTATCTTCCAAAATATAATCAATATCGGAATCTGAAATATCCGAGTCACTTTCTGCATTGAGCACTTCTTGTATCTCATCTTCGTTCAAATACGCCATTTCGTAAAAAACACTATTGAACTATTGAAAGCGACACACAACCAAAACAAAGCACTGCAAATTTTCGTGCTTCTTGACAACAAAAATATAAGTTGTTTTTTACATAAGCTATGTTGAGTAAGGAAATAATGCAAAAAGGGAAATCCCACATTTTTACATTAGCTGTGTTGGGTAAAGAATAAATAACTTATATATAGGAAGTATTGAAACAAAATAGATACACAACGAATAAGATTGTATTGGTATTTTGTATGAAAATTGCAGTATTGATCAAATTGGTATTTTGTATGAAAATTGCAGTATTGATCAAATGGTGCCTTAACCTAAGATTCGTAAGTTTTTTCTAACCTATATACATATAGCATGTTTTAACATTTTTAAATTCTGAATATTTCGAATCACATTTTGTAAAAATTTGTTTTTATCAGTCAACACAATCTATACTTAATAACTCAAACTTGAGAAACTCTGTATTTATTAAACATGTAAATTTCAATGACAGTAACTTATGAACAAATAAATTTAATTAACATTTTTTCTTCAATAAATAGCAGATTCATTATTATTATATCATTAGTTTGAAATTTATATTTCAAATGCAGAAATTTCGGAAACTGTAAATGATAAAGATTTGGCGCAAGTTTTTGTAGAATTCAGTCAAGGTAAACGAGTTCAGAAAACAGAAACACGTCTCTAAAAATTTTGTATAGGAGAAATTTAAAAGGCCCAAACTTAAATATTTAGATTGCAAGTTTTATACCAATTATTTGACAGGCTATGAAACTGAAGATTCAATCACAAAAATTTTAAGGAGAAAGTTTCTTTTGCGATTATTTTTTGTGTAAATGCATATGTAATGTATACATCTGTAAATATTACTGTGAAATTTTGTATGACGGTATATATATAATATATAATGGTGGCGCTTAAGTCTCGGTATGTTACCCCCCGATTTGATATGTAAGCGCTGTAGAACCCGTATTTTATATCCAATCAGTCCGAAATTCGTTAGAGAAAGGTTTCGCGTTACACGAATGAACACTGCCGAATTTTGGGAAAATCGGTTCAGATTTAGATATAGCCCCCATATATATAAGTATGTTACTCCCGATTTGGTATCAAAGCGCTATAGAATTTGAACTGGTGGAGCTAAATACTTTGTTAACTGAAACGAAAACAATTATGTCAAATTGTTAACGCAATGATCCTTGTTTGTTAGGAAGATGTAGGGTATTATATATGTCTGTCCTTACTGGTGATTTATGTAAATTTGACCAAGGACCTATGTAGGAACCTGCTAAATATGTTTCTTTGAGCCTAAAATTCACATGTTTTAAGTAATTTTGCTGAAGCTTTGCATTTTGAATTCTACTTTGATATTAATTCATCAGAAAAAGCAAAACCAGTAAGGAAAGTCTAAATCGGGCGGCGCGGACTATACGATACCCTACACCACTCTAGCATGATTGGATAACAATGAAATATTCAATGTATACTTCAACTAAAATTTGATTACCCAATTTACATTTAGTACGGCTCTGCCTCTGTAGCCAAATCGAACGAAGCTTATATAAGGGACCTATATCTAAATCTGAACCGATTTTCTTCAAGCAATCAAGAAACTCTACCATGCTAAATTTCAAAACAATTAGATGTAAAATACAGTTCCTATAGGGCTAAAGGGTTAAATCGGACGAAACATATATGTGGGTGCCATTCTTCTTAACAGGTACGAAAGGAAATTTCAACGCAACAACTTTAGATGGACAGACAGAAGGACAGACAAGCATCGTTAAATCGACTCAACTAGTGATTCTGAGTCGATCGGTATACCTTAAGGTGGGGTAGCAGTAATATTTATAAGTGTTACAAACATCTGCCATGAAACAAACCTATAATACCCTGTACCACAGTGCGGTGTACCATATCGGTATATGCTTTGCTCTTAAATATATTTGTTTAAGCCATTGATAACACATTTTCCAAACAATTAGGGTAAAACTTTGTAGCTTTATTTTTGTATACCCCCACTTTAATGAAACGAGGGTATATGTTTGTACCCTGAAAAAAAATTGTCATAAAATTAAAGAAATGCTCCAAAGACGTCCTTAGCTTTTAAAATAAGTACATTTTGTACTTAAAATTAAGAATATTTATTTACAATTAAGTAAGTTACTTAATGTTAACGGAATTATCTACATTTTAGGTACAAAATGTACTTATTTTAAACACTAATGACGTCTTTGGAGCCTTTCTTTAATTTTAGTAAAATTTTGTTCAGTGTATATACATTTGCTACGGGCCAAAAGTGTAACACATCGAAGGAGTGTCCTAAGACCCCAAGTAGGTTCGGCGTATATCCGTTTCGGGTCCTTTTAAATCGAATGATTAATGTCCGTCCTTCTGCCTGTCTGTCCGCTAGTACGCCCGATAACAAGAGGAGTGACCGATTGACTTAAAATTTGGTATGTGGTTGAGGTTAAGTTCGAAGATGGGCCATATTTCTTGACTCCTTCTAGTACCTCCCAAATAAAGGGTTAACATTTGGTGAAATATTTCGTCTTTAATAATACTTTAATAATTGTGCATACAACAACGTAAGATTATTCCCTACACCAAACTATGGTACAGGATATTATAACTTTGTGCATTTGTTTGTAACACCCAAATTGAGTCGATCGTATATTACACCGACCGAATTAGAATTACTTTCTGAGTTGATTTAGCAATGTCCGTCTGTTTGTGCAAGTATTTTCGTAATCATATACATATAGCCCCCATATATATGTTACCCCCGATGTGATATGTAAGATGTGTAGAAATTGTATTTCATATTACATGAATGAACACTGCCAAATTTGGGAAAATCGGTCCAGCTGTAGATATAGCCTCATAGTTACGAGTATATGTTTACCCAGATTTGGTATCAAACCGCTATAGAAGTTGTACTTTACTTGCGATCATTACAAAATTTGGCAGAAAGAAGTTTCCTAATTTAGGAAGGAATATGCTTAATTTGGGGATAATCGGTTCATATTTAGATATAACCACATATAAAATTGTAAACTGTATTTTATGTCCGATCTTAAATAATTTGGCGGAAGAGAGGCTTTTGATGCAAGTTTATAAAAATCTATTTAGATTATATATAGTCCCACCTACTTGTTCCTTCCGATTCTTGATCTTTGAACGATTACTGCGCATTTTAAGTTTAGTGTTTGAGATCTATATATTCAAATCGTCCTTAGAATTTGGTTTTAGGCGGAGGTGGAGCTTAGAACTTTGTTTAACTGAAACGAAACCAATTATTCCAAATTATTATCGCAATGCCCCTTTTCGCATTGTTAGGGATGAGTAGGGTATTATACAGTTGGCCTGCCGGACTTTCTGTCTTTCCTTACTGGTTTTATAGTACCTACAGTCTGTAGAAAAAACGTACTACAAAATGTTAACAGCAACAATTTTACACAGTGAAAAGTTGATAGCAGTAGCACGTCTGAATAAATTCCCGAAGAAAAAAATAATAAATTCGAAGATTTTGTTCTACACATAAGTACTAAATCACATTCTCGAATCTAATGATCGACCACCAATCCACCAATGTGTTGCAGGTTTGAGAGGGGCGTTTTGATGCTCAAACTAGCATTACAATGCTGGCCCGGGGTCCTCGTAAAACTTGTGGAAAGCATTCCCTCACCTTGGGACAGCGCAAAACTGAAAATGGTAAGGAACCCTGTACTCATAAAACCCACATTCTATGTCAGAGGATGGTTCTGTAAGGTATCGTCAGAGCGCATTCTCGCGTCATTGGCGCACAAGATTCGAGCCTTGAAGTGGGGAAGTGATCGCGATGGTTCTCTCTTGGTGGTAGGCATAGGCCTGTATTCCAAATATAGCCCTGTCAAGACAAATGGAATGGCATTTGTCGGGTGTTGGAAATCTTTTTAAAGATTGGATAAACCCCGATTGGCAGTGCAGTTAAATCGAGCCCAAACACGAAGGCACCGCCTGCAGTGGCAAACGAAGGTAGTGAACAGAAAGAATCGAGAGAGGCACTACCAAAAAGTGTGGTGGAAGTGGTCCATGACATCGCCAAATTGCCGATAAGATCATCAGTTTTGCAGAAAGTTCCCAGCAAAGGTGGTGATAAGAATATGAAGAGGGCCACAAAAACCCAAAGCGACAAAAAACAACACCGCCTCCCAAGAAGTAGAAGTAATATCGCCGATAATATCACCAATTTTGCAGAATTTTCCCAGCAAAGGTGGTGATTGGAATAGGTACACCCAGGAAAATAATTGGGCGGAATTCGATTGTAACAATAAAAAAATAGTACTAGCAACAAAAATGATATTGCCTACACCGTGTGTCGGTTGTATTTGTATATGAATAGTTGAAACAACAATAATAACATGGATACGATCGAATGAATTTGCTTGCAACTAAATCGATGGTTCTATCAATAGAATTAAGATTGTTTTTTTCATTGACACTCGGTTAGTTGTGGTAACCAATTTTAAACTTTCATTATAGTACCATATGATCAATTTTTGGTTGTGACAACTAATGTTTTATTTTTGACAACAGAAATTGTATCAATAGACCGAAGAATATTACTGCAACGAATAATTGGTTACTACAACAGAAACAATATTAATAAATAATCGTTTTTTATACCCTCACTTTAGTGTGACGAGGGTATATATCGTCGGTGCGCCGACAAAAACTCCTATGTGTAATTTTTCGAATTTTTTTTTATTGTCGTATTAGAACGTCCTAGCGGTCAAACGACTACCCACCAAAGCATTTTGCGCTATCTTGACCGGTTCCGAAGTTACCAAAAACTCCTATGTGTATCCCTCTATAGCAATGCTCCGACAAAAACTCCTATGTGTAGTAGGCACAGCCTGTCCCAAGGGATAGAAGGTTGGCTTCGATTTACGCCAAAAAACCGCTAATGAGGTTTTGTTCAGAATCATCCCCTCTATTCGACAATGAATAGATCAAAATTGGATCTGCTTCCATTCGCGAGTTATCGCGAAAACAGAACTTTTACTCAAAACAAACTTAATAGCTTTGATTTGAAAAGAAAAACGCTGAAATTTAGAACTGTAACACAATTTCCTTTAAATATGATTATTTGTAAGACGCTTTGTAACGTCCGCGACATTTGCCATGTTTTTATATTGCGCATTTTGTGTAATCCATAAAACCGACGTTCACCGCCAAATTCATCCAAAAATATTATACCGAATTTAATAAGATTAATATATTTGCATTCTATAATCTCTGAGGAATAGATTAATATCAGCGTTTTCGCGAAAAATATCCATCTACGAATAAATATTGTACAAAAAAAATTAGTTCGGAATTATTTTACTATATAATGCTATTATCTCGCGAATTATCAGTTCTAGAGAAAAGTAGTGGAGGACAGCTTGGGAGATAAGCGAAAGGCCTACAACTCTTTCTTTAACAAACAAAATGTATAGTAATTTGGTAAGGATTTACAGTGTGTCTAAACTTTTGTATGCTTTTCCCTTTATATGAGGCATATTTTGATCTGACACATTGCAAATCCCTACCAAATTATTATAATTTTGTTTGTTAAAGAAAGACTTGGAGTCGTTTTTAATATCTCCCAAACTTTCTTTCACCACTTTTTCCTAGGACTGGCCGTTCGCGTAATAATAGCATTATATAGTTAAATAATTCTGAACTAAAATGTTTTTGTTCGAAATGTATTCGTCGCGGGATGTTTACGGAGGAAATGCAAATGCCAATCTATCCCTCAGAAATCATAGAATGTAAATATATTAATTTTAATAAATTCGCAATAATATTTTTGTAAAAATTTAGCGGTGTAATTCGAATTTTTGGATTACAAAAATTTCGCTATAGAATAATATAGCAAATATCGCGAACATTACAAAGCGTCTTACAAGTGTTCATATTTATGGGAATTTATGTTATAGTTTTAAATTTCCGCGATTCAATGTAATTAAGTTCGGTTTTTTGGTTAAACATTGTATTTATCGCGATAACTCGCGAAAGGAAGCAGATCAGATTTTGATTTCTTTTTATCTGTGTAGAGGGGATGATTCTGTACAAAACCTCATTAGCCGTTTTTAGCCACAATCCAGGCCAACTTTCGTTTGCTTGAGGTACGCTGTGAACATTCAAATATCAAAACTCCTATGTGTAAATTTTTTGTTCTATAAATATTTAAAATGCTCCAAACAAAACATCCTATGTGTCGATTTTCATGAAAACCATTTACCACGTCATGGGCTTTTCACATATACGATTTTTGTTATGATATATTGGTGGTAAATAATTAAAAGAAAAATTCAAAAATCTGAGATATTAAAAATATCGCGATTTGACGAAATAGCTACGTTTTTTGTCTCTCCTGAAAACTAGTAAAAAAACACATAGGAGTTTTCGTCGGCGCACCGACGATATCATTTGCTACGAAAAAAAGTGTAACACATCGAAGGAGTGATCTAAGACCCTAAGTATGTTCAGCGGATATTCGTTTTGGGTCATTTTAAGATGAATGAGCAATGTCCGTCCGTATGTCTGTCTGTCTGTCTGTCTGTCTGTGTGTCTGTCTGTCTGCTGGCTGGTGCGCACGATAACTCTCGAAAGGAGTAACCGATTGACTTCAAATTTGGTACGTGGTAATATTTTTTTCTATCTCCGACTAAGTTCGAATATGGGCCATATTGGTCCACTCCTTCTAGTACCTCCCCCACAAAGTGTTAAAATGTTGTGAAATATTGAATCTTTAATAACTGCTATACTACTTATTCGAATCTTCTGAAATTCCACACATAGCATTAGTTTATTAGTCTCTATCAACTCGAGAAAAATGGGCCATGTTGCTACGCCCCTTTTGGTACCTCCCACACAAATGCACCATTTTGCACCAAAAGTTATCAGCTTATAACATTAATACCAGTGCATAAAAATACTTGAAATTTTGTACAGTGTAATGCTTTCATAGTGCCTACAGTCCAGTGAAAAATGGGTGTCATATTCACGCCCCTATTGGTACCTCTTACACAAAGGTACCATTTGGCACCAAAAGATAACGGCTTATAACATTAATACCAGTGTATAAAATACTTGAAATTTTTTACAGTGTAATGCTTTTATAGTCTTTTGCACTGTGAAAAATGGACGCTATTTCCACGCCCCTTTTTGTATCTCCCACACAAAGGTACCATTTTGCACAAAAAGTTAAGAGCTCACAGCATGAGTACCAATGCACGTGTTTGCTTGTTAGAATGCATGGAAATAATACCTCAGGGGAAGCGTAATTGTATTGACTCCTGAACGCAATGAAATAATGCACTATTGTGTTAATACTAACTTGTTGTAGTATTTTTATTCAAAGGTTGTTTATAAGGAAAATAAAATGGCTTTAATACTAATTTAATTCAAATGATTATTAAAAATAATTCAGTATTCAATAGTCTTAAGTTATGAAGTATTTTTAATGTTAAAAGATTCAATTACTCACTATCAGAAGGTAAGCTGGCGGCAGGTTTATTACCGATTTGTTTTTATAATAAAGGTTTTTAACAAGATGCTTGAAGATTTCGTTTTGATTCCCAGCCTACTGCACCTGAAAAGTAAAATATATATGTATGTCAGACATATACATTACTATTTAAAAAAACAATACTTACGGTAGAGTGCCTTCATACATTTTTTATTATTAAGAAGTCGTTTTTTCCCCTGAACACCGAAAACATTGTATCTCCACTGCCAAGAAGGAACTTTATTGTTGCAGTCTATAAGATAGAAATATAAAAATATTTTATATTTTATTAATAACAAGTAAAAAGTACTTTTAATTATATAATTTCGGATTGTAGCGTGATTTTAACAGACTGACATGTAAGCGGAATTTAGTATGCCCTGTAATAATAATAGTATTGCTTCAATTTACCATTGCTCCTTTGGTATCCGAGTTAATTTCGTGTTCAACAGCTTCAAATTCTTTTTGTGACGAAATGGGAAACATTTTTGTGTACTTCTGTTGTATACTTTCAGGGGAAAGATTTGTCTTCAACACGACTTTTATCTCCGACAACAGGTCCACTATAATCCGTCTTTGATTTGCAGAATTCTCTGGAAAATCAAATATGTTAGTGAAATCAATAAGAATGTTATGAGTGTTTAGTACCTTGTAATTTAATCATTTCTTCTCTTAGCTGCTTTACTTCCATTAGGTAAGTTTTGGCGTTTTCTTCTGAGTTAGTTTGCATTATCCATAATAAATTGTCAGTAATAAATTGTCAAAATGGTTGTCAGTACTACACACATATTCACTGGTAAATTCGATTGTTGTACAGTTACTGTTGTCATAAACAGAAGGATTTAAAGCACTCACATTTACATTAATTTCTTTTCTTATTAGTCTCTTTATTTGTCTTTTACCGACCGTTTAGTCTTTTATTGTTTGCTTCATATTTATATTTATATATGTACATATACGTATATCAGACAGAACCGAACACAAAACACCACCACCGCTACTACTTTTGTGTATAACTACCAACGCACAAAAAAATTGGTACAGCAAAAAAAAATGAATTTGCGTAGCGACGACCGGACTTCTCGATTGCAAAATATCAACTAATTTATTTTTCTCTCTATCGCTTTTCATTTTTTCAAAGTTCGGTAGAATTCTTTTACAGAACTACCACCAACACCTATTGCTTTATAATGCAGAGATCGGCAAAGTTCGCTAGAGATCGTGAGATAACCCACAAAAACAAAGCTTGCATACTTTAGTGCAACTGGGTAAGCGAGAGAGGAAGCTTCCGCTTACTCCGGTTGCACTAAAGTATACACAAATTCTTAAATCAATATCCATTATTGCCAGTTCATTATCTTGAGGTATATATTATACTACTTTTTGAACTACATTAAGCGCTGAATTCCGCAAGATAAAATAAGCGCTTAAAAGTAGTGCCTACAGTATGTACACAAAACCTCGAGTGCTTCCAAAACTCCAAAAATTTTCTGCTGGGATACCAGTGCAAAAAACGTTTATAATTCGGCGCAGTGTAATGTATTTAAAGAATCTACTATTCAGCGAAAAATAGGTGTATTTGTTAAAAACATTCTGGTACCTCCCATACAAATTGACAGAATAATTCGTTTAATATTCCATATTACATTACTCACAAAGTGAGGGTATACCTTAGTCGGTTTTCCCGACTGAAACTTTCTTACTTATTGGTTATCCCAATAATTTCCAAATTTAGAATAATTCAAATTATTTTGGGAAATACAACCGAAAGATTGGTTGCTGTTCTTTTGCTGGTACATGACAAACAAAAATAAAATTACTCGACATAAATAAATCTTCAACATTTTATTCAAGAACGGTATATGTACGAGTAGTCAAAAATAATCTCGTGTGGATAATAATGTGTGGAATGCAGAATATGTTGTGAAAAATGTTTTACATAAATAACAAATAAAAGCAACAATCATGAAATTGAAAGCACAGGGTTAAGCGATATTTGCATACAAGTTTTGTGTTTTTTTTCGTGTACTAAAATTTGTGTCAAATTTTTTCACATCTCATAATAGTGATGAATTTGAAATATGGAATTTTTAATTTTGTTAAGAATTGTTTGGTTTTTTGTTGAATAAATAAAATAAAAATTAAAGAAATCTGTTTTTAAATAATTGTCGGTAGTATATGACTGATAAATTGTCAGAACAACCAATTTTTTAAAACAGTTGGTTGTGGCAACATACAACAGATAATTTTAACCACCATTTTCGTAGTTGCCGCAACCAAATATGATTGTCGTCAACCTGGAAGCTGAAGTATGTCACAACAAAAATGTTGGTTGTCCTGATGGAATCGCATGATAGTAGACAGAACTACCAAAATTCGGTTGAGGCAACCAAACTATATTCTGTGTGTACATAAAGGCCCAAAACAAAAAGGGACCGACCAAAAGTAACACCACCTCCTAAAGAGGCCTAAAGTGTGTAATAGGTAGTGAACGAAAGGAGAGGATGACCCACTACCAAATAATGAGGGGGTGCCACCAGATACGATAGAGAAAACATTTTACTGGAAAGACATTGATTGAGGTCATCCAGATAAACCTTCACAGGAGCGAACGAGCTCCTAACTCTCAGCATGGGGAACAAGGCAACATTTGTTAACAAAATAAAGGAAGAAACATTGATGAGATCCGTGAGTGGAGGGTTTAGGATGAATAATCCTATTCGAATCACCGTTATATAAGGCTTAAAATTGCACAGCCAACGCCTAATCCAATAAGTTTCCGTAATAAGGCTAAAACCGACTGGACTATATTCATATATCTACTTTGAAATCGATTGGACCAGCCTACACACGATTATCTAAGTACAGAATACAGTGATATTAATGTTAAGAATAATACGGAGGCTCTTCTAAAACAATTCGAATATTGTTGCCATATTCGGGAAGGGAAATCTGCCTATGAGAAATACTGGATGACAGGGCAAATTCGCTCGATTTGCAAGGATGTCCGCAGACTTTACAACAGATCTCGACGTAAAAAACTACCAGTATATTGGGACGACTACCACAGAAGACTCAAAGAATACAATAAAATCATTAGATCGGCGGAACGTAACTCGTGTAGACTTTTTTGTAAGCCGATAGACAGCGTTAACGGCATGTCTAAAATAAAAGATTTCCAAACCGAAACACTGGTGGATGACCCGGGTAAAAGGATGGAACTCTAGAGGATACCGAAAGGATCTTGATCTAAACTCACATCTTCTACGACAATAAACAGACTCCTAAAAGCCCTCACCAATGAAGTACTTAAATCAGTCTGTTATGCAGACGACGTTGTAATACTTCTAGGGACATACATCCAAACCAATTATGCAGAAGAGATGAGGAGGCACTTAATGTTAAACCAGATAAAACAGAAATATATCATTAACTATGAGTGACCCAGTAGGTGAGTTGGTAGCGTACTCGCCTATGAGTTTAGGGGGTCGTGGGTTCGATTCCCACCCGAGGCTCTGGTCTGTCTCTGCAAACATTTAGCCATATGGCCTTTTTAACCCGGCCTTTCCCTGGACCTTAAAAATAGAATATAAATATACTTTGTATTGTAATTCCTATAAATAAATAAATAAATATCATTTACAAGGAAGACGCGTTTTGTCGAGCCTCGATTTCTGCGTAGGACAATTGATATATCTAAATAGGTGAAATTCTTGGAAGTTGTCTTGGATCAGAAACTGAGTTGGAAGAGCTATAGTTTCAAAATGGGGACTACATCTAAATATGACACACATGAGTATATAACCTACGCCTCTCTAAACTGACTCAGTAATACCAAAAAACCTAAATATATGCCAACAACTTCACAGATAACAAAATGGCAATCAAAGCAATGACGTCGGAAAGGGTCAAATCCAAAACTGTGTTGGACTGTAAATAACTATAAATGATTACTCAGCACATGGTCAATTGCGAATACTATGGGTATCAGGACACAGCGGAGTGTTTGGAAATTAACTGGCAAATAGCTTAACCACAAAGGGCAGAGAACTTCGAGTAATATACTTAGAAAATTGGAAACCTTTCGAAGCCACGAAGGACGAGTTGAAGCACTCGGCAGTGATGGCTCACAAATTGGTGTGGGTTAGCAAAACAGTGGAAGAAGCCACAAAGATACTGTGTGGTGACCCAAATGAGAAGAAAACAACTAGTTTTCTGAAACTAAACAAGATCGACATTTGTAATATTATGAGTGTTCTAACGGGTAAAGGACTAGCAGAAACGACGAATTTAGGGCATGCTGTGCCAATGTTCAGCCTAACTTAGCCTACATGTTATAATACTGCCGGCATCATTGTTTGGTCATATCTAAATGTCGTAGCTCGTGTACAATGGATGGTAGCGAGTTTTTAGCAAAATATCAACCAACACAATTGTTGATTTTGAGTATCATTTCAATAGCTTTTTAACTGCGACGTAAAACTATATTTTACGTATGCTTCTAAACAACAAAATAGACTGACGCTTGTCCATAGCGCATTATCATTAACCGTTTGGGCATATAGTTGGTAACACTTCGAGGCCGACCTAAGCATACAATCGTCTGTTTTCTTTACTTGATTTTAAATATTATTTAATGATTTGAGGTATATGTATATGTGTAATTTAACAAGTCATATCGATTGAAAATACGAGTAAATCCAATATTCACCAGGTAATAAATAAACTAATATTGGGGAAAGATAAACTTCTTATATTATACAACACATCAATTTTATTGGGCTTTTTTTAAATACAACAAGAATTTTCATATATCGCCTACGAGCAAGTTTTTTCTAGGAATGAGAGCTCATTCCTGCATTTTTCTTTTTCCTTAGACTATAAACTTATTTAGTAGCAATATAATCCCAAAAAGAATGGCACTATTTACAATGGACTTTTGTTTTATAAAACAACGACAATTGTGTCCACATGTATTTATTCAACTGATGTTCAATGTTTCTGTCTCTCCTTAGGTCTCAATGTTGTTTTCTTCATGTTCTTGGCCATAAAATGTTCTTTAGGTAGGGGGAAGTTTGTGGTCCATTAAAATTATAATTGTTAAAGAGGACTGTAGTGGCCCTGGGGTATCTGCAATATTGTGACATCCTTAGCTATTTATACCATAGAGGACACTGTGCAGGTTTTTTAGTTGTAGTATTGTATGTATTTAAGCTATCATCGGGCGATGTAAAGCTTATCTAAATGTATGCGCAGCCCTACAATACAATCTGAATACATTCAGAGAAGGGCACAGTCATACAAGTGCTTCCGTGTCCAATTGCCCCTTTTTCTCATTTTTCTTACTGTACGAATACGCCCTGACCCTGTTTGGTTCCACTTACAATATATCACAAAAGAATTTCTCACAACAAGAATTCAAACAACAACGCACAAGAAACAGAAAACTACTAAATGGGAAACAAAACGCAATACTTGAGGAAAAAAACAAAAAAGATTGAAAGGAATTCTACTAAAAAATACGAATGCGAATATTGTTCTAAACATCCATAGACGCACTGCCACACACTTCTTGGTTTGTTTTCCTCTCTCTGCCAAGACACATGCCACAAAAACAACGACTGACATTAAACCGCACATCCGCCACTCCCGTCCACTGGGTATCAATGGCGGATCCAGAACAGCAGATCCTTCCACTCAGATATGACTTGATAAGCGCACGCACAAATCCTCCGCCACCAGCAAGGGACCCTCATGTAAATTGCAAAACAACAAAACGCTCGTAGGGAAGGCCAAATCCACTGTCAAATACAAATGCATCTAACGAATAAATGACAAATATGGGGATGGTTTGGGGGAGATCAAACGAAAGGATGAAAAGCTTTCCAGCGACCCCCACAAAGATAACCCGTGACCCGTAGAGGAAGTGGAGAAGAAATGAAAACTCGTAACTCAGAATGGCACTGCACACAAATGTTGTGACAATTGCAAACTGTCTACCAGCTGAAGTAAAAAAATCCAAATCCGAATCTGTATGAATGGCATTGCATTAAGTTACTTTTGAATATGCATTGTAATCCGCAGTAACAACCGACTATATTCCTGCTACATACACACATACTACCATACCCTCACTAAAGGATGATAGATTTGCATACTTGAGTTGTACAATTACACAATTTATTGCATTCAAATTCATTCATATGCATATTAGGGTGGCAGTTGACATTTTCGCGTTATGTAGAATTGGGAGAGGAATGAATATAAAATTTCTAAAGTAAATATTCTATCGATTATATTATATGTACATGGGGAAAAAATAACAGTTTTTCATATGTTTGAATTGAATGGAAACATATTTGGGAACAAGATTCTTAAATATTGTAGAACATTTCGAGCCATGAGCTGAAATTTATCGCAAGCGAAAAATAACAAATTTCACAGGAAAGTTTTTTTTTTGTTTATTTCGAACCATAAGTAACCAACCTAAAATGTTTTGAAGCACAAATTGTACAGTTTCTCTTATTTATCTAACAGTAACAAAAAACCACAACGAATAATACATTCTTAGCAATTTTTAGCAATTTGTGTGCTTACGATAAAAGTTACTGATTGATTTTTGCATATGTAGGAAAAAATATGTCGCTAACGATAATTTGTATTAATGCTTAAAACACAAAATTGTAAGAAAATCACGATTTATTTATTTTGTAACTACTTTTATGTATGTATCTGCATATTTATATCTTTCTCCCGGGGCTACTATCATCCGAGTATAGTGTGCACGAGAGTACCGATTATATATAGATATATATAACGAATAAATCTAACATTGTTGTACCAGGACGTCAAAGAGAAAGTGCACGGGAAAAATTACAATTTTTTACATATTTTAAATATTATAAATTTTTGGTTAAATACAATTTATTTGAAAACAAGTAGAAACTACGCCATTACTAACAAGTAAGGAAATGCTAAAGTCGGGCGGGGCCGACTATATAATACCCTACACCACTCTCGTAATATTGAATAACTCTGATATATAAATTTTGTAATTCATGTATAAATTGTTTACATAAATTTACTTTTGGGACATTTTATACTTAAATAATACCCAGTACCACAGCGTGGTGTAGGGTATAAAAACGATTGGATCTAAAGAGCCAAATCGGATGAAACATATATATGGGAGCTATAGCTAAATCTTTCCCGATTTTCTTCAAATTCGGCAATGTTGGTTCATGAATCAAGAGACTCTACCATTCTAAATTTCAAAACGATTGGATGTAAAATATAGCTTCTATAGAACTAAAGGGCCAAATCGGACGAAACATATATATGGGAGCTATAGCTAAATCTTTCCCGATTTTCTTCAAATTCGGCAGTGTTGGTTCATGGATCAAGAAACTTTACCATTCTAAATTTCAAAATGATTGGATGTAAAATACAGCTTCTACAGGACTAAAGGGCCAAATCGGACGAAACATGTATATGGGAGCTATAGCTAAATCTTAACCGATTTTTTTCAAATTCGGTAGTGTTGGTTCATGGATCAAGAAACTCTACCATTCTAAATTTCGAAACGATTGGATGTAAAATACAGCTTCTTCAGGACTAAAGAGCAAAATCGGACGAAACATATATATGGGAGCTATAGCTAAATCTTAACCGATTTTCTTCAAATTCGGCAATGTTGGTTCATGGATCAAGAAACTCTACCATTCTAAATTTAAAAACGATTGGATGTAAAATACAGCTTCTTCAGGACTAAAGAGCAAAATCGGACGAAACATATATATGGGAGCTATATCTAAATCTTAACCGATTTTCTTCAAATTCGGCAATGTTGGTTCATGGATCAAGAAACTCTACCAAAATACAGCTTTTATATGACTAAAGGGCCAAATCGGACGAAATATATATATGGGAGCTATAGCTAAATCTTAACCGATTTTCTTCAAATTCGGCAATGTTGGGTCATGGATCAAGAAACTCTACCTTTCTAAATTTAAAAACGATTGGATGTAAAATATAGATTCTATAGAACTAAAGGGCCTAATCGGACGAAACATATATATGGGAGCTATAGCTAAATCTTAACCGATTTTCTTCAAATTCGGCAATGTTGGTTCATGAATCAAGAAACTCTACAATTCTAAATTTCAAAACGATTGGATGTAAAATATAGATTCTATAGAACTAAAGGGCCAAATCGGACGAAACATATATATGGGAGCTATAGCTAAATCTTAACCAATTTTCTTCAAATTCGGTAGTGTTTGTTCGTGGATCAAGAAACTCTACCATTCTAAATTTCAAAATGATTGGATGTAAAATACAGCTTCTAAAGGACTAAAGAGCAAAATCGGACGAAACATATATATGGGAGCTATAGTTAAATCTTCACCGATTTTCTCCAAATTCGGCAATGTTGGTTCATGGATCAAAAAAACTCTACCATTCTAAATTTCAAAACGATTGGATGTAAAATACAGCTTCTATAGAACTAAAGGGCCAAATCGAACGAAACATATATATGGGAGCTATAGCTAAATCTTAACCGATTTTCTTCAAATTCGGTTGGTTCATGGATCAAGAAACTCTACCATTCTAAATTTAAAAACGATTGGATGTAAAATATAGATTCTATAGAACTAAAGGGCCAAATCGGACGAAACATATATATGGGAGCTATAGCTAAATCTGAACAGATTTCAACCAAATTCTATAGCGATCTTAACAGCCGCGAAATACTCTAAACTGCAAAATTTCAGAACGATCGGAGTGAAATTGCAACCTGTAGTCGACGAACAACTTTACATGGACGGACGGACAGACATCGTTAAATCGACTCAGCTAGTGATTCTGAGTCGATCGGTGTACTTAAAGGTGGGTCTAGCTGTGTTATTTTCAGGTGTTACAAACATCTGCCATGAAACAAACTTACAATACCCTGTACCACAGTGTGGGTATAAACAATCAAATTTATTTGTTACGCATATCTTTTTATAGTCTTAGAACAAAATATAATTGCGAACTATTTTGTCAAATAAAATATATGTTAAAATATAAATAAAAGTATTGGTTAGGAATTTTTCCAAATATATTTTATTTCTATATATTTCAAGTCATTATTTGTTGTCAATCCTTCAAACAATTCATTGTTATTCAAGATCATACAATATGCAATTACTAAGGAATTTTACAAACATTAACAATTTCTAAACCAGTAAGGAAAGGCTAAAGTATAATACGCTACACCACTCTCGTAATATTGAATAACTCTGATATATAAATTTTGTAATTCATGTATAAATTGTTTACATAAATTTACTTTTGGGACATTTTATACTTAAATAATACCCTGTACCACAGTGTGGTGTAGGGTATAAAAACGATTGGATCTAAAGAGCAAAATCGGACGAAACATATATATGGGAACTATAGCTAAATCTTAACCGATTTTCTTCAAATTCGGCAATGTTGGTTCATGGATCAAGAAACTCTACCATTTTAAATTTCAAAACGATTGGATGTAAAATACAGCTTTTATAGGACTAAAGGGCCAAATCGGACGAAACATATATATGGTAGCTATAGCTAAATCTTAACCGATCTTCTTCAAATTCGGCAATGTTGGCTCATGGATCAAGAAGCTCTACCATTCTAAATTCTACAGGACTAAAGAGCAATTCTCATTCTACAGGACTAAAGAGCAAAATCGGACGAAACATATATATGCGAGCTATAGCTAAATCTTAACCGATTTTCTTCAAATTCGGTAGTGTTGGTTCATGGATCAAGAAACTCTACCATTCTAAATTTCAAAATGATTGGATGTAAAATACAGCTTCTATAGGACTAAAGGGCCAAATCGGACGAAACATATATATGGGAGCTATAGCTAAATCTTAACCGATTTTCTTCAAATTCGGCAATGTTGGTTCATGGATCAAGAAACTCTACCATTCTAAATTTCAAAACGATTGGATGTAAAATACAGCTTCTATAGGACTAAAGGGCCAAATCGGACGAAAGATATATATGGGAGCTATATCTAAATCTGAACCGATTTCAACCAAATTCAATAGCGATCTTAACAGCTGCGACATACTCCAAACTGCAAAATTTCAGAACGATCGGAGTGAAATTGCGACCTGTAGTCGACGAACAACTTTACATGGACAGACGGACGGACGGACAGACATGCTTAAATCGACTCAGCTAGTGATTCTGAGTCGATTGGTATACTTTAAGGTGGGTCTAGCTGTGTTATTTGCAGGTGTTACAAACATCTGCCATGAAACAAACTTATAATACCCTGTACCACAGTGTGGTGTAGGGTATAAAAATGGAACGATACACGATTCAACAACGCATTAAAATTATTAAAATTCGAAAAATCGAAAATCATCGAAAAATCATTTTGACTGATGAGGCCCATTTCCACCTCGGTGGCTACGTCAACAAGCAAAATTGTCGCATCTGGGGCTCGGAAAACCTAAGAGTTATTGTTGAGAAGCCACTCCAACCACAACGAGTGACTATTTGGTGCGGTTTATGGTCCGGCGGGGTCATTGGACCTTAATTTTTCGAAAATGAGGTTGGATCACCAGTTACGGTGAAGGGATTGCGCTATCGAGAGATGATTAATGATTTTTTATGGTCGGAGTTGGATGGTATTGATCTGGCCAACGTTTACATTCAACAAGACGGCGCTACGTGCCACACATGCAACGAAACCATTGCTCTGTTACGGGAAAAGTTTCCGGACCGTTTTATCTCTCGAAGATCGTTTTTGCCACCGAGATCTTTGAGACTTCTTCCTTTGGGGCCACGTGAAAGATAAGGTCTACGTCATCAGGTCAGCGTCGATTCAAAACCTCAAAGATAGAATTCGTTAGGCTATCGAGGACATAGGGCAGCCACTTTGCGATTTGGTTATGGAAAATTTCATGAAAAGGATATGGTCCTGTAAGCGTGGTCGTGGTGGCCATTTGGCTTATGTTGTCTTTCATTATTAACGGCATACCTTCCTCTTTATCATGAAATAAACATCCGATCATTTATCTCAAAAAATTGCATTTTTCTTTGAATACCAAAATAACACCTCTTGTTGGGAAACCCTTTATTATGTGGAAACAAAGATTTGTTTAGAAGAATAATCTTTCCAAATATATAATATTTGTTTGCGTAATCTGTATATATGTATATTTCTAGCAGAATATGTTTGGCACAATCAGGGCGATGGAGTCGAGTCAAATCTACTCGTCTCCGACACCCGGAGTCGGATTTTAATATGATTCGACTCCGGCTCTGACTCCGACGGTTAAAAACATAAATTTTTAAAATAATATTTCTACTAAGAAATTGAAAATAAGATATTGCCTTACATAAAGAATAGGTATTCAATACCAGTAATTACATACAATTTTATTATTTATTTGTCGACGCTTGACTTGCAACTAATATGACAATTCTTTTAACATGGAACATTGAACATGAAAATATTTTTAACAATCACTATTTATAACAATCTCTTTTAATATACCAAAATTTTTGGAAAGTATGTTCGCTTCAGGCAAACATACTTTGTTCGTTAGTTATTATATACTACACCATACTACAGTACAGAGGGTTATAAGTTTAAAATATATATATTCGTTAAGTACATGTCGAAATTTCACTCCGAACCTGCTGAAATTTGACAATAAGAACTCATTCACACCAGGGAGGAAGCCTTTTGGAATTGGTTAAAATCATTTCAGATCGATATTTCACCCAGATGTAAATTTTCCTTTAGATTTGGCCTTGTAGTGCTGTGGAAGCTGTATTTCACATTCAATCATTATATAATTTAGGATAGAGTTTATTTATCCAAAAACGCATATAGTCGAATTTGAACAAATTCTGTTTGGATTTATATTTGTTATGTAATTATCTCATATTCATATTTAACAAACTGACCCGACAAACTTCGTTTTGCACAAATTATATTTTTTGTTGGATTAATTTTTAACATTCACGATTCCACATAGATTTGTTTGGACAAAAATTAGCTATTGTTAATTGTCCTGATAGAAAAAGCTTCGTCATTCGTCAAAAGTCAGCTAACGTACGGATAATCCTATCTATGAATTTGTTCGTCGCCATGACGAATCTCTGTTTAAGTAAACTAGAACAAGAACTATTTAGTGGAATAAAAGAAAACCACACAGGGTGATTACATATCATCCCTACGATGAATCGTGCTCATAAATAAAAAATGATACATACCCTCCTCTCTAATGTGAGGGGATAAATATGGGGGTTTATTTGATTTATAATACAAATATCAATAAGTGTATCTTTAACATATAGAAAAAGGGTAACGCATTAAAGGAGTGGCCTAAGACCCTAAGTTTATGCGGAGGAAATCCGTTTTAGAACACATTAAGTCATTTTACTTATGTCCGTCCATCCATAAGCCTGACCGGAGCGAACGATAACCCTCGAAACTATAGTTTCCAGAGTTTAAACAGAGATTCGTCAGGGCGACGAACAAATTAATCAATAGGATTATCCGTACGTTAGTTGACTTTTGACGAAGCTTTTTCTATC
This sequence comes from Eudasyphora cyanicolor, assembly GCA_963930755.1. NCBI lineage: Eukaryota > Metazoa > Arthropoda > Insecta > Diptera > Muscidae > Eudasyphora > Eudasyphora cyanicolor. Next base: position 100,830,321 of record OZ005738.1, on the reverse strand, counting down.
AGTGTGATATTTATAAGAAAGCTGTTTCAACAGACTTTGTACCGTCCAATATTTGGTGCAAATAGAATTAAATCAAGTATTAATTTCAATGAATAAATAATATTAGATTTAATGAAATCAATTTAATGCTGACATATATACAACATTTTTTGTTTTATGCTCTGGAAATGAAGAGTGAGGATGGTTAGCCAACTCAGGAATACGCCACATACAGCTGGCAGTGTGAAAAGCATGACATTTCCGGATTTATCCTACACAGCAATTGTCCTTCTGATTTGTTTGTGCAAGTTTCACTGGGAACTGAAGACGTTTTCACTTGAATGATAAATCCGTTGAAGTCAAAGGAATTCGCATAATTAGGCATTCTACCTCTTTGAATTGCCCATTCAGAATACTTCCAAATTAGCTTCGTCACAATCTGTCGTGTTCTATTGAACAGTTTCGGGGCATGCAGATTTCGTAACATAATGACTACAGCTCCAAATTTAAGACGAAAATTATGGAGCGGCATGTCAGGCAAATCCAAAAAGTTTAGGAATTCAGCGGGATAATTGAGTCTTCATTTTCAACAGTATCGATTAATTTTTATGAATACAATTCTCCCGGAATTTGATTTTAAATCGTCCAATTCAATTCATTCACATTAGCATTTCACTTCATCTTTTGTTGGAGTAATTGGCAAATGCCGGCTGGAATCGATATTAAACCACTGAGAGTATCTACCTGTATTTGTCCATTTCCGATTCTCATAAATTCTTTGAAAAACGTATTCTATTATTCTCAATCGTTGTTGCTCATTGTAAACTTCAGTAATGGCTTCTTGATGTCGCGCCCGAGCTGATTCTCGTTCAATAACACGGACCTCTTTCGTGTGTTTTTGCGCAACATTTTGGATTAGCGTTGCATTCTGAGAACGCCGCCCAATGTAACCAAAACCTCTTTTTGGCATCGTAACAAATATCGATCAAAAATATCACTCACAAACATATATTACACAGATTCACAATGATCTATAAATATATGTTTGTATGTATTTCGTAAATGAAAACTATTTCATTTGAAAAATCAATAAGAACTGCTCAAATTATCACATGAGAAAGAAAATAAGCTGAGTTGTTAAATGAATAATAGCCTAAATAAATCATTAATCTAAGTAGCGTGATATTTAAGTCACACTCAAAACAATATGTATGCAAGCTTTCAGCATATTACTTCTAATAGGAGGTCTCAGTGGTCAAGAGGGTACATTTTCGTTGAATAGTTTTACATATTTACAAAGATTTAGGGTTGTTTCATATAAGAGGCTTCCTAAATCATAAAAATAACACTCATGTTTTTGATAGCGAGAACTGTCCACTGGCCAAAATCCAATTGTTTGAAAAGTCCGGGGTATATAAAACACTCTAGTCTATCCACATGCAAAGTTTCAGCTTTCTAGCTCTTACAGGAGACTTAGCGGCCAAGTGGTCAACAATCACTTGGCGTAATATCACATACGTTGGAGATCTGTATGTATGTACATCACTTTATAGTTATTAAAAAAAATTTCAGTACTGAAAGTGCAACAATTGCTTTGGTCACTGCAGTTTGACCTCAGGCCAAATAGTTATTTTCGCATCGCTTTTGAGTTGTGCAAGCACATTAACATTTTTAGATTGTTAGCTCTTAAATAACTACTAAAATCACTAAAATAATGAACAAATTACGGTACTACTACAATGACCACAGTCGGCGAATTCAAAATTATTTTTCGCTTTTATATTTGTCGTGTATAGCACTTCATATTTACAAAATTTTAGCTTTTGATCTTATAAGTTGCTTCGGAAAGCCAAACACAATACTCAATTTTGTGATACCGCTAGAACTGACCAGAGGGCAAAAAATAACTACGTGGAAATTCTGTTGTTTATACAATACTCTGGTATATGCTAGTGCAAAATTTCAGCTTTCTAGATCTTACAGTAGCCTCAGCGGTCGGGTGGTCAGCGCCTCCTGTTAGGAATTTTGCGACTTTTATTTAACCTAAACCTTCGCATGGCCATTACGAAAAATTCCGCAGAAGGAAGTATCCAATTTGTTCCGTAGTTTTCATGTTTTAAGCAGTCTAACAAACCACGATTAATTTTTCTATATATAGATACTAGCTGGACCCGGTCCACTTCGTTGCCCCAGATTGAGATTTCCGATCCCGTCCATTTTTTAACCAATCACGAATCCTGCTACCAAATACATATACAGAAAATAAGAGCGCTCTCGCTAACAAATTGTGCAAGATATCTCAATTTCAAAATGTGGCTTACATGGGCGGGGAGACGTCCATTAGTCTGATCCCGCCCATTTTTGAACCAATCACGTAGACTGTTACCAGATATGTGTACACAAAAGTACAGCACTCTCGCTAATAAATTGTGCAAGATATCTCAATTTCAAAATTTGGCTTATATGCGCGTGGCCACGCCCATAGGTTCGCTCCCGCCCATTTTTGGACCACTAACGGAGACTTCTACGGATACATATTCACTCGCGCTAACAAATTGTTCAAGATATCACAATTCTAAAATTTGGCATATATGGGCGGGGCCATGCCCATTGGTCCGATCCAGCTTACGCAGACTGCTATCAGATATATGTACACAAAATAACAGCACTCTCTGTATCAAATTGTGTAAGATATCTCAATCGCAAAATTTGGCATATATGGGGCCATGCTCATTGGTCCGATCCCGCCCATGTTTGGGCCAATTACGAAGACTGATAGCAAATACACATACGCAAAATTTCAGCACTCTCTGTAACAAATTGTGTTAGATATATCAATATCTAAATTTGGCTTATATGCACGGGGCAAAATCGCCTTTTTTGATATGTTTGAATCGAAAGGAAATATATTTGTAACACAAATTTTTAAATATTATATATTTCTGAGCAAATAAATTTTATTAGAAAATCAATAAAATATATTTGGAACGCATATATTAATATATTACAACAAAATATATTTGCAAACTAACTTTTTCACATAAAATATGTGTTTAAATACAAATAAAATTATTGTTTAGGAATTTGTCCAAATATATTTTATTTAAAAAAGATTTTCAAAACTTTTGCTGACTTTTTAAAATTTCAGTTTAAATTTTTCCTTAGGTTCGAATTTTGCCTCCCAGTTACAATACTCATTTAATATTTCTGAGTTAGTATTCCAAGTCATAATTTCTTGTCAATCCTCCAAGTAATTTATTTTGATCCAAGATTATACGATTTCAATTATTATTATTTATTATTTTTAAGGGCATTCAAAATTTCTAAAAAAACGTTGAATTAGTAAAAAATTTAACGCAATTAACGTATTTTCTGAATTCTTAAGTGCAAATAAATGTTTGTTTCGGAAATAACAGTCCCAAATAAAAACGTATTAGATGTAAACAATGATTTGTTTAGAATAACATTTTACCAAATATATACTTTTTGTGTGTACCCAATATAATATGTTTAGAGTGTACCCTAAACATATATATGTTTCAAGCCGAATATGTTTAGGACAATATACTACCGAAGCGATTATTTTTCAGCGTGTGAGCTCCCATATATATGTACTTCCGATTTGGCATATATGCACTGTATAAACAACATTTTTGAACCGATTTGTACAAAAATTTACAGAGAGTAGTCTTGTAATACACTTAGAGACAATACAAAATTTTAAATTCAAGCGGTGTAAAAACTGTATTTTATATCCGATCACAGCGAAATTCTACAGAAAGATATTTCTTATTACATGAAGGAATACTGCCAAATTCGGAGAAAATCGGTTTAGATTTAGATATAGCCCCCATATATATGTTAGCCCCGATTTGACATCTAAGCGCTGTATAGACTGTATTTTATATTCGATCAGTAAGAAATTCGACAGAAAGAAGTTTCTATTTTACATGAAAGTATTCAGGGAAAATCGATTCAGATTAATATATAACCTCCATATATATGTTCCTCCTGATTTGGTTACAAAGCGCTATAGAAGTTGTACTTTACTTCCGATCATTACAAAATTCTCCAGAAAGATGTTTCTCAATTTAGGAAAGAATATTGCTTAATTTAGCGATTATCGGTTCAGAATTAGATATATCCACATATATATGTTCTTACTTAATTACCAATTATTCCAAATTATTATCGCAATGACCCTTATCGCATTGTTAGGGAGGTGTAGGGTATTATATAGTCGGCCCCGCCCGACTTTCTGTCTCTCCTTACTGGTTTGGTATATGGCATGTTCAGCAACTTTATAGAAAATATTACGGCCAATATTTTTGTGGAACATATTAACCGTCTAGCTCCCACACATAACTGTAATAAAATTTTACTATATGTGTCAGAACACGCCAAAACTTAACAGAAAACGTGCCTAGACACGTTCAGATTGTATTGATATGTTCACAAAAGTTGTTCAGATTTATGTTGGCTACAATTTTGCCAAGCATTGTTAGTAAAAAACAAGTAAGAAAGTTTCAGTCGGGTAAACCGACTAATATATACCCTCACTTTGTGAGTAATGTAATACTGAATTATTCTGTCAATTTGTGTGGGAGGTACCAGAAGGGGTTTATCAAATACACCTTTTTTTCGCTGAACATTAGATACTTTAAATTCATTGCACTGTGCCGACTTATAAGCATTTATATGCACTGGTATAAACGTTATGAGACATTAAGTTGTGGTATGATTTGGGCATTTTGTGTGGGAGGTACAAAAATGGGCCTGGCAATAACGCCCATTTTTCACAGGACTATAGACACTATAAAAAACATTACACTGTACAAAATTTCAAGTATTTTTATACACTGGTTTTAATGTTATAAGCTGTTAACTTTTGGTGCAAAAAGATACCTTTGTGTGGGAGGTACCAAAAGGGCGTGGCAACAACACCCATTTTTCCCTGGACTGTAGGCAATATAAAAGCATAATACTGTACAAAATGTCAAGTATTTTTATACACTGTTATTAATGTTATAAGCTGTTAACTTTTGGTGCAAAATGGTGCATTTGTGTGAGAGGTACCAAAAGGGACGTGGCGACTTCGCCCATTTTTCTCGAGTTGATAGCGACTAATAAGCTAATACTATGTGTGGAATTTCAAAAGATTCGAATAAGTAGTATAGCAGTTATTAAAGAATCAATATTTCACAACATTTTAAACCTTTGTGGGGGAGGTACTAGAAGGAGTGGACCAATATGGCCCATCTTCGAACTTAGCCGGCGATAGAAGAAAATATTACCACATACCAAATTTGAAGTCAATCGGTTACTCCTTTCGAGAGTTATCGTGCGCACCAGCCAGCATACAGACAGACAGACAGACAGACGGACGGACATTGCTCATTGGACTTAAAATGACCCAAAACGGATTTTCTCCGAACATACTTGGGGTCTTAGGTCACTCCTTCGACGTGTTACTCTTTTTTCCGTAGCATATGATATATACCCTCGTCACGCTAAAGTGAGGGTATAATTACAAGTCCCTGGAAGTTATGCTAAAAAAAGTGAAAAAAAAATATTGTTTTCCTTCACTTTTTCAAAATAAAGTACCGCAAACAATTTTAAGAAACTTTGTTCAGCATATTCTTAGCTACATTATTGCCAAATATAATGGGTGATCAAAGTAGATATACTTTTTTCAATAGCCTTTTTTGACAGATCACGTGTAAATCGTGTCATGCTATCATGTTATTTTTGTTAAGTATTGTTTCGCATTTCATCATGGAAAGACTTACTACTGAACAACGTTTACATTATTCAGTTTTATTATCAAAATAATCGTTCGCCAATTGCGCTAAGTCCATTTTTTTTAATCAAAAAAAAAAAACACTTTTCAGTCGACCCACGACCTTGACACCCTGAGCAATATTTTAGCTCTCGTTAAGAGCTATCTTTTTGCCATTGACCGATTCCCGATCCGACGTACCGGAATCATCGGTCCATATTTCTTCAAATATTATGCAGGTGAGAACGTAACCGTCAATGGCGACCGTTATCGTGCCATGATAACCGACTATTAGATGCCTGAAATTTAAGCTCGTGATCTCGGCGACATTTGGTTTCAACAAGACGGCGCCACTTCCCACACATCGCATCAATCAATGGACATATTGAGAGAACACTTCGGTGAGCAGATAATTTCACGTTTTGGGCCGGTCGATTGGTCACCAAGATCGTGTGATATCACACCGTTAGACTTTTTCCTGTGGGGATATGTAAAGTCTAAAGTTTATGCGGACAAACCCGCTTCGATTCAGGCTTTGGAGCAAAAAATCACGCGTGTCATTCGCCACTTACCAGTCGAAATGCTCGAACGATTCATCGAAAATTGGACTCAACAGATGGACCATCTGAGTCGTAGCCGCGGCCAACATTTGATAGACATAATCCTCAAAAAATAAATGCCAAAGAATGTTCTTTCAAATGATAATAAACATACCCCTTCAATTTAAATTTTCATTAAAAAAGTAGTGAACCTCGAAATGCATCACCCTATACTTAAGCGGTATCACCAAGTCTGAATTAGTTGTTGAACAAAAGCTGATTACACCTTTTTCGAGGGGCATTGATCACCAATTTCGCCAAACCTAGTATAGGCGTATACTACCCTTTGATGGCAGAATCGAACCTATACTGTCAAGTCCGTGTATTTTTCAAAAAGTGTTCATTTGTTGCATAGTGTAATCAGAGATTTCCTAAAACTGTCTTTACATAAAAAGTCGATAGTTTGGTTGACTTTGTAGATATTTTGGACATACAAAAATATTTGGTTAAAAGCTTCGAATGTTTTATCATTCTTTTGTACCAAAATTGTTTACACAAAAAAATTTTTAGTGCAAAAGTTCTATCACATAGATGGTATATTTTGCACAATTCATCTCGGAGTCGGAGTCGACCATAATTCTTCGACTCTGGACTCCGACTCCGGGCAAATTCCCCCGACTCCTATTCCAAGACTCCGACTCCGACAGACGATATTTTTTAAGCGTGGATGCAAAATGTCGTGAAAATCGCAACGTATTTGCGATAAAGTCTTTTGACTTACGATAAAGTCTTTTCGCAAAAAAATTTAAACAATCACTTACAATGATTGTTTACTTTTAGTGTTTTATTGGCAATTTGAGTATTCTGGAGTTACACTAGGGTGGAGATACAAACAGGGATTAATTTCCAGTCATACAATTTTTTTCGATAAAATGACCCTTACGATTGATTTGCGCTCATGGCTCGATATGTTTGCGGTACATTCTGTCTACCTTACAACAATAAATGGCAGCATGTTTCAATTGCTTGTCAGAGCTGTCTGCAGTCTGCGTAGACGCCACTCTATCATCTTCAGAACTTAAGAACAATAATAGGCATGTTTTCGTTACAAGCTAGCAATTTTAGTTAAGCACTTTGCAACGCTCAAACCAAATTTCGAAGCACTTTTTTTGAACGCTTCAACAGCTGTTTCGGGCAACGCAAAACGTTGACCACGCCGTTTTTTCGTGATGTAAGGTAATAGGAATAAGTCACTGGGTTCCAAATCAGGGCTGCACCGCGGATGACCCATCAATTTGATATCTTGAGTGCTCAAATAGCCCATGGTTTCAACTGAAGTGTGAGAGCTCGCATTGTCTTGATGATAACAATGTCTTCTTGCTAATGCATCTTATGGCGATTTAATTATTTCTTACTAGAATATATTTGACATAAAAGTCGAAATAATGTAGTACCTCGAATTTAACTTTAAGTGTGAGACTTGAAAAAATAAAAAACGAAAATTTTATTTTATTTTAAATATAATTTATTTTGGCGGCGTGCCATATTTTTTTAAGAGGACCGAGAACTAAAGTAGTTCAGGACTCATGGCGCACAGTGTCAATGCCGTGGCCAAAAATGGTATAAGTCAACATGCATGCGACAAAATTAAATTAGTTTTATAATAAACAATCCAATTAGATAATATATCGATACGTAATCCAGTTTTAATGTTATTGTATTTGGTATTTCTTAGCAATTTCGTAATCTCGCTGTAAAGTGCTGAAATTTTGAGTTTTTGTTCTTAGTGTGAATTAAAATATTTAAAGTAACAGTTATAATAGAATGATAAGTTCATAATAGAATAATTAGTTCGGTTAGTATCTAATCTGATAAGTACCGTTAGCAAATAAATAAATGAAAAAAATTGCTGTGTTGAAAACTAATTAAAAAAATATGTGATATTTTCATCAAGTGTTTAGAAATTAAACAAAGTAAAAGTAGCTACATTTTGTGTAACAAGTATCAAGTTTAACTATACAACAAAACAAAAACTTTGTCCAATTCTAGCAACAATTTTAAAAAAATATGCGATTTTTTTCTTCCGGGATATATGGTCTTTGGACCCTTTAAAATAAATGTTTGAAACTCTACAGAACTATTTGGTATACACAGGACACAAGTAGTGCCAAGTTTGGTTGAAATAAAATAGTAATTAAAAAAAATCCAAACTTTCTATTTCAGGATGACATGGAGGTATGCGTGTTCTTGAACCAATTTTTACAAAATTTTTATATTATCTTTCTTAATCACAAAAAACGATAACTGCCATCACTTAAAGAGTTTTGCAGTCTTGTGGTTTAAAAAACAGCTCTAAATCTAATGCAGGAGGCGATGAAGTCGACTGTCAGCTGTTGTGACTTCAACATACTCCCTCTTGCACGAGTGCACTGACAAGTTAATGTGTGGTGATGATGCATTTTAGTTTTGTACATGCATATGGTGGATGCTGTGTTGTCATTGTTGTTGTGGCCGTTGTATATTTTATCGGCTTTTGTTTATTTAAGAGAAGTTCTAAGTCAGCTTTTTGTCCAGTTTTGTCATCCGTCACTGGCTCGACAAGCCTTGGTTCACGTGATAAAGCAATGACAACACATCTAATGACCGGTTCAAATATGGTTACGAAGGCCAATTTTCCGTGAGACTTGAACAAAACACTGAAGGCGTTCCCATCACTTAGAGAGTTTTGCGGCGTTGTGGTTACAAAAACGGCTCAAAATCTGATACACGTGACAATGAAGTAGACTGTCAGCTGTTGTTATTTCAACAAGTGCAGTTTTCAAGAAAAGTGCCAAGACAACGCTGCACCTTTTCCAGAAACGAAATCTCCTTTAAGTTCGGAAGGAATAATGTTTACAATTTTGAACTCTGGTATTTATTTAACTCTGACTATCAAATAAAAGTTTTTTTATAGCTTTGTTAAAAATTGCACGACATTGATTGTAAAAATTCTCGAATTTGTATGTGGTAAAGGTGGGAGTAGCGTTGGTTCAACATTTATTATCTCATAAACTTTTGACAATACAATATTAGTAATTTCACCAACAGTGGGCGTGTCAATATTTCATCTATTTATATAAAAATTGAAAAATGTTTCCATGTCCGTTATAGACCCTGAAAAATCCAACCGATATGCCCCCAAACCGATTTCATTTCAAAAAACTTTAGTTTTAAGTTTTCCTTGGTTTCGAATTATACCTTCCAGTTAACATAGCATTAACTTATGTTTCCAAGCACCCAATTTTAGTTTATAACTATTCCAAGTCATCATATGTTGACAATCTTTCAAGTAATTTATTGCTATAAGATTTCAATTATAAAGAAATTTTACAAATATTAAAAATGTCTAAATGATAATATTTCAATTGCTGAATACTTAAAACAATCAAGGTATCTAAATATGTTCATGCAAACAAATCTTTGCTTGGAAGATAATAGTTGCAAATAAAATATATTAGGGCGCAAACATATTTTGTTTAGAATTACATCCTTCCAAACATAAAATATTATAAATATGGTGTGTATGTTTCAAGCAGAATGTATTTAGGACAATATACTACAGAAGCGATTATTTCAGCGTGTAGCAAATCCAGATCAGCACTGGTCTTCAAAAGAGCGATCAACGATTGCACAGCATATGAAGAAGTGCATATCTTCTAGGTACCAAGATACAACAGAGCGATTGGAAATAAAAGGGAAATAACTTCAGCTACACAGTAACTCATATTTCATCTCATTGATTTGATACTCAATTCTAAGAATAAGACGTGAAAAAAGCCCCACAAGTAAGGACCTCTGCATCACTCGTTTAGTCAAGTTGGCTAAATTAATAATTTAATGGCCATACGATTTTTATTGCTCAAGGTGGATTTTTAGCACTTTTTATATATTTTAATACGGTTATATCTCGGTATACCGTACGGAATATCTCTTTTGTGTCGGAAAGTTGTAGATATTAAATTGGAGAAAAAATGTGGAACAAACCTACCCGGGAAAAGAGCATCCAGTGCCTTCAATCGCCATTTTCCCACACATGTTTGCTCAATAACTGGATTAAAACTCCACAAATATGCTGTTCTTTATAACCTGTGCGATTAAAATTTTTCAAGACTTTCCTAAAAATGTAGGACTTATAAATGTGGGTGGAATTTCTGTAGAAAACTCATTCATTACGTTTCGCCAACACAATAAAAAAGTAAATTTTATTTTACACCTTTAATTTACTGTGACCGGAGTAGATATCATGAAGGAACAAGAAGAGCAATTAAGCGTCCAAGCACATTTATGAGCGTTTATGCCCCAGTGTTTCTATGTTCTGCATTTTCATTATTCCTTTTTCTAAAGAACATGTTCCTACGGTATTGTAAATAGGCACTACCAAAAAATAGCATATTTGTGGATTTGTAATCCAGTTATTGAGAAAAAAGGTGAAAAATAGAGAAAAATGGGCATTTTTGCGATTTTTAAGGCACTGAATGTACTTTTTTCGGGTAGGTTTTCTCCGATTCAATAAACACAACTTTGTTTCAGACACAAAAGAGATATTCCGTACGTTATACCGAGATATAACCGTGTTTAAATATAGAAAAAGTGCTAAAAATCCATCTTGGGCAAAACAATTCGTATAGCCATTATATGATTAATTGAGCCAACTTGACTAAATGAATGATGCAGACGTTCTTATTTTTGGGGCTACTTTTACGTCCCATTCTCAGAATTGAGTCACAAAATCATGTGTTGGATGCCACGAAAAATGGATTACATCAAAGACACACAATACAATATGCCACGGCTAAACAGTTAAGCAAACTACAGAAACTAAACCCGACACTCAAGCTTATAAACACATAATCATGTCATGCCTGCATCTATTAGGGAAGACATGGAAGCAGTGTTATTGCTGGGAAATACTGAGAAGTTGGGAATAACACGTAAATGCCACCCTAGTGTTCAGATGCATATATCGTATAACAAACATGGATGTACGCATTTCAACCGCTATTTACTGGGTTACTAGTGAATACATTGTTTAACCCGGAACATTGTTAATCTGTGTCAAATATACATTCATAGTTTGTGCACTTGATCAAAGGAAATGCGTTGGCAGAATAAATGCGGCCATTGTTTTCGCTGCGAACCCTTTTTGTTGGCAATATGTCAACGGGATTGTTTATTTAGAAGGCCACTACACTTTGACGTGGGATTGACGACACCATGCAACACGTTTTTGGGAGTTGGATGGTTTCTATACCAAATGAAATTCCTCGGTGAGCAGGACAAAGGCAGGGTTACCATACGTCCTCCTTTTGGACCAGTGTCCTCTTATCCTCCCTCCTTTTTCGAAAATGTTGGATTTGTCCTCCTTTTGTTACAAGTTCAACTTTTTCACAAACAGTAAACCTTTACATGAATTGTACTCTCAACTACTTTTAGTAGTTAGTTAGTTTTCCCCTTTTTATAACCTACTATTTTTATATCCTCTACCATAGGATGGGGGTATAAAATACTGATCTGAGACCCCATAAAATCTATATATTCTTTATCGTCGTAAAATTCTAAAACGATTTAGCCAAGGCCGTTTGTTGTAATCACGCTACAATATACAATAACTGAGCTAGATGACTGACATTTGGTATATATACTTCATATGGCTACCGGTAACTTGGGATTGAGAATGGGCAATATTCGTATATTTTTGAATATAGACCCCATATATAGAATCTCTCTGATTTTATTTCTTAACGCCATGGAGACATCAAATTTCTATTGATCGGGCTGTAAACACTACGCAACAAAAAATTTTTTTTTGTGTCCTAGACCTAAAAATTATTTTTTTGTATGGATTGTGGCATACTGTTATATAAAATCAAAACCAAAAATATTTTTATGGATACATTTTTTTTAAAAAAATTCTTTTGATCTCGCTGTAATTGTATATATGTAGACATATTCATGCCAACTCGCCCCAATAATGTCCATGTGGCGCTGGGGCAATAAATTATAATTGTTTAAAATATTTTTGTTAATAAATGAATTAAAATAAAAAAAAAAAATAAAAAAATACTATTTTCGTCGAAGGTACCCTTAGTATTTGCACTATAATTTTTGGAGTATATGCCCGATCAGGTCGACTTCTACGTTAAATTGAAGCTATTAACAAATGTTGGAAATATCTCTTTCACTTAGAAACAGTGGTTTAGTAACAGTCATTAAACAAATTGGAAAAAGTAGATTTAAAAAAATCCTGGGACAAAAAAAACATAAAAAGAAAAAACAAATCGAAAAAAATATTTTATTTTTTAAAAGTCTGCATCCTAGCGAAGAAAATAATGCCTATTTGAAAATCTATGGATAAATGTAGAAATTATACTCTTTTTGGTAGATGTAGTAGAATTTCAAAAAATCTTTTTTTTTTAATTTCTGTTTAAATAGCGATTTTATTAATTACTTATATTTATATTATGTAAATTTGAGTTTAATAACATGAACAAGTTTCATTAGAAGTAATTGTGAGTTCTTTGTCAACGTATGTAGATTTCGGAATCGGTTTCTCTAATGAGGAACCAAATATAATCTCCCATTATTCTTTCATCCCAGTGCCCTTGGTAACGCCGCTCGATGGACTTCAATTCTTGGTGAAACCTTTCGCCATATTCGTCACTTACGTCGCCAAGATTCTCGGGGAAAAAGTTTAAATGAGAATGCATGAAATGAATTTTGAGGGACATATTTATACCAGTTGGAATACATAAAGCGAAAAATAAGTTGGAAGAATACATACATATGTGTTATATACATAAATATAATAACATAAATAAATAACATAAATATCGGCTATCCCAGAGGCATAACATACCAACTACTTTTAAATCGCAACAAATTTTCCAGTCATGTTCATATTTTATGTATTTTATCAATTTAGCCATTGTTTCGTATGATTCCTTAGTGTTGACAGCATGATCAATAGGAATCGACGGTTTCTGATTTCCGTTGTGTAAAAGTACTGCTTTCAAACTTTCTTTACTGCTGTCAACAAGTAACCGCCATTTCTTTGAATTGTATGTTTGATTAAGTTCCTCGAACAATCCGGGAATGTCCTTGCAAAAGCATCTGTTATCCACAGTTGTATAAAATTGTTTGTAAGGTATTTCACGGACTTTATAATATAACATGTCAACATCTGGGGCCAAAATATTGTTCTGTTTCATTCGAGATGCAAGTAGTTCTGCCTTATTTTTGGTCAGTTCCAAATCTCTGACTAGATCAATGAGTTGAAACTGAGTTAAAAGCCATGACTTCTAACTCAAACTTGAATCACTCAGAGTTGAGTACTCAGTGGAACTTGATGATGTTTTCGTAATTAGGCTGTTAGCTATACTTGGACACTTGGGAATTGGTATTTTTTCTGAATATGTAGCCCTCATAATTCCCTTTAATTTAAGGCATAACACGGCTCAATCAGGCTTATACTTCAAAAATTATGGTCCATATACTGAATGCACGTTCCATGAAAGCTGGAATTTAAACAAAAAAAATGTTAAAAAGTTACCATAAAATTTTTTTTTTATATTTTTTTCGTGTTTCTGACGCCTGGACAAAAATTTTGTTGCATAGTGAAATTGATAAGTAGGACTTATTTATACCCGAAACATTTCACACGAACAACGGTAGTCGTAGGTCCATGTTTGAATATAGCCCCCATACAAAGGGTGTTCTAGATTTGACTTCCTAAGGCTACCGCAGCTAGACCCACTTTAAAGTATACCGATCGACTCAGTATCGCTAAATGCGTCGATTTAACCATGTCCATCCGTCTGTCAGTCCATTCAAAGTCGTCGTTAACTAAAGGTCTCATTTTTACTCCGATCTTGCTGAAATTTAGCTATAAAAACTCTTTCACTCTAAAAACTCTTGGAAGAAATTGGTCAAAATCGGTTTAGATTTACATATAGGCCCAAATATATATATTTCTTTCCGAAATTACTTCACTTTGAAATTAAGCAGAATGGAGTTTCTTGAACCATGGCAGATTCAAGAAACATAACATTTATTAAACCTGACAATATTTCTTCTTATTCCGCTCCGATAGGGTGGCGTAGGGTTACATTGTCGGCTCTGCCCGACTGTAAACCTTCATTCCTTATTGTTGATCATTATAAAATGATCATCATTTCCAATTACTGTATTTTTTAAATGTCCTCCGAAAGTTCCAAACTCTCTTTGTAAATGTCACAAATGTCCTCATTTTCTGGTACAAAAGTCCTCCTTTCCGAAAAAAATGTATGGTGACCCTGGACAATGGCCACTATGTAGAAATTAATTAATTTCTACATCCTATGTAGAAATTAATCACAATCATCCAAATGGTTTTTTAAAATTACAAAAACGAAATCTGTATTCATTTAAGGAAGAAGTTTTTATATAGGAAATCTATAATTCTCAAAATTTAAAACAAAAGTTCTGATTAGAAATGCGTATTCTATTGCCCTTATATGCAAGATCTGGTTATGTGTATACATGGGGACTTTATCTAAACCTGAACTGATTTTTTCTTAAATTTGGAAATGTTTATTATCGGCGCAAGCAACTATCCTGCATCAAATTTCGTTAGTATTTGATGCAAATCGAGATGTATGTACATATACATATGTATATTGGGCTATATGGATGGATCAAACGCCAAATCGATTAACTCCACTTTTTTCGCAATTTTAAAGTCAAGCACTTGATAGATGCCAAATTTTTTACTATTCATATTTTCTTTATTTTTTCAACTATTTGTTTTGAGCCATTTATTTATAAATCTGAACCGAAGTCAGAAGTCAGTTGCTAATCTTGCAAGTTCATCGGACTGGCAGTTCTCTAGTATGTACTGTCACCCGGCAAGCAAATCAAGTGAATAATGACTGCTTTAAAACTAATATTGAAATGCAAAAAACTATATTGTTAAGAGGACTTCGTCGGCAGCTCTTGCATTTATTGAGAAACTTTCAGGTAGTTTGGACATCCTGTCTATCAGATAAGATATTGGTATTAACTTGAATCGGATCATTGATTCTCAGCTAGAGTGATCAAAAAACCGGTTTTTTTGAAAAAATAAAAAACCGGTGGATGGTTTATTTAAGTTATAAAAAAACCGGTGGACGGTTTTTTTCTTCGAAGAAAACCGGGGAAACCGGTAGAACCGGTTTTTTTCTGCTAACAAAACAGTATGAAAATTGCCGTTTGAAAAACATTTTCCTTTTTAATAACAAAAAAGGCGATTTTTTAATATTAAATTTTTAAAAGCGATGTCTTCTGATCAGGAATCTTACAACAAATTTAGTCCTGTTGGATAGTAGTTATGAGTTGGATTGTTATGAATATTGTCATTTGAGTCAAACGGTCATTTTATCTCATACTTATAACTAATTAGCTATTGTATTTAGAAACATTTTCCTAAAGTGTTATCGATAGTCTTTTCTTCAACCTTTTAAAAAAATTAGGAAATATATTTTCATTACTTTTTTGCAAAATTAAACTTTTTTGAAATTTTGGTAAAAACCTAAGTTTTAATTTTTGATTTTTTTGCTCAAAAGAAAGCTTAGATAATTTCCTTTAAAAGCTTTGTGACCTATTAATGGGATGGGACCTGTTGATCTATCAAAATAAATATAAACCTCTGAAAAAAATTAACGTTCAACCAAACATTTTAGCATTTCAGATGGGAAAAACAACCGTTTGACAAAAATGTCAATATTTGACACCCTCCAACTCGGAAAGTCCTTAACCGATCTCGTTGGAATTGTATCTCATAACTACTATCTGATAGGGCTACTTGGTGCAATTTTCATCCCGACAGAAGACATCCCTTTTAAAAATTAACTCACTTGACATGCAATTCCCCTTATGTAGTTCAGTCAAGAAAATATTAATATTTCGGGGTATTAAATAGAATATTTAATAGAGGTACTTAATCTTTATACATATATATTTTATATACACACTTTAGTGCAGGTGGGTATATACGAGTATATAAATATATACGAGTATACACTAGTCGGTTTACCCAATTGAAATTTTCTTACTTGTTTTTGTTTCGGTTTGGAAGTGGGGAATGCGTTTACTTTTCACATAACTTCTGCGCGTATGAATCATTTATTTTCTTTAAATTTTTTTAATTTGTATAGAAATTAGTGAATGGCTTCGGATTCTAGTTGCCGAGTCTTTTTAGGCCATATAAGGAGATCTTTCATATTATTATCTTAATTTTTGATATTTTGTATATAAAGTATAGTATATATAATTTTTAATATATTAGTGATAATAAAAAAACCGGAAAACCGGTGGAAACAAACGAAAAAAACCGGTTGCACCGGTTGTTCGAAATTCATGATTTTGAGAAAAACCGGGGACGGTGGAAGCAAAAAACCGGTGGGCCGGTTTATTTTAAACCGGTTTTGATCACTCTATTCTCAGCCCTCCTGTTACCTCTATAAATGCTATTTAAGTTGATTGATAAAAGTTGAACGGTATGCATTTAACAACTCTCCAGTCTCGTATACAGGGATACTGGTCTATCACGTATATGGTCTATCAAGTGTAAAAAGTGGTTCAGTCATAGTGTAACCAGCAATGTTCAGAAGGTCATGCCTTCTATTTAAAATACACTATATATGTAACCATTCCCTGTGCAGAGAGAGAGACTACCGTCAGGGTGGCGCAGAATGAGCTATATGGTTTAAATTGTTTATAACTTTTTTATTTATACTTCTGTACATCTCCGAAGAAGACATGTACAGAAGTATAAATATTTCTTGATTTAGACAATAATTGCTCCCCGCAGACATATGTACAGCCGAATGAAATTATGTAGATTTGTCGTCTTTCTGATACAGAACGCGAAGAGTTCTTTCATATTGAATGCACAGTTATTGACCTAAAATCTGTACCAAATTTTGTTATAAATTTACTACAAAAGGTCTGACAACCGTGTGTACATAAAATCTTGATAGATGCGCTAAATCCATACATTCGCAATGAACATGCTGGCGTCACACAGTGCTCTGTCTTCTTGTATTGATGTGACAAAAAAGAAGGAGTATTTGCTGAATAATGTAATTTGGTCATAATGAAGAAAAAATTTAAATTTGAACAAAATCGGACCGCGGTTCCATATCTTAATGCAAATTATTCCGGGACTTTAACACAGAATTGGAGCATTGTATATTTATGACATTTAATACGTTATAATATTTATACATATCAGTTGCGGTGCAAAATTTCGACGGGATAGAGCGAGCCCTTTTGGTACCTCCCAAACAAAGGGTTCAAAGAACTTAAATAAATAAGTTAAGAACGTTCAAGAGTGGCATTGGATTTCGGCCAAAGTTCGTGAAGCGTAAAAGGCTTGCTGCAAGCAAATGTGTGCACAAATTTGGAAGGAATCTCTTCAAGATCCCACTCAACAGCCTCCTAGAAATATGGGTTATGGTCCAAATATCGTGCGATCCATTAAATTAAAGGGAATTTTACATAGGCTAAAAAGTCGTTTTAAAAGTTTAATTATTGCATTTATCAGAAGATTTTTATTCGTTGAATTCTAAAATACTATTGTCATCTTCGTGAAAAAGTCATCAAAAATACCGCATCAACCTTCGTTTAAAAGATACTTGATATATTACTCTTAAAAATATTATCAATGTTAATTTTTTTAAGCCGATTTTAACTCATAATATGATCAGAATCTTTGTCTGTGTTGTTTGGAATATTTGTCTCGGTATGGAACAAGCGAGCTTCTCGGTTAATTGTCTGATTGGATTCCCCAGATAATCTACCTTAAATAAAATAAATGCTTTCGGAAATAATATCTTCAAATTTCTATACTTATTGACAAATTAAGATAACTAATTACTTCGTAACCATGAATTAGTACTTTATGTACACTACTGACATATAATATCGTCGAAGCGTGTTAATGTTAGTTTTTTGTCGCAAGAAAATTGTAGACCTAAAGCTATAGTACTTTTTCGTAATTTTGTGCACGAATAATTGGAACTTTTATGTTTAAAGAGGACATGGCATTAATAATTCTGGCGAAAAGCATTTTTTTATATTTTTCCCAAAAATCTATATATATAAAGAAGAATGTGCGTTTGTTGGTTTGGTCTAAACGGCTAGACCGATATCTTTTTTCAGAATGTACATGTGTGGGGCGTGGTGAAAATAGGGTACTTGAATTTTTGAAGAATTTGGGCGTGGCCCACATAAGACAAATTTTAAATTTTAGATATCTTGCACAATTTATTAGCGAAAATGCTGGAATTTTTTATCTGGTGGCAGTCTACGTGATTGCTCCAAAAATGGGCGGTATCGGGCCAATGGGCGTGGCACCACCCAGGAGAACTGGAAATTTGTATATATGTATATATCTGGAGGCAGTCTACGTGAATTGTCCGAAATAGGATGGGCGTGGACCCATATACGCCAAATTTTAAATTTGAGATATCTGCTCAATTTGTTAGCGAGAGAGCTGGAATTTCGTATGTGATTGTCTACGTGATTGGTCCAAAAATGGGCGTGGTCGAGCCAATGGGCGTGGCCCAGCCCCTTTAAGGCAAATTTTGAAATCGGGATATCTAGCACAATTTGTTAGCGGGAGAGCTGTCATTATACCCTACACCACACTGTGGTACAGGGTATTATAACTTTGTGCATTTGTTTGTAACACCCAAAAGGAGAAGAAATAGACCCATCGTTTATTATACCGATCGACTTAGAATTACTTTCTGAGTTGATTTAGCTATGTCCGTCTGTCCGTCTGTCTGTCTGTCTGTCTGTCTGTCCGTCTGTCTGTGCATGTATTCTTGTAATCAAAGTACAGGTCGCAATTATGGTCCGATCGCGCCGAAACTTTACACATATGTTTTATTTGGCCCAAGGACGATCCCTATTTGGTTAAAATCGGTTCAGATTTAGATATAGCCCCCATATATATGTTACCCCAGATTTGACACACGCTGAAAAAAAAATCACCTCTGTAGTATATTGTTCCAAACATATTATGCTGGAAACATACACATGTTTAGCGTACACTCCAAATATATAATATTTGATACTCACAAATATTAAATGTTTGTGAGGATGTTGTTCTAAACAAAATTATGTTTTCATCCTACACTGAAAAAAAATTTCATAAAATTAAAGAATGGCTCCAAAGACATCATTAGTTAAATAAGTACATTTAGTACTTAAAATAAAGATAATTTCAATAATATTAAGTAATTTACTTAATTTTAAGTAAATGTTCTTAATTTTAAGTACAAAATGTACTAATTTTGAAGACTAATTTTATGACAATTTTTTTTCAGTGTAATATTTTTTTATTTGGAAATAATATTTCCAAACCAATGATGAATTTGTATTTAAGTATTTTAGCAATGTATCGATGCCTTAATTTAATTTTTTAGAAGTTTTAAATTTTTTAGAAATTTAAGGTTTAATTTTTTAGAAATTTTATATGTTCGAAAAATTATATGATAATTTATATCATATAATCTTGGGTAACAACTAATGGCATTTATGGATTGACAATTGCACTATTTAGAAATTAAAAATTAGTACAGCAAAACAAAAGAAAATGCTGCTTACGACATTTTTACCTATAAAGAATAACACAAAATCTAGGAAAAAATAAAATTAAAATTTGCCAAGTCAACAATGTTTTAATATTTTTTTAAATACAATGTATTTGGATTAATTCTTAAACAATATCTTTGTTTGTTTGTAAAAACATGTTTTATTTGCGACAGTAAGTTCGCAAATATATTTTGTTGTACTATATTAATATATACGTTCCAAACAAAATTCCTTTATTTTCAAAAAAAATATATTTGTTCAAAAATATATAATACTAGCTGAGCCCGGTGCGCTTCGCTGCCCATGTCAAAATTCGCGCTGCAGAAACTGTATTTTATATCCGATCAGTACGAAATTCGGCAGAAAGAGATTTGTTATTACATGAAGGAATACTGCCAAATTCGGAGAAAATCGGTTCAGATTTAGATATAGTCCCCATATATATGTTACCCCCGATTTGAAATTCAAGCGCTGTAGAAACTGTATTTTATATCCGATCAGTAAGAAATTCGGCAGAAAGAGGTTTCTTATTACATGAAGGAATGCCGCAAAATTCGGAAAAAATCAGTTCAGATTTAGATATAGCCCCCATATATATATGTTACCCCCAATTTGACATGTAAGCGCTGTAGAGACTGTGTTTTATATCCGATCAGTACGAAATTCGACAGAAACAGGTTTCTATTTTACATGAATGAGTATTCTAGGAAAATCGATTCAGATTTATATATAACCTCCATATATATGTTCCTCCAGATTTGGTTACAAAGCGCTATAGAAGTTGTACTTTACTTCCGATCATTACAAAGTTCTCCAGAAAGATTTTTCTCAATTTAGGAACGAATATTGCTTAATTTTGCGATTCTCGGTTCAAAATACATTTACCAATTATTCCAAATTATTATCGCAATGACCCTTATCGCATTGTTAGGGAGGTGTAGGGTATTATATAGTCGGCCCCGCCCGACTTTCTGCCTTTCCTTACTGGTATTAGTAATAAATTCACTGAATGAAAAAATACCGAATTCAGTGGAAAGTCCAGAAAATAGAAATGTATACTTATAAAATTTCCAAATTCTTGTTTCATTGATATTGCATCACATTATCATATTGCGATTGTATTGGAGTGAGCAGCTGTAATTATCGCATACCGAGCATTTTTGTTCATGTATTTCCTATATAATACTTGCAAGATATATCAAAATATGGGCTGGGCCACGCCCACTGGTCCTATTCCGCCCATTTGAAAGCCAATCACGTAGACTGCTACCAGATACATATACGCAAAATTTCAACACTCTCGCTAACAAAATGAGCAAGATAATTCAATTTCAAAATTTGGCTTATATGGGCGGTGGCCCGCCCATTGGTCAGATCCCGCCAATTTTTGGACCAATCACGTGGACTGTCACCAGATACATATCTACAACATGACAGCACTATAGATAAAAAATTGTGCAAGTTATATCAATTTCAAAATTTGGCTTATAAGGGCGGGGCCACGCCCATTGGTCCGATCCCGCCTATTTTCTGACCAATTACGTAGAATGCCACCAGATACATATACACAACATTGCAGCACTCCCGATAGCAAATTGTGCAAGATATAAAAATTTCAAAATTTGGTCATTGTGGGCGGGGCCACGCCTATTGGTCCGAACCCGCCCATTTTTGGACCAATCACGTAGATCGCCAACGGATATATATACACAAAATTCCAGGTCTCTCGCTAACAAATTGTGCAAGATATCACATTTTTTAAATTTGGCTTATATGGGCGGTGCCACGCCCATTGGTTCGATCCCGCCCGTTTTTGGATCAATCACGTAGACTGCCACCGTTTACATATACACAAAATTCCAGCACTCTCGCTAACAAATTGTGCAAAATATCTCAATTTCAAAATTTGGCTTATATGGGCGGGGCCACGCCCATTGGTCCGGTCCCGCCCATTTTTTCACCAATTACGTAGAATGCCACCAGATACATATACGCAACATTGCAGCACTCCCGCTAGCAAATTGTGCAAGATATCAAAATTTTGTCTATGTGGGCGGGGCCACGCCCATTGGTCCGATCCCGCCCATTTTTGGACCAATCACGTAGACTGCCACCGTTTACATATACACAAAATTCCAGCACTCTCGCTAACAAATTGTGCAAAATATCTCAATTTCAAAATTTGGCTTATATGGGCGGGGCCACGCCCATTGGTCCGGTCCCGCCCATTTTTTCACCAATTACGTAGAATGCCACCAGATACATATACGCAACATTGCAGCACTCCCGCTAGCAAATTGTGCAAGATATCAAAATTTTGTCTATGTGGGCGGGGCCACGCCCATTGGTCCGATTCCGCCCATTTTTGGAAAATTCACATAATCTGCCATTAAATGCATACAAACAAAATTTCAGCACTATACCTATAATAGGAGCAGAAATATCGGATTTTTAACCTGCGATTTGTATGGGAGGTACCACGCCCCTTTGTCCAATTAATTTTTTTTTTTCTATATAAACCATCTCGTGAAAATTTAGAATCGAATAAAAAAAAATCATCCAAATCGCTCCAGCCGTTCTGACGTGATGCCATTACACAGATGGACCGTTTCATTTTTATATATATAGATATATATATAGATTTATAAATGTTGCTTTCAAGTATATTTTCTTTGAATTCAAACATATCAAAAATGGCGATTTTCCTCCGTGCATGTACGCGCTGTAAAAACTTTATTTTATATCCGATCAGTCTGAAATTCGGCAGAAAGAGGTTTCTTATCATATGAATGAACACTGTTAAATTTGGAATAAATCGGTTCAGATTTAGATATAGCCCCCATATATACGTTACCCCCGATTTGAAGTGTAAGCACTGTAAAAATGTTATTTTATATCCGATCAGTATGAAATTCGGCAGAAAGAGGTTTCTTATTATATGAATGAACACTGCTAAATTTGGAAGAAATCGGTTTAGATTTAGATATAGCCCCCATATATACGTTACCCCCGATTTGAAGTGTAAGCGCTGAAAAAATGTTATTTTATATCCGATCAGTATGAAATTCGGCAGAAAGAGGTTTCCTATTATTTGAATGAACACTGTTAAATTTTGAAGAAATCGGTTCAGATTTAGATATAGCCCCCATATAAACGTTACCCCCGATTCCACATGTAAGCGCTGTAAAAATGTTATTTTATATCCGATCAGTGCGAACTTCGGCAAAAAGAGGTTTCCTTCTACATGAAGAAATACTGCCAAATTCGGAGAAATTCGGTTCAGATTTAGATATAGCCCCATATATATGTTACCCCCGATTCGACATGTAAGCGCTGTAGAGATTGTATTTTATATCCGATCAGTACGAAATTCGACAGAAAGATGTCTGTTTACATGAATGAGTATTCAGGGAAAATCGGTTCAGATTTATATATAACATCCGTATATATGTTCCTCCTGATTTGGTATCAAAGCGCTATAGAAGTTGTACTTTACTTCCGATCATTAAAATTTTCCAGAAATTTCTCAATTTAGGAACGAATATTGCTTAATTTAGCGATTATCGGTTCAGAATTAGATAATATGTTCATATTCAATGACCCTTATCGCATTATTAGGGAGGTGTAGGGTATTATATAGTCGGCCCCGCCCGACTTTCTGCCTTTCCTTACTGGTTTTGTGTATATATATCTGTTGGCGATCTACGTTATTGGTCCAAAAATGGGCGGGATCGGACAAATGGGCGTAGCCCGCCCGTATAAGCCAAATTTTGGAAGTGGAGTGCTGGAATTTTCTCTATATGTATCTGGTGGCATTCTACGTGATTGGCCCAAAAATTATCGAGATTGGCCCTGCCTATATAAGCCAAATTTTGAAACTGAGATATCTTTCACAATTTGTTAGCGAGAGGGGTGTAATTTTGTGTATATATATCTGGTGGCAGCCCACGTGTATGGGTCAAAAATGGGCGGGATCGGACGAATAGGTGTGGTGCCGCCCAGATAAGCCAAATTTTGAAAATTGTATATATTGAACAATTTGTTAGCTAGAGTGCTGTAACTTTGTGTATATGTAGTTGACGACAGTCTACGTGATTGGTCAAAAATGGACGGGATCGAAAATTTGTAATCTAATTTTTTAAATTAAGCGTTGGAGAAGGTTTTTAGAATACCACCCAAAAATTTTTTGACCTAAAGCAAAATTACTTTCTCGTAATTTTGGGCACGAATAATTGGAACTTTTATATTTTATTTTTAAAAAGGATATATCATTATTAATATATGGCAACAAAATTATGGATCTGTATGACTTTTTTTCTGATGCCATACGAGTATTTAATATTTTTATATTAAATATATTGCTTTTTTTTATTTTTAAAAGCATTTTTTTATATTTTTGAATTTTTGTATTATTGATAAATTGGGTTTTGGTCCACAAGTTAAGCGTTGGCGACTGTTTTTGTAATACACCTACAAATATATATTTAAAAATAAAAAAACATAAAAAGGACATAAAAAAAAATATATTTTTTTGAAGATTGTGAGCAAATATTTAATTTTTGTATAATTTTTATTTAAAACTAACGCTATATATATTGTTTTTGCCGAATCTTATATACCCTCCACCATGGAATGCATTCATTCTATTACTGGAAAAATCTTTGGATATGGAGGAAATCTTGGAACCAAATTATTAAAAAAACGAACGCTGCAATTTTTAGCCAAATTTTAGACCCCAAATTCTTTAGCCAAACCCTTCATCTGAAAAATGTGGTAGTTATGGCTTAAAGTAGCATATTTGAGGGCTACCTCTACACGGACAATTTATTGAGAAAAAATCTTGCCAAAATAGTAAACAAACTGCAAAGTTTCATCTAAATTGTTTAGCAAATGTTGAGTTTATGGCTTAAACAAGGGTTTTTGAGCGACATCTATAGGTGGACAATAACAAAATATGAACTGATTCAAAAAAAGTTACTGTGATGAATTCGTGTCTAAATAAAATACAAACTCCAAAGATTTTAAAAATGTGGTATTTATTTCTGTATTTAGACGTACAGCCAGAAGGACATGGCTAAATCGTCTTAGAATTTCACGACGATCAAGAATATATATACCTTATGGGGTCGCAGATATATTTCAAGGTGTTGCAAACGGAATGACAAAGTTATTATACCCCCATCCTATGGTGGAAGGTATAAAAAAACTTTATTAATTAAAATTAAACTTGCAAACTTTTTTCACTTTGACAAAAATTACGAATTTTCCAAAGCAATTTTGAATAGTATGACTGCAATTTTCTGCTGACTTGGCATTTTTGTATTATTAGGAATTCGATTAAATATTATATACAGAAAGTTTGGATTAATTTCCTTAATAAATGAATTTTATACAGCTATTTTACAACGTACATTTTAGGTACTTTATTTTTTTTTTTGTCGATTTTCACAAACGCCGCCTTCTCGTGGTCTCAAAAAGAGCTAAATCAAAGAATATTGTTATTAGTTATCTTAATTGGTTTGTTAGGATATTATGAGTACCAATTTTAGCATTATTTGAGACAATACATTATTATCGATTTTTTTCAATAGGACAGAGGACTGTGCGTCAGACCCAGCAAATCCAGCACAGATCATATCAACAGCCTTATGATAAATATACAGACAATATACAGAATGACGATCACAGTTGTACCTCATCTTCATTGATTTTGAGAAGTCTTTTGATATATTCCACCACTCGAGAATATGGGAACCACCACTCGCTTCAAGGGAATGCCCGAAAAAATGATTTCCTAAGGCCACAAACGTGTAGGTCGAGAGGTTATATTTGCTAAGTTTGACTTTTAACCTGTTACTCTAATACCGGTATTTTTTATTTCCTTTGTATTCTACACAAGCGAGGTTGTGTAGGGTACAATGTAATTGCTTCGGTTTATCTGTTTTCTATGATTTTGCTTAGTGTATTAATCGCGTCGTAATCATTACTAGCTATTCATAGATATTTAATGATTTTCCCGGAATCGCATCGCTAGATTATGCAAATTCCATTCAGAAGGAATAGAAAATGTCAAACGATAAGTTAAAGTAAACATTTTGTATTGTAACTGCTCCAAAAAATATATGCATTTGTGTACCCGTACTTTTAAATTCAAAATATAAACGTTTATTACAAGTAAACTATCACTTCAAATTCCCCACCTTCAAATTGTAAAAACGCATAAATAGCTAAAGGATGAATGATACAAGTTGAGTTGTCGGAACTCCTATCTGTTTGACCAATTATCAAATACTACTGTATACTCTTATTTCTATTCAAAACATAAAGTGTAATTTGTTATACTTGTTTATAATGGTATTCTCGATAGATATATACACGTACTTTAATGTGAACAATAGATTATTCATGTCTGTCTGTTCTTTTAGAAGGTACTGGTTCTTTTAATTATTCAATGTATATTTTTACGTTTACTTCCAATTCCAAAATTAATTGACTGTCTTCAGAAAATTATAAAAGGAAGAAACTTTACTTCTAAAATTTTTGATTAATAGCACTTTTAGCAGTAATGTAATTAATTAAGTGAACTTTTGCACATTTCCGTTCAATTATAAATTTAGTTGTTGTTGTTTTACAATTTCGGATAGCATTCTGCCATCTAAATACCCATAAATGAGTATTGGGTGGAACGACGATGGAATACAAATAAAAAACGAAAGTTTTGAAGCATTTCCTGCAGCTATCGAAATGAAAAGTGCTGGGATAGCTATTAGTTGAATCGAAAGGATATTGTGTTCAAAAGTTATTAAAATATTGTCAGTGCGATAAGTGGAAGGTAAAATCAGTTCAGTGTTATTTTTATGTATGTATACATATATATATTTATATAATTTATTTTAAAGGAAAAAAGGATTTCATTTATCGAAATTTGCTATCAAACAAGTAGGAAATTTCAGTCGTACTAATATTATAAGCTATTTCATTTTGGTATGTCTTGGCTCTTTTTGTATGGGAGTTACTCAAATGGATGTGGTAATAACTCCCATTTTTAACAGGACTGTAGGTGTAAAAATTTGGAGTATTTATAACGGGGTTTCCAATAGGGATGATATGATTTTGAAGTGACGTTTCGGCAATTTGTAATATGTCATGATCTGTCATTTGTTTTTCATTGTATTCAGTAGTGTTTACAATTTCATCATGGAGAGATATACGCAAGAACAACGTATACAAATTATTCAGTTTATTATCAAAATAATCCTTCTCCAATTGCAACTTTTCGTGCGCTAAGTCCATTTTTTTTAATCCTTTCCAGTCGACCTACGACCTTGACACCCATGAAAATGATGGGTGTCCGTTCACATTTGAAAATAATGCTAAGTCAATTTTTTTAAATAAAAAAAAACACTTTTTTGTCGACCTACGACCTTGACACCCATGAGCAATATTTGAGCTATCTTTTCGCCATTCACCGATTGTGGATACGTGCCACACAGCAAATGAAACAATTGAATTGTTGCGAGAAAATTTTGGAGATTCGATTATTTCAAGAAATTGTGATATTGAATGGCCTCCATGAAGTTGTGATTTAACACTATTAGACTATTTCATGTGGGGTTATTTGAAGTCATTGGTCTTTCGAAAAACCCAGATTCTCTTCAAGCTTTACAAGTCAAAATTGAACGTGCCATTCATAATATACGACTTGATTTTTGGGGGGAAAAGTGCTCGCAAATTGTGATCATCGAATTCGTTCCTGCAGAAGAAGTCGTGGAGGCCATTTGAATGACGTTTTATTTAGAACTTAATTGTATCGATTGTACTTCACATTAAATAAAAATCTTTTGAATTTCCTTAACAATAAGAGTGTTTTTTTAAAGAAATCATATCCTCTTATTGGAAAACCCTGTATGTATTGGTGTTCCCGATATAAGTTGTTAACTTTTTGTACAAAATGGTACGTTTGTGTAGGAGGTGCCAAAAAAGGCATGGTAATAACGCCCATTCTTGACTGACTGTAGGTACTATTTAACTATTACACAGCAAAAAATTTCAAGTATTTGAATGCACTGGTATTGAAGTTATTAGCTATTAACTATTGGTGCAAAATAATACATACCAAAAGTGGCGGGCCAATAACGTCCACTTTTCTCTGAAATCTAGGTTCTATAAAAACATTACACTGTACAAAATTAAATGTATTTGTGTGAAGTGATACAAAAGTTATAAGCAGTTAACTTTGGTACAAAATGGTCCTTTTGTGTGGGAGGTCCTTTTGTCGTGGGAACTTCGCCCATTTTCTCGAGGCGATAGAGACTAATAAACTAATACCATGTGTGAAATTTTAAATGATTCGAATAGGTAGTATAAGATCTATAAAAGAATCAATATTTCACTCAATGTTAACCCTTTGTGGGAGAGGTACTAGAGGGAGTGGTCAATATGGCCCATCTTCGAACTTAGCTTGAGATAGAAAAAAATATTACCGCCAACCAAATTCGTAGTGATGGGTTACTTCTTTCGAAAGTTATCGTGCGCACCAGCCGGAAGACAGACAGACGGACGGAGATTGGTCATTCGACCTAAAATGATCCAAAACGGATATCCGCCGAACATACTTAGGGTTCTATATCACTCCTTCTGTGTTACATTTTTGGCCCGTAGTAAATAATATAGCATCGCATCATTAAAGGGAGGTTAAAATGAAATGCAATACAATATTAAAGATAACTTCGACAATCCATATCTAATGTAAACTTGAACTACATTTATTGGCAGGTTTCGTTCTAGTATCAGTAACTCCTTCTCTTTAAATTTTCATACAGAAAATACAAAAACTTAGTGTACCTTCTTGTAGTAAGTCGCATAATTGGGACGCTCATAACGAAATTTATCGCATTTACATTCTTTGCCTCAAAAACTTGTATTGAAACAAACACAATTTTAAAGCTATTTCTATGAAGTTATAAAAGGAAGGAGTTTCTTGATTCATTAACGATGGCATTACCATTTAGATATTGCCCCTGTAAATGAATAAGAAACTCAAGATTTGTATGCCCCATATCACGCTGTTGTATAGTGAAATATGACTTTGCTTTTTAACGACCATAATTTATTATACCGCTCGATATCTATATCTTTCGTTGAGTCTATTTGTCCATCTGTCTAGCACAGATGATTTTCTATATTAGGGCGATGTCTTTTGTGAATGGGCCATATCAATTCCAATTTTTATATAACCTTTGTGTAAAACTCCTCTCCGATTTGTCTTTTTTATATGCAGGAAGAAGAGGTGTAAGAGTAGACAGCATCCGCGTAGTGTACCCTGGTTAACACTAAATGGTCTACTAAGAAGTGATTCTTCTTAATTTGAACTAACTAACAAAAGACCGCAATGTAAACCGACCTCGTTCCATCGGTGTATGGTTTGAAGTGAGGGATATTCGTCTGCATATGTACGGGTCCTTGCTGATACCTGGTCGTCTTAGTAAGTAACAGGTGTTTTGCCACCCAGTCCTTGACACAATACCGAGGGCTATGCTGGTGGACATGTACCTCCCTTACAGTACAATACTGGTGCGATGAAAACGATACCAACTGTGGCACTAAATGTTATACTATACAATCTCTGACTCCCAAGAACCCCGGTTACTGGAAGACCAATGATAGAAGTCATCCAGACAAACCTCAAAAGCTTTGATGGAAAAAATAAAGAAAGACTTATATTGCTTTAATCCAAGAACCATGGACGATTCGAAACAAGGTTACTGGATTAAACCACTTCAATTACCAACTGTTTTATGCGATTACAGGAACTAGACCAAGGACTTGTATTATATCTGTGGTCACAAGGCATAACAGCATATGTGTGTTTTCGCAAGTTTTCCGGAGAGCATTTTAAAGGTTTGAATCAATATAGCAAAAATATTTATAAACTTATTTTGAATTTTACGCCTGCAATTTCTCAGGCCTTGGAAGGGAAATAAATTAATAAGAAAACATTTATATAATTATCTTAATTATAAATGTTATAAGCCAAAAACTGTTTTATGCTGTTATTCCCTTTTTAAATAAATTAAGTTATAAAACACACAACTCGAGTTGTGCCGTTCTTACAAAATGGATTATATTATATATTGTTGAATATATCGACTTATGCTGATAAATCAAAGGATGATTTCGAAATTTACAACATTCAGTAGTCAATATTATATTTTGGAATAACAGCATACGTTGAGTTATGCTTTTGCTCTACGTCTTAGTTCAATTTGGAATAATAACACAACTCAGATATGCTGTTACGACTTCATAAAATTTACATCGTCAATAGTCCAAAGATAACTGGGGAATAAAAACACAAGTATAGTTTTCAAAGGAAAAAATGTGAGATATGCTGGTATGTACGTTATGAACAGTAGTGACACAGTGAGATATGCTAATAAGTCTTGCCTTATATCTAAACAACTAAACAAGGTATCATCACCAAAATTTTTCACAATATGTAATCGAATATGGGGAAATTCGTGGCATCAAAAACGCAATTTGAGCATAACTCGAGTTATGTTGTTATGCCTTGTGACCACAGATATGTTACAAAAATGTATGTTATCTTTTGTCAACATCGGATGCTACAGTTCTGAAACAAGGGAATGGAAGTGTATACCTAGCATCAGTATATCTGCCTTTCGATTCACCGATATTACCACCCACGTCGGAACTACAACGCTGGGTGAGGAAAGTGAAACAAACAGGTACAAAATACTAGTAGGTTGCGATGCTAACTCTCACCACGTCGCATGTGGCAGTACTAACATTAAAAAACGGGTCCAGGCCCTAGTAGAATTCTTGAATACTAACGACCCAATAACACTTAACATAGGTAACATGGCTATCTTCGATAATAGAATAAGGGAAGAAGTATTAGATATAACAAAATGTTTAGAAAATCTAATAGACGAAATACAGGAATGGAGGGTCTCTCAAGAACATTCTTTTTCTGATCATCGTTACATAAGGTTTAAGACAGCACGGCCATCGCCGAACCCAATAAGTTGCAGAAATAAAGCCAAAACCAAATGGACAAAATTCGGGAAGCTAATTAGAGAAAGGCTAGGGCATGGCAATTTTGAGAACGTAAGTGTTGAAGATATTGACACTAATGTTGATTAGATTACGGATATATTAGTAAGGTCTTTCGAAGACAGCTGTCCGCTTCGAGAAAGGAAATCAGCCCAAGAAAAGCCTTGGATGACCGGGGAGATTCGCCGTAAAAAATCATCAATATACTGGGACGATTACCATAGAAGTATCAGAAAATACAACAAAATCACAAGAACAACAACAACAACAAAATCACAAGAACAGCAAAACGAAACTCCTGGAAGCTATTTTGCGAACAGGTCAATAACGTTAACGATGTTTCACAAATTAAAAAGTTCCTTTCAAAAACCCATACCCAAACCGAAACAATGGTAGACGATATGGGCAGAAGAGTAGACTCAACAGAAGAAATGGTAAGGCTTTTGATGAGCACCCATTTTCCGCAAGGTACGACGGGTCAGACTGAGATACGGAACTACAGAGAAAATAAAGCACAACAAAGTTATATCATTACAGACTATATGGTCAAAGAAGCCGTAAGAAAGTTTTCAGCAATTAAGGCATGAGGACCTGATGGAATATGTCCGGCACTACTACAGACGGAGGTGGAGTACATATCAACTCATCCAGCCGCCATTTTCACAGCATGCCTAAAATTAGCATACACACCGAAAACCTGACAGGAGGCAAGAGTAGTTTTCATACCTAAACCCGGCAAGGCAAGTTATGCAACACCTAAGGCTTACAGACCAATAAGCCTAACATCTTTCTTATTCAAAACCATGGGACGTATAGTGGATACCATGATTAAAAGTAAGATACCATGTTAAAATTTAGACAACAGCCTATGTTAAAGGGCCATCAGTGGACACCGCCCTACACGAGGTAGTACGCAATATAGAAGAATCCTTCAATTGAAAGATGTATACACTTGCGGTATGTATTGACAATGAAGGGGCGTTCAATAATGTGCGGACCGACACACTCATCCAATCCTTAGACCAGTTTCAGGTGTACCGGGCTTTCCGAGACTGGATAAGCAACATGCTAAGGAATAGATGAATAAATTGTGGGTCCCACGACATAAAAAAAGAGACAGAGTAGCACAGGGAACACCACAGGGTGGTATATTATCACCACTTCTGTGGGTCACTACTATAAATAGTCTCCTACGGATCCTAACGGATGAAGGACTTAAACCAGTCTTGTTACGCAGACGACGTTATAATACTTCTGAGGGGAAAGAATCCTAATCAAATTTGTAGAAAGGCCGAAACGGCTCTAAAAATTACATATGACTAGGTTCTACCGAGAGGTGTAAATATAAACCCAGAAAAAACAGAGATATGTCTGTTCACAAGGAAAACGAAGATTGGTCAATATGATGACCCACTTTTCCTAAACAAGTTTTAGTTTCTAAATTGGAAGAGCCATGACACACTGGCTCTACAAGAGCGTAATCAGACCTATTCTAACTTACGCATAAGTAGTGTTGTGGACATCAATGAAAAAGAAGTGCAACATAATAATATTAAAAAAAGGTCCAACGAATGTGTTGTCTCGGCGTAAGCGGGGCAATGAGGACCACATCCAGTGGGGCATTGGAGCCGATCTTAAATATCCAGCCAATAGAAATACTATTAGATATGAAGCAGCCCTCACGGCGACGAGACTCAAAGTGATGGACGAATGGATCGAAAGCGATCACAAGTCATATCATCAAAAGATAGTTGAGGTCTTGACGGTGGATTAAACTGACATAGCATCAGTATCCGACAGAATACCTGAAAAATCAATAGTTGCTGAGTGTGAGACCATGATACCAGACAACATCTGGAACTTGCTTTTATACAGATGGGTCGAAACTAGGGAAGAGAGCGGGTTTAGGACTTTATATTGAGGAACCGGAAACCGAACTCTTATTCCGTCTGCCAGACCATAACACAGTCCTGCAGGCGGAAATCCGAGCAATTACAGAATGTGTGACCTGGTTTGGCGCTGACACAAGACCAACAAATGTGAATATTTTCACAGATAGCCAAATGGCATCATATGGGTGCCTGGTCATTGCGGAGTAAGGGATAACGAGAAAGCAAATGCCTTGGCATCTAGAGCCAGGGACTTGCAAACAACAACCCTAGAGAAAATTACGCGTTCTGAACTAAAATATGGGCAATGAACGCCCATATCACGCTATGGAATAGTGAAAACGTTGGAAAAATAACTTGTGGGGTGACCCAAACGAGGACAACACCAATACCTTGCTGGGATTGATAGAATAGGAGTTGTAGATGACAGCGTATGCAGGGCATGCGGGGAGGATGACGAAACGTTGGAGCATTTCCTCTGCCAGCGCCCATCGTTCGCGAACAGTTTCTTAGGAAATGATACTATACCAGACTTGACCCAATGTAGGAGCGTAGACTGGAAAGCAATCAAGGACTATGTCGATAGCACCGAGTTTTTAAAATATAACTTTCGAAGTCATTAACAATTAGAGCGCCCAACAGGCAGAATACTGGCTTATGTGTATGTCCAAGGACATGAGGCGGAGATTGGCCGCCTCCTCTTTACAACCTAACCTAACCTAAATGTTAGACTACATTTAATGCTGCTAGAAATTATAGCAAGGCAATGTGTCACATGTATGTGTCAGGAAATGGCTACGGACATAGTATCATCCTAGACACAATGTCTGACCTTCCGGGTATTGTTGATTACAACGGGTGATCCAAGTAGAGATACTTTTTTCAATAGCCTTTTTTTGACAGTTCACGTGTGAGTCGTGTCATGCTGTCATGTTATTTTTGTTAAGTATTGTTTTGCATTTCATCATGGAAAGACTTTCGCCTTAACAACGTTAAGGCAACGAGTTGCTGCGCCGTTCGCAGCAACTCGAACTGACGTATGGAACGACATGGCGCGTCGAGATTTTGTATGCTTTCTTAAATTGAAAGCATACAAAATACAGCTTGTGCTTAAACTGAAGCCTTGAAAAGTTCCAAGAAGATCCGACATTTTCGAGCCAAATTTTGTTCAGCGATGATGGCCATTTCTGGCTCAATGGGTATGTAAACAAGCAAAATTGCCGCATTTGGGACGAAGAGCAACCTGAAGAGATTCAAGAGCTGCCACTTCATCCAGAAAAAACAACGGTTTGGTGTGGTTTGTGGGCCGGTAGAATCAGCGGTCCATATTTCTTTAAAACTGATGCCGGCGAGAACGTAACCGTCAATGGCGACCGTTATCGTGCCATTATAACCGACTATTTGATGCCTGAAATTAAAGTTCGTGATCTCGGCGACATTTGGTTTCAACAAGACCGCGCCACTTCCCACACATCGCATCAATCAATGGACTTAGTGAGAGAACACTTCGGTGAGCAGATAATTTCACGTTTTGGGCCGGTCGATTGGCCACCAAGATCGTGTGATATCACACCGTTAGACTTTTTCCTGTGGTTATATGTAAAGTCTAAAGTTTATGCGGTCAAACCAGCTTCGATTCAGGCCTTGGAGCATAACATCACGCGTGTCATTCGCCAGTTACGAGTCGAAATGCTCGAACGAGTCATCGAAAATTGGACACAACGGATGGACCATCTGAGACGTAGCCGCGGCCAACAATTGATAGACAGTATCTTCAAAAAAGAAATGCCAAAGAATGTTCTTTAAAATGGTAAGAAACATTCCCAATTCAATTTGAATTTTCTGTGTTTTTTTCTTTAAAAAAGTAGGGAATCTCGAAATGGATCACGCTATACTATGCCTAGACCACTTTTTGACGAGAACTAGCTCACTATTGTACTGAGATATCAGAGATAGATGCCAGGACAACATATTCGTAAACTACAACGGTTCCATAATCAGCAAACAAGTGGACTTTTGTGTCTTTTCTGAGGAATTTGAGTTATCCATTGCAAGGCAGAAATCGTATCTATTAAAGAGATAGCAGAATGGCTGAAAATGAACGTATTTACCAAAGTGGGTATCAATATTTTCTCTATAGTCAGTCTGCTATCACGTCCCTGGATACTATATTTCTGAAAGCTAGCCTTATTGGACGGCATGCAGAGAAATTGAATGTATCGCGTGAATGGTTTGCTGAAGCTGTGGAGACGAAGCGGAGGAGGAATCAACAGAACACGTTCTGAGTCTGTACGCCGCACCCTCTAAAAGGCGGCATGCTTTCATTGCGGAGTTTGCTAACCTGGGTTATGTTATGTTTGGTTATAAGTGGATGACACTAGAACTTTACTAGTCTCTAAAACTGGACCAGGTTTGATCCATTGGGTTATTTTAGAATATGCCAACTTTTAAGCTTTTTGAAGCAATCCAATTGGTTCAATAGTAGACTCATGCTTTCCCTTACATCCCAAAAAGAAACATTACATATATACTATACTTATGTTCTTTTTTTTGGGCAAAAAAAACAACTTAATATTTTCTGCATTTCGCCCTAAAAAAGCCTTTTTATTTTCGTTTGTGAAAAAATTCAGCACGGCACTCGAACTGTGCAAAAATGCTACAATTTCAGCCCTGCAAATAAATAGCCTAAATACCCGTGAGTGTATTTACGTAGTGTCAAAGTATTTTTTAATGAAGTTCAGACAAGTGTTTTATTTGGGTGACGCCTTGAAGCATCCTTTTGTTTTTTTAGTTTTCGATTCCGGTCATTCAAAATGATACAGTACAAAAGGGTGTAGGCGACATTTTTTAAGTGCTGCTCTCTAACAGGGCAACATATTTTTTACAAAAGAAAATACCATAAGTGCGTCTGTGCCAGAGCCATGGTTACCCTTCAGTTCCACAATGTTGTCCCAAATTTCAGTTTTGTGAAATAATAATATATTACGTGTTTCATATAGGAATCTCCATACCCACAAATAAACCAGTTAGGAAAGGCAGAAAGTCGGGCGGGGCCGACTATATAATACCCTACACCTCCCTAACAATGCGATAAGGGTGATTGCGATAATAATTTGGAATAATTGGTAAATGGGTAAGAACATATATATGTGGATATACCTAATTCTGAACCGACAATCGCTAAACTAATCAATATTCGTTCCTAAATTGAGAAACATCTTTCTGGAGACTTTTGTAATGATCGGAAGTAAAGTACAACTTCTATAGCGCTTTGTAACCAAATCAAGAGGAACATATATATGGAGGTTATATATAAATCTGAATCGATTTTCCCTGAATACTCATTCATATAAAACAGAAACCTCTTTCTGTCGAATTTCGTACTAATCGAATATAAAATACAGTCTCTACAGCGCTTAGATGTCAAATCGGGGGTAACATATATATGGGGGATATATCTAAATCTGAACAGATTTTCTCCGAATTTGGCAGTATTCCTTCATATAATAAGAAACCTCTTTCTGCCGAATTTTGCACTGATCGGATATAAAATACAATTTCTGCAGCGCTACAGGTCTAATCGGGGGTAACATATATATGGGGCTATATCTAAATCCGAACCGATTTTCTCCGAATTTAGGAGTATTCCTTCATGTAATAAGAAACCTCTTTCTGCTGAATTTCGCACTGATCGGATATAAAATACAGTTTTTACAGCGCTTACATGTCAAATCGGGGGTAACATATATATGAGGGCTATATCTAAATCTGAACCGATTTTCTCCGAATTTAGCAGTATTCCTTCATGTAATAAGAAACCTCTCTTTGCCGAATTTCGCACTGATCGGATATAAAATAACATTTTTACAGCGCTTACATGTCAAATCGGGGGTAACGTATATATGGGGGCTATATCTAGATCTGAACCGATTTCTTCCAAATTTAACAGTGTTCATTCATATAATAAGAAACTTCTTTCTGCCGAATTTCATACTGATCGGATATAAAATAAAGTTTTTACAGCGCTTACATGTCAAATCGGGGCTAACATATATATGGGGGCTATATCTAAATCTGAACCGATTTTAACCAAATTCAATAGGGATCGTCCTTGGGCCAAAAAAAAGATATGTGTAAAGTTTCGTCGAGATCGGACCATAATTGCGACCTGTACTTTGATTACAAGAATACATGCACAGACGGACAGACAGACGGACATAGCTAAATCAACTCAGAAAGTGATTCTAAGTCGATCGGTATAATAAACGATGGGTCTATTTCTTCTCCTTTTGGGTGTTACAAACAAATGCACAAAGTTATAATACCCTGTACCACAGTGTGGTGTAGGGTATAAAAAATTGGTTATCTTGTCCAAATTTGTTATCTCAATTGCGCATGTTTTCACTGTACATGCACACGGGGAAAAATCTGCATTTTTGATATGTTTGAATTGAAAGAAAATATATTTGGAAACGTTTTTTTTAAATATTTTATATTTGTTAATAAATAAATTTTATTTAAAAATCAAGAAATTTTTTTTGGAACGAATATATTAATATATTAGAACATAATATATTTGCAAACTGACTTTCACAAATAAAACATGTGTTTACACACACACAAAGTTATTGCTTAAGAAGTTTTCCAAATATATTTTATTTAAAAAAAGATTTTTTAGACTTTGCTATGTTTTTTCGAATTTTAGTTAGTTTTTCCTAGATTTCGTGTTAACCTTTATAGTTAAAAATGTCTTTAGCAGCATTAGCTTTTGTTTCACATCAAAAATTTTAATTTATAAATATTTCAATACATCATTTTTTGTCAATCCATCAATGCAATTTATAGTTACGATTTAAGTTTTAATTGCATTTTACAAACATAACTTCCGAAAAACAGAAAACCAAAATACATAAATACAAATAAATCTTTGTTTCGGAAATATTACTTCCAAATAAAAAAATATTAGAACAGGAACATATTTTTGTTTAGAACAATATCCTCCCAAACATATAGTATTTGTGTTTGCCAAATATTATATATTTGGAGTCTACCCTTAACATTTGTATATTTCAAGCAGAATATGTTTGGGACAATATACTACAGAAACGATTTTTTTTCAGCGTGCATACCCGCTGGAAAAATGCATCTATAGAGTATTGTCCCAAACACATTCTGCTTGAAATAAACAAATGGTTAGTGTACACCTTAAACGTATTTTTTTGGTACACACAAAATTTAGTTTCCGTCCTAATTTTTTTTATTTGGGCCTACACGGAGAAAAAACAGGAAACAAAATATGTTTGGGATCAAAATTTAAATAAAATATACTTTGGTGCAAATATTTTATATTCACATACCGGAAAAAAAGTTTGAATATCTCTCTTATCAATGTTATTTTTTTCGGAGTTTTGGTGCAAATTATCTTTAAAAACAAGGAAATATTTAAATCGGCTACAGAATTTGTTTTCCTACCTATAGGAAAAAAGTAATTTTTCCCAAATATAATATGTTTCCAAAAAATATACTACAGAACCGATTTTTTTTCTTAGGGTAGTATTTACTAAACAAATATTTATTTCCATTTAAGTATACAGAAAATATATTAATACTTTAATTTTAAGACATGTTTTATGTTTTTCAGTAATTCAACGGTAATTTTTTCCGGAAAGTGTTCGTAAAATTCCTTTATAATTGAAATCGTATAATGATACTTTATGAAGGTTAGGTTAGTTTAGGTTAGGTTGAAGGCAGTGACACAGAAAATGTTCCATCGTTTCGATGTTTTCCCTGCATTCGTCGTTTCCTGCTAGTCCTATGCGATGAAGATGTGCTTGTATGCTGTCCGTTAGTACACTCATCATCTTACTAATATCGATTTTGTTTAGTTTCAGAAAACTTTTTGTTTTCTTTTCATTTGGGTCACCCCACAGCATCTTTGCAGTTGCTCCTACTGTTACGCTATTCCACACAGTTTTGTTAGCCATCACTGCCCAGTGCATCAACTCATTTTTCGTGGCTTCGAAAGGTTTCCAATTTTCCAAGTTTATTACTCGAAGTTCTCTGCCCTTCGAAGCCAAGCTGTTTGCCCGTTCGTTTCCAATCACTCCGTTGTGTCCTGGTAACCAGTAAATACGCTGAGTAATCAATTATCGTTCTTTTACAGTCCAAAACAGTTCTGGATTTGACCGTTTCCGATGTTATTGCTTTAATCGCCATTTTGCTATCTGTGAAGATGTTGGCATATTTAGGTTTGTGGTGTTACTGAGCCAGTTCACGCACTCCGTGATTGCTCGAACTTCTGCTTGAAATACCGTGTTATGGTCAGGGAGGCGGAAGTGAAGTTCGACTTCTGATTCATCAATAAAAAAGTCCCAGACCCGTCCTTCCTCCTCGCTTGGACCCATCCGTGTAGCAGCTGGTTCCCACTGGCACATGGACCAAAGTTCCATTTTACCAGGAGCGTTTGTCTGGCACAAACGTATCACAGGTAGCTGTAAGCCGTGCTTCACGAATGCGGTTGGAGATTTCCGGCGTTTGAATGTGACCAACTAGAGATTCTAAAATCTTCTGATGGTACGACTTGTGGTCTCGATTTATCCATTCACCCATCACTTGTAGACGTCTTGCTGTGAGGGCTGCCTCATACTTTATACACTGAGCCAAAAATTAACCTTATATAAGGTTAACTTAACCATAAATAAACAGGATTTGGAGTCTACGTTATATAAGGTTAATTTGAAAATTTTCTTGTTGACTGGTATTTAGCAATAATAATATTTTATTTAACTATTCCATGGTTGAATTTTTTAACCATGATAATTGTTAATATTATAATAATAATTGCTACTTTAACAATGCATTTTTGAATTTTTTAACCATGAAAATTGTTAATATTAACATTTCATAGTTAATTTATTGAAACAATGCATGTTCAATTTAACAATGAAATTGTTAATATTATTAACTATGAAGATTGTTATTGAAACCTTTTTTATTGTTAATTTAACTATTTAGTGGTTACTTCATGTAACCATAAACATAGTTGTTTCAATAATTTTTAATATTATATCAAATAAAACAAGAAAATTTTAACTTTCGCATTTTTATTTTTTATTTTATTTACAAAATATATGTTAATATATATATGTATAAGAAACACCTGAAAAGAAAAAAAACAAAAAGGTTAGAAAATATAAGTGTAAATGTAAAAAAGGGTGTAATTCTAAGAAGATCTTTTGACTTTTTACCTAAATTCTGTAGTTCAAAGAGCATAAGCATTTACCGATGGACTGATCTGATGGAAAAATCTGCTCTGTGACTATAAGTTAAGTGCCTACGTTTCTGTGCTTGACCAACATGTGATCAGACCCCGCTCAAAAGGTGCCGTCCACGTAAACTCCCTGAATCTTTCGATTATTAAGGGCCCAGGACGGTTAGGCACTTAGTTTGGGGTACTGAGCTTAGTCCGATCTTACGGCAAACTTATAGGAGAGAGGAGATTAATAACAAAGGCAATCTGATAGAAAGCCGATGTCCCACCAAAATCATAATCGGAATAGATATATAAATCAAGGATTGGGCAATGGATGATACTTCAAGGAAGTGCACTGAATTTATATTAAAAACAAGTAAGAAAGTTTCAGTCGGGTAAACCGACCAAGGTATAGTTGTTATTAAAGAATCAATATTTCACTAAATGTTAATCCTTTGTGTGGGAGGTACCAGAAGGAATGGACCGATATGGCCCATCTTTGAACTTAACCGGAGATAGAAAAAAATATTACAGTATACCAAATTTGAAGTGAATCGGTTACTCTTTTCGAGAGTTATCGTGCGCACTAGCCAGCAGACAGACGGACGGACATATCTCATTCGACTTAAAATGACCCAAAACTATAATGCGGTGAACATACTTAGGGTCTTAGATCACTCCTTCAATGTGTTACACTTTTGGCCCGTTGCAAATGATATAGGTATACCCTCGTATTACTAAAGTGAGGGTATAAAAAAACAAATGTATGCATGCATACCACTTTTCCTGTAATTACTTCGCACACTACAACTAGTATTGATACAGCTTATCAACAGTTTCTAGTATTGGCACAACTTACCAACAGATTCAAGGCCGGACTCCCAGCACAAGCAGCCGCAAGCCACAGAAAAAGAAACAACTGAAAAGAAAAAACAAAAACATCGTTTATATGTATGTATGTAGGTATTACGAAAGCACTTCTAACAAAATATGTATGTATGTACATTTAACAGTATCAACATCGCACAACAAAAAAACTAACGTATGTATGTACGGCGTAGCATCCACAAGTGTTCAAACGAAAAGACAAGATACCCACACGTACAACATACCCACACGTACACATCACTTCTCTCCGTATGTTTGCTTGTTGCTGCATATACTTACGTACATACATTGTTGTTTTTTCATGCTCAGTTAATGCGACAGCGTGTACATATTTTTTTTCCACTCTTAACCACTGAATTTCACAATTGTAATGGCATAATCACAAAAAATAATATTAATATTACATTCGCCTTTACTATAATTAAACAGGCACAAAACACTATTAAAATTTTTAACACACATATTTTATTATTTCACTTTTTAAATACACATATGTACATACATACTTATGAATGTAGTTCTTTACAAAATGTTTTACTACTTACCTCTATACCAACAGCTTCCGACAACAGCACTAGTCCCATCGACTATTCAACACCAACTGAACTCCCGCACTCGATCAAGCACCGAAGCTGGCATTTGGTGGTGTTTTCAATGAGCGAGATAAATTCTCTTATGACGATAGTCGCATTCGTTTCAACTTCGTTTAACTTAATACTCAACTTCGTCTAACACAAAGCAGTTGAAAAACGTCGACCACAACAGAGCCGAATTGTTGTTTATCTCGCACATTTTTCTGCCTCTCTTTCAAAAAAACCAACCATATATAATGTTAACTTAACCATTTTTCATGTACATTTGAACTTATATAAGGTTATTTTTGTCTTCGCAATCAAACATTTACCATGAAAAATTTAACCAGACACATGGTTAAAAAAATCATTGTATTTTCGGCTCTGTGTACGGATGTCTATTGGTTGGATGTGCAGTATAGTCTCCAACGCTGTTGTTGGTGCAGTTCTAAATGCCCCGCTTATGCCTAGACAGCACATACGTTGAATTTTGTGCAAAAGTATTACGTTGCACTTCTTGTCCATCGATGTCCACCACACTCCACAGGCGTAGGTGATTATTGGTCATGTAAAGCCAGTAAGTCATATTTGAACGTAGTCCTCATTTTAAACCTATAGCTCTTCTGCACAACGACCAACATCTGTGGGCCTTTGTAACTCTTTCTTCAAGATGATCTTTTCAGTACAGTTTCTGATCCAAGATTACTCCCAAGTATTTTACCTTTTTAGTTATAGCAATTGTCTTATTCAGGAATCGAGGCGGGGTAAAACGTGGGATCTTCGTTTTCCTTGTAAATAGACATATTTCTGTTTTGTCTGGGTTAACATTTAATCCCCTTGGTTGTGCCCAGTTATATTCTATGTTAAGTGTCTCTTCAGCTCTTCTGCATAATAGATTTGGATGAAAGCCCCTTAGAAGTATTACAACGTCGTCTGCATAACAGACTGGTTTAAGTCCTTCATTGGTGAGGGCTTTAAGGAGACTGTGTATCGTCGTAACCCATAGAAGAGGCGATAAAATGCCCCCCTGAGGTATACCACGATTTACCTTGTCTCTAATTTTTACGTCATATGACCCACCCAGTCTTTGTTTGACTGCGGTTTTAAACAGACGTGCTCGCGCAAGTGGTTGCAATTTTTTGTTTTAAATTTTAAATCCAAAAACAATTGAACGTTTCAACGGTATCGTTTACCAACGTAATAAACAAAGTCATAAAACTTTTCAGAAGTCATAAACATTACAAAAACAACAGGCCTACAGCATGACTGCTGTGGGTACTGAAGTAGACAGTAGTGGTGAAGAAACCGAAAAAGAATTCTGCTGGCAAACAACGGCTGTGCTAAACAAAAGAAATGTGTGTAAATCTCCACTTGGAAATAATGCAAAAAGACGTCATATCTCTGATGATGAGCTGCCAAGTACTTCCAATGCAAATCGATTTGCTTCACTTCAAAACAACAAAGATGACCAGAACCAACAATCAACAACTAGAGTGCCCGAACCTATTAAACCCCCACCCCTATTCATTCCTGGAGTAACAAACATCGTGGATATGATAAGAAATATCTGTAAGATTATTCCTAATAAAGATTTTAATTATAAGTCACTAAGAAACGGTGAGGTCAAGTTATCTGTTAATAATATTGAGTCGTATAGAAAACTGGTCAAATGCTTTGACGATAAAGAAGTTAGTTACCATACTTACCAAATAAGGCAGGAGCGCTCTTATAGGGTTGTACTTAAAGGTCTTCACCACACCACACCAGTGACAGATATTAAAGCAGAAATAATATCACTAGGATTTGATGTACGAAATGTCCACAACGCTAAAAGTAGAGTTACCAAAGCCCCACTATCCATGTTTTTTGTGGATCTAGATCCTCGGCCAAACAACAATGAAATTTACAATGTCACTAGATTTAGAAATGCCATCGTAAAAGTTGAACCACCCAATAAAACCACCGACTTTGTTCAATGTTTCCGATGCCAGGAATACGGGCATACTCAAGGATATTGCAAAAATCCATTTAGATGTGTTAAATGTGCACAGTATCATCCTACTACGGAATGTAAGAAGGCGAAAGAAATACCGCCATGTTGTGCTCACTGTCAGCAAAAGCATACGGCCAACTATAGAGGATGCGAAGTGTACCAAGAACTTGTTAGAAAAAGACAAACACCAGCTAGGCAGGCGCCTCTAAGGTTTGCAACTAATATCCAACAAGACAGTCAATTTAATGCAACCGCTACTACCTCAACTGATCATAAATTGCTGTACTCTGATATGCTGAGACAACAGAATTCGTCAAGTCAAAATAATTTATTTGAAAGAATTGAAGTTATGTTAAACAAACAGTTGGAGCTTACAA
This sequence comes from Eudasyphora cyanicolor, assembly GCA_963930755.1. Lineage (NCBI taxonomy): Eukaryota > Metazoa > Arthropoda > Insecta > Diptera > Muscidae > Eudasyphora > Eudasyphora cyanicolor. Next base: position 100,786,321 of record OZ005738.1, on the reverse strand, counting down.
ACAATTTATTAAATATGATGTCACTACTAATAAATAAGCTATGCAATTAGATATTAGAATAGCTGTATGGAATGCCAATGGTATCTCCAACCATACCCAAGAAACTGAGGTCTTTTTGAAAATGAATTTTATTGATGTTCTCTTAATATCGGAAACCCATTTCACATCCAGAACATATTTTAAAATTAAGGATTATGACTTAATAGTAGCTAACCATCCGGATAACCGTGCTCATGCCGGTGCGGCAATACTGATAAAGTCGAACATAAAGTATGAAGTTTGTTCAAATTTTACATATCCATATATGCAGGCCGCTGGTGTCAAAATGAAAACCGTGTGTGGTGATGTATCACTGTTCTCTGTATATTTCCCTCCCAGACACAAAGTGTTGACCCCAATGTATGATGAATTCTTTTCTGTTCTTGGTCCGAGATTTATAGTTGGTGGGGACTATAATGCGAAGCATCCTTGGTGGGGATCTAGGTTGGTGAACCCTAAAGGACGTGAACTGTATAAATGCGTAACCAAAAATCACTACAAAGTGCTTTCATCCGGTAGTCCAACATACTGGCCTAGCGACCCAACAAGATACCTATACAAAACAATGAAGAACTTGACGATGCAGTTGAAATGTTTTCAGCCTTAATTCATGAGGCTGTTGCTCTATCTACCAATACTACTTCAAGGACATCTTGCCAGCGAAATAGAGCTTTGATTTCGGCTGAAATCCGAGAACTTATACGCACAAAACGAAGACTCAGGCAGAAATGGCAATACAGTAGACACCCAGAAGATAGGCGCAGCTATAATCGATCACTGAAACGCCTCAAAGAAATATTAAACGAAAATAAAAATGAAAAAACAGGTAATTTTCTAAGAAAACTGGATCCTAATAAAAATGGCGAATATAGTCTATGGAAAGCCACAAAATATCTCAAGAGACAAGTAAAAAGAAATGTACCTCTAAGAGACTTTGACAACACATGGTGCAGATCTCACAAGAGTAAAAGTGAGGCCTTTTCAAAACATTTGGAAAATGTTTTTAAACCATTTACTTCTTCTAATGTCCTTCACGATGTTGAAGTAATGGAGTTTTTAGACGTTCCTTGTCAAATGTATCTCCCAATAAGACACATCACTCCTAAGGAAGTAAGAGATGAAATAAATAAACTCGGTAATGGGAAATCTCCGGGATATGACAGGATAAACAAAAAACAGTCACTTCTCTACCAAAAAATGGAATTACTTTTCTAACTTTAATTTTCAATTCTATATTGAGGCTTCATCACTTTCCTACACAATGGAAATGTGCGGAGGTTATAATGATTTTAAAGCCGAATAAACAAGAGAACGCCTTATCATCCTATCCTATCCTATAAGTTTGCTGTCGACATTCTCAAAATTATTTGAGAGAATATTTTTAAGGAGAATGAAACCAATTCTGGAGGAACACAATATCATTCCCGAACACCAGTTTGGATTTCGAAATGGTCACGGTACGCCAGAACAATGCCATCGCATAATCAATGTAATAAGCGAAGCATTGGAGAACAAAAAATATAGCTCGGCTGTGTTTCTTGATGTTAGTCAGGCCTTTGACAGAGTTTGGCATCCAGGACTTCTCTAAAAATTGAAATCGTTGCTTCCAACTCCGTTTTATCTCGTTCTGAAGTCGTTCTTGTAAATATAAATAACGAAGAAGCTTCTATGTAAATATAAATAACGAATTCTCTAGTATTCGGCATATAAAGGCAGGAGTGCCACAAGGTAGCGTTCTAGGTCCTACACTATACTCAATTTTTACCTCGGATATGCCGATATCTGAAAACGTAACCATAGCTACATATGCTGATGATACTGCCTTGATATCATCGAATAAATCTGAAATAGAAGCATCGTCTGTAATACAAACTGAACTGAATAAAATTGAAAATTGGTTAAAGAAATGGAGAATATCAATCAATTCAGAGAAATCGGTTCATGTGACATTTTCATTACGAAGAGGGGATTGTCCCACTGTCATGCTAAATGGCTTTGAAATTCCAAAGAAAACCCACGTCAAATATTTGGGAATGCATTTAGACAGGAGACTTACATGGAAACATCACATAAAATCCAAGCAAGAACATCTTAAGATTAAAACCAAAAAAATGTATTGGTTACTAGGACCAAGATCAGAGCTTAACCTGGAAAATAAATTGACACTCTACAAATCCATTCTGAAACCCGTTTGGAGTTACGGAATACAACTATGGGGTACATCCAGTAACTCGAACATAGAGATTTTGCAGCGATACCAGTCGAAAACCTTGAGATTCATTACAAATGCCCCTTGGTTTATAACAAACAAAGCACTACATAGGGATCTCAACATACCAACTATACGTGAGGAAATTTGTAGATATAGTAGTAAATATTTAGAGAGGCTTAGCAATCACAAGAATCCATTGGCAATTTCGCTTCTGGATGACAGTAATGAAACACGTAGATTAAAAAGATTTCATACTCTTGATTTACCGTTCAGGCGTTAGATTAGAAAAGTTATATATTCATTGTTTCCATTATATACACACTATTATGTAAAATATCAATTAATATCAAATAAATTGTATTATTAACTTTAAAGTATTAGCGTTGTGTACACTGGTACACAACGTAACATGTTAGTATTTAATTATACCCTACACCACACTGTGGTACAGGGTATTATAAGTTTGTTTCATGGCAGATGTTTGTAACACCTGAAAATACTATAGCTAGACCCACCTTAAAGTATACCGATCGACTCAGAATCACTAGCTGAGTCGATTTAACGATGTCCGTCCGTCCGTCCGTCCATGTAAAGTTGTTCGTCGACTACAGGTCGCAATTTCACACCGATCGTTCTGAAATTTTGCAGTTTACAGTATTTCGCGGCTGTTAAGATCGCTATTGAATTTGGTTGAAATCGGTTCAGATTTAGATATAGCTCCCATATATATCTTTCGTCCGATTTGGTCCTTTAGTCCTATAGAAGCTGTATTTTACATCCGATCGTTTTGAAATTTAGAATGGTAGAGTTTCTTGATCCACGAACCAACATTGCCGAATTTGAAAAAAATCGGTTAAGATTTAGCTATAGCTCCCATATATATGTTTCGTCCGATTTTGCTATTTAGTCCTGTAGAAGCTGTATTTTACATCCAATCATTTTGAAATTTAGAATGGTAAAGTTTCTTGACCCATGAACCAACAGTACCGAATTTGAAGAAAATCGGTTAAGATTTAGCTATAGCTCCCATATATATGTTTCGTCCGATTTGGCCATTTAGTCCTATAAAAGCTGTATTTTACATCCAATCGTTTTGAAATTTAGAATGGTAGAGTTTCTTGATCCCTGAACCAACACTACCGAACTTGAAGAAAATCGGTTAAGATTTAGCTATAGCTCCCATATATATGTTTCGTCCGATTTGGCCCTTTAGTTCTATAGAAGCTATATTTTACATCCAATCGTTTTGAAATGTAGAATGGTAGAGTTTCTTGATTCATGAACCAACATTGCCGAATTTGAAGAAAATCGGTAAAGATTTAGCTATAGCTCCCATATATATGTTTCATCCGATTTGGCTCTTTAGATCCAATCGTTTTTTATACCCTACACCACACTGTGGTACAGGGTATTACTTAAGTATAAAATGTCCCAAAAGTAAATTTATGTAAACAATTTATACATGAATTACAAAATTTATATATCAGAGTTATTCAGTATTACGAGAGTGGTGTAGGGTATTATATAGTCGGCACCGCCCGACTTTAGCCTTTCCTTACTGGTTTTTATATAATTTGCTTATTGTTAATTTGACAGATTGCAAATAAAGAACAAATAAAAAAAAATATGACCCACAAATAATCCACCTATTCCTTAGCTATTGTTGATCCAGTTTTTCAGCTCCCGGTCAACCTGAAACTCGTCTAAGGACTGGATAAGTGTATCGGTCTGTACATTGTTAAATGCTTTCTTTACTGAAGGACTCTTCTATGTGGTGCACTACCTCATGCAGAGCTGTTTCCACTGATCTTCCTTTGACATAGGCGTGTTGTTTGAATTTTAGCCTGTCATCCGCTATTTTACCTTTGACCATGTCATCAATTATTAGCTCCATTATTTTTAACAGAAAAGAAGTAAGGCTAATGGGTCGATAAGCCTTTGGGGTCGTGTAACTCGCCTTGCCAGGCTTTGGTATGAAGACCACCCTTGATTCCTGCCAGTTTTTTGGGGTATACGAATGGGTTAGGCATGCAGTGAACACTCCTGCCAGATGAGTTGATACCAGATCCACCTAATTCTGCAGAAGTGCTGGAAATATTCCATCCGGTCCCGCAGCCTTAAAGGGAGAGAAACTTTTTATCGCTTCTTTAACCATACCATCTGTTATATCCGTAATAGGTACTTGATGCAATACATTTTCATTCTGTAACTGTTCCTCTGTTGATCCAGCATTACCAATCGGAAAATGAGTTTTCATCAAGAGCCTTACGGTATCCTCTATAGTTTCCATCCTTTTACCCGTTTCATCCACCAGTGTTTCGGTTTGGACATGAGTTTTTGAGAGGAACTTTATCATTTTAGACATGCTGTTAACGCTGTCTACCTGTTCACAGAAAAGCCTCCGTTTTAATTCCGCCGTACATGGCAATGTCGAATGGCAGATATATTGACGCCAGGTACGTATTTTCATTACCTTGCCCAGCACCGTTGCACAGTGGAAAATGGTAGTGTAAGGCCTGATCAAAAATACTTTTCACAAACATTGAAATTATTAAATTTTTTTAATACTATTTCAGAGGTAAGACATCGCGTCATGATTATCTGCAAACATTTCCGAACATTTTCATCGGAAAAGGCGTTAAAAGTACCACTATTAACAGATCTTTTGATTGTTAAAAAAATATAAAAATTCTGAACACTCATATAAAAATACATGTACCCGGCGTGTAACATACTTTAGAGCATAAATTGCGGATTTATGTGTAGGAAATATTCTAACGAATCGGATTCAGTAGCAAAATGTTTAAAAAATTAACAGCGAATATTCGCTGTATGCAATATACTATTTATGTAAATGTTTCTTGAATTCAACAACTTCAGCTAAGGTTTTAGTTGTTAGCTCCGTTTGCCTAGGTTCAAACTTTTGCATAATTTCAATGCTACGTTCCTAACCTAAGTTGTGGCAAAAAATTGGCTGCTCCTTTTCAAACGGTGTGCAAAAAATTGGTTTAACATAGTATTTTCCGAAATATTTTTTTAACAATATATTATTCCTAATAGTAGCCGACGCATTTGTTGTCAAATATTCATTCATAATAGGGGTGTTTTCGTTACACCATAAGTGCTTAATTTGTATGGGGAGCTAAGCACTTTTAAGCACTATTAGTTCCCGATGAAGTTTGGTGCTTGTGTTCATGTCTTAATCGAGTATGATGTTGCCAGATTGGGCACCCTATATTTAGCAATATGGCATCCCATTTTTGGAGAGATTTTATCAATTATTGTAAATTAACGGGAAGAAGAAGAACAAAAATGGGAAATTATTTTAATATTTGCAAAAGGGTGTAAACAATTGAACATAGAATAGTAAATATAAGTTTTATAAATACTTTTCACGAATTTTTTGTCTGTTTCGCACTGTTCTTTCTTCGCAACTCATGACACCATTGCTACCAGATAGTGAAAATCCGCCACTTATTGCTTATGTGCCAGTTAGTGGAAGTCAGTTGTTTTCGTTGCAAAGTGCTAAACTAAAAGTGCTAGCTTGTAACGAAAACATGCCTAATATATGTCATTCATTGAGCTATTACTTCAATTTTGAAAATGTTGCACTTTAAGTGTTCTCTACACGATCTGGTTCTTGTCTATATAAACAGTGATAGAAATGTGCAATCTATTGAACGGTTTGTGCGCGAGAATGGAAATTTTAACGATGAAAATGTATCATATATAATTAATCATTAGGTTTAGGTTAGGGTGGCAGCCGTATTTTTTTACAAGCTCACATAGACCAGTTTAGGTCCCTAGTGTTACCACGGGCTGAAATGCCCCTCATCGAAACCAACCTGTTTGATATATAAATTTATCGATAGTACGAATATCAGTACTGGAAAGATCTGTTAGGCTGCCTAAAAAGGCCGACCCCAGTATATCCAGTCGTCGTTTACTCAAAGCGGGACAGTCGCAAAGCAAGTGCTCAATGCTCTCCACTTCTTCCTCATCTCCACAGCTTCGGCAGAAGTCAGTGGAGTCAATACCCAATCTTTTGGCGTGTTCGCGATCAAGCAGTGTTCCGTCAGAACCTGTACTAACGTAGACAATCGTTTCCTCTCTAGTGCGAGGAGATATTTTGACCTTCTCAGGTCATACCTTGGCCAGATTTGTCTAGCTACCCTGCAGGTGCCGATTTCTGTCCATCTATCGTTGGACTGCCTGATTGCCTCTTGCCTAAGCCAAAGCTTGCACGTGGATAGTGGCGCACCAATATATGCAAATTCTTCGAGAATTTGTAATGTCGTCCCTTTCCTAGCAAGTTCATCGGCTTTGCAGTTCCCCGGGATATCCCTATGCCCAGGCACCCATATGAGGTGTATATTAAACTGCTCAGCCATCTCGTTAAGAGATCTGCGGCAGTCGAGGGCTGTTTGTGAATTTAGGGATGTTGCCTCCAGAGAATTGATGGCAGCCTGGCTGTCCGAGTAAATGACAACGCCATTGTTGGTTACTATGTTGCGACTCAGCCACTTGGCGACTTCCCATATTGCCATTATTTCGGCTTGATAGACACTGCAGGTATCTGGTAGTCTGTGAGCTATATCCAGACTAAGTTCTTCACAGTGTACTCCGAAGCCAACCTTTTCATCAAGCTTCGAACCATCCGTGTAAAAGTGGAGATGGTTTATATTACCTGGTATTCTGCCGACCCATTCATCTCTGGCGGGAATCATAGTGATGTAATTTCTCTCGAAGGTGTACACTGTTGGTATATAGTCCACTCGGTCGGTTACCATAGCACTACACTTTGATATCCTCATGTGACCATAGTTCTTGTACCTCCACATTGATAGGCAGTTTAATCTTATTGCCGCTTTGGTTGCAACTTCTCTCGCCACAATATTAATCGGCAGTATATGGAGTAGGGCTTGTAGAGACTCGGTCGCTGTAGTCCTTAAGGCTCCGCTTATGCTCAGGCAGGCAGTCCTCTGAACCTTTGTTAGTAGGTTGGTAATGGTTAGTTTGTCAGTTGCCGTCCACCATACCACAATACCGTATAACAGTATTGGACGAACTACTGCTATATATATCCAGTGGACGATTTTAGGAGAGAGTCCCCACCGCGACCCTACAGCCTTTTTGCAGGAATATAAGGCGACGTTGGCCTTCCTTACACGTTCCAATACGTTAAGTCTAAATAACATTTTCCTATCTAGAATTATTCCTAAAAATTTTGCACTTTCAGAAAAGACTAGATCTGTTCCATTTATCCGAGGTGGAGGGTCCACATGTGGGACATTATTCATCCTAGTAAAGAGAACCAATTCTGTCTTGTTAGGGTTAACGCCCAAACCGCTGCTTCTGGCCCATCTAGCCAACTTGTTCAGAGCCACCTGTAGGATGTCTCTGAGGACGTTTACGAATTTGCCACTCACTGCGATTGCCACGTCGTCCGCATATGCCACGACCTTGCAGCCACAACGTTCTAGATCTAGCAGGATTTCATTCACCGCTAGGTTCCAAATTAGTGGAGACAATACTCCTCCTTGCGGGGTCCCTCTGTTTACATACCTTGTTAGAGTTGTGGACCCTAGACATGCTGTTATGCGTCTTCTGGTGAGCAGACTTTTAATTAGTCTAACCAAACTAGTGTTAACTTTTAGATGTGAGAGTGCCGCAATTACCGCATCGGAATGAATGTTGTTAAAAGCCCCTTCTATGTCAAGAAATGCCACCATGGTGAATTCCTTGAAATGCAGGGACGATTCGATAGTGCTCACAAGTTCGTGCAGGGCTGATTCAGTAGACTTGCCCTTGTTGTAAGCATGTTGGTTCCTCGACAGGAGTTTTGTATCCAGGTTTTCCCTAATGAAATGATCTAAAAGTCTTTCCAGACCTTTCAATAAGAACGAGGATAGGCTAATTGGTCTGAAGTCTTTTGGCCTAGTGTGTGATATCTTTCCCGCTTTAGGTATGAATACCACTTTGGTATCCCTCCATCGATTCGGGACGTATGAAAGCCTGATACAGCCTACATAAATTTTCTCCAGCCAGGGGATAATGTACTTTAACATTTTCTGCATTTCTGCTGGAGTGATGCCATCTGGTCCAGGTGACTTGAAGGGCTCAAAGCTGTTAATAGCCCAGCTTATTCTGGATCTCTCAGTCAAGAAGCTAGCGACGCTCGCAGTCCACTCGCACTCTTGTTGGTCCTGCTGATCCTCGGGTTCTGTTATAGAGTTCCCCGGGAAATGTGTGTCGAGCAGTACATTGAGCGACTGCTCGCTGTTTTTGGTCCAGTTATTTGCCTCATCCTGTAAATATCCCACTGTACAGGGTGAAGCAGATAATATCTTCCTCAGCCTAGCGGCGTCGGAGACCTTTTCCACTTCACCACAGAAGGTATACCAAGAGCGCCTTTGCGCCTTTCTAAGCTCCTTCTTATAGATCTTGAGTTGCTCTTTATAGGCATCCCAATCATTAGCGACCCCAGTAGATTTAGCCTTATTGAATAGCTTGTTGCAGGTATTTTTCATAGCCGTTAGCTCAGAAGTCCACCATTGGGGTTTAGTTTTACCCTTGTACCTTGTTTTTGGACAGGCTTCTTCAAGGGATCTATTGAATGATATGGTGATATGATCGACCAGATTATCCAAACCGGCTTTGTCATTCGGTTCGTACGGAAGTTTAGAGTTGAGGACTTTCTTGAAATTCTTCTCATACAGATGCCACTTTGTCTTCCTTACATTTCTGTGGACGGCGGGTTTAGGCGCTTTTTCCGCGAGTTTGAACTCAATATAATGATGATCTGAGAATGAGTGGTCGTCCAGTACATTCCACCCAATAATTTTGTCTGACAGCCGGTCAGTAGCAAACGTTACGTCAAGTACCTCTTGTCTGTCTTTAATTGTGAAGGTCGGTTTATTACCTATGTTACAAATACTAAGATTGGTAGTTAGAATAAAGTCAAGAAGCGAATCACCCCTATTGTTTATATCCGTACTACCCCAGATAGTATGATGAGCGTTCGTGTCTGCGCCAATAATCAGCTCGAGCTCGTCAGACGTTGCTTCTTCTACTACTTCCCTGAATAGAGCAGTCGGTACTACAGATTCATAAGGCAAGTAGCTGGAGACCACCCAATATATGCGATTACCGATCTCCAGGCTAGCAGCTGTTTGGTCTTTACCACTTAAATTAGTCAGGAGAAAGATACTTAGATCTTTCCTGGCCAAAATGCAGGTTCTTGGAGTGCCTTCACAGTTGGCCACAAGCAGTTTAAAGTTGGGTGTCCTAATACCGCACACCCTTCCTCCCACTACGTAGGGCTCTTGTATCAGGACGATGTCTACTGCGCCTGTGGACAGGCGCAGCAATAGAGCCGCTGAGGCTGCTTTAGCGTGATGGAGGTTAATCTGTAGAATTCTTACCATCATTGGTAATTGACAGATTAACATCCACCCCAACAAGGGTGTTATCGAACTCTTCGTCCGTATCGTCGAGAAGCATGTCCCCGCCAGATGCGTCAAAGAGTCCGGAGACTCCCCTCAGCCCCTCTGTGTCAGAAGTAGAGCTTTCGTCCTCAGAGTAGGACGTTACAGATCTTCTGTTAGAGTTGGAGTCACCAGAAATAATAGGCGTGGCTACCTCCGCACTTACAGAAAGTGCCACGGTGGACGGCTCACCTTCTGCAGTGGGAGCTATATCCTGCTTGTATATCTTCAAGATTATAGTCTCGAAGCCATATTGTAGGGTTGCACTCGCACTTTGTATATGGGAGGTGGATTCAGCGTTTAGGATAAGATTGACCTGCCGCTTTTTACCATCCGCCTCACCCACCTTGCTGATTCTCCAATTATGGGCCGGCAGACCAGGATTGGAATCTTTTATTATTTCTAAGATGTCAGCCGGGTTGGAGGGCTCTTCTGTAACCCAGGTGATGGCTCTAGGGTGACTAGGGATGTTGTTTTTTTCGACAACATCCAACTGGGCACCCGGCCACACCTCACCCGCTCGACTCAGAGCAGCCTTATAAAGGTCTACTGATCTGGCATCACCGAAATATAAGAGCTTTACTCTCCCCTGATGCCATCCTGCATCGTTGCAGATTGGTGGTTTGCCCGGCATTTCTCTACGGACATCGAGGTAATGAGCCATAATGGCTGATTGTACATGACTCCATTTGTCCTTGAGGATGGATCCATCCTCACTACTTCTGTCTATAACAGCCATCACTAGACTCTCCTTCGCCACTTCATTGAAGGGCTTGGTGAGTGTCCTGTTGATGGTGACATTAGGGCCTCTTGCCTTTTTCGAAGGCAGGGGTTCATCAGGTGATCTGATTCGTTTTACTTTATTAGCCGTTAACACAGCTGAATTTGTGGCTCTTTCAGCCGACTCATTGGCCTTAGAAGCATCTATGACGCCTTTAGCCCAGGTAAGTGACTCTTTTTGTTTTTCGGTAAGAGCCGAAACCTCAACAGCCTCCAACTTCGTCAAAACTCTGAGCGCTACACGATGCTCATTGTGCTTCCGTTTTGACGGTCGGACATGACGTTTTCCCCTCACCGCACCACCTGTTGTGAGTACTTGGGGGAGATTTTCACCATTTTTGGTGTGGTCGGCTTTGGCCAAGACCAACGGACGGACAGTCGGACGATTGGGGAACCGCGCTCCATCGGAACACGAAGGCATCCCCGTCAAGAGAATTTATTTTAATTTTGTCTGTATTAGACCGTAATAGGTACCTATAATTAATCATACTCAGAAGGGTTTAATACCGCATATAAATGATCGATGGCTAAAATCAGTAAGGCAAAAAGAGAATTTTTTTAAAAATAACGCAAATTGGTTAAATAAAGAATATTGTGTAAATGTGCCCATCGCTATGAAATCCATTAATCTCTTAAGGAAAAGGGGAAGACCTTTACTGCCATACGAAAAATCGGCTGATTCAACGAAAAGACGGAAAAATGTTTTACTTTTGGAAGACAATGGCCTACAACATATTCAGAGTGCATACAGTCAGAAACTTCGTGCAATTGGAGAAATAGAAGAAGCAAAACTTGTAGAATTAATAAGGTACATGGAGAAGTCGAAGAAGCAGGAACTACTGAAAACCCTAGAGAAGCATGAGGAAGTTAAACCTCTGGATAGCACAGAAGCATTGAGTGTATTTCTCGATCTCGACTTAACTAAAAGTCAATATACCCATTTAAGAATTAGCATGCTCAATAATAATTGCCCACTTATGCCACCATACTATAAAATTCAAAGAGAAAAACTTAATTGTTATCCAAATTCTCTTGAAATTGGGAATACGGTAGCAAAAGTTAAATCTTTGCAAGAACTACTTGACCATACTGCCAAACGAATTTTAATGATTGACAATGTTGAGAACAAAAATATGCGTAAGCTCACTCAATATTGCAAATGGGGATGTGATGGCTCCTCGGGTCAAAGTGAGTATAAGCAATTTCTTCCTGAGGAGTCTGAGAATATATCTGATGGCAATTTGTTTATTACTTCATTGGTTCCTACAAAAAGTATTGATAGAGAAGGTGGCTCATTAGTTTGGCAAAATCCTGTTCCTTCTTCAGTGCGTTATTGCAGACCCATTTCGATTGAAATGTGTAAAGAGACTCCTGAAAAAACCAAAGAAGTGGTTCAAAATATCGAGAGCCAAATAAAGTCGTTGTTGCCAACATTTATTAACTGCGGAACGCATGAACTCGAAATAAGTCACGAACTCTTACTAACAATGGTTGATGGTAAAATTGTTAAGACACTAACAAACACGACGTCTTGTGCAGTATGTACTATTTGCAATGCGAGTCCAAAGCAAATGAATGATATTCCAAGTACCATAAAAAGAACTGAAAATGAAAACGCCTTGCAATATGGAATGTCAACCTTACATGCATGGATTCGGTGTATGGAAATGATTTTACATCTTTCTTATAACCTGGACTTCCAAAAGTGGTCAGCAATTCCTAAAGAACACCAGGTATTAAAAAAATGCAAGAAAAAAATTGGTGCAAAAGCGTTTCCGTGAAGAATTAGGATTAATAATTGACAAACCTAGACAGGGAAGTGGAAACAGCAACGACGGGAATACTGCACGAAGATTTTTTTCCAATGCAGAAGTCAGTGCTGCAATAACAGGCATAGATGTACAGCTAATACGAATGTTGTACAATATTCTACAAGCTTTATCATGCGGTGTCATGATAGATGGCGAAAATTATAACAAGTATGCTCTCCAAATAGCAAATCTATATGTGGAAAAATATAAGTGGTATTATATGCCATCTTCTGTCCATAAATTATTAATACATGGAAAAAGCATTCTAAATCATTTCTCTATGTTGCCAATGGGTCATTTGTCAGAAGATGCCCAAGAATCGCGTAACAAAGATTATAAAAATTCATTCCAGAAAAAATTCAAGGATAGCGACAAATGAGGATGTATTTAAGAGACTTTTATGTACTTCAGATCCTTATATATCTAGCATCAGAAAAGAAACATGCAAATCCTGTAGAGATCTTGATGAAGACGCGGTGTTGTTATTGAAAATGCCCCACACAGTCAATTTTAATTTATAAAAATATTGTGTTTTTTTCACAAAAAATAACATTGTGTTTCAACTTTCTCATAATTTGAATTTATCCTTATAAATGAATTGATTTTAATTAACCATTAAAGATGCAAATTGCATACCAAATTCCAGAAAACTAATATTTCAACTTGGACCTTTCAATTCGGTCAAAACTGTGGTACAGTTTCAGAAAAAAATAAAAGTACAGATTTTGCAAGCTTACTACTGGATATGTAGTGGTGCGAAATCCGAAATATTTTCACACTTCCTTTTAAATATTGTCTATATTATGTGTGCAAATTTTTAAAAATATATCTCTCAAATTAACAAAGTTATTGATTTTCGATCAGAAAATGACGAAAATTTTCCACTGTGCGTTGCGTCCGATGTTGACAACTCTGGAGAGAAAATAAAACATAAGTTTTTTTGGCACAAAATACAAGTTCACATGGTTTAATCCAGTAAAAGAGCAATATGAACCCTGCCTTTATTTATGATGTCCATCAAAGCGTTGGATGCTGTCTCGCTCCGGTGGAGGTTTATCTGGATGACCTCAATCATTGTCTTTCCAGTAAAAGTTTCTTTTGGGAGTCTATCCTATGTGGTGGCACTCCCTCATTATTTGGTAATGGGTCATTCTCCTCCTTTCGTTCACTACCTATTACACCATCTTCCAGTCGACAATTTTGGGAGGCGGTGTTATTTTTTGTCGCTCCCTCATAGTTTTGAATCGTTTTGTGGCTCTTTTTATTTTGATCGCCACCTTTGCTGGGAACTTCCTGCAAAAGTGGCGGTACTATTAGTAAACTGGTGGTGTTATTGACTACTTCCACATCAGTTTTTGGCATTGTCTCACTTGTCTCCATCCGTTCACTACCACACGGAGCAAAATCGTCTTTTTTGATATGTTTGAATGGAAAGAAAATATATTTGGAACACAAATTTTGAAATATTTTATATTTCTGAGCAAATAAATTCAATTTGAAAATCAATAAAATATATTTGGAACGAATATATTAATATATTACAACAAAATACATTTGCAAACTTAATTTCTCAAATAAAGTATATGTTCAAGTACAAATAAAATTTTTGTTTAACAATTTCTCCGAATATATTTTATTTAAAAAATAATTTCAAATCTTGTGCTGACTTTTTCGAATTTCATTTTTAATTTTTTATTGGTTCCTAATTGTAGCTACCTTCCAGTTATGATACCTTATGCAGCATTGACGTTTGTTTCAAATCAATCATTTAAAATTTCTAAGTATTCCAAGCCATCATTAGTTGTCAATCCACCGACGAATTTATTTTGATCCAAAATTATAGGATTTCAATTATTATTTTTTATTTAAAAAAATATTTTAAATTATTGAACAATATAACACAATTTAGGTACTTTCTAAATACTTAAGTGCAACTTTTTAATTTGCTTCCAAAAATAATAGACCCAAACAAAAAAATTTGGAGTAAACAAAGATTTATTTAGAACAACATCTTCCCACAATATATAACCTTTGTGTGTACCAAATATTATATATTTAGAGTGTACCCTAAACATGTATATGTTTCAAGCCGAATATGTTTGGGACAATATACTACGAAGCGTTTTTTTTTCAGCGTGCAGTGTTTGCCTCTTCAGACAGTATATTTGGACTCTATTCATCTGTCCTGCCAATCGGGACCTTTCCAATTTTGAAAAAGACTGTCCAGATTAAGAAGTACGCCATGCCCTTCGCCATGACAAGATTGTTCTTGGATTCTGGGTCTATGCCCAACACGAGGAGAGTACCCTCGGTATCATCCTTCCTATAGAAGACTTCCCACTTTCTCACGGAAAGTTTTGAATTCTGTTTGCCAATTATGTCGAGTATGTACTCTGATGAGAACTTACAGGGACATCCTTTAACATATAGGGTCGTTTTTATGAGTTCAGGAATGTCGCTTTTCCTTACCAATTTTAACTTTGCGCAGTCCCAAGGTGAGGGGAAGCTATCCACAAGTTTTACGAGGACACCAGCGTAGCGTTGTGATGCCAGCCTTAGCATCAAAACACCCATCTCAAACTTGCAACTCATTACTTCGATTGGTGGTTCATCCTTAGATTCGAAGACGTACCCCGCTACCCTCGTATAGACCAAATCTTCGAAGTTAATCTTTTGGTCTTCGGGGATTCTGCCATGGACTACTGCTATCAATTATGACATAGCATAGATCGTCTCGAAAATGTTGTTTATTGATAATTGTTTGCAAATACATTGATAATTGTTTGCAAATATTAAATTTTCATACTTTTTTCTCGCGACTTATGTTTTCCACGCGATTTTAATTGTGTTCCGCGGATGGGATTCTATGTCTTTAAACTACAAAAGTGAAGCCCATTCTGTTTACTTTATCAATACGAATTTTCGCAATGGGATGAAAACCACAACAATGTTGCAATTTTCATCAGATGTTTCGTTTCCAATAAGGGTGACATGTGGGTGGAGCCACACCTGGTACAAACAATTTTCTTTAAACCACACTACCTGATTCCACGAAGACGGGTGAAATGGTTTTCCAGATATTGCTTTTAATAAAGAAGTAATGTGCGAGAGACAATGCCATCCTTTCTGATGTCGTAAATTTTATATTGGGTCAAGAATATCGCTTCCAAATGCGTAGATACTACCTTTTAAGTCATTTATTGCAATTGTTTTCCACACATCTCCCTTTCAATAATGTAGTCGTATATGCGGAACCACGGCCATGTTGCAAAACTTCAAAAAGAATGGTGCAATGGTTTCCAGATATTTGGTTTTCAATAGTGGAGTCGTATGGGCGGTGCCATGACCACATATTCAATATTTCCCATTTGTTGTTGAGTCACGCGCAGTTGGGGTTGGGGTTTTAAAATTGAGGTTATACAAGGGGGTCAACGCCCTCTGGTTCAATCACGCAATTTTATTAAAGTTTGACTAGATATCTCGTTTTAAAAATTGAGTCTTATTGGCGGGGCCACGCAATATATATATATTTTCTGTGAATATTATATGAAGATCGGTCCAGCCGTTTAGACTTCTATGCTGTCCTGGTGGTCCTCAAAGATAATTAATTTGAGAAAGTGCTGTAGGAAGCTCTTTTACTGATGAAGACCAGCAAGAAAACCTCAGGATTGTGACAAATTTAAAGCGGAACTCAGAAAATACAATGGTGCTCAAGGCTCAAAATAAATTCTGGACTGAGTTCTGTACTCATATGAAAGAAATATCTACCTAGTTATAGCCCCTGACCATGTACGTTAGTGTACATAAAAATTTCTGAAGGCAATTGTACTACTACTATTGGAATCACTTGAGTTGCTCCTGGATACACATTTTCGGGTAATTCCATAACTGAGCCAAAAACAAGATTTTCTGTTGAAGAAGAGGCGACACACATTGCCGGAGAAATTGCAAGCGAATGCGGCTTTCATGGCCATTAAAATTAGGGATGTAACGAAAGTGACTTTAGCTAAAGCGAATATTGAAATATATTTCTTGCGAATGCGAAAGCGAATAGTGAAATATGCATTTTTGGGAAAGCGAATGCGAATATTAGTAGGCCCTTTAGTACCAACAAATTTAAGGAACTGAATTGATACTTTTCCAGGATATTCAAGTATTAAGACTGTTTTCCATAGTTTTACATCCTGTTACCACAAGGACAAACTTATTTCTTCAACTATTTTGAAGAGAAGTGACAGAGGTTTTCATTCGTATTAATATCTTCAAATTGTTTGAAGGGAATAAGGAGATTTAACACTTTCAACAAATGGAAGCGAATACTGAAATATATTTTTGCGAAAGCAAATAATCCAAAGATGGTTTTTGCGAATGCGAATGTTAAAATGATGCGAATAATTCGCGTTCGCATATGCGAATGCGAATATTCGTTACAACTTGCCCCGACTTGATGTGCCATAAATTTTGTTGGTTAAACGAAGAGGTTAGTAAATTCAGACAGAATTTCAGTATATAATTCATCGGAACAGATGTTCCGTGCCAAGGAAAAAATTAAAGAGGACACTTTAGGACGCCCGAAACCCCCGCTCCACTCCCTTAACCCTGAAAATCCCATTCCTAAATAATGATATATCAAAAGTTGTAGAAATCGATGGATTTTTTGCGAATCCTCTCGCTGAAAACATTCAGGTGTCGAGGCCGTCTTACCAGACTCGAGACAATACCTATACATTCCATGAATTTACCTAAAGATAAACACTCTGCGATCGCGTCCTCTTGAACGATGATTTGCAGAGACGTTGGTTTTGTGAATCCTCAATCAGTCTTGGAATCTTAGGTTATAATCCTGAAAACCCGATTCGTATTCCAAGAAAATCTGTACTTTCCAAACTTCTGTAGCATTTCCTGCTGTGCAGCGTAAAGGAAACGATATATGTAATATAAACGATTGGATTTCGCACGGGACATTCATCTCATGCACTCGATATGCCACCCGATAATGTGACCGTAATAGCTTAAATTTTTCCATTACATTGGTCACTGTGTGGTACGCGAGAATTATGTTGACCTGTGGCTTCGGTTGATATTAAATTCCGACAACTCCTAAGCTTTCTAAAACAATTGAATTGCAGAAAAGGATATATGGGCAAATATCATTTTTTTAATTTGGGGGTAAAAAAATTTTCAATTATTTTTGCGGGCACATCGACGGTTGTTGTGAATTAATTTCATCAAAGGCCGCGAATCTTGAAATTAAATATACAATTTACAAAATTGTAACGGCCCACATTTATGAATTACTTTTTATTTATTTTACCTTTGAACTCCTTTTATTTATTTGAATTAGTTTTAACGTTTATTTTTGAATTTAATACAACTCTGTACATATTTATTTTAATTTATATATTGGTACAACTCTGTGCATTTATACTTAAAATAAGTCTCTGATAAGATACATATTTAGTACACTTGATGTGCAACTGTGCACTTCAAAGTGTATAAAAGGAGAGCAAGTTGCTGTGAGGAGTTCACTTTTAATTCTACCTTCAACGAGAACAGTAGTGCGCCCGGTCTTATTATAAGTTCTGGACAGCTACTCCTCGGAATCATAGAAACAAAAGTAATAAAAGTTTGTTAAAATCTAGACCTGTGTCTTTTTTTATGAGGAAATCATACAATTTAAGAAACAGGCCGGATTCATTGGCGCCCAACTTAAGGCCCAGTTAGGCAAACTTAACCGTAACGCCCCCGTAGCGTTACAAATCAGCTGATTCAATCTGTCATATGGAAGTCGGTGTAAACGATTAGCCTACGGAAATGAAACGTAAACGGACGGCTGAATCTGTTGAAATCAGAATTGTACGTTCCGTTTACGTACAATTTGACAACAGCTGATACTACATGTTGTTTACAATTACAATTGTATATTCACCGAGAAAAGTAAAGAAAATAAATTATTAATTATTTGTTGTTTAAAAGTGCAAATAAACCTGAAAGACGAATATTTGATTTCATTGGTGCAGTTGTACGAGTATTTATACAATAAATATAATCCAGCATATAGGATATCTGAAAAAAAAACGAGAAGCTTGGAAGCAAATTGGCAAGGAGCTGGGCGTCACAGGTGAGTTTTATGAAGATCGCGGCTGACTCCATTAAAAATTAAATTTATAATCTGCTTCAGGATTCTTTTGACGACAGTACGAGACAATCATTGCGCCAATCTTCTTCATTGTTGGTGAATTTGACAGCAATATAAGCGTCTCTACAAACGTGGACTTATTTATAGATAGAGATTGGATTGGATTTGGCTGAGTCCCTCTTCAATGGAAATAGACATAAGTAAAAGTATTAATAAAACACAGAATATTTAAGATATTGAGTTCAAATTTATTCCAGGTCTAGTGCAAATGTTACATTTTATGAATGAAATTCAATTTCGGTCATATGACCACCACGAGCCCGTCAACAGCGACATTTCGACCGGAACGTTGGCAATTTCGCGTTGGGTGTTGTCTCTGAGCTCGTCTATAGTTGTTGACTTAGACCAAGGATATTCCTCAGGGGAAACGCCGCATCGCCAGTAAAAAAATTAGGAAAGGCTTCAGAGGATGCTGACGATAATAGTTTACTAGGAGGTACAGGTACTGTACCTAAAATAACTGATTGGCCAAACGGAGAGTACTGGAATATAGCTGTATTTAATTTAAGTTAAGAAATGGAAATTGTTTGTATTAAAATAGGTTATAATTAAATAGAAGTTTAATGGACATACCCCCATCGTGTTGGCTACCATAACTTCCAACATTAACTGATATGAATGTATAGTTAGCATCGCAGATTCCCACACAATTCGGCATATCCCACATTCGTTGAAAATCATTGGCAATGTGTTTGTACTGCTGTGTAGTTGGTTCACTTTATTAAATCGGCGAAAGCAAGCGCCACAAAACTTCACTGTATTTTAAACAATATTTCGCATTGTTGTTTTCCCCAGCCTGTGACTCCATGCAATCGATTGTATGGAACAACCGTGATCCAAATATCTACAATTTTAAAGAATAGAATGTTAATATTTCCCAACTTGGAATCATAGGATAAAGCAATATTTGATATACAGTGGTGTTATTGCTAGTCTCTCTGCCGGTCTAATCCGTTGCTTTGGCGTAGTTAACTCAGTCATTGTTTATAGGACGTCCACCCCATCTTCTTATCCGACGATATTTTCTTGATTTACTTTAATGGTAAATTCTGCACAGATTTAAAAAACACAAATTTATAAACAATCTTTTTAACTTCATTTTTAATAAACCTAAACAAAAAGAAATCGCGGCTTTTTTTTTACTTATGTGTTGTTGTTGTCAGAACATATGACTCGTTATCTCAACGTTGGCTAATCGCTCAAACGGGCAACGTTACGGCAACGGTAAAGATAAATTACGGTTACGTATGCCTAACCCGGCCTTTAGTTGCCACGGACTACGAGCAACCCAAAATTGTAAGAAAAGAAGACAACTTTGCAGCCGACAGCGACGAGTACCAATCCGGAGAAGACGATATGGCACAATTCAGCGACTCTCAATTTCAGCAGCTTATCCAGGCAATGCGTAACAACGGCCAGCGCGGCTCGTTTTCGCATTGCACTGCGCGCTTCAAGGGACAGAGAGATCCCGCTGCTGTTGAGGAGTTCCTAACCTCCATCACTGTCTACAAGGAAATTGAGAATGTCTCCGACGCCGACGCTGTAAAAGTTTTGCAACTTCTTTTGGAGGACTACGCAGCAAATTGGTGGATTGGCGTGAAGCAGAATGCCAACACATTTGAAGATGCGAAGAAGTTAATAAAATCAACGTTTTCCCCTTCTATTCCTGACTGGCGCATATTCGCAAAAATTTTCGACGACAAACAGCAAAAGAATCAGCCAACGGACAGCTTTATCTGTAAGAAGAGGCTGTTATTTTCTCAGCTGAAAACCTCTGTGTCTGAGGAAATCCAAATAAACTTAACATTTGGACTACTCAACACAGAAATTAGAGAGCGTGTGCGGCGAGAGAGTGCGAAAACATTCGAGGAGCTACTCTCTGCGTGCAGAGACGCCGAATTGTCGCTGACAGAGGCACGTGAACCACCAACAACAACTTCTTCTGACGACGTTAAGAAGGAATCAATGCCAAGTCGCTGTAACTTTTGCCGTGCATGGGGACATTGCGTCGATGTTTGTAAGAAGAGAATACACAGGGATGAACAACGTCAACAGCAGCAGCAGAATGTGACAGAGCAAACACAGCATCAAGATCATGAAACCAACCACCAGCCGATCGGCACAAAGCATTTACACCACCACCAATCGACCACCACACAGCAACAGTATGCACACCACAACCAATTGACCGATACACAGCAACAACGTGCAGCGAAGAAAGTGACAGTCGCATGTTACGGGTGTGGAGCGCCAGGCTTTTACAGGGCAAGTTGTCCAACATGTAGCAACAACAACAAAGAGAGCCCTCAGTACTTGGCGTTCAACTCGATTTCGTCGCATATTATTGGGCACACTTTACCAACAACGCATGTACAGTTTTTCGGTCTGTTAGGTGAAGCTGTATTTGATAGCGGTACAAAAATCAGTGTTGCGAGCTTAAATCTTCGCAACATTCTTGAAGAAAATGGTTGCGTGTTTCAAGATGTTCGCGCTGATGTGTGTTTGGCAGACGGCTCTGTTACAACATGTGTTGTGAAATCAACCATATGTGATATGACGATTGGAAGGAGAATAAAGAAGATCAGACTGATTTGCCTGCCAAATGCGACAAGAAATCGAACGTTACTTGGCGCAGACTTCATGGAACAGGCAGGAATAGTTTTGAATATGTCGCAGCGCTATTGGTTTTTCGAGAATGAGCCGAGAATCAAACACAAATTTACCAATCCCTTAGAAATGCAAATATTTTCTTTGGATTTGAGGGCTAATGAAGTCTCGCCAACTACGAAAGCCATCAAGAAAGTTTCGCATTTCATTGAGTTTGTGGAAGGCAACAATGCTATTTCACCGCTGCCGGCAACACCAAGAAATCTTGCAACACATCAACGAAATGAATGTTCTCCTGATCAAGCCGATACACCGCAAACAAATCCAGTGCTGTTTCCATCGCCCGTTGCTCTCATGAGACCTCCACCTACACCAAAGAGGCAGAAAAGTAATGACTATTCGCCGCATACCATACAAAACATTTTCCGGAATTCCATACCTTCAGGACAGACAACACCAGGCAATACATCGAGACTCTTTGCTCCGCCAGTGAAAACAAGGAGTTCAGAACAGGATAAATATTTGGATTCAATTTTCACGCCTTTGTACTCCGTCGATGTGAGGGTGCACAATGAAGCTCCGTTCCAGGGGGAGGGCCCCGGGAGAATTTTTCAATTACTGGGAAGAGGTGTACTACCGCCTGACAAGACATTTTAATGAGAAAGGACAACGCCGCTATTTATTTTCTGATGCTTCACCGGGACGTTATCAGCATCAGAGGGGGAGACTGTAACGGCCCATATTTATGAATTACTTTTTATTTATTTTACCTTTGAACTCCTTTTATTTATTTGAATTAGTTTTAACGTTTATTTTTGAATTTAATACAACTCTGTACATATTTCTTTTAATTTATATATTGGTACAACTCTGTGCATTTATACTTAAAATACGTCTCTGATAAGATAAATATTTAGTACACTTGATGTGCAACTGTGCACCTTAAAGTGTATAAAAGGAGAGCAAGTTGCTGTGAGGAGTTCACTTTTAATTCTACCTTCAACGAGAACAGTAGTGCGCCCGGTCTTATTATAAGTTCTGGACAGCTACTCCTCGGAATCGTAGAAACAAAAGTAATAAAAGTTTGTTAAAATCTAGACCTGTGTCTTTTTTTTATGAGGAAATCATACAATTTAAGAAACAGGCCGGATTCAAAATTAAATTTTCAGCGGAATTAAGAAACCGAAATTTACAATCGTGGAACAAACGGATTTTTATCAGCCTATGTCAAAATATTCGCTGTAGGAAATATTCGTTTAGGAATATCTTCAAATATATATAATTTAAGAAAGATTTTCAAAACTTTGGTGAATTTTTCTAATTTCATTTTTAATTTTTCCTTCGTTTCGAATTATTTCTCCCAGTCAAAAATACCATTAGTAGCATTGCATTCTGTTTTAAGGGACTCATTTTAAATTTTTGGGTATTTCATATCAGCATTTTTTTCAATCCTTCGAGTAAATTAATGTTATCAAATATTATACGATTTCAATTAAAAATTTCTAAAAAATTATCATTAAGTCACTGAAAAACTTAACACAATTAAGGTTCGATATTTTCGGAATACTTAAATTTAAATACATTTTTGTTTCGGAATTAAAATCCCAAGTAAAAGGTATTAGGGTGAAAACAAGGATTTGTTTAGAACAACATCTTCCCAAATATATAATTTTTGTGTGTACCAAATATTATATATTTAGAGTGTACCATAAACATATATATGCTTCAAGCCGAATATGTTTGGGACAAAATACTACAGAAGCGATTTTTTTTCAGCGTGTAGATCTAAGGGGCCAAATCGGATGATATATATATATGTGGGAGCTATATCTAAATCTGAACCGATTTTCTCCAAATTCGGCAATCCAAAACAATTGGATGTTGAGCTATACCTAAATCTAAACCAATTTCAACCAAAAACAATAGGGTTCAATCGAGTAAGCTAATGTTTCTGAATCGATCGGTATACTTTAAGGTGGGTAGCTGTAGTTTTTTTTGTAGATGTTACAAACAGCTGCCATGAAATAAACTTATAATACCCTGTACGACAGTGTGGGGTAGGGTATAATTATATAATATATCGAATACGTGATCTTCAGAAAGAATGAAGATAAACTTCTTTAGGTTAAAAAGTTATAATTGTTTCAAAATACGAAGTCCACATCATTTGTGTATTATTTTAATACAAAATTTCTCTACAAAATTCCTATATACGAGGTTGCTATATATATTTCTGGCCTAATAATGAAAAAGCGGACATTTATCATCAAAAATAGTTTAATTGTTTTTCAAAGTATTCTCCAGCATGATTTATACACTTTTGCATGCGGTCAAACCAATTGTCGTAGCACTTTTTCCTCTCCGATTGAGACACCTCCAAAACATGGTGTTTGAACGCTTCAACAACAAAACGTTGACAAAAAAACGTTGACCACACATTTTTTTTCTTGATGTGCGGGAATAAAAAGAAGTCATTGGGTGCCAAGTAAGGGCTGTACGGCGGATAACCCATTAATTCTACGTTTTGGCTGGTCAAAAAGCGCTGGTTTGAGCCGATGTGTGAGAGCTCGCATTGTCATGGTGCACAATGATTCGTCTTCTCTTGTTCGTTTTTCGAATTTCTCCGAAGACTTCAGGCAAACAAATTGTGGTGCACAACGCAGAATTGATCGTCCTACGATGCTCAAGCGGAACAGTCGCCACATGACCAGTTTTGGCGAAGAAACAGGCCACCATTTGCTTCGAAGTGCTTCTTCCACGAACAACTTTCGTTGGATTTGGCTCGTCTTCGAAGACCCACACGGTCGATTGATGTTTTGTTTCGGGCTCATACGCATATATCCAAGATTCGTTACCTGTGACGATCTTATAAACGTCTTTTGAAGCACCGCGATAGTATTTTTTCCAATCGACACGAGCCTTTTTTTGAGCGATTGTCAAATTGTGCGGGATCCAACGAGAACAAACCTTTTTTACGGCCAGTTGTTCATGCAATATCGAATGTATGCTGGTGGTTCACGCACGGCATCAATGTTCTCTGGCACAACGGCCGTTTTTGGACGACCTGCGTCTTTGAACGAGCGTCGGCCACGATTGAATTCATTAAACCAGTTTTTCACAGTGCTATAGGATGGTGCTTCATCGCCATACAAAGATTTAAGTTCATCGATGTACTCTTGTCGTGATAATCCACGTCGAAAGTTGTGAAAAATGATCGCACAAAAATGTTCACGAGTTAATTCAATTTTTTTGCCAAATTTATTTTTTCAAGTCACTGTAAAGGTTATGTTAGGTTAGGTTGAAGAGAGGAGACGTTTAAACGTCTCATGTCCATGGACATACACTTAAGCCAGTGGTTAAGTCACTGTAAACAACACAAATGATGGTCGTACGTCAAAACGTTCTGAGTACGTTTATGCTAAAAAATGTCAAACTTTCCAATGGAAATGTCAGATGACGCCAGGCAACACTTAGTGTTGCATATGCCAGATATAGCACCTCTCTATTTATGGGAGTTGAATGTTAAGACCTTTTTGAGTGTATTTTTTGTTGAACTTCTTTTGAACTTTACATAATATTAAAAACGTAAATTTTGCAATGTGAATAATTTGCACAATCATCAAAATAATATCTAATAACATATCTGTACCGCGCAGTGGGTGTGCCTTCTCGAATATTGCTTAGACAAAAGTATACCATTCTTCGCGCGCAAGACTTCAATCGTCAAATAAGTATCCATGGTTGTTAAGAGCACCGCAACAGAACGTCCGAAGAACATAGAAATTAATTTTAGATATTTATACTATTAAAATTGCCAAGGACAAAATTTGAAAAAAGTGAATAAAATCTCAGCGATTCATTATTATGTTTCGTCCCCTTTGATTTTGGGATTCACCATGTAAAAAGTCATCTGGGGCAATAAATTCGGCTCAATCTGTATATAACTGTCGATGGGCCCTGCAAAATGCACTATCAAAAAATTTACGCAAAATTAAGGAAGATTTGGGAAGCTATAACGTTGGGTCCATTAGGAGCACAGAATCGACTATAATCGCTTCTTTGGTGTTATTTTATTACATCGCGGGCCGTTGTCAAAAGACAAAAATACACTTGAAATGTAATTTACAAAAGTTATGAGCTATAATTTTTCTCGGAAAGATCTTACGTGAACAATTCTTACGAAAAATTCTTCCTCCATGTGTCCCTCGCATATTTTGTAACCGACCGGTACGTTTATAATGAATAGTTTGGCCAAAAATTATAAAACAGTGGATAAAGTAATGAACATTTCTAGGATTTATTCCACATTTATGAAATGTATATACTTATAACTTTTAAAGCTTCTCAGATAATAAAAATAGTTTTTGGGAAAAAAAACTCTTATGTTTGTGGTTTATGTAATTCCATCAAAGAGGCAACCACATTCATATTATTAATAAATTATATACTACTAATTCGAATATTCTTAAATTCCACACATAGTACTTAATAATTTCTTGGTCGATTTCACCTCGAAAAAGGACCAAGTTTCCACGCCCCTTTTGGAACCTCCGACACAAATGGATCATTTTGCACAAAAAGTTAAATAATTATAGCAGTTCATACAAATATTTGAAATTTTGTACAGTGTTTACACTACAGTTATTACACTTTTCTGCCCGGTGAAAAGTGGGCGTTATAAGAATTCCCCTTTTGGTACCTCCTACACAAATGGATTATTTTTAACCAAAAGTTAACAGATTTTAACAATAATTATTTTTATACCCTCACTTTAGTGTGACAAGGGTATATATCATTTGCTACGGTCAACTACTGTAACACATCGAAGGAGTGACCTAAGACCTCAATTATGTTCGGCGGAAATCCGTTTTGAGACTTTTTAGTGATTTGAGCAATGTCCGTCCGTCTGTCCGTCTGTCTGTCTGGATTGACTTCAAACTTGGTATGGGATAATATTTTTTCTATCTGACGCTTAGTTCGAAGATGGTCCATATTGGTCCACTCCTTCTAGTACCTCCCACACAAAGGCTTAAAATTTACTGAAATATTGATTCTCTAATAACTTCTATAGTCTTATGAAAAACGAGCGTTACCACCACGCCCCTTTTTGTACCTCCAACACAAAATGATCATAGTATACCAAAATTGAATAGCTCATAACGTAAATATAAAGGGTTATAATTTGGCACAGTGTAATGTATTTAAAGTATCTACTGTTCAGCGAAAAATAAGTGTATTTGATAAACCCTTTCTGGAACCTCGCACACTAATTGACACTTTAATTCGTGTAATATTCCATATTACATTACTCACAAAGTTAGGGTATACCTTAGTCGGTTTACCTGACTGAAATTTTCTTATTTGTTTTGTTTTTATAACGTTATTATCAATTTAATTAAAACAAAAAATTTATAAATATAAGAATATTTTTTGCAACTGAAGATGAGGGGATTCGTAAGTCGGTTTACCCGAACGAACTTTCTTACAATTGAAGCCAAATTCATTCACACTTTACAAATTGAATCACACTTAACACATCCCATTTTTATTGAACTGCCTAATGTCTTATTTGTTTTGTTTTTATAACGTTATTATCAATTTAATTAAAACAAAAAATTTATAAATATAAGAATATTTTTTGCAACTGAAGATGAGGGGATTCGTAAGTCGGTTTACCCGAACGAACTTTCTTACAATTGAAGCCAAATTCATTCACACTTTACAAATTGAATCACACTTAACACATCCCATTTTTATTGAACTGCCTAATGTCAAAAATATGGGTTCCATAAATACAAATAATGATAATGAAGTTAATTTATAATATCTTATTTCATTAAGTGGTGGCAACATTTCTGTTAACGGAAAAACTACCCAACAATTATTGTTGCCACTATTCCAGTTGAATAGCGCCGCGAGTTACAAATCTGCTTAAAACATTTATCACCCGTCAGTCATCAGCTCACTATGTAGCATTTATAAAACTTTAAAAGTTTTCCTGCAATTACATCGAATTACAGCGGTATCCGAAGTGAGGAGTTCAAGAAGGGCAAGTGTGCTGTTTGTAATTCCGTTACCAGGAAGATGTAAGGAAGCACCAAGGGAATAGTGAAAGACTGTGGCAAAGTGCGTATTATGTTGTATTAACTGTCAAAGAAATTAATCTCAATGTTTTCCCAACACCTGTTTATTTTAATGAAATTTCATTTTTGTTTTCCTCACTTAGCTACGCATTCATACTTATGTATTAGGCTATACCGGGAGTGTCATACTTTTGTGACCTCCACCGGTTCTAGGACCTTTACACAGCGTATTTTCGCACAAGAGTCTTTTCCATCCTCATCGCGTCACTGCACCTTTTTTCAGGCGTGTTAGGTAAAAATGTGTGTTTTCTGTATAGCCTAATATATATACACATTTTAATAAAACACTACCCGACATATATTTACACTCAGAAAAATTTAACCCTGGAGCAAGTTAAAATAAACTAAACTGTAGTAATCTTAATTGAACTCCGTATGGTGCTAAAGCGTATTTTTCTTACATCAAGTTCATACATACCTGTCGTCACAATTATGATAAATGTTGAACTTAATTCTACACCCAGGAAAATAATTGGTTGGAATTAGATTGTAACAATAAAAAAATAGTACTAGCAACAAAAAGTATATTGCCTACACCGTCTATCGGTTGTATTTATATATAAGTAGTTGAAGCAACAATAAAAACATTGATACGATCAAATGAAAATGTTTGCAACTAAATCGAATTAAGATTGTTTTTTTCATTGACACTCGGTTAGTTGTGGTCACCAATTTAAAATTTTCATTATAATACCATATGATCGATTTTTGGTTGTGACAATCAATGTTTTGTTCTTGACAACAGAAATTGTATCAATAGACCAACGATTATTATTGCAACGAATAATTGGTTACTACAACAGAAAAAATATTAATAAATAATCGTTTATTGGTTATCCCAATAATTTCCCAAATTTAGAATAATTAAATGTATTTTGGGAAATACAAACGAAAGATTCAGAACGATCGGAGTGAAATTGCGACCTGTAGTCGACGAACAACTTTACATGGACAGACGGACGGACGGACATCGTTAAATCGACTCGGCTAGTGATTCTGAGTCGATCGGTATACTTTAAGGTGGGTCTAGCTGTGTTATTTTCAGGTGTTACAAACATCTGCCGTGAAACAAACTTATAATACCCTGTACCACAGTGTGGTGTAGGGTATAATTAGTGAAAACTGTTTTTAATTAATTTTCGGTAGTATATGACAGACAAATTGTCAAAACAACAAATTTTGGTTGTGGCAACTACAACAGATAATTTAAGCCACCATTTTCGTAGTTGGCGCAACCAAATATGATTGTTGTCAACATGGAAGCAGAAGTATACCACAACCAAAATATTGGTTGTCCTGATGGAATCGCATGATAGTAGACAGAACTACCAAAATTCGGTTGAGGCAACCAAACTGTATTCTGTGTGTAGCTAACTCGTGCTGCCTTTGAGGGGCTATTGAAATCAAAATTGGTAGCATTAAATCAATACATCTAGTCTAGCTTGATTAGACTAATTCAAAGCCTGTTCATATGGAAGACGCATATAAAAAGTCTTGGGTATACAACTTTAACAGGGTTTGTGAAGAGAGGGACCCCACAAGGAGGAGCACTGTCTCCACTACTTTAGAAACCTGCGCAGAATGGAATCCTGTTAGATGCAGATCTAGAAAGTTCCATGCGGCTCCCTAAAATAATTTGGGCAAAATATAGTGATAGTGGTAGAAGATACAATTTAAAGTAATTTAATAATCCCCTAACACAGGGGTGTAATGCGACCTCGTGCTCATCGGTGTAGGGTTTGCAGTCAGGGGTGAACGACGGTATTTGTACGGAGCCCTGCTGATACCTGGGCACCTCAGCAACTAATAGGTGTTGTGCTACCCAGTCCTGGTCACAGTACCGGGGGCTAAGCTGTGGTGGACATATTTCTCTCCTACAGTTTTGGTTATTAGGGATGTAACGAAAGTGACTTTAGCGAAAGCGAATATTGAAATATATTTCTTGCTAATGCGAATAATAGTTTGACCCTTTAGTACTCGTACCAACAACATTAAGGAACTAAATTGATACTTTTCCAGGATATTCATGTATTAAGAATGTTTTCAATATTTGTACCTCCTGTTACCACAAGGATAAGCATATTTTTCAACTGTTTTGAAGAGAAGTGGAAGAGGTTTTCATAGGTATTAATATCTTCAAATTGTGCGAAGGAAATACGGAGATTTAACATTTTAACAAATGGAAGCGAATACTGAAATATATTTTTGCGAAAGCGAATGCGATAGCGAATAATCCAAAGATGGTTTTTTTTTATACTTAAAACAAACTCTCCTAAGTCCGGAGTGTTATGCATACCGTGCTCATCGGACTTGCCGGTTCGGAGTCTGGGGTTCCATAGACTGTGTTTTGACGGCTACTATTGCTGATACATAGACGCCTAAGCAATGACTCAGTCCTTGTCACGTTTTTGGGGGCTATGACGTGATGGACCTATCCTACCCCCCACACTCGTGGAACCTATATGCAAGCCTTTAAACCAACAAAAATGGACAAACTACATCAACCACCAACCGATACGACTACGAATACACGAACTGTTAACGATAAAACTACAACGAATACGACGACGACTACGACATTTACACGAGGATCTAAACCTTGGCTTGAAAACAAGGATCCAAAGACCTCTTCTAAGGCGGCAGCATTACCAATGCTGCGGTCTGAATCCGCGTATAGATTATTGGTTGTATACGGCAGTATTCATACCGATAATGCTGTACGACATTGTTGTCTGGTGGCCAGCTCTGCAGAAATCCACCTTCTGTGCGATACTAAACAAGGTTCAGCAAATGTCTGCTATATGTATCACTGGTGCGCTGAGAACGACACCAACTGCGGCACTAAATGTTATACTACATTTAATGCCGCTTGATATTATAGCAATGCAATATGGCGCATATACTGCGATTAGACTCAGGGAATTGTCACTATGGTCAGAAAATGGCTACGGACATAGTGTCATTCTAGACAGAATGCCTGACCTTCCGAGCACTGTTGACTGAACCACTCTTTGACAAGATGTATCTCACTATTATACCTGATAGATCAGAATGGAATGGTCGTATCCCAGGACAGAGGAGATTCATCAACTTATATACGGACGGTTCCAAACTTGACAACCAGGTGGGCTTTGGTGTCTTTTCTGAAGAACTTCAGCTATTACTTGCGAAAAGGCTGCCTGATCACTGTAGTGTTTACCAGGCAGAAATCTTAGCTGTTAAAGATGTAGCGGAATAGCTGAAAATTAATGTGCTGACCAAAGTCAGTATAAATATCCCTGGAAACTATACTGACCTCGACTTAAAGAGGTAGCGGAATAGCTGAAAATTAATGTGCTGACCAAAGTCAGTATAAATATCCCTGGAAACTATACTGCCCTCGACTTAAAGAGGTAGCGGAATAGCTGAAAATTAATGTGCTGACCAAAGTCAGTATAAATATCCCTGGAAACTATACTGCCCTAGACTGTCCCAGATCTCTTAACGATAACAGTTCAATATTCTCCTGATATGGGTGCCGTGCCACAGGGATATACCAGGGAACTGCAAGGCAGATAAACCTACACGACTAGCAATTACCGTACACGCTCCAGGAGACCTGAAGCATGTGTGCATGCCCTAGCTACCTTACGGACACAAATGATAGGTGGTCACTATTCAGGAACTGCATAGATTTCAGGCACCAATGCACTGCTGTCGTTGTCGAGAACGGCCGTTTCGGTTATCGTGTCTGTCACGACAGGTCACTGTCTTATTGGACGGCACGCAGAGAGATTAAAGATCTTGCATAATGCCTTTTGCAGAAGCTGTGGTGACGGGGCGGGGATCACCTATGTATATTGAATCCTATGTTTCCAAGTTGGAACAAAGGGCCATCTGTCCATGTATTCCTGTGATCAAAGTGCAGGTCGCAAATATGAAGCGACCCTTCCGATTGGACCTCTTGACGTTCTAGGGGACGCATTTTTTAATCAATCAATCTGAAATTTAAGCATTTGTACTTCATATTGCACTAAATCGTCTCTAGTGAAAATAGAGTATATTGGTACATATTTTGATAAGTATAATCCCCTTATGAAGGTCACAGTTGAATTTGAATTATTCGTGGTATAGATCCTATATTTATACGCGATACCACATTGTATTATCACAGGGTATTATCACTTTATGCATTGGTTTGTAACGCCTAAAAACAAAGAGGTAGACGCATAGTTTATTATACTGATAGGTTCAGAATCACTCTTTGGGACGATTTATCCATGTCTGTCTGACTAGACTGTTAACGATCCCTATGGAAAATGGGGCACATCGGTTCGTGTTTTGATATAGTCCCCATCAATGTCACTTCCTGACGCTCTATAGAACACATTTTTCAATTGATCGGGCTGAAATTTAAAGATTTATACTTTATATTGGACCTAATCGTCCTTAGTAAAAATTGGGCGCAGCGGTTCATATTTTGATATAGCCCGCATATAAAGGTCCTCACTGATGCCACTTCGACGCTCTAGGGAACACATTTATTAATTGATCTGGCTGAAATTTAAGAGATTATACTTTATATTGGATAAATGGGGTTGATCGGTACATGATTTGGGTATAGCCTTCATATAAAGATGCGCAAACATTTTCCGCGTTATTTAATAAGTTTACTTGAGTTTTAATGGAATTTTTATACCCGACACCACACTTGGTATTATGACTTCGAGCATTTTTTTGTAACGCCTAAAAAAGATAGACCCATCGGCATTGAATAACTTTTTGAGCCGATTAAGCCACGTACATGTCTGCCTATGTATTCCTGTGACCAAAGTGCAGGTCGCAAATATAAATCGATCTTTACGAAAATTGGTACAGAAGCAAACTTAGACTATGGACGATCTAGAGAACACAGTTTTCAATTGATATGGCTGATATTTAAGAATATATGCATTAACTTGCACTTAATGTTTTGATATTGCCCCCATAGACCTGATTAGTCTTTGGAATTCTATTAGACGCATTTTTTAACACATGACTCGGAAATTTTAGCTTTTTTAGTTTATATTGCATATCTTCTCTGGTGAATATGGACTTTGTCGGTTTATGTTTTGATAAATATAAGCGCCTTATTAAGATCACGTTTTAGAAATGTACTCTATTTAACCTGAAACTCTTTAAACAATGCTGGAGGGTATTATATAGTCGGCACGCCTGCTTTAGCTTTTCTTTCCTTATTGGTTAGGGGTGTTTTTTACGATTTGTTTAAATATAAACTACTGGTCATATTAAAAATCTGTATAATCATATCATAATTTTACCGTAAGTCTACATTTTGCTAAATTTATTTCAACCAAATCGAACAAGTCGTTTCTGAGTGATGATAAGTTATGTGCAGAAATGTCTCAACAAATTGAAAATTTCTCATCAAATTTGCGATTTTTAAGCAGAATATAATGGTTTTTCAAAACAGTTTGCTTAACATATTTTTTCTCCTAGTATATACCTACAATTATGGCCAGGGGCCTTAAAACAAAGTTCCCATCGATTAACTAGATATTACATCTCCTCAGGAAAAATGCTCAAAATCAATTTTGTTCAAAATATTCACGATACGATAAAATCAGAATTTGAGCTAAAGCAGAAAATGCTAAATGACATTTTGTTACTTTCGATAAGCACTTTCAGAAACTGAAGTCAAAACGTAGTCAACTTTCGATGAACTCGAAAATGTTGTACCGTGTTGTTTATGATTCTTGACACATCTCATTTCCGTTATTTATAAATCTTTAAACATTTTGTTTAACTTCTTGGTGAAGATAATCGTACCACGAATCTTAAAATGTAAATACCTCATAAGACGCCTTAAACAATCGTTAATTTGATTAATCAATTAAAATAGTAAACATGAAGAAAAATAGAAAAATGTGTTACATTTATGGTTTGGTAGAAAAACGTTTCTCTAACGGTTTGGTGCAATTCAATCGCTTTCTTGTACTTCCATTACAATTTATAATTTCAATCGTTTTGAATTGTGTCGATGAATGTTGTAAGTGAATGCGACATTAACGAATAAAGAAATGAAAATAACGTACGAGTGTGTATATGCAAATTATGATTGTCGTATTGCACGGGTACTCTATTGAATATTCCTGAATGCAACAGCGACAACTACTACGACAATGCCAGTCTCAGAAACATATAACTAGAAAATGATAATGGAAAAACCATATCATACTCGTACAATAACATTTCATACATGGTGTATTTGTATTAGGGAACCTTAGACAGTTTGAGTTGATCTGTAGAGATCACGTAAAAATCTTAAAAAATACGCAAACATTTATTTGTTCCATTTTTAAAAGGTACTCGTAGCATTCTATTGAAGAAAGCAATGGCTATTTGAAAAAATCTATGGATATATGTCGAAATAACAGGCATTTGGGTAGAGGGTATATAAATAATATTTTTATACCCCCACTTATTTAACGAGGTTATATCAGTTGATGCGGACCAACACAACGAAGGAGTGACCTAAGAGGTATTTGGCGAATCCGTTTTGGGCAATTTTAAGTAATTGGAGCAATGTCTGTCTGTCCGTACGTCCGTCTATCTGACTGTTGCGCACGATAACTTTCGATAGGAGTAACCGATTGACTTTAAATTTTGTAGGTTTTAATATTTTTTTTGTATCTCAGGCTAAGATCACAGATGGACCACGTTGGTTAGCTCCTTCGGGAACAAAGGGTCAACATTTAGTGAAATTTTGATTATTTGATAACTTTTATACGATTTTGATAACTTTTATACGATCTTCCACAATTACACTGAAAAAAAATAGTAATAAAACTAATGATGACACATTCTTATATTAAGAATGCTACCTCGGGCTCAATTCAATGACAATTTTCATTAAAATAATGAAAATTTACGCGTTTTTTACGAAATTTTCCTTAATATAAAGTTTTTTGAATTTGAATTAATGTCTATCTAATCATTAGTTTTGTGTACGCGTTTCTTTAAATGTACGCATTTAAATTAAAGAAAAAAATCATTATTTTTGTGACAATCCGCATTATTTTAAGTAATAATTCAATACTTTTAAGGATTTTCTACATTAACACTACGACGTAGACATGTCATAGTTTTAATGCCGAATCGGACTTAATTAACAGTATGAGATATTTGAGTAATAAATTTAAGACTATGCTCCCCTTAAAGGAAAGGCTGTCTTGGTAATAAATTGTATGACTATTGTCATTATTTTTAAGAATACATACGAGAGAATTATACAATCTCTCTCTCGCTCGGAGAATCAGTTTTGTTTGGTAATATGTGAATCAATAATTGTTATGGAATGCTAGAAGAGAAAATAGAGAACAGTTCTGTTGTTCGTTTTCTTTTAGATCGTCAGTTATTTACAAGCGATGGAAGGAAACGGTTGTCTGTTTTCGGGACGCGGATTGTGAAAAAATTTGTTTGCTGTGAATATGTAAGTATACGTGCATACATACGTGCATATTGCACCGAAAATAATTTTAATATGGGCTGTTAACAGTTATTTTTGCTAAATCATAGCAACAACAACAAATGAAACCGTCGTGTACATGTGTGTATGCATGTGGCTATGCCGTCGGCGTCACCATCGATTTCTGTGATAAGGGAGTGCGTTTGTCATAGTTATTTTTGCTGTATGTTATTTATGGCGATGTACATGCGTTTTTGAAGGAGATCTTTTTTCCTGTGAAGAGATTTGTGCCAAATGGATGACAAAAATGTGAGTAATAGATTTTGTAATACTGAAAGAGGCAATGGGAAAATGTTTAGGTACGTGAAAAATAATATTATTATCCTGAAATAAACATCTTATTGGCAATTACAAAATTAACAAAACACATTTAAATTTAAAGTATTTATTTATTAAAAATACCAGCGCATAATGCAGAAATTTAAAATTATTTGTGGCAATATGGAAATTTATTATTAATAATATGCTATACATGTAACTATCTTTTTTAATTTTTTTAGTAAAACAATTTTAGAATGGGTCTTTTTTGAGAAGAGTGGCAAATTTTACAAAATAATTCAACGTAAGTATTATATATGAACGGTTAAAATATAATATTTCTCTTAGTTTTCAGCGTTTTCCAATTGTGATATGATAAAATTTATTTGCATTTTTTTGTTTATAGATAATTTTATATGATTTATTTTCAGAAAAAAATTAATTATTTTAATTTTAGATCACGCAATATTTGAAGATATATGGGATGGATATATGAAAAATGCAGTGCTGAATGCCAGTTATAACTTGCAAAAAATAAGTGAGCATACACCTATGTACATGGGAATGTTTGAATTGAAAGGAAATAGATTTGGAAACAATATTTGTAAGTATTATGTATTTTTGAACAAATATATTTTATTTGAAAATCAAGAAATTTAATTTGGAACGCATATCGTCATCAGAAACGAAAAAGGACGTAACAATAAGAAAAATGGAAATTCAGTTTTTGATGGATTTCGGTACACTGCATTAAAATACACATCCTAACAAATGTTTAGCTGCGTAATATTAAAAATCAAAAGGGTCTAACAACAAATTACTTATTTTTCATAGCTAAAAAATCCTATTTCACGCAATTTTCACAAACAAATAATAAGTCGTGTTTGTGTGATTTTATATATGCATCATTATGTTTAGATATTATCCTGAAAACCCCGTTTTTCTGACGACAGCACTTTTCATTTTATTTAGTTTTTTGCTTCTCCTGTAAAATTTTCAAACATGATGATAGGCCTTTTTTCGTTTCTGATGACGATATATTATTCTATTAGAACAAAATATATTTGCGAACTGACGTTCACATATAAAATACGTGTTTTCACACAAACAAAGTTATTGTTAAAAAGTTTTCCAAATATAATTTATTTAAAAAGATTTTTTGCTTTTTTAAATTTTAGTTTAAATTTTTCCTTGATTTCGTGTTCATAATTGCTTCATAATTAAACCTGCTGTTAGATTAGGCCCATTTGGTCCAATTTTTGTATCGTTTCCTTTATAAACGGTAATATATGTATGTATATATATTGCCTTATAATTTGGTCCAAGGGATATTTTTGTTTTACTAAAATCTAAATAATAAGCGTTTTTGCTCAAAAATAATTGTAAATAAGCGCTTTCTTTTCACGAAGTATTGAATAAAAATAAATATAAAATATTGTCTTCCATATTCATTTTATATGAAAAATGTAATGTTGACCAAATGGACTCTTAATCTAGGATTCGTACAGATTTGCTAATCTAACACCAGGATTAAGAATGTCATAAGCAGCATTAGCTTTTGTTTTACAGAAGTAATTTTTAATAAGTTTTTGTAGTTTTGTTTGCTAACATTTTAAAATCTAAGTCACGATTGATTTTTTTGAGAAAATTATTTTTGATAACTCAATTTATATGAAAAATGTCACTTTCGCCACTTTCAAAACAATCAGTTTCTATTATTAATAATATCTTACATCAATATTTTTTTTAACTTTTAGTACAACAAATTTTGTATGGATCTATTATGAGAATTTGTGTCGTAGAAGAGTGACAAAATATTTCAGTGTAAGTAAGTATATTCCAAAGATTTTAATATATCTCTAATCTTTCAACATTTTGTGACAATTATATGATAACATTTATTTTAATACTTTATCGTATATAAATCATTCTGTTTGATTTCTATTCAAATTATTTTCATTTTAGTTCGCGCAATTTAACTTTATTTGGATATATGAAAAATGCAGTTGGGAATTAAAAATTTACAAATTGCAGGAAATGAGCATCCAAACTATATGATATAATAATATAATGTTTGTTTTATATAATTTCTATTTAAATTCCAGCCAAATTCTAGGTTAAAAATCATTAAGGTCGGTTCCGATAAAAATTGTTCATGGACAACAAATAGAGAAACAAATCCTGCTATAGAATCGATACATAACAATACAATATTCGAATAAAACTTCATAGTGTGTTGGCCGATTTGTCTTTATACAATTACATATTGTTTTAAATTATAAAATGTTCAAGGTTATTCGTAATATGTATTATATTTTTTTTGTATTTTCCAATATAAAATATAACAAATAAACCATTTATTTAGAAAGATAAAGTGTTGTGTTATTGAATTTTCTATGAATAGTAAATGATTTCAAAGAAAATGATTCATTTAAACGAGTAACATTATAATCAATATTTTCCATACATATTTAAAAAAACTGTATTTAAATTCATGTATGCCTTAAATTAATTACCAGTATATTCTTATATCAAGGACAAACATTTTAAATTTTATTACGATAATGTTTTAAATTATATGATATTTTACTAAAAATAAGCACGCGCCATACTTAAATTTACGCAAAAATGTCTTATGAATCTGTAGTACCGACTGCTCTATTCAGGGAAGTAGTAGAAGAAGCAACGTCTGACGAGCTCGAGCTGATTATTGGCGCAGACACGAACGCTCATCATACTATCTGGGGTAGTACGGATATAAACAATAGGGGTGATTCGCTTCTTGACTTTATTCTAACTACCAATCTTAGTATTTGTAACATAGGTAATAAACCGACCTTCACAATTAAAGACAGACAAGAGGTACTCGACGTAACGTTTGCTACTGACCGGCTGTCAGACAAAATTATTGGGTGGAATGTACTGGACGACCACTCATTCTCAGATCATCATTATATTGAGTTCAAACTCGCGGAAAAAGTGCCTAAACCCGCCGTCCACAGAAATGTAAGGAAGACAAAGTGGCATCTGTATGAGAAGAATTTCAAGAAAGTCCTCAACTCTAAACTTCCGTACGAACCGAATGACAAAGCCGGTTTGGATAATCTGGTCGATCATATCACCATATCATTCAATAGATCCCTTGAAGAAGCCTGTCCAAAAACAAGGTACAAGGGTAAAACTAAACCCCAATGGTGGACTTCTGAGCTAACGGCTATGAAAAAGACCTGCAACAAGCTATTCAATAAGGCTAAATCTACTGGGGTCGCTAATGATTGGGATGCCTATAAAGAGCAACTCAAGATCTATAAGAAGGAGCTTAGAAAGGCGCAAAGGCGCTCTTGGTATACCTTCTGTGGTGAAGTGGAAAAGGTCTCCGACGCCGCTAGGCTGAGGAAGATATTATCTGCTTCACCCTGTACAGTGGGATATTTACAGGATGAGGCAAATAACTGGACCAAAAACAGCGAGCAGTCGCTCAATGTACTGCTCGACACACATTTCCCGGGGAACTCTATAACAGAACCCGAGGATCAGCAGGACCAACAAGAGTGCGAGTGGACTGCGAGCGTCGCTAGCTTCTTGACTGAGAGATCCAGAATAAGCTGGGCTATTAACAGCTTTGAGCCCTTCAAGTCACCTGGACCAGATGGCATCACTCCAGCAGAAATGCAGAAAATGTTAAAGTACATTATCCCCTGGCTGGAGAAAATTTATGTAGGCTGTATCAGGCTTTCATACGTCCCGAATCGATGGAGGGATACCAAAGTGGTATTCATACCTAAAGCGGGAAAGATATCACACACTAGGCCAAAAGACTTCAGACCAATTAGCCTATCCTCGTTCTTATTGAAAGGTCTGGAAAGACTTTTAGATCATTTCATTAGGGAAAACCTGGATACAAAACTCCTGTCGAGGAACCAACATGCTTACAACAAGGGCAAGTCTACTGAATCAGCCCTGCACGAACTTGTGAGCACTATCGAATCGTCCCTGCATTTCAAGGAATTCACCATGGTGGCATTTCTTGACATAGAAGGGGCTTTTAACAACATTCACTCAGATGCGGTAATTGCGGCACTGTCACATCTAAAAGTTAACACTAGTTTGATTAGACTAATTCAAAGTCTGCTCACCAGAAGACGCATAACAGCATGTCTAGGGTCCACAACTCTAACAAGGTATGTAAACAGAGGGACCCCGCAAGGAGGAGTATTGTCTCCACTAATTTGGTACCTAGCGGTGAATGAAATCCTGCTAGATCTAGAACGTTGTGGCTGCAAGGTCGTGGCATATGCGGACGACGTGGCAATCGCAGTGAGTGGCAAATTCGTAAACGTCCTCAGAGACATCCTACAGGTGGCTCTGAACAAGTTGGCTAGATGGGCCAGAAGCAGCGGTTTGGGCGTTAACCCCAACAAGACAGAATTGGTTCTCTTTACTAGGATGAATAATGTCCCACATGTGGACCCTCCACCTCGGATAAATGGAACAGATCTAGTCTTTTCTGAAAGTGCAAAATTTTTAGGAATAATTCTAGATAGGAAAATGTTATTTAGACTTAACGTATTGGAACGTGTAAGGAAGGCCAACGTCGCCTTATATTCCTGCAAAAAGGCTGTAGGGTCGCGGTGGGGACTCTCTCCTAAAATCGTCCACTGGATATATATAGCAGTAGTTCGTCCAATACTGTTATACGGTATTGTGGTATGGTGGACGGCAACTGACAAACTAACCATTATCAACATACTAACAAAGGTTCAGAGGACTGCCTGCCTGAGCATAAGCGGAGCCTTAAGGACTACAGCGACCGAGTCTCTACAAGCCCTACTCCATATACTGCCGATTAATATTGTGGCGAGAGAAGTTGCAACCAAAGCGGCAATAAGATTAAACTGCCTATCAATGTGGAGGTACAAGAACTATGGTCACATGAGGATATCAAAGTGTAGTGCTATGGTAACCGACCGAGTGGACTATATACCAACAGTGTACACCTTCGAGAGAAATTACATCACTATGATTCCCGCCAGACATGAATGGGTCGGCAGAATACCAGGTAATATAAACCATCTCCACTTTTACACGGATGGTTCGAAGCTTGATGAAAAGGTTGGCTTCGGAGTACACTGTGAAGAACTTAGTCTGGATATAGCTCACAGACTACCAGATACCTGCAGTGTCTATCAAGCCGAAATAATGGCAATATGGGAAGTCGCCAAGTGGCTGAGTCGCAACATAGTAACCAACAATGGCGTTGTCATTTACTCGGACAGCCAGGCTGCCATCAATTCTCTGGAGGCAACATCCCTAAATTCACAAACAGCCCTCGACTGCCGCAGATCTCTTAACGAGATGGCTGAGCAGTTTAATATACACCTCATATGGGTGCCTGGGCATAGGGATATCCCGGGGAACTGCAAAGCCGATGAACTTGCTAGGAAAGGGACGACATTACAAATTCTCGAAGAATTTGCATATATTGGTGCGCCACTATCCACGTGCAAGCTTTGGCTTAGGCAAGAGGCAATCAGGCAGTCCAACGATAGATGGACAGAAATCGGCACCTGCAGGGTAGCTAGACAAATCTGGCCAAGGTATGACCTGAGAAGGTCAAAATATCTCCTCGCACTAGAGAGGAAACGATTGTCTACGTTAGTACAGGTTCTGACGGGACACTGCTTGATCGGCGAACACGCCAAAAGATTGGGTATTGACTCCAATGACTTCTGCCGAAGCTGTGGAGATGAGGAAGAAGTGGAGAGCATTGAGCACTTGCTTTGCGACTGTCCCGCTTTGAGTAAACGACGACTGGATATACTGGGGTCGGCCTTTTTAGGCAGCCTAACAGATCTTTCCAGTACTGATATTCGTACCATCGATAAATTTATATATCAAACAGGTTGGTTTCGATGAGGGGCATTTCAGCCCGTGGTAACACTAGGGACCTAAACTGGTCTATGTGAGCTTGTAAAAAAATACGGCTGCCACCCTAACCTAAACCTAAACCCAAACCTACGCAAAAATGTTCTTATTTTAAGACCAAACATAATTAGTTTTATTTCCCAAAATTCTTAATTCTATGAAATGCATCCTCAAAACAAGTACTATTCACGTCTTTAAATTAACTATAAAACCTTCTTATTTTTATAGCGATTGTCTTTGGCTCGAAATCATTGCCGAAATCTTAAACTTTACGAAAAATTCATTGATTTTCAGTACGCCTTTTTTTTAGTGTACCAATTTGAGGAAAATGGGCGAAGTTGCCACCCCTTGTACTTAAAATTTTGTGGAGTGTAATGCTTTTACAGCGAAAAATTGGCGTTATTATTATTTTGGTACTTCCCATACAAATGGACCACTTTGCACACAGTAACGGCTTTCTACGGGTTTATTCTGCCAGCAAAAAACTATTTTTTTTTTTAAAAATCTTATTGTTTTAAAGAAAGTTCCCTAAATTTGTAGCCCTTATAATTTTATGTTAAAGGATATCACCATTCTTACGGACTAATATCAAAAAAATGTAGTGGGTTAATTCAGAAAATATCAAAATTGTTATGAATGTAATAAGTGTCTTTCGAAATAAATAGTATTTTTTTAAAACGACTAGCGGAGACTGCTGATTGAATATTTTTATAATCTACACCACACATTACACTGTTGGAGTAATTAAAAAAAGGAAAATAGTTCCGCCGTTACTTAACCGCACAACCGTTTTGCCACGTGACATGCTTGAAGAAGGGAAGATTAAATTTAGACGACAAAAACAAATCTTACGCTCTCTAAAACATTTTATATATCCGAGGTGGACTAAGTTGAGGCCATTAAGTCCGCCACTGTATTTCATTATAATTATTTATTGCTTTTACGCCAAATCTTGGGTGCATAGTGCCAATACAAATTATTCCAATCATTTCTTTTTGAACTTAAAGGTTTTATTCTATTCCATGATAAATTTCCTGCATGTGAATTTATCTCTTCTCCAAGACTGCGTCTACAGCTACCCCGTGGCGTGCCTCATCTTCGCGTTCCTTGAGGATTCCAATCAAATTCTTCTCCGCATATATCATTGGCTGGTTTTCGTTGCACATGACCTATCCATCTCCAGTTTCTTTCAGGGATTTCAATAGCAATAGGTTTCATTTTGCTTCTGTGGTATAACTTCACATTGGATACCCAGTTTAATGGCTAGCAAATGTGCTGAATATAACGCAGGGATATGTTGACAAACGTTTGCAGCTTTTTGTTGATTTCAATAGACGTGAGCCAAGTTTCGCATCCAAGTTTCTCACCACAGAGAGAACGTTGCTTTTTAAGAATTGTATTTTTCGCTGATTTGATTAGATCGCCAAATCATATATAGACCAGCAAAAGCGGTTTTGGCCATCTTAATTCTGTGAGGTATATCAGAACGTGAACCTCCGTCTTCTGTAATTTGGCTTCCTAGGTAAGTGAAATCTGTGACTGGTTCGATGTTCTGGCCTTACAAAGTAAGTGGTTCTGGGTGTACTACATTTACATTGAGAGATTTGGTTTTGTCGGCATTTATCTCAAGGTCATATTTACTCGATATTGTATGGACCTCGTTTATTTAGCTTTGAACATCAATGTGGCGTTTAGATATTAAAACAGCGTTTAATAATATTTAGGCCGTCTATGATAGACGTAGCTACTTAATTGCGATATAGGAGAATTGTTATAATAATTTGGAATAATTGTTTTCGTTTCAGTTAAGAAACTTCTTACCGCCACATTAAGGCTTATTCAAATCAGAAGTTACATATTTTTATCATAATAGAACAATAATATTGCTACTTAATTGCGATATAGGAGAATTGTTATAATAATTTGGAATAATTGTTTTCGTTTCAGTTAAGAAACTTCTTACCGCCACATTAAGGCTTATTCAAATCAGAAGTTACATATTTTTATCATAATAGAACAATAATATTGCTGGGTGGAATGAATGTAAATTGGAACAGATATTTTCCAAAACGATAGTATGCAAAAGAAATCTTCTGTACTCGTGCTTCGTGAATGATATTTTTGTTAATTTTTTTTTTTTGGGAAAAAAGTGTATGTCGTATTTTGGAGTTATATAGCGTGATCCATTTTGAGGTTCCCTACTTTTTTAAAGAAAAAAACACAGAAAATTCAATCTGAATGGGGAATATTTATTATCATTTG
This sequence comes from Eudasyphora cyanicolor, assembly GCA_963930755.1. Taxonomy (NCBI): domain Eukaryota; kingdom Metazoa; phylum Arthropoda; class Insecta; order Diptera; family Muscidae; genus Eudasyphora; species Eudasyphora cyanicolor. The sequence continues at coordinate 100,743,091 of OZ005738.1, read as the reverse complement.
AAAGAAAATTATTTTGCATTTATTTTTTGAAGATTATGTCTATCAAATGTTGGCCGCGGCTACGTCTCAGATGGACCATCCGTTTAGTCCAATTTTCGATGAATTGTTCGAGCATTTTGACTGGTAACTGGCGAATGACACGCTTGGACTGAATCGAAGCGGGTTTGTCCGCATGAACTTTAGACTTTACATATCCCCACAGGAAAATTCTAACGGCGTGATATCACAAGATCTTGGTGGCAATCGACCGGCCCAAGACGTGAAATTATCTGCTCACCGAGAAGTGTCCTCTCAATAAATCCATTGATTGATGCGATGTGTGGCAAGTGGCGCCGTCTTGTTGAAACCAAATGTCGCTTCAATTTCAGGCATCAAATAGTCGGTTATCATGGCACGATAACGGTCGCCATTGACGGTTACGTTCTCACCGGCATCGTTTTTGAAGATATATGGACCGATGATTCCGGTACGTCGGATCGAGAATCGGTCAATGGCAAAAAGATAGCTCTTAACGAGAGCTAAAATATTGCTCATGGGTGTCAAGGTCGTTGGTCGACTGGAAAGTGTTTTTTTTTTATTTAAAAAAATGGTCTTAGCGCAATGGGCGAACGATTATTTTGATAAAAAATACTGAATAATTTGTAAACGTTGTTCAGGCGTAAGTCTCTCCATGATGAAATGCACAACAATACTTAACAAAAATAACATGACAGCATGACACGACTCACACGTGATCTATAAAAAAAGGCTATTGAAAAAAGTGTCTCTACTTAGATCACCCATTATTTTATGGATTTATTGAATTTCCGCCTGCGTTTAAAAACGTTTTTTTTAATTTTTCTAGATCCTTTCCTACGAATTAGTATTTATTTCAGCCGGATATATACCGATTCCTTTCTGATTATCTTCTCTGGATCGACAACTAAATTTGTTTTTTTTTTAAATATTGCCATTATTGACCTGCTGCGACAAAGATATGGCTAGTTGAAGTTATAATTTAAAAATGTTTATACCCTCACTTTAGTGATACGAGGGTATATGTATATCATTTGCTACGAACCAAAAGTGTAACACATCGAAGGAGTGACCTAAGACCCTAAGAATTTTCGGCGGATATTCGTTTTAAGTCGAATGAGCAATGTCCGTCCATCTGTCTGTCTGTCTGCTGGCTGGTGCGCACGATAACTCTCGAAGGGAGTAACCGATTGACTTCAAAATTGGTATGCGATAATTTTTTCCTATCTCCGGCTAAGTTCGATGATGGGCTATATTGGTCAACTCCCTGTAGGACCTCCCCCACAAAGGGTTAACATGTAGTGAAATAATGATTCTTTAATAACTTCTATACTACTTATTCGAATCTTCTGAAATTCCGCTATCACCTCGAGAAAAATGGGCGAAGTTGTCGTACCCCTTTTGGTACCTCCCACACAAATGGACCATTTTTCACCAAAAGATAACAACGTATAACATTTACACCAGTGCATAAAAGTACTTGCGATTTTGTCCAGTGTAATGCTTTCATGGTACCTACAGTCCAGTCAAAAATGGGTGTTATTGCCACGCCCCTTTTGATACCTCCCACATAAAGGTACCATTTTGCACCAAAAATTAACAGCTTATAACATTAATACCAGAGAATAAAAATATTTTATATTTTGTACAGTGTAATGCTTTTATAGTGCCTGCAGTCCAGTGAAAAATTTACGTTATTGCCACGCCCCTTTCGGTACGTCCCACACAAAGAAAAATGCACGAAAAAACAACAAAATTTTGCCCAGAGTAATGCTTTTAAAGTACCTATATCCCTGTGAAAAATAGTCGTTATCACCACCCCCTATTTGTACCTCCCACGCAAAATTACCAAATCATACCAATATTGAATAGCTCATAACGTTAATATACCAGTGCATACAAACGCTTATAAAGGGTCCGCTATCTAACGTTTTTTTTCAACTAGTGCTTATTTCGTGAATGGTAACACTTAGCTCATGTCTGATTTGACAGATAGTTAGTTTTATCCTTCCGCTGAACGAATATGGTTGTGTATACGCTTGAACAACGCTGGGAGCGATCGACTTACAGAAGATGCCGATTTTGCCAAAAAAAATCATCTTTTCAGATGAAGCTCATTTTGATCTTGGCGGGTATGTAAACAAGCAAAATTGTCGCATTTGGGGCACAGAAAACCCGCACGCATACATTGAAAAGCCGATACACCCAAAAATAGTCACTGTTTGGTGCGGATTTTGGTCCAGAGGCATAATTGAGCCATTGGGCCATTTTTCTTCGAAAATGTGGCCGTTACAGTCAATGGCGATCGTTATCAGGTCATGTTGAATTTTTGTTCACAAAAATTGAAGAGGAGGATATTGGCAACATTTGGTTCCAACAGGACGGCGCTACGTGCCACACAGCCGAAGCTGCACTCAAAAAAGTTATTTGGCGGACCCTTTAATTTGACACAGTGCAATGTTAAAACCCTCCTGTAAATACCAAAAAAAAATTAGTGAATAGAATAGAATAATTAGTGTAATATTTCATATTACATTACTCACAAAGTGAGGGTATATCTTGGTCGCTTTACCCGACTGAAACTTTGTTACTTGTTTTTTTTTGTATTTTTGAATTTTTTTATTTTTGACAAAGAATATTATTTTAGTATTTCTTCAAATGGCAATATCGTTGGTATCAACGGACAATATTTTTTCATCCAATAGAAAATTTTGTTGCCGTTGTCGGTTGATACTAGAACAAAGTCGGGAAAAGAATACAAATTTCAATTGCATATATCTCGGTAACTATACACGCTGAAAAAAAATCGCTTCTGTAGTATATTGTTCCAAACATATTCGGCTTGAAACATATATATGTTTAGGGTACACTTTAAACATATAATATTGGGTACACACAAAAAGTATATATTTGGGAAAATATTATTCGAAACAAGTCTTTGTGTACATACCAATATGTTTTTTTTTGGAACTATTATTTCTGAATCAAATATTTATTTGCACTTAAGAATTCAGAAAATGCGTTAATTGTGTTAAATTTTTTTACTAATTCGAAGTTATTTTTGAAGAAATTTTTAAAGTTCGTATAATCTTGGATAAAAATAAATTACTTGGAGGATTGACAAGAAATTATGACTTGGAATACTAAATTAGAATTTGAAATGATTGATTTAAACAGAAGTTAATGCTGTATATGTTATTTTAACTGGGATATACAATTCGAAACTAAGGAAAAATTTAAACTGAAATTCTAAAAAGTCAGCAAAAGTTTGAAAATAGTTTTTAAATAAAATATATTTGGATAAATTTCTAAACAATAATTTTATTTGTATTTAGACACATTTTTTATTTGAGAAATTTAGTTTGCAAACATATTTTGTTGTAATATATTAATATATGCGTTCCAAATATATTTTATTGATTTCCAAATAAAATTTATTTGTTCAAAAATCTATATATATAAAAGAGATTCCGCCCATTTTTCCAAAAATGGGCGGAATCGGACCAATGGGCGTGGCCCCGCCCATATAAGCCAAATTTTGAAATTGAGATATTTTGCACAATTTGCTAGCGGGAGTGCTGCAATGTTGCGTATATGTATCTGGTGGCATTCTACGTAATTGGCAAAACAATGGGCGGGATCGGACCAATGGGCTTGGCCCCGCCCATATAAGCCAAATTTTGAAATTGATATAACTTGCACAATATGTTAGCGAGAGTGCTGGAATTTTGTGTATATGTATATGGTGGCAGTCTGCGTGATTGGTCGAAAAATGGGCGGGATCGGCCCAATGGGCGTGGCCCCGCCCACATAGACCAAATATTGATATCTTGCACAATTTTCTATCGGGAGTGCTGCAATGTTGTGTATATGTATCTGGCGGCATTCTACGTAATTGGTCAGAAAATGGGCGGGATCGGACCAATGGGCGTGGCAACGCTCTTATAAGCCAAATTTCGAAATTGATATATCTTGCACAATTTTTTATCTAGAGTGCTGTAATGTTGTACATATGTATCTGGTGACAGTCCACGTGATTGGTCCAACAATTGGCGGGATCTGACCAATGGGCGTGCCACCGCCCATATAAGCCAAATTTTGAAATTGAATTATATTGCTCATTTTGTTAGCGAGAGTGTTGAAATTTTGCGTATATGTATCTGGTAGCAGTCTACGTGATTGGCTTACAAATGGGCGGAATAGGACCAGTGGGCGTGGCACAGCCCATATTTTGATATATCTTGCAAGTATTATATAGGAAATACATGAACAAAAATGCTCGGTATGCGATAATTACAGCTGCTCACTCCAATACAATCGCAATATGGTAATGTGATGCATGACCAATGAATTTTCTGGACTTTCCGCTGAATTCGGTATTTTTTCATTCTGTGAATTTATTGCTAATACCAGTAAGGAAAGGCAGAAAGTCGGGCGGGGCCGACTATATAATACCCTACACCTCCCTAACAATGCGATAAGGGTCATTGCGATAATAATTTGGAATAATTGGTAAATGTATTTTGAACCGATAATCGCTAAATTAAGCAATATTCGTTCCTAAATTGAGAAACATTTTTCTGGAGAACTTTGTAATGATCGGAAGTAAAGTACAACTTCTATAGCGCTTTGTAAACAAATCTCGAGGAACATATATATGGAGGTTATATATAAATCTGAATCGATTTTCCTTGAATACTCATTCATGTAAAATAGAAACCTGTTTCTGTCGAATTTCCTACCGATCGGATATAAAACACAGTCTCTACAGCGCTTACATGTCAAATTGGGGGTAACATATATATGGGGGCTATATCTAAATCTGAACCGATTTTCTCCGAATTTTGCGCTATTCCTTCATATAATAAGAAACCTCTTTCTGCCGAATTTCTTACTGACCGGATATAAAATACATTTTCTACAGCGCTTGAATTTCAAATCGGGGGTATCATATATATGGGGACTATATCTAAATCTGAACCGATTTTCTCCGAATTTGGCAGTATTCCTTCATGTAATAAGAAACCTCTTTCTGCCGAATTTCGTACTGATCGAATATAAAATACAGTTTCTACAGCGCTAATTTTGACATGGGCAGCGAAGCGCGCCGGGCTCAGCTAGTCTATATATATAAAAGAGAGTGTCTGTTTGTGGGTTTGTTTGTTTGTTCCGTATAGACGTCTAAACGGCTAGACCGATCATCTTGAAATTTTCACAGAATGTACATGTACTTGAATTTTCGATATATCAAGTGGGCGTGGACCCGCCCATATGAGTAAAATTTTGGTATTGAGAAACATTTTTAGCTAGAGTGCTGAAATTTTGTGTGTATGCATTTAGTGTCAGATTATGTGAATTTTCAAAAAATGGGCGGAATCGGACCAATGGGCGTGGCCCCGCCCATACAAGCCAAATTTTGAAATTGAAATATTTTCCACAATTTATTAGCGAGAGTTCTGTAGTTTTGTATATATGTATCAGGTGACAGTCTACGTGATTGGTCCAAAAATGGGCGGGATCGGACCAATGGGCGTGGCCCCGCCCACGTAGACCAAATTTTGAAATTTCGATATCTTGCACAATTTGCTATCGGGAGTGCTGCAATGTTGTGTATATGTATCTGGTGGCATTCTACGTAATTGGTAAAAAAAATGGTCGGGATCGGACCAATGTGCGTGGCCCCGCCCACATAGACCAAATTTTGAAATTTTGATATCTTGCACAATTTGCTAGCGGGAGTGCTGCAATGTTGTGTATATGTATCTGGTGGCATTCTACGTAATTGGTCAGAAAATGGGCGGGATCGGACCAATGGGCGTGGCCCCGCCCTTATAAGCCAAATTTCGAAATTGATATATCGTGCATAATTTTTTATCTAGAGTGCTGTAATGTTGTACATATGTATAAGGATATGAATAGGAGCACAAAAACTCAAAACAAAGAGGGAGCGACAAAAAACAACACCGCCTTCCAAGAAGAGGTCGATAACATTACCAAATTGCCTATAATATCACCAATTTTGCAGAATGTTCCCAGCAATAGTGGTGATAGGAATAGGTACATAAAGAATCAAAACAAAGAGGGAACGACAAAAAGTAACACCGCCTCCCAAAGAGGTCTACTTGAAGAGTGTGTAATAGGTAGTAAACGAAAGGAGGAGAAAGACTCACTACCAAATAAAGAGGGAGTGCAACCAAATAGGATAGACGACTCCCAAAGGAAACTTTTACTGGAAAGACAATGATTGAGGTCATCCAGATAAACCTCCACCGTAGCGAAATGGCATCCATTGCTCTGATGGACATAATAAATAAAGGCAGGGTTCATGTTGCTTTGGTCCAGGAACCGTGGACTACTAGTAACAAAGTTACTGGATTAAACCATATGAACTACAATCTTTTCTACGCTAACACAGGTACTCGTCCAAGGACTTGTATTCTGTGCTATAAAAACTTATGCTATCTATTCTCTCCAGAGTTGTCAACATCGGACGCAACTGTGCTGATGCAAGGTAATGTAAGTATGTACCTGGCGTCAGTATACCTGCCATTCGATGCGCCGACATTGCCACCTACGTCGGAATTACAACGTCTGGTAAGGGAATCCAAAAATACAAGTAATGTGATACTAGCTGGCTGTGATGCCAACTCACACCATATTGCTTGGGGTAGTAGTGACACCAATAAAAGGGGACAAGCCCTTATAGAATTTTTGAATACTAACGATCTCCTAACTCTCAACATAGGGAACAAGGCGACCTTTGTTAACAAAATTAGGGAAGAAGTATTAGATATAACGATATGCTCGGAAAACCTCATTGATGAGATCCATGAGTGGAGGGTTTCGGATGAACACTCCTATTCGGACCACCGTTATATAAGGTTTAAAATTGCACGGCCACCGCCTAGCCCAATAAGTTTCCGTAATAAGGCTAAAACCGACTGGACCAAATTCGGCAATCTACTTAGAAATCGATTGGGCCAGCCTAAACACGATTATCCAAGTACAGAAGATATTGATATCAATGTGAGGAGGATTACGGAGGCTCTTGTAAAATCATTCGAAGATAGTTGCCCGCTTCGAGAAAGGAAATCTGCCTATGAGAAACCCTGGATGACAGGGCAAATTCGCTCGATTGGCAAGGATGTCCGCAGACTTTACAACAGAGCTCGACGTAAAAAGCTATCAGTATATTGGGATGACTACCACAGAAAGCTCAAAGAATACAATAAAATCATTAGACTGGCGAAACGTAACTCCTGGAGACTTTTTTGTGAACAGGTAGACAGCGTTAACAGCATGTCCAAAATAAAAACGTTCCTCTCAAAAACTCATATCCAAACCGAAACACTGTTGGATGAAACGGGTAAAAAGATGGAAACTATAGATGATACCGTAAGGCTTTTGATGAAAACTCATTTTCCGAGTGGTAATGCTGGGCCAATAGAGGAACAGTTACAGACCGAAAAAAATGGCAGGAATCAAGGGTGGTCTTCATACCTAAGCCTGGCAAGGCTAGTTATACGATCCCAAAGGCTTATCGACCTATTAGCCTAACTTCTTTCCTCTTAAAAACAATGGAGCGAATAATTGACGACGTGATCAAAAGTAAGATAGCCGATGACAAGCTAAAATTCAAGCAACACGCATATGTTAAAGGAAGATCAGTGGAAACAGCTCTACATGAGGTAGTAAACCACATAGAAAAGTCCTTCAGTGAAAAATTTTCCACACTTGCCGTTTGTATAGACAGTGAGGGCGCTTTTAACAACGTTCAGACCGATACACTTATCCAGTCCTTAGACGAGTTTCAGGTTGACCGGGCGTTGATAAACTGGATCAACAATATGCTAAGGAATAGGTGGATTATTTGTGGGTCATATGAGGTAAAAATCAGTGACAAGGTAAATCGTGGTATACCTCAGGTGGGCATTTTATCGCCTCTCACCAATGAAGGACTTAAACCAGTCTGTTATGCAGACGACGTTATAATACTTCTAAGGGGCACACATCCAAACCAACTATGCAGAAGAGCTGAAGAGGCACTTAACATAACATATAACTGGGCACAACCAAGGGGACTAAATGTCAATCCAGACAAAACAGAAATATGTCTATTTACAAGGAAAAGGAAGATTCATCCTTTTGCCGTGCCTCGTTTCCTGGATAAGAATATTGCCATATCTAAAAAGATAAAATACTTGGGAGTAATCTAGGATCAGAAACTGTACTGGAAAGATCATATTGAAGAAAGAGTTACAAAGGCCCACAGATGTTGGTCGTTGTGCAGAAGAGCTATAGGTTCAAAATGGGGACTACGTCCAAATATGACACACTGGCTTTCCATGAGCGTGATTAGACCAATAATCACCTACGCCTCTGTAGTGTGGTGGACATCAATGGCCAAAAAGTACAACGTAATACCATTGCATAAAGTGCAACGTATGTGCTGTCTAGGCATAAGCGGAGCAACTAGAACCGCACCAACAAGAGCGTTGGAGACTATACTGCACATCCAACCAATAGATATCCGTATAAAGTATGAGGCAGCCCTCACAGCAAGACGTCTACAAGTGATGGGTGAATGGATAAATCGAGACCACAAGTCGTACCATCAGAAGATATTACAATCACTGGTCGGTCATATTCAAACAACGGAAATCTCCGACCGCATTCCTGAAGTGCGGCTTACAGCTACCTGTGAATCGTTCGTGCCAGACAGACGCTCCTGGGAAAACGGAACACTTGCTCATGTGCCAGTGGGAACCAGCTGCTACACTGATGGGTCCAGGCTAGGAGGAAGGACGGGTCTGGGACTTTTTATTGATGAACCAGAAGTCGAACTTTACTTCCGCCTCCCAGACCATAACACAGTATTTCAAGCAGAAGTTCGAGCAATCACGGAGTGTGTTAACTGGCTCAGTAATACCACAAAGCCTAAATATGCCAACATATTCACAGATAGCCAAATGGCGATCAAAGCAATGACATCGGAAAAGGTCAAATCCAGAACCGTGTTAGACTGTAAAAGAACGATAAATAATTACTCAGTCCATGGTCAACTGCGTATTTTCTGGGTACCGGGACACAACGGAGTGATTGGAAATGAACGAGCAAACAGCTTGGCTTCAAAGGGCAGAGAACTTCGAGTAATAAACTTAGAAAATTGGAAACCTTTCGAAGCCACGAAGGATGAGTTGAAGCATTGGGCAGTGATGGCTCACAAAACTGTGTGGAATAGAGCAACTGTAGGAGCAACTGCAAAGATACTGTGAGAAGAAAACCAGTAGTTTTCTGAAACTAAACAAGATCGAGATTAGTAAGATGACAAGTGTTCTAACGGGACACTCAAGCTTACAGGCACATCTTCATCGCATAGGACTAGCAGAAAACGACGAGTGCAAGGCATGCAGGGAAAACATCGAAACGATAGAACATTTTCTGTGTCACTGCCCAGCTTTCACACATGCAAGATCCCGATATTTCGGTTCCGACATATTGCCAGACTTGACTCATCTCAGAGGATATGACTGGAAGATACTGAGAAAATACGTGTCTAGTACCGATTTTCTGTAATCCGTGGGGTATGAAAATCATAAATAAGGAGCGCACAACAGGCCGAACCACTGGCTGTATGTCCATGGACATGAGACGTTTTAAACGTCTCCTCTATTCAACCTAACCTAACCTAACCTATTATATAGGAAATACATGAACAAAAATGCTCGGTATGCGATAGTTACAGCTGCTCACTCCAATACAATCGCAATATGATAATGTGATGCATGACCAATGAAACAAGAATTTGGAAATTTTATAAGTATACATTTCTATTTTCTGGACTTTCCACTGAATTCGGTATTTTTTCATTCAGTGAATTTATTACTAATACCAGTAAGGAAAGGCAGAAAGTCGGGCGGGGCCGACTATATAATACCCTACACCTCCCTAACAATGCGATAAGGGTCATTGCGATAATAATTTGGAATAATTGGGAAATGTATTTTGAACCGATAATCGCTAAATTAAGCAATATTCGTTCCAAAATTGAGAAACATTTTTCTGGAGAACTTTGTAATGATCGGAAGTAAAGTACAACTTCTATAGCGCTTTGTAACCAAATGTGGAGGAACATATATATGGAGGTTATATATAAATCTGAATCGATTTTCCTTGAATACTCATTCATGTAAAATAGAAACCTGTTTCTGTTGAATTTCCTACTGATCGGATATAAAACACAGTCTCTACAGCGCTTACATGTCAAATTGGGGGTAACATATATATGGGGGCTATATCTAAATCTGAATCGATTTTCTCCGAATTTTGCGGTATTCCTTCATGTTATAAGAAAACCTCTTTCTGCCGAATTTCTTACTGATCGGATATAAAATACAGTTTCTACAGCGCTTGAATTTCAAATCGGGGGTATCATATATATGGGGACTATATCTAAATCTGAACCGATTTTCTCCGAATTTGGCAGTATTCCTTCATGTAATAAGAAACCTCTTTCTGCCGAATTTCGTACTGATCGGATATAAAATACAGTTTCTACAGCGCTTACATGTCAAATCGGGGGTAACATATATATGGGGGCTATATCTAAATCTGAACCGATTTTCTCCGAATTTGGCAGTATTCCTTCATGTAATAAGAAACCTCTTTCTGCCGAATTTCGTACTAATCGGATATAAAATACAGTTTCTACAGCGCTTACATGTCAAATCGGGGGTAACATATATATGGGGGCTATATCTAAATCTGAACCGATTTTCTCCGAATTTGGCAGTATTCCTTCATGTAATAACAAACCTCTTTCTGCCTTATTTCGTACTGATCAGATATAAAATGCAGTTTCTACAGCGCTAATTTTGACATGGGCAGCGAAGCGCACCGGGCTAGCATATAATATTTAAAAATTTGTGTTATAAATATATTTTCTTTCGATTCAAACATATCAAAAAAGGCGATTTTGCCCTGTGTACCAGATAACTCTTAGATAGAATGACAGATTTTATGAAAAAAAGATACATGCGCTTAAACTTTTTGTTCACTCGAGGTGGCCCTGTAGCCCGCCACAGTATTCCATAAGGAGCCCAAATTCAAAACATAACTTCTCTTCTACAATCGGTTGACTGGTTAGGAAAAGGCCGAATTATTTCTCTTTTTTAATTCCTCACACTGGGCAACGTCCACATTGATATTGTTAATGCTGAGGTCTTTCCAAATCTAGATCAAAAGAAAATAAAAAAAATCAATAAAATGTATTTGGAACGCATACATATATTAATATATTGTAACAAAATATATGTGTTAATATACAAATAAAATTATTGTTTAGTAAAAAAGGGTTTTAAAACGTTGCAGATTTTTCATTGATTTCGAGTTATACATTTTAAAATGACATAAGTAGCAATAACATTGTTTTTAAAGCAGTAATTTTTAATCTATAATTAATTAAGGTCATTTGTTGTCAACCCATCAAGCAATGTATCATTATTCAAGATTATACGGTTTTATTTATAAAGAGATTTTACGAACATTTAAATTTCTGAAAATAATTAACGTTGAATAATTGTTTCAGAATGAATTCTTAAACATATGATGAGTGTAGTTATTAATTATGAAGTAAAAAACTTAGCAATAAGATGTAAATATATAGATTTAAATAACAATTAGGATTAAGAATAATGATGATATAAATCTTACTTGTGTAGTGGTAGATTTGAGCGATTGCAAAACGGAAAATTCAAAGAAAAGAAAAAACTCACCCATTAAAATTCGTGTGATATCAGCAGGCCTGTTATTTGAAACTTACAACATGCATTGCTCTTTTAGTATTTTAGTGGTATATAAGGTAATAAATATAAAACTGTGATTGATGATATGTTGTATATGATGTAAACGATGATGTAAAATTGTATATATATGTATGTACATATACTATTTTTTTTCTTTTCTAAGGAATATACATACATATATTTTTTGTTCTGCCATTCGAAACAAAATTTATTTTCTTAATCAATATTTTTTTTGGAATTTTTTTTTTCTGACAAGCTTCACAAAAAAATGTTTTTCTACACCTACTTGACATATCAAAACAGTAATGAAACGTAGTTTGTAAAAAAGTAGAACTAGAAATGTGATTTGTATACCTAATATACCCCACAAATTTAAGGTAATTATATTTTTCTGAATATATAAATGCAAATAAATATTTGCTTCGTAAATCCCAAATATAAAACCAGTAAAGCAAGGCTAAAGTCGAGGGTGCCGACTATATGATACCTTACACAACTGTAGTAAAATTGGATAACAATTAAATATCCAATGTTTACTTCAACACAAATTTGTTTACACAATTTATATTTGGTTCGTCTCTGCCTCTGTAGCCAAATCGGACGATAGTAAAGTGAATTTTGAAATTTCTCGTTATTTTGTACCTTGCACTGGGTGTACCTTGGCGAACATTGCTGAGACAAAGGTGTAGCGTTCTTCGCATACAAGACTTCTATCTTATAAGTATCCGTTGTCATTAAATACACCACAGCAGTACTCGCCGAAGAATACATAAATTAATTTTGAATTCAGATGATTATACTATTCAAATTGTCAACGATAAAATTTTCACATTATGCAAAATTTTAAAAAAGTTTATAAGATTTCATTAATTTATTATTCTTTAACGCCATGTTGAGTTTGGGATTCCCCATGTAAAATATCTTCTGAAGCAATATGTACATCTCAATCTAAATAAATATAACTGTAGGTATGTGATGCTCTAGCTGTGGCTACATTAGGAGCATATCAACGACACATACATATATCTAATTGTAGATAATCAAAGCCGCTATAATTAAGTAGATATTATTGATTATATCAATTTACAATATCGGACGGCTCATTGGCAGCTGTCAAAAAAACAAAAATGATTTGAAATCGCATTTACAAAAGATATAATTTTTTGAAAGATCTCACATTAACAAAGTTCACAGGAAAATCGTCCTTAACGTGTTTCTCTTTTTTTGCAACTGCACATTTCCACTAAGTGGAATATTTTGATCGCTAATTATAAAACAATGGACAATAACATGAAAGTTTCTAGGGCTTTTTCAACATTTTTTCCAAAGTTTCTTGGAAAATAATGAAATTTTTTGAAATTCATCTTTTTTGTGTTTAATAATGGGTGATTCATCATGAGGTCTGATTTATAATGAACGTGAACTTAAAATCTTTATTATGGGTTAAAAGAAAAATGTATTGTATTTACTGTTTGAAAATGATATCATGTAAATGTTGGCCATGACTACCTCTGAGGAGGTCCATTCGGAAAGTCGAGTTTTGACCGACTCGTTCGAGCATAGCGACTGGTATCTCGCGAATAAGACGAGTAATGTTGGCTTCCAAAGCGTCAATCGTAGCCGATTATGAGGGGCGTAAGTTCTTCGAATCGCACGTAATACAGCTGAACAATTTGGAGACGCTATGTACAACACTACATAGTGTTCGTCTTTCCATGATGACTTGCCAAACGATACTGAACAAATATGGCAAAGCAGTTTGATATGAGACACGCGTGATCTGTATGTTCTGCATAAAAATTTGTATACACAGCGAGAAAAGTGACAACCTAAAGTATACGTTTACTTGGCACAAAACTGCTTTCTGAGTACAAAACTAGGAATTTCTGTACAATGTGGCGTATATGTACTAAAATTAGTATTCGCACTCCGGTACGTAGCATTCATAGCGAAGCTCGGCACAATATTAAATTAGTTTTAAGTTGAATAAGTAAAAACTCTTTAAAAGAAACACTATGCAACAAAAAACATATTTTTTCCATAAACACTATATATTTCCAAAATACTAAAGATTTTAAATTCTGTAAATAAATGTGTTCAAACGATTTTTTCGGTTATAAAAGCCGTTTTCCGCATTACTTGAGAAAAATTTGTTGGAGAAAAGAAATCCTATTAATAATATAAATTCGGCTGTTTGCCTGTTTGTCAGTTCCACCACTTTACCGCTGATATTCCTGTAAGAGCTAGTATGAACCATTGCCTATTCCTTAGTAATTTTTTACCCTGTGGTCAGTTCTGTCACTTTCAAAAACTTGAGTATTTTTTTTATCCGTTCAGAAACCTGTCAAAAAATAAAAAAGGTAAAATTATGTTAATATTAAGCACTATACACGACAAATATATGCGGAATAATTATTTTTTATTCTCAATCTGTGGTCAGCGTAGCAGTGACGAAAACAATTTTCATTATTTCCTGCATATAAAAGTTCCTTAAGAGCTAATTACACAGTGCTACAGTGAAAAAATTCCTAATTCATATCATATTAAAATTATTGCGAAATAATAAAATTCAACAGTTTTTTTGCTCTTCTGAAAGATTGGCTTTTTTAATATAGCCACTTTTGGATATAAGCCATCGATATAGAAGCGCAATCAAAATGTTTTTTTTTTTTTTTGAAAAATATGTATAACTCACGCAATTTATCTCCCATTGTTATATAACCAAAAAGCGGTGGGAAAATAAGAGTCTAACAAATCTATTTGTACAAGAAGTCAAAAAAGAGGGTTTTCAACGCTAAAATGAGTTTTTAAGGGTATACAACACTTACATCCGATTGTACTCAATGGGACTAACAACCTTCACTATGTCACATCAGAAATTCCAGAGATTTTTTCAAATTTGCAGCAGTGTATTTTCAAAAACTGTATCTATACATATAGGAAATGCGAAAAGAACTATTCGATGTTGTACCTGAGGTCAAACCGGAAGTAAAAAAAGGTTTTTGGCTCGTGGTATGCAAAAACATTAATATTCCTCGTTTTGTGCGCAAAGTGAACAAAATTATGTTTTTCCAGTCAAACTCTTGTTTAGCTGTGCTGAAATGTTAGCTCTTGGGATTGTAATTGACGTAAAAATTATGCCATTTCGAATTTGATACTTAAAAAATTTATTAACAAATTTATAAAAAAACTAACAAAAACAAAATAGATCACATAAAGAACTAAGTTCACAGATAATGTTCAGCAATATTTCCCAAAGTTCGAAAAACATTTGGACAGGTTAGTGGAAGCCTACTCAGAGTAGTTTTCTGCAAACTTTAGCAATACCGCTGTACATTGTTGTGGTACGTCCCAGCATGACCTACACTAAATGAGAATATGACTAAAAAGGAAATTTACAGCTGAACTCTACCTGCACCAAGAACATAACACGAACATGTTACACATGGACTTTGTTAAACATGGAAAAACATACGAGCATTGTTCTCAGATTATTGTCGCTTCTGCACTTCCTGCTGGGTGCTTTGGGGAAATGCTTCGGATACACTGAACCAATTTTGTAAGCAAGACGGCCACAGGCTAGAGAGAATAGCCGCATTTATAATATATCTCACGTTTTTCACAGATATATGGATTCTTCGGATCCACTATTATCCAGTATTTGCATTTCTAAGAGGAAATCATAAATAAAAATGGAATGCATTCAGTTATTCTAAAAATGGAATTTGTTTATAACATCAGGAGGTATTGGATTATTGGGTTCACTTTTTTCGTACACCATAACTACTTCTCCTTATTGCAAATCGGATGTAGGATGTTAGGAAATGTGAATGAGGACTACATCCAAATCTGATCCGATTTTCTTCAAAATTAAATATGTTTTGGTACAAACAATATATCCTTGCCGAATTGTATGCAACTAGAACTTATCTTACATACCTCAAGCTTGTGTGGGAAGTGAGCGTTGTCAGATTGATCCAAATTTGTGCCCATTTGTTACGTATGTAATGACTAACAGGTGTATACATTTTTAGGGCTGTATAACGATGGCTTATATCCAAAAGTAGCTGTATTAAAAAGCCCAATTTTTCAGGAGAGCAAAGAAACTAATGAATTTTACTATTTCCCGACAGTTTTTATATAGTATCAATTATGTATACGAACGTTTATAATGTATACCTTTGTCATTTACTCGGACAGTCAGGCTGCCATTAATTCTCTGGAGGCCAAAACTCTCTGGAGGCCTATATTCACAAGCAGCCTAAATTCACAAGCAGCAATCCCTAAATTCAGAAGCTCTGGCTTAGGCAAGAGGCAATCAATCTGGCCAACATTAGAACTGAAAAGAACTCAAAAAGTCTCATCGCACTAAAGGGGAAAAGGTCAGATATTGATGCCAATGATTTCTTTAGGAGCTGTGGTGATGAGGAAGATGTGGAGAGCTTTGAGCACCTGCTTTGCTACTCCCTCATTAAATAAACGACGTCTGGATATACTGGGGTCGACCTTCCTTGACAGTCTAACAGATCTTTTCGTTACCGATATTCAACTAGGGACCTACATTGCTCTATGTGAGCTGGCAAAGCTGCCACCCTAACCTAAACCCAAAAACTCTATTCTCAAAACTCTATTTCTCATGGTTATCCCCTCACCTTAGAGAGGAGGGTATATATCATTTGCTACGAGCCAAAAGTGTAACACATCGAAGGAGTGACCTAAGACCCTAAGTATGTTCGGCGAATATCCGTTTTGGGTCATTTCAAGTCGAATGAGCAATGTCCGTCCGTCCGTCTGTCTGTCTGTCTGCTTGCTGGTGCACACGATAACTCTTGAAAAGAGTAACCGATTGACTTCAAATTTGGAATGTTGTAATATTTTCTTCTATCTCCGGCTATGTTCGAAGATGGGCCATATTGGTCCACTCCTTCTAGTACCTCCCCCACAAAGGGTTAACATTTGGTGAAATATTGATTATTTAATAACTTCTACACTACTTATTTGAATCCTTTGAAATTATACAAATAGTATCAGTTTATTAGTCAATATTTCCTCGAGAAAAATTGGCGAAGTTAAAACGCCCCTTTTGGTACCTCCCACACAAATAGACCATTTTGTACCAAAAGTTACCAGCTTATAATTTTAATACCAGCGCATACAAATACTTGAAATTTCGTACAGTGCAATGCTTTTATAGTACCTAGAGACTAGAGAAAATCGGCCGTTATTGACACGACCCTTTTGGTACCTCCCACACAAATGGACCATTTTTCACCAAAAGTTAACTGCGTATAACTTTAATACCAGTCACACGAATACTTGAAATTGTTTCAGTGTAATGCACGTTATTGGAACGCACCTTTTGGTACAAAAAAAAATAAATTTACAAATATTTTTTTCGAAACTCAAGGTGAGGTGATTCATAGGTCGGTTTACCCGACTGAACTTTCTTACTTGTTTTTATACCCGTTTTACAATGCTTGCTTGGGTGACTTTGAGTGGATTTCTGTATGTGTTTGATTTCTAGCTGCATGTTTTGAAACCCTATTTAAGAAATTAGTTTGCTGAGACTTTTTAAGTTGTTAAGTAGTTATATGCATTTAGCTACCCAAAAAATCGTTTTGCACAGTACATGCAAAAAACGAGCTTTCCAATTATGGACATTAATTTAAGGATATTATTCTGTTATATACTCAATCTGCTTTGATATTGAAATGGAAAACAATAGTCATTTGTGAGGAAAATTGATGAGGAGAGTCAAGGATCAATGCATAGCGTAGATTATTTTAGGTTGTCTATTCAACTGAATGATCATAGATTAATATCACTATAGACAAGGAAAAAATGCATTTCTCATTACGAGGTTTTCGATAAATACACTATGCGTTTCCTTCAGCAGAAAATCCTTTGGCTTCTAAAGGGTCCGCCATCTAACGTTTTTTTCAACTAGTGCTTATTTCGTGAATGGTAACACTTAGCTCATGTCTGATTTGACAGATAATTAGTTTTATCCTTCCGCTGAACGAATATGGTTGTGTATACGCTTGAACAACGCTGGGAAATATTGCGACATTACTTTGAAAATTTTGATTTAAATTTTTTTTTTCATTTTTGATTTTCAGTTGATTTTGATTTTTTCATTTTAATCTTGGTGGGTATGTAAACAAGCAAAATTGTCGCATTTGGGGCACAGAAAACCCGCAAGCATACATTGAAAAGCCGATACACCCAAATCGAGTCACTGTTTGGTGCGGATTTTGGTCCAGAGGCATAATTGGGCCATTTTTCTTCGAAAATGAGCAAGGAGTGGCCGTTACAGTCAATGGTGATCGTTATCGGGCCATGTTGAACGAATTTTTGTTCACAAAAATGAAGAGGAGGATATTGGCAACATTTGGTTTCAACAGGACGGCGCTACGTGCCACACAGCCGAAGCTACACTCGATGTTTTGCGCCCTGTTTTTGAATATCGCATTATCAGCCGCAGAGCTGATGTCGTTTCAAAGATAAGTGTTACGCCGACAAGCCAGAGACAATTGACGCTTTAAAGGACAATATTCGTGAAGCCATTGGTGAAATACAGCTGCACACAATCGATAATGTGCTTAAAAATTGGACCGATCGTGTAAGCTACTGCATTGCCAGCCGAGGCAGCCATTTGAATGAAATTATTTTCCATTATTAACCGGAAGGATTGTACTTTCAAATAAAAAAAGAAATTTGAGAAAATATTCAGTAGTTTTTTTATAGCATTTTCAAAAAAAAGTTATTTGGCGGACCCTTTAATATAAATTATAATAAATATAAATTTCACTTTTAAATGTAATAAATATCGTCTACCACAACTGTGACAAAAATTTCTTTCCTTTACACTATGGGTAATTTTCCAGATTTTCTGGCCAAAACTTCTTAACTTTGAGTTATCGATCTCAAATTTGTACACAACATCAACCGCATACAAAGGATACTTTCAGTAAGAATTGAAACTAGTGGGGCAATTACAACACCAACCCGATGCATTTAAAAACTGAATTACGATAGTATTTATTTATTTTGCCACGAATTTGAAGGATACTTACATGTGTGTAGTCCTATTTCTTAGAGTATATATTTTTGCAGGTTGAAATGCACTACAATTGTTAAAAATGCAGTTACAAGATGCAGTAAATAAAATAAATAAGAAGTAAGAAAGTTTCAGTCGGGTAAACCGACTAAGGTATACCCTCACTTTGTGAGTAATGTAATATATCTGTCGGTCTGTCTGTCGGTCTGTCTGTCTGTCTGCCTGCTGGCTGGTGCGCACGATAACTCTCGAAAGGAGTAACCGATTGACATCAAATTTGGTATTCGGTAATATTCTTATCTATCTCCGGATTAGTTCGAAAATGGGTTATTTTGGTCAACCCCTTCTAGTACCTCCCCAACAAAGGGTTAACTTTTAGTGGAATATTGATTCTTTAATTACTTCTATACTCATTATTCGAATCGTCTGCAAATCTACACATAATATTAGTATATTAGTCACTATTACCTCGAGAAAAATGGGCAAAGTTGCCGCACCCCTTTTGGTACCTCCCACACAAATGGACCATTTTGCACCAAAAGTTAACTGCTTATAACTATAATATCACTTCATGCAAATACTAGAAATTTTGTACAGTGTAATACTTTTATAGTACCTATATTCCAGTGAAAATTGGTCGTAGTTTACACGCCCCTTTTGGTACCTCCCACACAAATGTACTATTTTGCACTAAAAGTTAACTTAACTTAATACCAGTCCATAAATATACTTGACATTTTGTGCAGTGTTATGCTTTTATAGTGCCTTCAGTCCTGTGAAAAACGGTGGTTATCGCCACGCCCCTTTTGGTACCTCTCACATAAAAAATTAAACATACGGCTGACTGATTTTAATGGAATCAAAAAATTACGTATGTTTTCTTCTGACTAAATAAACATTTAAAACAAATTAGGACATTTTAGAATATGTCAGTGAAGTAAGAAGTGCAAAAATTTTCGCATGGGACATATATGTCACAGTGGTCGTGAAAGGGTTAATATACCAGTTCACATAAACGCTTACAATTCGGTACAGTGCAATATATTTGGAGTATCTTCTGTTTAGCGAAAAATAGCAGTATTTGTTAAACTCGTGTAATATTTCATATTAAAGTACTACAAATGATTTGGTCATTTTGTGTGGGAGGTACAAAAAGGGATGGGGTGATAACTCCCACTTTTTACAGGACTATAGGCACTATAACAGCATTACACTGTACAAAATTTCAAGTATTTGTATGCACTGGTATTAAAGTTACAAGCCGTTTACTTTTGGTACGAAACGGTCCATTTGTGTGGGAGGTACCATAAGAGGCTGTACAATAATGTCAATTTTTTACCGGACTATAGGCGGTACAAAAACATTATACTGGAGAAAATTTCAAGCATTTTTATGCACCTGTATTAAAGTTATAAGCAGTAAAATTTTGATGCAAAATGGTCCATTTGTATGGGAGGTACCAAAAGGGACATGCTTACTTCACCCATTTTTCTCGAGATAATAGCGACTAATATACCAATATTATGTGTAGAATTTCAGAAGATTTGAATAAGTAGTATAGAAGTTATTAAAGAATCAATATTTCACTAAATTGTAACCCTTTGTGTGGGAGGTACCAGAAGGAGCAGACCAATATTGCCCATCTTTGAACTCATCCGGAGATAGATTAAAATATTACCAAATATGAAGTCAATCGGTTACTCCTTTCGAGAGTTCTCGTGCGCACTAGCCAGCAGACATACAGACCGACAGACGGACGGACATTGCTCATTCGACTTAAAATTACACAAAACGAATATCCGCCGAACATACTTGGAGTCTTAGGTCACTCCTTCGATGAAATATATATATTTGTCACAAGAAAGATTATGTACAATTCATTTTGTATTGTATTGTTTTTTTTTTTCTGTAAAACAAACCAATTACCCATTTTTAGATAAAATGCATATGTTGGCTAATTTCATAGTCAAAATCTCAACATATTGAGTGGAATTTGTTTTTCACCAAGCACTTACAGGGGTTTCTTTTCTTTAGATGACATCTGCAGCTGATTACAAAAAATAGTGCATTCCATTGTTTCTCCATATTATGTGATGGATTCCTTATGTTATCGCGATACCGTTCTGTAGAAATTCATTGATTGCAACTTCATAAAAATTGTAGAACCCCAATGTTCCATTATTGGTTTTATCCCTCAGTAACAGTAAGTTTTGTATTCCAACTTAATACGACACTTTTATTATACACACTGTGGTACAGGGTATTATTTAAGTATAAAATGTCCCAAAAGTAAATTTATGTAAACAATTTATACATGAATTACAAAATTTATATTTCAGAGTTATTCAATATTACGAGAGTGGTGTAGAGTATTCTATAGTGTAGGGTATTATACAATATTTCTTATCAGAATTGATTGATAAGATACAGTAGTGGATAGAATAGGAAACGATCTTTCCAACGGTACCCTAAAATCGATATTACGACGGAAAACATGCGACCTATTTAAAATTTCATGAAAGTCATATGAAAAATTGTAAAAAAAATCTTAATATTTTTTTGTTTTCCCTAATATTTATTAAATTAGTTTTTTAAACACATTTAAAAAAAATGTAAGCGCAGAATCTAAACTCTGTCGTTTTTCCATTATATTTGGCTGTTTATTTTTATACATATATCGGATATGTTACTGACGAAAAACCCTGTTTATGGAGTTGTTTTGCAATAGATCCAGCTCACAAATGGAAACAGCTGGAACAAAAATATTTTGGACACAAATTAATTAATTCGATGCTACGTATAATCACCTAAGAAAAAATAATTATAAACCAGTAAGGAAAGACAGAAAGTCGGGCGGGGCCGACTATATAATACCCTACACCTACCTACCAATGCGAAAGTGGGCATTGCGATAAGAATTTGGCAGTGTTCATACATGTAATAAGCAAACTCTCTCTGCCGATTTTCGTACTGATCGGATATAAAACACGGTTTCTACAGTGCTTACATGTCAAATCGGGTGTAACATATATATTGGGACTATGTTTAAATCTGAACCAATTTTCCCCGAATTTGGCAGTGTTCATACATGTAATAAGAAAACTCTCTCTGTTAAATTTCGTAGTGATCGGTTATAAAACACGATTTCTACAGCGCTTAAATGTTAAATCGGGTGGAACATATATATGGGGGCTATATCTAAATCAGATTTTCCCCGAATTGCGCAGTGTTTTTTCATGTAATAAGAGAACTTTCTCTGCCGAATTTCGTACAGGTCGGATGTAAAATACGGTTTCTACTGCGCTTTCATGTCAAATCGGGTGAAACATATATATGGGGACTATATCCAAATCTGAACCGATTTTAACCAATTTCAATAGGGATCGTCCTTGGGCCAAAAAAGAGCACTATGCTAAATTTCATCACAATCGGACCATAAGTACGACCTGCACTTTGATTACAAGAATACATGGACAGACAGACGGACAGACGGACATGGCTAAATCGAATCAGAAAGTGATTCTGAGTCGATCGATATAATAAACAATGGGTCTATCTCTTCTCCTTTTAGGTGTTACAAACAAATGCACAAAGTCATAATACCCTGTACCACAGTGTGGTGTAGGAACCGTCCGTATAGAAGTTAATGAATCTCCTCTCTTCTGGGATACGACCATTCCATTCCGATCTTTCAGTTATAAGATAGAAACAATTCTTGTCAAAGAGAGGTTCAGTCATAGTGTAAACTACAGTGCCGGAAGATCAGGCATTCTGTCTAGCATGACTCTATATCCGTAGCCATTTCCTGACCATAGTGACAGTTCCCTGAGTCTAATCGTAGTACATGCCGGATAGCCATTCGCTGAACCTTGTTAAGTATCGCACAGGAGGTGGACTAGATCATGCAGGGCGGTTTCGGTGGACTTGCCCTTGCTGTAGGCATGCTGTTGAGTCGACAGTAGCCTGTGATCAATATGTTATAGACATTACACTGGTAACTAATAGTGATTCAATTAAAGTCTCCAATTGAATGGCAAGCTGGAGCGAATATCAGAACTCGCCCGACGCACACTGGGGTATTTGGTATCAAAACTGTGTATTTTTATACCCTCCACCATAGGATGGGGGGTATTTTAATTTTGTCACTCCGTTTATAACACCTCTAAATATTGATCTGAGACCCCATAAAGTATATATATTCTTAATCGTCGTAAAATTCTAAGACGATTTAGCCATGTCCGACCGTCCGTCTGTGGTAATCACGCTACAGTCCGCAATAATAGAGCTAGGTTGATCAAATTTGGTACAAATACATCTTACAGTTGCAGGTTGTTTGGGATTGCAAATGGTCCATATTTAGATAAATCTCCCATATATAGCATCTAACTTGTTGTGATTCCTACTGTTCTCATCTACACCATACTGTGGTACAGGGTATTATAAGTTTGTTTCACGGCAGATGTTTGTAACACCTGAAAATAACACAGCTAGACCCACCTTAAAGTATACCGATCGACTCAGAATCACTAGCTGAGTCGATTTAACGTCGACTACAGGTCGCAATTTCACTCCGATCGTTCTGAAATTTTGCAGTTGGAGTATTTCGCAGCTGTAAAGATCCCTATTGAATTTGGTTGAAATCGGTTCAGATTTAGATATAGCTCCCATATATATCTTTCGTCCGATTTTGTATTTTATATCCAATCGTTTTTATACCCTAC
Source organism: Eudasyphora cyanicolor (assembly GCA_963930755.1). Classification (NCBI taxonomy): domain Eukaryota; kingdom Metazoa; phylum Arthropoda; class Insecta; order Diptera; family Muscidae; genus Eudasyphora; species Eudasyphora cyanicolor. Next base: position 100,719,491 of record OZ005738.1, on the reverse strand, counting down.
ACCACACTGTGGTACAGGGTATTATTTAAGTATAAAATGTCCCAAAAGTAAATTTATGTAAAAAATTTATACATGAATTACAAAATTTATATTTCAGAGTTATTCAATATTACGAGAGTGGTGTAGGGTATTATATAGTCGGCACCGCCCGAATTTTGCCTTTCCTTACTGGTTTTCTTTAGGTTTGAGTTATCTCTCAGGATATGTTCGAAGATGGGCCATATTGGTCCACTCCTTCTAGTACCTCCCTCACAAAGGGTTAAAATACTAAATACTATTACTTATTCGAATCTTCTGGAATTCCACACATAGTAATAGTTTATCTGTCGCTATCAACATGAGAAAAATGGATGCAGTGGCCCCGCGCCTTTTAGTACCTACCACACAAAGGGACAATTTTGTACAAATACCAGCGCATAAAAATACTCTAAATTTTGTGCAGTGTAATGCTTTAATAGTACCTACAGTCCAGTAAAAAATGGGCGTTATTTCCACTCCCCTTTTGGTACCTCCCACACAAAGGTACCATTTTGTACAAAAAGTTAAAAGGTGCCTCCCACTCAAATTGACTGATTAATTCCATATTACATTACATACTCTCAAAGTGAGGGTATACCTTTGTCGATTTACCCGACTGGAGTGGTCTTACTTGTTTTAATTCCATACAATGTACTAGTTAAAAAAACAATTTCATTACAAATTTTAGAAACAAAATTTTAATATACCCGTATGGGTGATTTCATGTCAAGTGGGTGAACTTTTGAAACCGATGTCTTCTGATCCGCATGAAATTTGCACCAAGCTTAGTCCTATCGGGTAGAAAAGGGTTTTCCATTAAGGACATAACAATTCTATATATTAATAACACACAGAATATTTAAGATATAGAGTTCAAATTTATTGCAGGTATAGTGCAAATGTTACATTTTGAGAACGAAATTCGATGTCGGTCATATGACCACCACGAGCCCGTCTACAGCGATTTATTCTTTGGACCCAATTTTCCACCACTCTTGCACACATTTTGTAAGGGACGTTTTAACACCTTTTAAAGTTTCAAAGAAAATATATCAAAGTAACACATTTTACCACTAGTCAGTTTTCATCACACTGACATTTGATTTGATTTTGTGCCACACACAAACAGTACTTGATATTATTCTACTTATATCATCAATTCATTCCACTCATGATTTCTCCTAAAGTCATTTAGCCATTCGACTATCAGAAACCATTTATGCGGTCCACCCTATGGTTTTGCTTCAGATAGTGGTTTTGTTGGATGTTTTCATTGAAGCCTGAAAATTTAATTATGAAAGAATTTCTTTTACCATTTTTCGTTATTGTCTTCCAATACTTACCATCGCATGCAGAAAACCATAATTTCATTGTTTTTTTGGCGATCTTGGTTACTTTTGTGGTTCTCTACATTTCCTTAGATTTGTGTTTTGTTTTGATCTGCATTCTTTCAGATCCATCAATGAATGAATGGATGGGCAGAGCAAACAACTAATTATCGATTATGCCTATATACACGAACAAATGTACATTGGTACTGTACATACTCTAACTGAAATAATTTAATTCGATGACACACTAGAGTGCAACAAATCGTACGAATTTTATAATTTAATAAATTTATTGGGTCTTGTGAAAAAAAATACGTTAAAAGAAAAACAAGAACTTCAAGAAACTCTGACCTGAAATATTTCTTTCAAAAATGATTTTGTTTAGGGACCAAAGGTATCTTGAGATATAACTTATCGATTATCAATGTGATATCATCAGAGGTCATACATTGATTGGTAACGCCTTGTTAGGAGTTTCTGACATTTTACTCTCCACTGTTTTCTTATTCAATACCATAGGCAAAATCATTTACAGCCAAATTTATTTTCTTCCTTTTTGAATTGGCTCTCGTGATGAAAACATCTATAAGCTTTAACATAAATTAAATTCTAAAAATTTAAGATCACACGCTTGTGGCACCTCCCACACTTTTTTCATCCACGGAATCCCGACCATTGGAAGGTAAATATAGTGATTTAAGTTTGTTAAGAGTGAGAACCAATTTGTTAAAAGTGTTTTAGGAACAGGAGGATTTTCTATTTTGTTGGAACATTTTGGCCGCAACATCAACCTCACGAAAATCTGAATTACCAAATCCACGAAGAGCCCGTTTTACCCACAGGGTATACGGGAATCTGAACTCACATCGAACTTAAATTAACCTCCAAATTTGAAATTTTCACCGGCCTCGAGTGTATACCATTATATAGACGTGAGCCAAAAGTGTTCCCGTCGCTTCAAATCAGGCGGTTTACTTTAAGATATCTCTCTACCCACAGGGTAGACAAGTATCTCAGTACCAATCCATTCAGATCCAGATTATGTATAACCTAACAATCATCAAGGAAACATCTAGTTCTGGGAGATATCTCTCTACCCACAGGATAGACGAACATCTTTACCACGTTACTAAACCTAACCTTATCAGTGCATAATTGCGTAATTACCATCTTACATAACCATCCAACATACCTAATCGGGTCTACCCATCATTTAAAGAATAATACAATTTCACTACTACCCATGATTTCAACATAATTCTGCTAAAAAGGATCCTGGATTGCACAAAACCTATTTGGACGAGGTTTTTCCTTTCAATTGAGCAGCGTTTTCTTCGGCATTGGACCAAAATTGTTAATAGACGTCTATTTAAATCTAATTTTGATAATCAATTAGAAAATATTCTGATCTAATTCTAAGTATAAATGTTACATAAATATATGGTGTAACTTGCTATAGCCTTTGAAAAATTCCTTCCTTTTCTTCTAAAACTATCATGAATTTTTAATAACATAACATTTTAATTGTTTCCCTTTTTAAAATTTTCAAGAAACATGCACTTGAATATGTAACAATTATTAATTTATTTAAAAAAAAAAATGTCGCATACTTTCTTAAGCTTATAGCAAGTTGACCATTCATCCATTACATCAGTTTCTCTCATAATTTTTTTTATCGCATGCTAGAAACTCTCTGCAAGAAATATACCATAATAATTTAACCCATCAACAAAACAGCAACGACAACAAAATCATCGGTTCATCTTGGAGGCCTTCATCATGATCGGAGAGAGTTGGTAAGTCGACAAAAGCTACATACATTACAATTATACAAGTTCTTGCAAAGAGATATTTTGAGAGCATAAGAGGGAGACCAACGTGAGAAATTCAATGTAACGGCATCAATTACTCTCTAGTTTTTATGAATGCTGTTTTTACATCCATTCATTAGCTTGTTTTGATACATTGAATCTCCTCTGAATGGTCTTCTTCTTGTTACTACGTTACTATGAGAGTATAGTTTTTGTGATTTTTGTTTTCATTTCATTTGGTTCTATCTTTTCTTATAACTTTTTGCATAGTAATATTTTTTTCCATTTCTCTATTCCAATTGAATAAGATATTAACCCTTTGAGGGACAACAATATATTTTGTATCGAGAATGTCTGATAGAGCAAAAATGTATTAACTTTTGATTGTTTTTATTAAATTTAGTATTAATTAAATTGTCAAAATGATTTGAATTACATATTTTAATAATAATTATGGCGAACTAAATTATAATCTGACGGTTTCTTTCACGAAAGGCATGGATTATTAAGTATGGAGTAATTCGAAGTTGGGGTACCTTTAAAATTGCATATACCAAAAAGGGACATAGGCTGGCGAGGGTTTTGAGGTAGCTGCTCTCAATATCATCTGAGAGATTATGCACTTTGTTTAGGTTCTCGACTTTTGTTCACTTTTTTTTTCAGGTTAATTTTCATTAAATTCATGGGGTGTTTTTGATTAATAGTTAAATATTTTTTTTCTCTTTATGGTCCATTTTGTTTAGTAAGTAGTTTGAAATAAATAGGGAGTCTATAATAATTGTTGTATTGCGAAATGACTTGGTATAGAGAAGGACTAGAACCCCCCCACAACCGACTGTAGCTAGGAAAGAAAAGGCTCCCGTAGTTCTACCTCTGCCCAAGTTCTAGGATGCATTTGATAGAATAGGAACAGCATCTTGAACATTTTTTTTGTTCGTGTTCATTACAATTTCGACCATAACGTTGGAAATTTCGCGTTAGATGTTGTCTCTGAGCTCTTCTAAAGTTGTTGGCTTGTTGGCATAGACCAATGACTTGATGTGGCCCCACAAAAATAAATCCAATGGCGTTAAATCGCATGAACCAGGTGGCCATTCGACCGGACCAATTCTCGAGATTACACGTTCACCGAATTTGCCTTTCAGTAAATCGATTGTAACGCGTGCTGCGTGGCTAGCGGCACCGTCTTTTTGAAACCACATATCGGCGATGTCAAGCTCATCCAATTCTGGCCAAAAATATTTTTCTAACATGGCACGATAGCGCTCTCCATTGACGGTAAAAATCACACCTCCGGCATGAAAATCACACCACACAGTAATTCTTATACCCTACACCACACTGTGGTACAGTTTATTATAACTTTGTGCATTTGTTTGTAACACCCAAAAGGAGAAGAGATAGACCCATAGTTTATTATACCGATCGACTTGTAATCACTTTCTGAGTCGATTTAGCTATGTCCGTCTGTCTGTCCGTATGTGCGTCTGTCTGTAGATGTATTCTTGTAATCAAAGTACAGGTCGCAATTATGGTCCGATCTCAACGAAACTTTGCACATATCTTTCTTTAGGCCCAAGGATCCCTATTGAATTTGGTTAAAATCGGTTCAGATTTACATATAGCTCCCATATATATGAACCTCCAATTTGGCATATATGCTCTGTAAGCAACATTTTTGAACCGATTTGTACTAAAATTGACGAGGCGAAACAGCCTGGAAACAACAGCTTTGTAGGTCTAATTGTATGTTGTGTTCTTTGTACTAGATTTAAGATTTTACATAAAATTATTGTGAGTGTGAGCATAAAGCATGTCTGACAGAGGATTATTTTATGGAGGAATGAAGGGTTGAACGATTTTTCAGATGTGTTATATGAGCAGTGGGGTTCCAATGAAAGAAAAATTTAATTTGGGATATGACTTCTAAGCCTTCTGAGCTATGATGAGGGACCCGGAACCTGAGATCCTAAGCAGCTGGAGAGCTCATCCGAGTTCCGCATAGGTTGGTCATTTACAATACATTTACTGCAGCTATCCTCTGCCAGTAAAACTATAACTAAAACGACAACTAATACACGTGGATGTAAATGTTAGCCCGACAAGCAAGTTCATATCCGTCATAGAAGTCAGGATAGTCTCTAAAGTGCCACGGAGTATCGATGAAGAATAGGAAACTTGCTCAATATCAATTCCGGACCAAAGTATTCAGTTCTATCGCGGGTCCGCAGTCCTTCGATGACGATGTTTATGACTAATTGGTACAGGCGGTCATCAACAGGGGTGAAGAAGACGGTTATATCTTTTGTGACATGTAAAGTTTTGTAGAGGATGGACTGTCCACTGTATACTCAGACATTCTTAAGGGGTTGCCGGTTTCAACTGCCGACTATGACGATGCAGGCTGAAATCAAGGCCACATAAAATCAATCCGGTTTAGTGATACGCGTTCTGTTAAGTAGCATTTGAACTATTTTGAACAAGATTCCTGAAATATGACCAGGGCGCCACTGGCTGTTGTCAACAAGGAGAACATGCTATCTCGGAAAGGGCACATGGACTGAAGGACTGCAATCCCGGCCTTCCAACTGGATGGCCCGTCGAGTGCATGAGTTGGATGGAGCTCGTAAAGACCGATGGCGACATGTCATACGTATCCAGTGAAATATGGCTAAAGGCGCATAAAAGTAATAAGGGAGAGTATTCCAAATACATATGGGGTTGTATGCAGCCTTCTAGAGAGAGCGGGGAACAGGATAACGACAGCCAAGGGCAGGTTTTGAATTCAGGAATATGGTTTCCTGGTTTTTATCTTTAGTGCGAAGAGATATTTTGACATTATCAACATATGAAAATTCTTTGAGAAATTGTCATTTGTAGCAAATTCATCGGCTTCGCAGTTCCCCGGGATATCCTATGTTCCAGGGCTGTGGAGTAGAGCCAAAACTACTCGACTCCTCGAATCATTCGACTCCGTCTCCAGCTCCTACTCCGGAAGTTAAATAACATAAATTTCTGAAATTACATTTCTACCAAGACGTGAGTTCATGTTATTGAAAATAACATATAGCTTTGTGTAAAAAGAAAAAAAACAAAAAAATAGGTATTAAATACCAGCAATTAAATAAAATTGTATTATTTATTTATCGACGCTTCACCCACAAGTTGTAACTAGTATGGCAATTCTTTCAACATGGAATCATGATAAAATTTTGTTTTAATATACCTCAATTCTTGGAAATTTTGTTCGCTTCAGGCAACCGTTAGTTATTATACCCTACACTACACTACGGTACAGGGGGTTATAAATTTGCTTTTTTGGCAGATTTGTAAAATATATTACAGCTAGACACACCTTAAAATATATATCACTAGCTGACAGTCTGTTCATCTTAAGTTGTCCGCTAAGTACAGGTCGAAATTTCACTACGATCTTGCTAAAACTTGACAATAAGTACTCCTTCACACTAGGGAGGAAACCTATTGGAATTGGTGAAAATCTGTTCAGATTGATGTTGTCCCCAGATATAAATATATGTTCATTTTGAAATTTTGTAGGTTAGAATTTATTTATACAAGACGCATATTGTCAAATTTTAACAAATTCTGTTTAGATTTAGATTTATAATGTAATTATATCTGAGCTTATTCTGCACTAACAAGGTGTTGTACGGTATCATATAGTTGGCTTGCCCTGTCTTTCCCTACTTGTTTTGTACTCGCATAGGAATAGTGTATAGTCTTGCAAAAATACTTATTTTGTTAGCTAAATATAATCAGAGCTTTCATAAAACTTTTTTATATAAAAACTCAAAGGTTTGTTTAACTTTATAGATATTTTTGGCTTACAAAAATATTTGGTTAAAAGCTTCGAATGTTTTATCTTCTTTTGTACCAAAATTGTTCTCCCAACAAGCTTTGAGTGCAAAAGTTATATCACATTTTGCACAATCGATCTCGGAGTCGACCATAATTTTTCGACTCCGAATCAGGGCAATTTTCCCCGACTCCGACTCCACAGCCCTGCTATGTACTGGTATCTATATGAGGTAAATTTTAAACTGCTCAGCCATCTTGTTAAGAGATCTGCGACAGTCGAGGATTGTATGTGAATTTGGGGATGTATCCTTCGGAGATTTAATGGCAGCCTGGATGTCCGACCTTATTTCCACTTTTTCGGCTTGATAGACACTGCAAGTATCTGACAGTCTGTAAGCTATAACACTAATAAGTTATTTACCAAACTACAATGCCATACAATAGTATTGGCCGAACTGCACGATTTTAGGAGAGAGAACCCAATGTGTCCCTACAGTATTCCCACAGGAATACAAGGCGTCGTTGGCCTTCCTTGCCCGTTTCAAATCATTAAATCTCAAGGACAATTTACTATCTAAAATTATACCTAAATATTGTCCACTTTCTGAAATGATTGTCTGTATGTCATATCCAGACATACAGATGACTGGATATGACGGAAGATGTCGCAATCATACTGCGATTGCGACATCTTCCGCATAAGCCGCGACTTTCAACCACAACGTTCTATATCTAACAGGATTCCAATCTCCTCTAGATTCAATATTAGTGAAATCTCCTCATCTTTTTACAAACCTCGTTACAGCTGTCACCACGAGAGTTGCCACACTAAAAAAAATGTTAATAAAATTAACGACGAAACATTCTTAAAATTTGTAGGTGGCTTCGGCATCAATGCAAACACAGTTTTCATTAAAATAATGACAATATGTATACATTTTCCTTGATCTAAGTGTACGCCTTCAAATTAAAGAAAAAACACTATTTATACCCTACACCACACTGTGGTACAGGGTATTATATGTTTGTTTCACGGCAGATGTTTGTAACACCTGAAAATAACACAGCTAGACCCACCTTAAAGTATACCGATCGACTCAGAATCACCAGCTGAGTCGATTGTAAAGTTGTTCGTCGACTACAGGTCGCAATTTCACTCCGATCGTTCTAAAATTAGAGTATTTCGCAGTTGTTAAGATCGCTATTGAATTTGGTTGGAATCGGTTCAGATTTAGATATAGCTCCCATATATATCTTTTGTCCGATTTGGCCCTTTAGTCCTATAGAAGCTGTATTTTACATCCAAACGTAATGAAATTTAGAATGGTAGAGTTTCTTGATCCATGAACCAACATTGCCGAATTTGAAGAAAATCGGTTAAGATTTAGCTATAGCTCCCATATATATGTTTCGTCCGATTTGGCCCTTTAATCCTATAGATGCTGTATTTTACATCCGATCGTTTTGAAATTTAGAATGGAAGAGTTTCTTGATCCATGAACCAACATTGCCGAATTTGAAGAAAATCGGTTAGGATTTAGCTATAGCTCCCATATATATGTTTCGACCGATTTTGCTCTTTAGTCCTGTAGAGGCTGTATTTTACATCCAATCATTTTGAAATTTAGAATGGTAGAGTTTCTTGATCCATGAACCAACACTACCGAATTTGATGAAAATCGGTTAAGATTTAGCTATAGCTCCCATATACATGTTTTGTCCGATTCGGCCCTTTAGTCCTGTAGAAGCTGTATTTTACATCCAATCATTTTGAAATTTAGAATGGTGGAGTTTCTTGATCCATGAACCAACACAGCCGAATTTGAAGAAAATCGGTTAAGATTTAGCGATAGCTCCCACATATATATGTTTCGTCCGATTTGGCCCTTTAGTTCTATAGAAGCTGTATTTTACATCCAATCGTTTTGAAATTTAGAATGGTAGAGTTTCTTAATTCATGAACCAACATTGCCGAACTTGAAGAAAATCGGTAAAGATTTAGCTATAGCCCTCATATATATGTTTCATCCGATTTGGCTACTTAGATCCAATCGTTTTTATACCCTACACCACTGTGGTACAGGGTATTATTTAAGTATAAAATGTCCCAAAAGTAAATTTATGTAAACAATTTATACATGAATTACAAAATTTATATATCAGAGTTATTCAATATTACGAGAGTGGTGTAGGGTATTATATAGTCGGCACCAAAGTGTATATATATATTTTACTTTTCATGCATACACGTGCATACAAAACTTTGTATATATATAATTTACTTTTCTTTACGAGTATTGAGCCGAAAATAATTTTTAACTTTTTTAAAATACGAGTACATATCAGAAACAATAAAAAAAAGAGTGGATATAAAAAGAGATTGGAATGTCAAAACACTTTCTTGAGAGACTGTATCTAAGCCGATCTTAATTTAATCTGACAGAGAGTTGATTTTGAAACCAAAGCGAACAAAGCCGTATGTTTTACAAAATTGTTCATTTTAAGATAAAACCAAATTTATTTTATACCCCTATTTCCATCATTATAACCTCACTTTAGTGATACGAAGGTATATATCATTTGCTACGGGCCAAAAGTGTAACACACCGAAGGAGTGATCTAAGACCATTAGTGTGTTCGGCGGATATTCGTGTTGGGTTATTTTAAGCCGAGTGAGACATGTCCGTCTATCCGTCTGTCTGCTGGCGGATGCGCACGATAACTCTCGAAATGATTAACTGATTGACTTCAAATTTGGTATGCGGTAATTTCTATCTCCGGCTAAGTTCGAAGATTGGCCATCTTGGTCCACTCCTTCTAGTACCTCCCACACAAAGGGTTAACATTTAGTTAAATATTAATTCTTTAATAACATCTATACTACTTATTAGGTACCTCCCACACAAATGGACCGTTTTATACCAACAGTTAACGGCTTATAACTGGAATACCAGTGCATACAAATAATTGAAATTTTGTACAGTGTAATGCTGTTATAGTGCCTATAGTCCTGTAAAAAGTGGGCTTGTTACACGCCTCTTTTTGTACCTTTTACACAAAATGACCAAATCATGCCAAAATTGAATAGCTCGTAACGTTAATATACCAGTGCACATAAACGCTGATCTTTCGACACATTGCAATATATTTAAAGAATCTGCTGTTTACCGAAAAATAGTGTATTTGTTAAACCCCTCTTGGAACCTCCCACACAAATTGACAGATTAATTAGTGTAATGTTATATATTACATTACTCACAAAGTGAGGCTATATTATAGTTGGTTTACCCGACTGAAACTTTCTTGCTTGTTTTTTTTATAAAATTTGTCATAAAAGGTGCTTTTTTAACCATGCACTGAATTAATGGGTACCTATAAAAGCAAAACGCAATACGAAATGTTAATAGAATCAACATTGACAAAATTTGCTTATTATCTATATATATAAACACTAAGGAAAACTAAAAGTCGGACGGGGCCGACTATATAATATAATACCCTAACAATGCGAAAAGGGGCATTGCGATAATAATTTCGAATAATTGGTTTCGTTTCAATTAATAAAGTACTTAGCTCCACCTCCTCATCAAGGCTTATTCCAAGGAGGTGTTGAAGATGTTGGACATAATAAACTAGATTTGAATCTATAACCTTAAAATGAGCAGTATTCTTTCATAGATCAAAAATCGAAAGGAACAAACAGATGGAACTATACATAATCTAAACAGATTTCCATCAACTTCAATCAAAAACTTAAGTTCTGCCAAATCATATATAGATCGGACGTAAAATACAGTTTAAATACTGAATAGGAAGGAACATTTAAGCAGCATTCGTTCCCAAATTAAGAGACTTCTTTCTATCTACAAAAAAACTACAAAATTTAACGCCATATTTATTGCTTAGAGCCATTAAAGTAACGAATAAATTATGTTCTTTGGCCAACATTTGAGCGTAGCAATGGTAACAGGTTTCCAAACTATTTTCATTTCTCATAAGGTCTGTACTTAATGTAGAAAAACTTCATAATAAACATATCAATAATGGCTGCGTTGGATAAAATACTCTTCCTACCAAAAAGTTTGTGATTTTATTCTTGCAGTAAGAAATATCGAAAACAGAGTTTCTCGGAAACTTTGCGGACTTTGTTGGCAGTTTAATACGTGTATTTATTGCGCGAACAGAAACATAATAGCACAAAGAAATCATACACATAAACTTTAAAAAATTCCTTTACGATGCACTTGCAAACTTGCAAACAAATTGTTAACCCAGGGAAAAACTAAAGTTCCTCGTTAGTTTAGCCGTTACTTTTTAGAGAAAACTTAAACTTAAACAATGCGGAAATGTCGATTTCGTGTATTTTCCTTTAGTCGTACATTGCAGTTACTGAAGGAATAATTTGGCTTTTAAGTTAGTTACAATGTTGGCTTCGAGACCAATTAAATTTGCCGGACTTTGTAACATGTATCTTCGAATAATCACTGCTAGAAGTCAGCTATAGTGATATCTTGGACGACGAAGAAGTTAAATCAAGTCCAAATAACGAATCATATTAAATAATGTTGTTCAGGTTAATTGTAGGGAAGTACACTCATTAACGACCGTTACAATAGAAATATTTCGGTAACTTTCTATTGTGGCTGCTCCTTTTTAAGCGTAAATGCGTTTATGGTCAAAATTAATCCACTCCCCTGTAAATTCCACCGCTCTGGCTGGAATATAGTTTTGATAAAAATGAAGTAAAAAAGGCTAAAGGCTAGAGTCTAGAGTAACCGACTGCACAATAATCTATACTACCCCACTATGGAATAAATAAGAATTAATGGTCATGTTATTTGCAAAAATCGCATTTCCAGGTTCCATTTTGAGCTTTTCATAGTCAGTTCATAATAGCTTGACCCTTTAGTACCAATTGCTTTTTCAGGATATTCAAGGATTAGGGATATTTTCAATTTTTCACGTGCTTCCACCAAAAGGAGGTAAATATTTCACTCCGCATCGAAGTGGAGTAGCAGAGCTTTTCAGTGGTATTAATATCTTCAAAATACTTAAAGCTGATAAGAAGATGTGGCTAATTTAACAAATAGTAATTTTGAGAAAAATCCTTGAGATAGGTAACTTTGGTAGCTAGGTAACCAAAAAGCGACAAAAAAATTCCCGCACACTAGTAGAATTGTTGTGCTAAATTTTGTCAAAAATTAAAGGGCTCAATTTTTAAATTTTCCTTTTATCAAGTAAAAATGAACTTTATTTGATGAAATATTTTACTTCAGTAAAAAATGAACTTAATTTGAGTAACAAATTTACTTGACTTTAGCTAAAATATTCCTAATTTTTAGTAAAAATATCCAGATTTCTAGTAAAACTTTACATAATTTTAGGAAAAATTAAACAAGATTTTCCCAAACTTCTCGCAAATTTTTGTTTGATCTAAGTTATTTTTTTCAATAATTTTATTTCAAATGAAATTGGTATAAAGTGCACAGTGGGTGGATTTCTGCAGATCTGTCCACCAGACGACAATGCCGTACAACATTATCGGTCTGAGTACTGCCGTATACAACCAATAAACTTCAGACCCCAGCGTTTTCCTTTAATGAATTTGACTGGATCATGCAGGGCGGTTCCGTTGAACCGTGTAGGAATGATGTTGGGTGGACAGTAGCATGTGATCAATTTTAGTCCTAAGGAAATTATCCATTAATCTCTCCAGGGTTTTAAGAAGAAATGTCTGCTCCTGGTGACTTAAGGGAAAGGTTTAAATCTGTTAAAAGCCCAAAGACTGGATCATGCAGGGCGGTTCAGTTGAACCGTGTAGGAGTGCTGTTGGGTGGACAGTAGCATGTGATCAATTTGAGTCCTAAGGAAATTATCCATTAATCTCTCCAGGGTTTTAAGAAGAAATGTCTGCTTCTTGTGACTTAAGGGAAAGGTTTAGAGCTGTTAAAAGCCCAAATAATTTTAGATTCGGTTACAATCTCGCTGGCTACCTGCACTTTTAAATAATCCGCAATTAAAGTATTCAATGCCTCCTCAGAGAAATTTGTATCCAGGGGCAATCCCAGCGATTTCTCGCTGGACGTAGTCCCAGAACTACCATCTTCCTTGATGTACTCAATAGTACAAGGTTTTGAGGCTAACATTTTCCGTAACCTTGAGGCTTCGGATGACCTTTCTGGGTGGCACAACACCTGTTACTTGCTGAGGCGTCCAGGTATCACCAAGGCTCAGTACAAATACAGTCGATTACCCCTGACTCCAAACCCTACACCGATGGGCACCTATATCGCATTAAAGCCTATATATATAAAATTGTTGCTTGACTGATTGTCATTTCAGTGGAGCAAATAAGGTAAAATATGGTACAGAGGGGCAAAGGTGTTAAATATGGTCCAGTGAGACAAAGGGTTAAATATGGCACAGTGGGACAAAAATGGTAATGTTTCACAAAATTGATTTAATATGGTTCAGTGGAGCAGAAAGCGTTACCTATGAAACAGTGGTACAGTGGGTCAAAAAGGGTTAAATATGGTTCTGTGGAGCAAAATGGTTCAATATAGTACAGTAGGAGAAAAAGGTGTTAAATATGATTCAGTGGGCAAAAGCGTTACATTTAGTACAGTGAGCAAAAATATGGATGTGGGGAGAGAGGGCAACTCCTGGATATAAATACGAGATAAGAAGAAAATAAATTGCGGTCAGTGCAAGTTAGCAGCGGAAGAAGAGGAAGAGAACATTCAGTGAGAAAGTATACCATGTATTGTGTACTTCTCTAAACAAACCTCAATATGAGTACTTGCTTAAGCATAAGAAAGAAGAGTACATATGTCACCTCTGTGCCGACAACAATAGTGGTACCATTACATGCGAGTTAAACGTAATGAAAACAGAACTTAAAAAACTCAATCAGCTGACATACTAAAAGGTGTCGCTGAAAACAAAAAGAAAATCGATTTAGTGCAAAAAGAAAACAAAGCATTAAAAACTGAAATTAAAGTATTAAAAGATTCTGTAAAATTTCTTAATGATCAGCGGGTTATGAACGATTGTGTGCTAACTGGAATTTAATATTCTGAGAGTTTAACAGCGGTTGAAGTAATTATAAAACTTACAAAAGAAGCCGGAGTGGAAATACAACCTGAAAATATTGAAGACGCAAACTTCATTAAACAAAAACATAATTTTAAAAACCAAAAATCAAACCAAAAGCGAATTGTGGTTGTGAAAACGAACTCAAAAAAATCTAAAGAGAAAATAATGTGGATCAAAAAAGTTCTTAAAGACAACGAAGCAACCATGTCCGTATTTATAAATGACTTCTTAAGCAAAGAAACTCTAAGTCTTTTAAATTACGCCAAAACGTTGAAAACAATTGGTCATAGACGTGTTTATGCTGCGAGTGGAAGAGTATTTGTGAAGAAAAGTGAATTGTAGACAACTTAATACTAGATGCTTCAGTTCATCGAAGATCTCGTGGAGATAGGATGTAGCGAGAAGAAAGCCCTGATGAAGATTATACATCATCATAATAAAATATGCTTTTGATTTAAAGAATTTTGTAATATCATATTTTCTTTCTTTATGAATAATCATTATTATAATTTAAAATCATTTAAAAATAGTTTTATTAACAACGGAAGTTAATCATTTAATATCATATCAATCAATGCTAGAAGTATTTCATAAATTGACAAATTTAATAAATTTAAATCGATAATTGCTAATTTGCCCATTTTGCCTAACGCTATTTCAGTCCAAGAGACATGGTTTTCAAGCATTCCTTCCCAGATATATAACATTCCTGGATATTCGGTTGCAGATTGGATGGTTACGGTGGTACCTCGGTATTTATACGAGATAATGTAGAATATAAAGTGGGACTATGTGAGAGCAATAACTTTTTTGATACAATTGTTGTAACTTTAAATAACATTCGATTGCAAGGGAAGCCTATCAAACTAGTTTCATTCTATAGGTCGCAGAAATGTGAAACTACCTCATTATACCTAACACCACACTGTGGTACAGGGTATTATAAGTTTGTTTCACGGCAGATGTTTGTAACACCTGAAAATAACACAGCTAGACCCACCTTAAAGTATACCGATCGACTCAGAATCACTAGCTGAGTCGATTTAACCATGTCTGTCCGTCCATCCGTCTGTCCATGTAAAGTTGTTCGTCGACTACTGGTCGCAATTTCACTCCGTTCGTTCTGAAATTTTGCAGTTTAAAGTATTTCGCAGCTGTAAAGATCCCTATTGAATTTGGTTGAAATTGGTTTAGATTTAGATATAGCTCCCATATATATCTTTCGTCCGATTTGGCTCTTTAGTCCTATAGAAGCTGTATTTTACCTCCAATCGTTTTGAAATTTAGAATGGTAGAGTTTCTTGATCCATGAACCAACATTGCCGAAATTGAAGAAAAGCGGTTAAGTTTTAGCTAGAGCTCCCATATATATGTTTCGTCCGATTTTGCTCTTTAGTCCTGTAGAATCTGTATTTTACATCCAATCATTTTGAAATTTAGAATGGTAGAGTTTCTTGATACATGAACCAACACTACCGAATTTGAAGAAAATCGATTAAGATTTAGCTATAGCTCCCATATATATGTTTCGTTCGATTTTCCCTTTAGTTCTATAGAAGCTGTATTTTACATCCAATCATTTTGACATTTAGAATGGTAGAGTTTCTTGATCCATGAACCAACATTGCCGAATTTGAAGAAAATCGGTTAATATTTAGATATAGCTCCCATACATATCTTTCGTCCTATTTGACCCTTTAGTCCTGTAGATGCTGTAGTTTACATCCAATCGTTTGTTATTTAGAATGGTAGAGTTTCTTGATCCATGGACTAACATAGCCGAATTTGAAGAAAATCGGTTAAGATTTAGCTATAGCTCCCATATATATGTTTCATCCGATTTGGCTCTTTAGTCCTGTAGAAGCTGTATTTTACATCCAATCGTTTTCATACCCTACACCACACTGTGGTACAGAAACCAATTGTTCCAACGACACTTTTATTATACCCTATACCACACTGTAGTAAAGTAAATTTAAGTAAACAATTTATACATGAATTACAAAATTTATATTTCAGAGTTATTCAATATTACGAGAGTGGTGTAGGCTATTATATAGTCGGCCCGCCCGACTTTAGCCTTTTCTTACTGGTTATACCCTACACCACACTGTGGTACAGGGTATTATAAGTTTGTTTCACGGCAGATGTTTGTATACCTTAAAGTATACCGATCGACTCATAATCACTAGCTGAGTCGATTTAAGCATGTCTGTCCACGTAAAGTTGTTCGTCGACTACAGGTCGCAATTTCACTGCGATCGTTCTGAAATTTTGCTGTTTAGAGTATTTCGCAGCTGTTAAGATCGCTATTGAATTTGGTTGAAATCGGTTTAGATTTAGATATAGCTCCCATATATATCTATCGTCCGATTTGGCCCTTTAGTCATATAGAAGCTGTATTTTACATCCAATCGTTTTCAAATTTAGAATGATAGAGTTTCTTGATCCATGAACCAACATTGCCGAATTTGAAGAAAATCGGTTAAGATTTAGCTATAGCTCCCATATATATGTTTCGTCCGATTTGGCCCTTTAGTCCTATAGAAGCTGTATTTTACATCCGATCGTTTTGAAATTTATAATGGTAGAGTTTCTTGATCCATGAACCAACACTACCGAATTTGAAGAAAATCGGTTAAGATTTAGCTATAGCTCCCATATATATGTTTCGTCCGATTTTGCTCTTTAGTCCTGTCGAAGCTGTATTTTACATCCAATCATTTTGAAATTCAGAATGGTAGAGTTTCTTGATCCATGAACCACCACTACCGAATTTTAAGAAAATCGGTTAAGATTTAGCTATAGCTCCCATATATATGTTTCGTCCGATTTGGCTCTTTAGTTCTATAGAAGCTATATTTTACATCCAATCGTTTTGAACTTTAGATTGATAGAGTTTCTTGATCCATGAACCAACACTGCCGAATTTTAAAAAAATCGGTTAAGATTTAGCTATAGCTCCCATATATATGTTTCGTCCGATTTTGCACTTTAGTCCTGTAGAAGCTGTATTTTACATCCAATCATTTTGAAATTTAGAATGGTAGAGTTTCTTGATCCATGAACCAACACTACCGAATTTGAAGAAAATCGGTTAAGATTTAGCTATAGCTCCCATATATATATTTCGTCCGATTTTGCTCTTTAGTCCTGTCGAAGCTGTATTTTACATCCAATCGTTTTGAAATTTAGAATGGTAGAGTTTCTTGATCATGAACCAACATTGCCGAATTTGAAGAAAATCGGTTAAGATTTAGCTATAGCTCCCATATATATGTTTCGTCCGATTTTGCACTTTAGTCCTGTAGAAGCTGTATTTTACATCCAATCATTTTGAAATTTAGAATGGTAGAGTTTCTTGATCCATGAACCAACACTACCGAATTTGAAGAAAATCGGTTAAGATTTAGCTATAGCTCCCATATATATGTTTCGTCCGATTTGGACCTTTAGTTCTATAGAAGCTGTATTTTACATCCAATCGTTTTGAAATTTAGAATGGTAGAGTTTCTTTATCCATGAACCAACATTGCCTAATTTGAAAAAAATCGGTTGAGATTTAGCTATAGCTCCCATATATATGTTTCGTCCGATTTTGTTCTTTAGTCCTGTAGAAGCTGTGTTTTACATCCAATCGTTTTGAAATTTAGAATGGTAGAGTTTCTTGATCCATGAACCAACACTGCCGAATTTGAAGAAAATCGGTTAAGATTTAGCTATAGCTCCCATATATATGTTTCGTCCGATTTGTCCCTTTACTTCTTTAGAAGCTATATTTTACACCCAATCGTTTTGAAATTTAGAATGGTAAAGTTTCTTGATCCATGAACCAACATTTCCGAATTTGAAGAAAATCGGTAAAAATTTAGCTATAGCTCCCATATATATGTTTCATCCGACTTGGCTCTTTAGATCCAATCGTTTTTATACCCTACACCACACTGTGGTACAGTGTATTATTTAAGTATAAAATGTCCCAAAAGTAAATTTATGTAAACTATTTATACATGAATTACAAAATTTATATATCAGAGTTATTCAATATTACGAGAGTGGTGAAGGGTATTATATAGTCGGCCCCGCCCGACTTTAGCCTTTCCTTACTGGTTTTTATCTGTTTTGGAAAATTTGCTGCTGTGCTATGGTCGAAATCCATGTATTGTTGTTGGTGATTCACACATTGATGTAATGGATTCTCATTCGTCTTCTAGTTTATTAAATTCTTTAGCTACCTACAACTTTGAAAACGGTCATATGCTAATAGCACGCCCAATAAGCAAAACACGTATTGATAATGTATACAACAATATTCTAGAATATATAGCCGTAGATTCAGTTGAATGTAACTTATCAGACCACAATTTAATACATATTAATTTTATTTATATTATTAATATTTTACAATATTATTAATTTAGATATTGTAATTCAAGATCAACAATATACAAATATCGAACGATTAATATTTGACAAGGAATGTCTAAAACGATTTATAGAAAGGGAAATTCCTACAATTACTGACACAGGAAACCCGTCTACCGATTTAAGTCATTGATTTCTGTTATTCAAAACGGCATGGAACAACATTAAATTCAGAAAAGTCATACACAGAAAGAAAAAATTGAGTAAGCCGTACTTAAATGAAGCCCTAGCGGTGTCAAAAGTACGTTAAGTACGGATTTTCTTAAACCAAGGACAAAATACTTGAATCAAGAACGGATTTTAAAGTCTTGAATTCTTAATATTAGCGCCTATTAAGCCTGATTAGGCTTGATTTTAAGCCGAACAATTCTTATTTTAAGCATAAAGCGATTGATTTAAGAATATTATCGGATTAATTTGAGTGCGAAATGGACTTCAATGAAGAAATTTTTGATTGAATTAAGCCTGCCCAATACTTGATTTAAGTCTGTTAATGCTTGATTTAAGCCTGATCAGTTCTTGATTTTATCCTAACCAATACTTGATTTAAGCCAGATCAGTTCTTGATTTAAGCCTGGTCATACTAGATATATTGTTCTTTTGTTCGTTTTATACCTATATACCATTTATGTTAATTATACCATTTTTGTCACTGTATTACAAAGAATGCAAAGGAATGCATATAAGGAATAGCTTCAACGAAACGAATAAGAATTATTAACTACTTCAAAAGCTAAAATCAAAAATAATCACGCCAAGAAATGTATATGTAAACAGTGCTTACACGAGAACGAATTGGATATGGTCGCCCACAAATGTTTTTACATATACATCTCGACAAATTATATGCATGCATGTGTGTTTGATGTTGCGTCAGCCAAAATCAACCACTTGCATGAGAGCGGTTGAGAGGGTAATTTTATTGTGCTCTATAATGGTGCTGTCTCTCAGAGATTAAAATAAGCTTTTTTTCTTACTTTCAGCCATATTAGGCTTAATTTTCCTTTTCAAGAAATATTTACTTGATTTCAAGCATTTAATGCTTATTGTAACCCTTTCAGCGCTTGATTTTTTCAATTTAAGCCGATTTGTACTTGTTTTAAGAAAAACTTAGAACGAACGTACTTAAATTTTTAAGTACAATTTCGGCTTAAATTAAGATTTTTTACTTGAATTTAGTATGGCATTTTTCTTTCTGTGTATAAAATCAATAATATATGGAATTACGCCATGGGTGAATGGAAATCTTCAAAAATTAATTGTGTTTAAGGAAAACCTTTTAAGGACTCGAAGAAGAAAACCAAATAATCCAGAAATTGAAAAGAGATTTAAGTCCATCAGCAAAACAATTAAAAAAGCTTACAGAGTATCCATGAATAACTATTACACAGATAATTTGGGGAATATTAAACAAGATCCGGCGAAAAGTTGGAAGGTCTTGAATGAAACTTTAGGGAGAAATTCAAAGAAAAACCAGTAAGGAAAGGCTAAAGTCGGGCGGTGCCGACTATATAATACCCTACACCACTCTCGTAATATTGAATAACTCTGATATATAAATTTTGTAATTCATGTATAAATTGTTTACATAAATTTACTTTTGCGACATTTTATACTTAAATAATAGCCTGTACCACAGTGTGGTGTAGGGTATAAAAACGATTGCATCTAAAGAGCCAAATCGGATGAAACATATATATGGGAGCTATAGCTAAATCTTTACCGATTTTCTTCAAATTCGGCAATGTTGGTTCATGAATCAAGAAACTCTACCATTCTAAATATCAAAACGATTGGATGTAAACTACAGCATATATAGGACTAAAGGGTCAAATCGGACGAAAGATATGTATGGGAGCTATATCCAAATCGGACGAAACATATATATGGGAGCTATAGCTGAATCAAGAAACTCTACAATTCTAAATTTCGAAACGATTGGATGTAAAATATAGCTTCTATAAAACTAAAGGGCCAAATCGGACGAAACATATATATGGGAGCTATAGTTAAATCTTAACCGATTTTCTTCAAATTCGGTAGTGTTGGTTCATGGATCAAGAAACTCTACCACTCTAAATTTCAAAACGATTGGATGTAAAATACAGTTTTTATAGGACTAAAGGTCCAAATCGGACGAAACATATATATGGGAGCTATAGCTAAATCTTAGCCGATTTTCTTCAAATTCGGCAGTGTTAGTTCGTGGATCAAGAAACTCTACCATTCTACATTTCAAAATGATTGGATGTAAAAAACAGCTTCTACAGGACTAAAGGGCCAAATCGGACGAAACATGTATATGGGAGCTATAGCTAAATCTTAACCGATTTTCTTCAAATTCGGTAGTGTTGGTTCGTGGATCAATAAACTCTACCAGTCTAAATTTCAAAACGATTGGATGTAAAATACAGCTTCTATAGAACTAAAGGGCCAAATCGGACGAAACATATATATGGGAGCTATAGCTAAATCTTAACCGATTTTCTTCAAATTCGGTAGTGTTGGTTCATGGATCAAGAAACTCTACCATTCTAAATTTCAAAATGATTGGATGTAAAATACAGCTTCTTCAGGACTAAAGAGCAAAATCGGACGAAACATATATATGGGAGCTATAGCTAAATCTTAACCGATTTTCTTCAAATTCGGTAGTGTTGGTTCGTGGATCAATAAACTCTACCAGTCTAAATTTCAAAACGATTGGATGTAAAATACAGCTTCTATAGAACTAAAGGGCCAAATCGGACGAAACATATATATGGGAGCTATAGCTAAATCTTAACCGATTTTCTTCAAATTCGGTAGTGTTGGTTCATGGATCAAGAAACTCTACCATTCTAAATTTCAAAATGATTGGATGTAAAATACAGCTTCTGCAGGACTAAAGAGCAAAATCGGACGAAACATATATATGGGAGCTATAGCTAAATCTTAGCCGATTTTCTTCAAATTCGGCAATGTTGGTTCATGGATCAAGAAACTCTACCATTATAAATTTCAAAACGATTGGATGTAAAATACAGCTTCTATAGAACTAAAGGGCCAAATCGGACGAAACATATATATGGGAGCTATAGCTAAATCTTAACCGATTTTCCTCAAATTCGGTAGTGTTGGTTCGTGGATCAAGAAACTCTACTATTCTAAATTTCAAAATGATTGGATGTAAAATACAGCTTCTATGGGAGCTATAGCTAAATCTTAACCGATTTTCTTCAAATTCAGTCTAAATTTCAAAACGATTGGATGTAAAATACAGCTTCTATAGAACTAAAGGGCCAAATCGGACGAAACATATATATGGGAGCTATAGCTAAATCTTAACCGATTTTCTTCAAATTCGGTAGTGTTGGTTCATGGATCAAGAAACTCTACCATTCTAAATTTCAAAATGATTGGATGTAAAATACAGCTTCTGCAGGACTAAAGAGCAAAATCGGACGAAACATATATATGGGAGCTATAGCTAAATCTTAGCCGATTTTCTTCAAATTCGGCAATGTTGGTTCATGGATCAAGAAACTCTACCATTATAAATTTCAAAACGATTGGATGTAAAATACAGCTTTTATAGGACTAAATGGCCAAATCGGACGAAACATATATATGGGAGCTATAGCTAAATCTTAACCGATTTTCTTCAAATTCGGTAGTGTTGGTTCGTGGATCAAGAAACTCTACTATTCTAAATTTCAAAATGATTGGATGTAAAATACAGCTTCTACAGGACTAAAGAGCAAAATCGGACGAAACATATATATGGGAGCTATAGCTAAATCTTAACCGATTTTCTTCAAATTCGGGAATGTTGGTTCATGGATGAAGATACTCTACCATTCTAAATTTCAAAACGATCGGATGTAAAATACAGCTTCTATAGGACTAAAGGGCCAAATCGGCCGAAAAATATATATGGGATCTATAACTAAATCTTAACCGTTTTTTTCAAATTCGGCAATGTTGGTTCATGGATCAAGAAACTCTACCATTCTAAATTTCAAAACGATTGGATGTAAAATACAGCTTCTATAGGACTAAAGTGCCAAATCGGACGAAAGATATACATGGGAGCTATATCTAAATCTGAACCGATTTCAACCAAATTCTATAGCGATCTTAACAGCCGCGAAATACTCTAAACTGCAACATTTCAGAACGATCGGAGTGAAATTGCGACCTGTAGTCGACGAACAACTTTACATGGACAGACGGACGGACGGACAGACATCGTTAAATCGACTCAGCTAGTGATTCTGAGTCGATCGGTATACTTTAAGGTGGGTCTAGCTGTATTATTTTCAGGTGTTACAAACATCTGCCGTGAAACAAACTTATAATACCCTGTACCACAGTGGGGTGTAGGGTATAATTACGCATTAAGGACCAGAATGGGAACCTTGTACAGGAGGGACCTGATATGCCTAGGATATTTAATGAATATTTCCTGCTGTCTGTAAAGACGTTGAAATCTAAAATTCTTGAATTACCTGGTGATTACCGTAATATGTTGAGAACACTTACCAGATGTTCTTATAGGTTTAAATTGAATTCCACTACACATGCAGAGGTGAATGATGTTATCCAAAATTTGGCATCTGGAAAAAGTCCTGGATTTGATAATATCTCTTCTGACACAATATCGAAAAACGGTCATATACTCACGGCATATTTGGTTAATATATTCAATAATATAGTTGGCAGCGGTTATTACCCCAAAGTGTTGAAAATACATAAAGTTGTTCCGATCCCAAAGGGTTCGAATGTATCAACTGTGGACAAACACAGGCCTATATCAATTTTGCCAACATTAAATAATATTTTCGAAAGAATTTTACACAATCACATATCCAAATATTTGGAAGAACATCATCTACTAAGCGACTATCAATACGGATTTCTCGAAGGCTTTTGACCTAGTAAATCATAGTATTCTAATTGAGAAGCTTAATTACTATAGTTTTTATGGTGGCGAATTGTCTCTGGTTAAAAATTATTTACTAATTCGGAAACAGTACGTTAACATTAGTGGCCACAGTAGTGAATTTGGTAACGTTGAATATGGTGTTCCACAAGGCAGTGTCCTGGGCCCATTTTTGTTTAAAATGTATCTAAATGATATTGTAAACCTTCAATTGAATGGTGAAATTTTTGTATATGCCGATGACCTATGCATTATTTATGGCTATAAGCATGAAACTGCGGTTAAGTCTATTATTGAGCGAGATGCTGCTTTGATATGCGAATTTGCCCGAATTAACAAACTTTTTATAAACTAGCAACTAATATCATACGTTTCAAGCCTCATATTGACCGTAATAACTTATTTTCGGTACATATTGATGGCAAAGTAATATTGGAAGTCAATAGCTTAAAGTATTTAGGAATACATTTACAAAGTAATTTGAACTGGGATGAACACATCAGAAATTTGAAAACAAAACCTGCCTAAATTTAGTTACACTACTAAATTATTAATATATGTATAAGGCACTAATTGAAAGAAATTTAAAGTATTTAACAATATTATTTGCTTATAAGAAAAGTACGGAATTTAAATCTCTCCAGAGGTTGCAAACCAAGGCTTTGAAAGTGGTTGCAAATCTCCCCGTGACATTTTCTACAGTTGCTTTATATAATGATATTTTCCCTAATGTATTACCTTTTCATTGTCTATAAAAGATGCAACTGTTGTTGTATGTTTACAAATGCGTAAACCATATAGGACACCATACCATCAAATTTTCAACAAATCAACAAGTATTTATCACAAGGAATAATAATAATTTAAGACTATCCAGATGTCGACTTGAAACTACTAAGCAAAGAGTTGAATTCATGGGTAGTAGTGAGTTTAATAATCTGCCTAATAGTTTAAAAAATGAAAATAAAATTTCAGTTTTGAAAAGAAGGTTGAAAGACTATTTGCTTCAAAATGTGCATGATCTTCTGATATGATTAATTATTTTAATTTGTATTAAATTTCATTATGGAATGTATTCAACATTTATAAATTATAAATAGTTGCCAGTTTGCCCCAATAATGTCTACAGGACGCTGGGCATACATAACGTACGATTAATGTAATACATATTATTTATAAGGATTATTTTAATTATATGTATTCAAATGAATTAAATGAAATAAAAAAAAGTGTGTAAAAGGTTAAATTATAATCCAGTGGGGGAAGAAAAAAATTGTTAAATATGTTACAGAGGGTTTTAAATAGGGTTGAGTGGAGCAAAAGGTGTTAAATATTAAATCAAGTTAAATAGTACAGTTGTGCATCACCAGAGTACGAAGCTTCTATGTAGGCCGTGGGTCAAAATAAGTCACGTTAAAGAAAAAAGTTAAACATGTAACAGACAGGTCTAATACGGTCTAAGGTTGCGAATTTGGCTCTTGGAATATAAACTGTGACTTCTTTTGGCACTAAATGAACTCTTTTGGCACTGTGGGGTCAAAACGATAAAACGTTGTAACGTGATACAAAAACGGTTAACTATGACACATTGGGTTAAATGTGGTACAATGAAGCGAAAATTATGAAATATTATCCCAATGGCGATTGTAAGTCTTCCAACTTAGACTAGACATTTATTTTACCATTTTTAAGTTAAAACTTTTAGAGAGACGGTGTTGCAAACATTGTTTTATATTGTACCAGGGAGTGAATGTAGCTATTGGAACTTAAACTAGGGAAAAAATGGTAAAATATGAGCTAAAAAATTTTTTTGGACATTTAGAGCCGCAGTGGGGAAGAGGGATAAATACGTATTGTACCACGAAGCCAGGAACATAAAGAAGAAATAAAACGGAGATTCCATATTTTATTGTATAAAAGTAATTTTGCCCCATTCTACAGTAGTCTAAAAAGAAAATAAATAAATGATGGGGGCTGGGAAGCGCACCGGGTTAAGGCTAGTATTAGATACATTGCTCTTGCGATGCCACACAGTTCATTCATTGGATTTTTGTGAGATTAAGGATATATTACTTTTGTACATGTTTCGGTCAACCATTCCAGTGGGTTTTATATTCCACAGGTCGTCCAGCACTATCTGAGGTTTTAAATTCATTGCTCCCACGATGCCCACACGGATCATTCTTAGGATTTTTGTGAGACTAAGGATATATATATTTTAACTTGCCTCGACCAACCATACCAGTAAGTGAGAATATCGGAATTTAAATTAACTACACTTTGCTAATACAAACTAATAAAACGCATTTCACATTATATTTTCTAGCATACTCGTATAAGTACTTGTGAATCATTCTCTCTGTGAAAAAATAACTCCCTTTTAAGTGACTGAAAGTTAGCGAATAATTTGTTGACTTGCTTCCTGCCTCCCACCATTAAACGTTGTGTCTACCACCTTTAAAGAAAATTCTTTATAGTCTTTGTCGTACTTTATTAATTTCACACTTTACGAATACTACAAATTCCGTACAACCATTAATTTTAATATCTTTTGAAGTTTATTATAATTTGCTACCAAACACTGATGAATGAGTTGATCAGTGGAGGGGTTGAGGGGGTTGAGGGGGTTGGTAAAATAGAAACTCATTATGCAACAACTTTAAACAACACTAAAGAAGTTGTTGACAAGTCAACTTTTTCAAAATTCGCTTGATTGTCGAAGCATTATGCGAAAGACAGACTGGAAGGCGAGGGAGAGATACCAAGAAAGAAAGGGAAATGTTGTACATGTATGTATGTGTGTATATAAGTATATGCAGGTTTTTGTTGTGCATATTTTTTGGAAAGTTTCGACAAAAATTGTTTTTGTTGTTAAGGAATAATGAGACAGGATGTGAAGTATTGCTAAATTTTGTGTTATGAACAACAAGTTATACATACACTCGTATGCTTGTATATACTGTTACGTGTCAGTGTATGATGTTACGCGCGTTAGTGTGTATTGTCTACACTATAGTGTATTATTATTATTATATTATTTATATATATTTATATATATTTATATATATATTATTATATATTACCGCAGAATATACAACAGGGACAACAACTATTTCAACTACTGTGTAGTTCTTGATGAAAATGTTGCTTCTTCGCCAAGTCTATGTATCTGCCGTGTAACCGAACAGAATACGAAAGCCGAATTTCAGACATAAACTGAATAACAATTTGTAAGGTAAAATAGGTAACAAAATCTCCGACAAATAAACCTACTGAATTATGAATTAGATGCCAGGGAGGGTGGAAAAATAATACTCATACTTTTTCTGACTATACAGAAAGGTAGAACATTCGTTGCAGTGACTTACCCGATTCGTTGAAGAAGCTTCGCTGAGAAGAAAAATTCTATTTACAAATACAGACATCTCGGTAACTATAGAATATAACTGTGAGGTGTTAAATGTTAAATGTCATACAACAAAGATTTTATGAGTCTGAAGAAAAAGACTAAAGTTAGACGCGCTTAAACATTTTGTTCACCCGAAGTGGCCAACTTTGAGGCTTTGTAGCACAAGGAAGAAACTTCAAAACATAACAAATTCTTGCTCTTCTACAAACGGGTCAACTTTTGATGCAATCTTGTGTCTGGTTAAGAAACGGACGAATTATTTCCACCCACTGTGCGTTGCTGCAACAATACTGACGTTGATACAACGAAGAGATTTTTTGCTACATTTCGTAGTTTTGTTCCTGAATTAATTTAGCCATGCCCGTCTGTCTGTCTATACATTCTTGTGAACAAAGTCCAGGTCGATCTAAATTGATCTTTACAAAAATATCTATAGAGGTATTTCTTCGTTAAGTTCGATTTCTATTGAAAATGGGGGATGTTGGTAGGTCCAATGTTATCATATACTCTCCATATAAAGGTACGATCCGATTAAACTTCATGAAATTGTTTAACCGATAATGCTAAGATCTAAGCTATTATACTTTGCACTGCACCTAAACGTCCCTATTTAAAATGGAGCATATGAAAAGGCCACTATGTTTGGTCTTCTTGATGCTCCAGAGAATAAAATCTTCAACTGTGTTATGTACAGGGTGGCTGATATGTAATGCAACAAAATAAAGCGCTATATTTTTTTAATTTTTTTTTTAAATTTTATTGTTCAAAAGCAAAAAATGTCGGAAATAACATAAAATTTTAGAAACAGTTTAGATTTGTTCGAATTTGCCACCTTTGGCACGAATTATGGCCTTCAACCGGCCGACAAAGCCATCACACGCTGCACGAAAGTGGCTCTGCGGTATTTTGGTCCATTCCCGGCGAAGCGCCGTCTTGAGATGATCGATACTTTGGTATTTTTTAGTGCGAACCTTACTCTCTAAAATGCCACAGGCGCAAAAGTCCAACGGATTGAGATCCAGAGATCTTGGTGGCCATTGTGAGGTAAAAATGAAGCGAAGAACCTCCTTTTTAAGCCATTCGTGGTTGACGCGTGCTGAGTGCGATGGTGCTGAGTCCTGTTGGAATGTCCATGGTCTGCAGCCGAAATGTTTGCCTGCCCAGGACCTCAATACTGTCTTTAGGATATTTTCCCGATAATATTCGGCATTTATTTTGACCCCATGGTCGATGAATACGAGCGGGGGGCGACCATCGACCGTTACGGCGGCCCACACCATTACCATCGGCGGCGCTTGAGTTCTGGTTGAGGTGTAAATTTTCAGCTGACCTCTTTGGCAAGTAAACCCGATCATTTTGTTTGTTCACAAACTGTTCAATTTGAAATGGCTTCTCATAGGAGAAAACCAAATTCGGTAACTGACCACTTTCGTGCAAGCGAAGCAACTCCTTGGCTCTTTCCAGTCTAACTTTTTTTTGTGCATCGGTGAGCTCTTGCACTTTTTGGAACTTCAATGGCTTTAGTCCAAACTCATTTTTTAATATGTGTTGTATCCGTTCTCGCGATATGTTCAGCTCACGAGCAAATTTTCTACCACTGCTGCGTGGATTTCGATCAAATCTGGCCTTCACTTTTCGGATCATTTCTTGTGTTGTTACCGTTTTTTTCGTCCACTTTTTGGACGCGATGCAACACTGCCAGTATCACGGTAACGAGCAATGGTACGAGAAACAAAAGATTTATTCCCATTTAAATGCTGGAGGGCTCTAACGATAGCCACTTGTGTTTTTCCACACAAATATAAAGCAATCTCACTATCACGCTTGAATTCCATCACGAATAACTTTTTTCTGAATGCAATAGATCAAAATGCTTTTGTAAGCTTGTAAACAATAAAATGAACTGTCACTGAAATAAATCTGTCAGCTATCAGACTAGCGGTTTAGAAATTATAGCAACCTGAATTTGGTTGCAATACATATCAGCCACCCTGTATTTATATATTATATTATACTCGGTTTGGTTCGCGATTTACATTGAACAAAAAATTTCGTAAAACTAAAGACAACACTGTCAACAAAATTGTTTGTCTTTACTTCAAAATAATATGCTTTCAAAGAAATTATTTTTGATTCAAATTATTTTTGCTTTAATGCTTCGGTGTACATAATATTGGGTACATGTTGACTTGGAAGACAACAATAAGCAACAACAACACACACACAAACACATGAGGTACGATGACGTCGGCTTAGCCGTTGACAAAACTACATTTGTTTTAGTGACTCGGGAATCGAACCCTAACAAAAAGAAAAAATGTACTGGTTACTGGTCTACTTAGTTCGGTGAAATATGGTTTTTGTTGGTAATTCTTATTAACAATAATGTACTGCCTCCATAAGTATTTCAGCTGATTTAAGTTAAAGACATACATACTATTGCTTTGAATTCTGACGAGTGGTGTCTATCGAAACAGCGCAGTCAATTCTACCCAGCAATTATTGAAACTCGCTACAAATTTTGTATTTATTTCTATTAATTTTTTGCAATAAACAGAATGTAAATGAAACACATGGCCTCAAACCAAAAATGAACGGAATTTCCTTTATCTTTTGAAAATAACATTGACCTAATGTTTTTAATTTAAGTAAACATATACATAATTTATTTATATTAACTGATGTTCTCTGTAATGCGTGAACCGATTTTGTTGCTGTAAATTTCCCATGAAAGGTTTCGTCAATGGCAAGGTTTTTATGTATGTATTTTCTTTGTATGAGTATTGGTGATTTTCGGCCTCTTGACCGCTCAGGCTCATATAAGAGTTAGAAAGCTGAAATTTTGCACACACCTATGTAGGAGTATTGTACATACCATGTAGCATATTCGTTATTCGGCCCGTGGTCACTCCTCGCGCTACCAAAAACTTTAATATTATTTTGGTATTTAAGACGCATCTTAAATGATAATATGCCCAATTATACACGGGAAAAACAATTTTTGATACTAAGATTGTGGGAAGGTTAGCAGTTACCAAAGCTTTTTTTATACCCTCCACCATAGGATGAAGGGTATATTCATTTTGTCACTCCGTTTGTAACACCTCTAAATATTGATCTGAGACCCCATAAAGTATATATATTCTTAATCGTCGTAAAATTCTAAGACGATTTAGCCATGTCCGTCTGTCCGTCCGTCCGTCCATCTGTGCTAATCACGCTACAGTCCGCAATAATAGAGCTAGGTTGATCAAATTTGGTACAAACACTTCTTATAGTTGCAGGTTGTTTGGGATTGCAAATGGGCCATATCGGTCCATATTTAGATATAGCTCCCATATATAGCATCTAACTTGTTGTGATTCCTACTGTTCTCATCTACTATATTTTTTGTGTTTATCGGTGTTATTTTCGTTAGGTTTGAGTTTTTTTGTGAGGTCACATGCTATCCATGGTGGAGGGTATATACGATTCGGCATGGCCGAACTTAACGCTTTTACTTGGTTAATTTTCAAATTCTTTTAGAAATAAAAATCCAGAAATTGATGTGTACATACTGATCTCAAAGGAGATTCGAAATAACTATCCGATGTCTAGCCTGAGCTCAACCCAGACATTAAACTGCATTTTAAAATCTTCAAATCATATTTAAAATATATCGCTCACCTCTTATTGTGGTAGCACATCCAACTTGATCAAATTTGAATTCTCAGAAGATGGTCAGTGTAGCAGTTACCAGTGCAATTTTCGTTCATCCAATACTTTTAAACTCCCGTAAAGTGCTGTGGACCTGCACATATATCGCAAATATTCCACAAAAGGGTAGCAACTAAAAATTTAAAAAATTTCAGTAGAGGCCAAAAACTGTTTCCGTTAATATTAATGGTATATTACAAAAAAGAATATGTCGTTGCAATAAAATATCATAGAAAAAATAATAACACTATTTTCCTTTTTGTTTTTTTTATTGATTTTAGAAAAATAACAACTTTTTTGAGTAGTTACTCTTTTCATGAAAAAAGTTAGTATATAATAGTGGTATTATTTTGAGTTGCACCTTTTTAACTGAAAAATCTTACTCGGATTATAAGCTGAAAAGGGCGCAACTAAATGTATTACTCTTTAGATGATAAATCAACGGTCCCATTTGCTTAAACACTTGGAGACAATTCAAAATTTAACTCTATAGTTGAATCTAAAGACGTTATTCTGTAAACATAGAGAGAGTCATAACGGTTGTTATACCCTACACCACACTGTGGTACAGGGTATTATAAGTTTGTTTCACGGCAGATGTTTGTAACACCTGACAATAACACAGCTAGACCCAACTTAAAGTATACCGATCGACTCAGAATCACAAGCTGAGTCGATTTAACCATGTCTGTCCGTCCGAAATTTTGCAGTTTAGAGTATTTCGCAGCTGTGAAGATCCCTATTGAATTTGAAATCGGTTCAGATTTATATATAGCTCCTATATATATCTTGATCCATGAACCAACATTGCCGAATTTGAAGAAAATCGTTTAACATTTTGATATAGCTCCCATATATATGTTTCGTCCGATTTGGCCATTTAGTTCTATAGAAGCTGTATTTTACATCCAATCGTTTTGAAATTTAGAATGGTAGAGTTTCTTGATCCATGAACCAACATTGCCGAATTTGAAGAAAATCGTTCGTCCGATTTGACCCTTTAGTCCTATGGATGCTGTAGATTACATCCAATCGTTTTGATATTTAGAATGGTAGTGTTTCTTGATCCATGGACTAACATTGCCGAATTTGAAGAAAATCGGTTAAGATTTAGCTATAGCTCCCATATATATATTTCATCCGATTTGGCTCTTTAGTCCTGTAGAAGCTGTATTTTACATCCAATCGTTTTAATACCCTACACCACACTGTGGTACAAGGTATCATTTAAGTATAGAATGTCCCAAAAGTAAATTTATGTAAACAATTTATACATGAATTACAAAATTTATATTTCAGAGTTATTCAATATTACGAGAGTGGTGTAGGGTATTATATAGTCGGCCCCGCCCGACTTTAGCCTTTCCTTACTGGTTTATTATGAAAAAGAAGAAAAACCAACGGAAATTTTTTGCGGTGGGTAGAAATTGCCATGGTACATTGTTTTCTTGCAAAAAAGCAAAATTTAAAAATTTTGAGTTGTTACCCTTTTGTGGAAGAGGCGCGATATGTACACATACACATCTTCAAGGAAATGCGTCAGGTATTGGTTTTTTGGCCTGTGGTCAGTTCTAAGGCTATCTAAAAATTGGATGTATAAACAGTTTTTGAAGTATCTTATAAAATTCGAAGCCAAAACCATAGTACTTCATTATTAGCGAAAAGCGTTATTGAGAAAAATGTCTGTAAAACTATACTTAGAGTCGAGTCCTATACGAAAGGCATCATATGAGTCTATTTCACTAAAATAAAATTAGGGGGGTAACGAAGTGCACTGGGGCAAGCTAGTATACTTATATACTTATATATACTTTTTTATGTCATACTTATAAAGTGCAAATGCCAATAACTTTCGGTACGACATTTTCATATCATTGAATTTAAAACTTCAGACAGAATGTCATTATCATTCATAAACTTATAGACAACTGAAAAAAGCTGACGAAAAGTTGGGAAAACAATGAATTAAAATTATTTGTTTTATTCATTTAAAAACCATGACCAAAATAGCCCGAAAAACATAACAAATATAATCATATTAGTCACAAAAACAAACATAACAAATGACTTTACGAGTATGTTATAGATTTGTGGTCCGACAGTCATACAAATATCCTTACTACTTATACAAAATTGAAGGAATTTCTGTGGTCAAGTGGTTGAAAATCACGTGGCGAAAAATCGAAAAACAAAATAGCCTATCATATTTTTCACATATTGGTTTATCTGTCCCCCAAGTTTCAAGAAAATCGACAAATTATTAAGTAAAGAGCGGTACTGACTTCACGTGAAAACCTTTTGAACTCCCCTTAAAAATAACGTAAGCAATATGTTGGGCCACACTTTTCGATTTACGACCAACAATTTGTATCTCAAATTATTTATTTTTATAAAAATTAGCAAATATGACATTATTAATTTTCTTTTTGTTAATTTTTTTAAAATTTGTTAATTTTTTGGAATAAGTCGTCAAAGCTTTTCGCTGCATACTAAATTGTAGTTCGAAATTTAGATCAAAATTGTCTCGTTTTCATAACCAAAAAATAGTAACAAAGTAAAATTTTACTAAATCGAATCAGTTAGTGATCCTGAGTTATCGGTATTCTTTAAAGTTGTAAACTTTTTTTTAAAATTTTTTTAATCTAATTTTTGGATGGAGAACTTCTTAAAAATTGTGTGTGAAAATTTTAGATGAATGGGAGCAAAACTAACGAAGATACAGCAGTCTAAGCAACCGCGCCTCATACGTGAATCGGTAAATCAGAAAAACTTTAAAGCGTTTTTCCCACTACCCACGTTTTCAAAGTCGGTGTCCATCATAACTTCAAAATTATTTTTCAAGATGATTTTTCGAATTTTAATAATTTCAATGCGTTGTTGAATCGTGTATCGTTCCATTTTTAGTAATGGCGTAGTTTCTACTTGTCAAATGTCAAAGAACAAAAGCTTCAAAAGTGACAGTTACCGAAATACCGGGTGATTCTAAATAACACCTCTTGTTGGAAAACCCTTTAATGTCAAAATAAAGAACTTTAAAAAAATGCATCGAAATATATACATTTTTAAGAAATGTATGCGTATTTACGTTTCTGTCTATACGCAAAATATTTTTTTTTTAATTTTTCTCTACCTTCATGTACTTATTGGTTATTATATCAGTCAATATGCACTGATTTCTTGTACATCACATGTTTTTATCCAAAAATAATAAAATTTAGTAAGAAGAACAATCATATTCATATTTATAATATGTTGGTGTGACTCCTGTTGCCTTAAATTTGTGTATTCTTCAATTTTATTTCTGTAATATATATTTTATTATTTTATTTCTGTAAAATAATCTGAATAATCCATGTCTAGGAGATAAAGCAAATCCTTGTATTCCTCAGGATTGTCACATGTCAAAGATCGGTAACATATCCATCTTTTTCTTAATAAAGATATAACAGGATCGGAAGATAGGAGAAGATTTACAAATCTCATTTTGAAATTCTCTTGAACTTTTTCGGGAGTGAAATTGCTGAACATTGCGAAAATCGCGATTTCGTGCCTCCTGGGCTTCTTCCCTAAGATCGCCCAAAGGGAGGATATGCAATGCAATAATTATATCTCCATGACGCAATACTTTATATACTGTTGGGGTCATTTAGATGTTTCGAAATACCTAGACAGTATTTTCCAAATTTTTCTGCATTCGCTTTGTTCTTGCTGCCGATTGCCATTAGAATTATGTTGATTTTTCTCAGGAATTCCATATCAATTCCTGTGATCTTAGATGTGATTTCATAATCCTTGAAGAAACGCCTTGCGGTGTTACCATCATTTGTATTTCCATATCCCACTAGTGGTTTGTCGACATTTAATCCAGTCTCTTTCCAAAATTCCTCTTGAATTCTTTATTTCTGGAACTCTATCGATGCTTTTAATTCCTTTTTGTCCGGTAATTCTCTGGATTACTATAATAATGCAAATCGTATGCTATGTGTAAGAAATGTTCTAAAAACCGTATGCAAGCATGTAATGGGGAAATTCCAAATTTTGGAGCATGTGTTAACTGTTGGGTTCTTCGATAAATCCGAAAATTAATTTTTTTCCTCCACATAGTGTACATCTCTACGTAGATGATATTCCCGTAACAGCATTGCAAACTTTCCCATCGACCATAGTGAAATTTATCATGAAGGAGATTGTGAAGCTGTAGTCCAATAATTTTACTGATATGGGTTCCAGCTCCTCAATTTCCTTCTCAATATGATCAACCAGGTTTTGTGCGTTGGTAGCCGACTCTTTTGTATACTCAAACCATATTGGTCTACAAAAGTTTTTTGATCCTCTAGTCGAATTTATCCAAATGTCATCAAAACTAGTTGAGGGACAATCCGTGTCTTCTCTCTTTCTTAATCTGAGGGGAACTAATGATGCCGTAAACACACTTCTATAATCTGTCTCGCTCGGACTTGTTGATACTTGTTTGTATTCACGAAGGGTTGATAAGCCATCACATCCCCACTTGCACATAAGTTGCAAGTCACAATTATCCATTGTACTCAGCTG
Organism: Eudasyphora cyanicolor; assembly: GCA_963930755.1. Taxonomy (NCBI): domain Eukaryota; kingdom Metazoa; phylum Arthropoda; class Insecta; order Diptera; family Muscidae; genus Eudasyphora; species Eudasyphora cyanicolor. The sequence continues at coordinate 100,684,409 of OZ005738.1, read as the reverse complement.
TTCTGTAGTAAGAGCGGAAACTATTCTCGATGCTGTATTTTCCAGAAGAATAGGAATACCAATTCTGATTCCACTTGGTGAAACTTTTTGCGGTGAAGGAATAATATACTTCTTTTTGTGCTTTATTTTCTTATATGAAGGTAAGACATCGACTCCTTTTTCGGACAATGCCTTCCTAAGTGTGTTGTAGTTGTCTTCGCTGAGTCCAAGTTGTAGCATAAGAGCAAGTGCTTCTTCATCCGTAGAAACTGACTTAGATAATGGTGTCGGAATACTCTCAATCATTCTCCGTAGACGTTTCGGTGATGCTGTTTGAAGAACACCGGCAATTTTTAAAGCATCAGTTGGTTGTTTCTCTATTTTCAACATTGCCTTAAAAGTATCCGTAACCTCTTCAGTAGTCATCGCCGAAAGATTATTGGACAAATGCCTCTTCTTAGTTCTTGTCGATACATCTTCTTAAGGTATATGGGGTGAACCAACAGATGAAGTACATACTGTTAAATCTATGTTGTTCTCGAGCCAAACTGAATATTTTTCAAGAAATTTTGAACGCGATTTTGCTGTTGTCCACTTTACATCAAATGTTTTAACAAATTTTTGTATTTTTGTGATTTCGCTTTTTAATACTTTACTAGGTTCATTCGATAAATTTTACTATTCTACGGACTTTTTCCTCAAAAGTGTGGAATGGGATTTCTCACAAAATAAAAAAAGTGACGAGTTCTTAAATATTAACGCCGTACTTGCAAAATTGGTAATGATATACATTCTCAAAGATGCTATATTAATATAAAAACCAGTAAGGAAAGGCTAAAGTCAGGCGGTGCCGACTATATAATACCCTACACCACTCTCGTAATATTGAATAACTCTGATATATAAATTTTGAAATTCATGTATAAATTGTTTACATAAATTTACTTTTGGGACATTTTATACTTAAATAATACCCTGTACCACAGTGTGGTGTAGGGTATAAAAACGATTGGATCTAAAGAGCCAAATCGGACGAAACATATATATGGGAGCTATAGCTAAATCTTAGCCGATTTTCTTCAAATTCGGTAGTGTTGGTTCATGGATCAAGAAACTCTACCATTCTAAATTTCAAAACGATTGGATGTAAAATACAGCTTTTATAGGACTAAAGGGCCAAATCGGACGAAACATATATATGGGAGCTATAGCTAAATCTTAACCGATTTTCTTCAAATTCGGTAGTGTTGGTTCATGGATCAATAAACTCTACCATTCTAAATTTCAAAAGGATTGGAAGTAAAATACAGCTTTTATAGAACTAAAGGGCCAAATCGGACGAAACATATATATGGGAGCTATAGCTAAATCTTAACCGATTTTGTTCAAATTCGGTAGTGTTGGTTCATGGATCAAGAAACTCTACCATTCTAAATTTCAAAGTGATTGGATGTAAAATACAGCTTCTTCAGGACTAAAGAGCAAAATCGGACGAAACATATATATGGGAGCTATAGCTAAATCTTAACCGATTTTCTTCAAATTCGGCAATGTTGGTTCATGGATCAAGAAACTCTACCATTCTAAATTTCAAAATGATTGGATGTAAAATAAAGCTTTTATAATACTAAATGGCCAAATCGGACGAAACATATATATGGGAGCTATAGCTAAATCTTAACCGATTTTCTTCAAATTTGGTAGTGTTGGTTCATGGATCAAGAAACTCTACCATTCTAAATTTCAAAATGATTGGATGTAAAATACAGCTTCTACAGGACTAAAGAGCAAAATCGGACGAAACATATATATGGGAGCTATAGCTAAATCTCAACCGATTTTTTTCAAATTCGGCAATGTTGGTTCATGGATCAAGAAACTCTGCCATTCTAAATTTCAAAACGATCGGATGTAAAATACAGCTTCTATAGGACTAAAGGGCCAAATCGGACGAAACATATATATGGGAGCTATACCTAAATCTTAACCGATTTTCTTCAAATTCGGCAATGTTGGTTCATGGATCAAGAAACTCTACCATTCTAAATTTCAAAACGATTGGATGTAAAATACAGCTTCTACAGGACTAAAGGGCCAAATCGGACGATAGATATATATGGGAGCTACATCTAAATCTGAACCGATTTCAACCAAATTCAATATCGATCTTAATAGCCGCGAAATACTCTAAGCTGCAAAATTTCAGAACGATCGGAGTGAAATTGCGACCTGTAGTCGACGAACAACTTTACATGGACAGACGGACGGACAGACATCGTTAAATCGACTCAGCTAGTGATTCTGAGTCGATCGGTATACTTTAAGGTGGGTCTAGCTGTGTTATTTTCAGGTGTTACAAACATCTGCCGTGAAACAAACTTATAATACCCTGTACCACAGTGTGGTGTAGGGTATAACAATAATATGACATTTCAACCTGATACATGTAATATGGGAAATTACAAAAATCTTATATGATTATTATACCCTACACCACACTGTGGTACAGGGTATTATAAGTTTGTTTCACGGCAGATGTTTGTAACACCTGAAAATAACACAGCTAGACCCACCTTAAAGTATACCGATCGACTCAGAATCACTAGCTGAGTCGATTTAAGCATGTCCGTCCGTCAGTCCGTCCGTCCGTCCGTCTGTCCGTGTAAAGTTGTTCGTCGACTACAGGTCGCAATTTCACTCCGATCGTTCTGAAATTTTGCAGTTTAGAGTATTTCGCAGCTGTTAAGATCGCTATTGAATTTGGTTGAAATCGGTTCAGATTTAGATATAGCTCCCATATATATGTTTCGTCCGATTTGGCCCTTTAGTCCTATAGAAGCTGTATTTTACATCCAATCTTTTTGAAATTTAGAATGGTAGAGTTTCTTGATCCATGAACCAACATTGCTGAATTTGAAGAAAATCGGTTAAGATTTAGCTATAGCTCCCATATATATGTTTCGTCCAATTTTGCTCTTTAGTCCTGAAGAAGCTGTATTTTCCATCCAATCATTTTGAAATTTGGAATGGTAGAGTTTCATGATCCATGAACCAACACTACCCAATTTGAAGAAAATCGGTTAAGATTTAGCTATAGCTCCCATATATATGTTTCGTCCGATTTTGCTCTTTAGTCCTGTAGAAGCTGTATTTTACATCCAATCATTTTGAAATTTAGAATTGTAGAGTTTCTTGATCCATGAACCAACACTACCGAATTTGAAGAAAATCGGTTAAGATTTAGCTATAGCTCCCATATATATGTTTCGTCCGATTTGGCCCTTTAGTCCTATAAAAGCTGTATTTTACATCCAATCGTTTTGAAATTTAGAATGGTAAAGTTTCTTGATCCAGGAACCAACATTGCCGAATTTGAAGAAAATCGGTTAAGATTTAGGTATAGCTCCCATATATATGTTTCGTCCGATTTTGCTCTTTAGTCCTGAAGAAGCTGTATTTTATATCCAATCATTTTGAAATTTGGAATGGTAGAGTTTCTTGATCCATGAACCAACACTACCGAAGTTGAAGAAAATCGGTTAAGATTTAGCTATAGCTCCCATATATATGTTTGGTCCGATTTGGCCCTTTAGTTCTATAGAAGCTGTATTTTACATCCAATCGTTTTGAAATTTAGAATAAACAATTTAAACATGAACTACAAAATTTATATTTCAGAGTTATTCAATATTACGAGGGTGGTGTAGGGTATTATATAGTCGGCCCCGCCCGACTTTAGCCTTTCCTTACTGGTTAACTATATGAATGAACATTACAACAACTATTTATACCCTGCACCACACTGTGGTAAAGGGTATTATGACTTTGTTTTATACCTGTCAATGACTAAGGGTTTCTTAGAAATAGTGCCATAAAACAATATTTTCTGAAAGGTAAATCTTACTAAATTTTATTATTGTTTGATTAAAACATGTGATCTACAAGAAATCAGTGCATATTGACTGATATAATAACCAATAAGTACAATAAGGTAGGGAAAAATTAAAAAAAAAATATTTTGCATATAGACTGAAAAGTAAATACGGCATAAAATTCTTAAAAATTTATATATTTCGATGATTTTTTTTAAAGTTCTTTATTTTGATATTAGAAATAATAATCAAACGCAACATGTAGAAATTTCTAATGGAAATATACCTCAAAAATCCCCAAAAATGGGATTTTTTTACTTTTAGTCCTATATCTTCGATATGAAAGCCGCGATCGGGATTCCCTTTGCAGTCGATTTTGTTACACCCTTCGGATTTTCTCTAGCAGATTCTGTGAAACGTCTCCTTCAAAATGAGTATAAATTTGATATACTTTGTGTAACAAACTTTTTCTACAAGACCTAAGCTTTTTTTCGCCAAAAAATCTCCAAAAATGAAATTTTTTCAAAAATTTGTCTTTATAGGGCCATAACTTTCTTATTTCTTGACATATCTTATTGATTCTTTTTTTCATGATATTGTAAATTTTATTGGCAATCCATAATCCATAATCCAACGCGAACAAAATCGGTAAAATTTTGACTGAGATATTGGCTAAACTCCAAGGCAAAGTTGGCGAAAAAATGATAAATTCAAATTTAAAATCTCGGAAACTATACAAGATATCTTCAAGCTATAAAATGTTTATTGTAGTCGGACACTTCATTCAAAAGTTAGAAGCCGATGAAAATATTGTATACCCGAGGTGGTCAACTTTAGGGCCCTGTAGCTCCACCCCTGTATGAGATAGGGGGCCCAACTTCCGACCTTAAACTCTCTAACACCTCTTGTATACACATCTGAAATTTCATCGCCATACGATAAGTGGTTTTAAAATGGCAGAATTATGTCAATTTTTTTTCATTTTAGCCCACTGTGCGACGTTGGCCTTCCTCGTCCTTGCAACCACAACGTTATATATCAGGATTTCATTCAGCGCTAGGTTCTAAATTAGTGGAGAGAGCACTCCTCCATGTGGGGTCCCTCTGTTTAAAAACCTTGTTTGCACCTCTGGACAGGCGGAGCAATAGTGGCGCTGAGGCTGCTTTAGCGACATGGAGGTTAATCTGTAGAATTCTTACAATCATTACTAATCGACAGATTAATCTCCACCCGACAATGGTGCTATCGAACACTTCGTCCGAATCATTGAGGAACATGTCCCCGCCAGATGCGTCAAAGAGTTGGGAGACTCCTATCAGTGCCTCAGTGTCCGAAGTAGTGCTTTCGTCCTCAGTGAAGGACGTTACAAATTTTCTGTTAGAGTTTGATTCATATGAAATAATGAGCGTGGGTATATCCACACTTCCAGAAAGCCATGCATCCACCAACCACGGTGGACGACTCGCCTGCAGCAGTAGGAATGAAATCCCCTATATATAAATATATGGTCACTACATCTAAATGCATACCAATTCTCTTCAAATTTGGTTGTGTTGGTTCCTGTAATATAAAACCCCTCTCGGTCAAATTTATGTTCCCAATCTAAATTACATATCGTTGGTGCGCCGACGAAAACTCCTATGTGGGTAAAAATAACACAAGTGTGTCAACATTTTTCGGAAAGTCAAGATTTTTTTGAAATTTGTTAATAATCTGGTTAAGAATTTGAAAAAAATAAAACCATTTGAACAGTTTAGCAAAATTTTGATTTTTTCGCGAGATTTTTTCGAGATATGACCTATTAAATTTCTTCCAGTGTGTTTAGAAAACTGCAATTTTCTCTAGAAATATTGAACGGATTCGACTGAAATTTTTGCAGTTAGTTTCGAAACACCTTCTAAAATCTAAATATATCATCAACCTTAATTACCAACTGACCATATGAAAAATATTGCAAAATACGATTTGCATGTGCGAATAATTTCACTTTTTGGAGCAGTGACTTGAATATTTTATGTTTATAGTGCGTCCTATTCTGACGTCCACCAGAATCAGAAAAAAAAATTTGGTGGATCGCGCTTTGTAAAAAGTTACAGCAAATTTACGGACACTACCTTTTTGGAAATATTTTGGTTTCATGATTACAGGACCTCAAGGACCTTACCTATTTTGTGAAAATTTACACAATAGCTATATCCATTAGTTGTGAGTCCAAAAACGCGTTATTTTTTCGACGGATCAAGTTCTCAGTATCGCGAGCCTCCAAACTATGGATATATAATTTGCAATATCTCCGTCAATTCTTAATCAATCCGTACAAAAATAACGACTATTAACTATGGATATATAATTTGCAATATCTCCGTCAATTCTTAACGACAAAATTAACGACAAAAGAGACGTGAGAAAAGTCAGTTTCATATCTTGTATCCTAATATATGTTTTCTTAACCCATTAAAAGCCAATTTTCAACTTTTTGTGTTAAATGCAATGTTTTTGGAAAATGCGTTATTGACTGGACTGTTCGTGCGGTGGAAGAATATTCTATTAATACAAACAACACCTTAAACTATATATACCCACCTATAGGATCAGCCCGCCTAATACAATTAGAAAGAAGCTGCTCATCTTCAACACGTAGTGTTAATGAATTCTGAATAAGGCGTGTTTTCGTTACACCATAAGTGCTTAATTTGTATGGGGAGCTAAGCACTTTTAAGCACTATTAGTTCCCGATGAAGTTTGGTGCTTGTGTTCCTGTCTTAATCGAGTATGATGTTGGCAGATTGGGCACCCTATATTTAGCAATATGGCATCCCATTTTTGGAGAGATTGTTATCAATTATTGTGAATTAACGGGAAGAAGAAGAACAAAAATGGGAAATTATTTTAATATTTGCAAAAAGAGTTAAACAATTGACAATAGAATAGTAAATAAATGTTTTATTAATACTTTTCACGAATTTTCTCTCTGTTTCGCACTGTTCTTTCTTCGCAACTCATGACACCATTGCTACCAAACAGTGAAAATCCGCCACTTATGTCTTACGTGCCAGTTAGTGGACGTCAGTTGTTTTCGTTGCAAAATGCTAAACTAAAATTGCTAGCTTGAAACGAAAACATGCCTATTATAACATAAAAAATTGGTATTCAACAAAAAATACTATGCTTACTGAAATGTAGTAAAGTCTTTCTAATCGTCCAACTAATCTCAGAATCCACGCCATCTACTGGCGATTGGTGTAGAGACAACTGTGTCGAACTGGCAACCTCTTTACCACTGACATGGGTGGTGAAAATGGTGAATTTAAGTCTCGCTTGGAGCTTTGGCTGTGTGACTTGTACGCTTTCTTCGTAGGTATATAATTCCCATATGGAAATTTCTTTGTAGATTGGTATATATACAAGTGATGATCGCCACAACTACAAGCTCACACTGTGTCATGTATAAGACCCTCCGATTATATCACCCGCACAGGATTAAAATACGTATAAGGGTATGTGTTATCTTTTCCAATACACCACAAAAACCTCTCTTTCGAAAGGAAGAGTTGATCAAAAAAGCTGAACAATTCGAATATGAAAACATTCAATAAATCAAATAAAAATTAAAAATTAAATCGATCATTAAAAAAACGTCTAAAAAAACATTCAAAAACATTTAAGGTCACAATTATTTTTGTTAAAGAAAGAGTTGTAGTGGTTTTTCATATCTCCCAAACTTCCTTTGACCACTTATTCCTAGAACTGACCGTAGATAATAGAATTATATAGTAAAATAATTCCGAACTTTATTTTTTTATTCAAAATTTATTTGTCGAGGGATATTTATAGCGGAAATGCTGATATATATCTATTCCTCAGAGATCATAGAATGCAAATATATTATTCTTATTAAATTCGGTGTAATAGTTTTGAAAAATTTGGCGGTGTAAGTCGATTTTATGGATTACACAAAATTCGCAATATAAAAACATTGCAAATGTCGCGGTCATTACAAAGCGTCTTACAAATAATCATATTTAAAAGAAATTGTGTTACAGTTCTAAATTTCCGCGTTTTTCTTTGCAAATCAAAGCTATTAAGTTTGTTTTGAGAAAATGTACTGTTTTCGCGATAACTCGCGAAAAGAAGCAGATCCGATTTTGATCTATTCATAGCCGAATAGAGGGGATGATTCTGAACAAAACCTCTTTTTCCGTTCTTTAGCGTGAATCTAAGCCAACCTTCTATGCCTTGGGACACGCTGTTCCTACAACACATAGGAGTTTTTGTCTTAGCATTTCTATAGAGGGATACACATAAGTGTTTTAGGTAAATTCGGAACCGGTGAAGATAGCGCAAAATGCTTTGGTGGGTAGTCGTATGACCGCTAGGACTTTCTAATTCGACAATAAAACCAGTAAGGAAAGGCAGAAAGTCGGGCGGGGCCGACTATATAATACCCTACACCTCCCTAACAATGCGATAAGGGTCATTGCGATTGGTAAATGGGTAGGAACATATTATCTAATTCTGAACCGATAATCGCTAAATTAAGCAATATTCGTTCCTAAATTGAGAAACATATTTCTGGAAAATTTTAATGATCGGAAGTAAAGTACAACTTCTATAGCGCTTTGATACCAAATCAGGAGGAACATATAAAAGGATGTTATATATAAATCTGAACCGATTTTCCCTCATTCATGTAAAAAGACCTCTTTCTGTCGAATTTCGTACTGATCGGATATAAAATACAGTCTCTACAGCGCTTACATGTCAAATCGGGGGTAACATATATATGTGGGCTATATCTAAATCTGAACCGATTTTCTCCAATTTTGGCAGTATTTCTTCATGTAGAAGGAAACCTCTTTTTGCCGAAGTTCGCACTGATCGGATATAAAATAACATATTTACAGCGCTTACATGTCAAATCGGATATAAAATACAGTCTCTACAGCGCTTACATGTCAAATCGGCGGTAACATATATATGGGGGCTATATCTAAATCTGAACCGATTGTCTCCAATTTTGGCAGTATCTCTTCATGTAGAAGGAAACCTCTTTTTGCCGAAGTTCGCACTGATCGGATATAAAATAACATTTTTAGAGCGCTTACACTTCAAATCGGGGGTAACGTATATATGGGGGCTATATGTAAATCTGAACCGATTTCTTCCAAATTTAACAGTGTTTATTCAACTAATAGGAAACCTCTTTCTGCCGAATTTCATACTGATCGGATATAAAATACAGTTTTTACAGCGCTTACATGTCAAATCGGGGGTAACGTATATATGGGGGCTATATCTAAATCAGAACCGATTTCTTCCAAATTTAACAGTTCATATTATAAGAAACCCCTTTCTGCCGAATTTCATACTGATCGGATATAAAATAACATTTTTAGAGCGCTTACACTTCAAATCGGGGGTAACGCATATATGGGGGCTATATGTAAATCTGAACCGATTTCTTCCAAATTTAACAGTGTTCATTCATATAATAAGAAACCTCTTTCTGCCGAATTTCAGACCAATCGGATATAAAATAAAGTTCTTACAGCGCTTACATGTCAAATCTGGGCTAACATATATATGGGGGGCTATATCTAAATCTGAACCGATTTTAACCAAATTCAATAGGGATCGTCCTTGGGCCAAGTAAAATATATGTGTAAAGTTTTGTCGAGATCGGACCATAATTGCGACCTGTACTTTGATTACAAGAATATATGCACAGACAGACAGACGGACAGACGGACAGACGGACAGACGAACAGACGAACAGACAGACAGACGGACATAGCTAAATCAACTCAGAAAGTGATTCTAAGTCGATCGGTATAATAAACGATGGGTCTATTTATTCTCCTTTTGGGTGTTACAAACAAATGCACAAAGTTATAATACCCTGTACCACAGTGTGGTGTAGGGTATACAAATCGAAAAATTACACATAGGAGATTTCGTCGGCGCACAGACTATATGTATGGGTCTATATCGGATTGTAAACAGATTTCTTTCAAATTCGAACTGTTGGTTTTTGAACTACTTTCTGCCATATTTCCTAATTAATATTCAGTTTCAATAGGGATAGCCTTTACTGTCACATTTCGTACCAATCAGTGTATAATTACGACCTGTAATTTGACAAGAATGTTATAGTATGATATACCGAGTATAGTAAACGAAATTCGAAAAGAAAAATTATTTTATAAAGTCTTTCTATGAAGCCTGTCCCTAAACCAATATAAATACCCTACAATTATGTTGATAATTAAATTTTTTACGTGAGCACATTTGACGTCTCCTGATCTCCTGACCAAAATTTAGATTCCTTTTTGAAAGGACTTTTTTGATTTTTCTCGAAAAAAGGCCCAAATTGACCCACTAAGAGGGAAGCTAGGGGGTAAAGATCTGACACATAAATAATCCTCATAAAATTTTACTATATAACTCTGACAATGAGAAATCTATCAGACATTAACTTACATAATTTTTTCAATATGTAAATGTTTTTTTAAAAAAAAATTTTTAATGTTTTTGTAAAAAATTTTATGGACATTTTAATTTTTGATAACATTATAAAAATGAGTTTTTGTGTTTTACGAAATTTGTAATTGCTATCGAACGGCAGAACCGATTTTTGCAAAGTTTACTCTGTTTTAAAGAGGATACAATGCGCCATTCTATGTAGAATTTTTTTGGAAATTTTTTTAAAAAAGTTTTTTTGTAAAAATCCCTTTGTAGAAAAAATTGATCCCGCCTCGATTTTCTACAAATTTTTACAGAATATTCGTCGCATTCTCACAAATCCAGAACAGTAAAAAAATTTGGGAGACTTAATATTTGTAAAAAAAAGGGGAAATAATACGACCGTTTCTTAACCAAACAAGCGATTGCGACCAAACTTGGCATGGTAGATGAAGAGGTGTTAGAGAAGTTAAGTTTTATATTTGGGCCCCCTATATCAGACATCCGCGGAGTTGGAGGGCACGAACAAAATAAGACCATTCCGAAGAAAATCGATGGATAATTGAAAAAGTTATAGGTAATTTAGTAAGTTTTCATTCATATACATAATATTCGGTTATGTAGCATAGAGGTTAAAATAACTTCGGTATAATGTTTTGATATCATTAGTGGGGGTGAAAACGTTGGTTTGATTTGCGAAATTATCTACACCTCTTTAAGTTATGCCTCTATTTGCTTAATATTGGTCTTATTTTATTTCAGACTTTACGATAAAGTAATAAAAAAAGATTTTATTTTAAAAATGTTATTTTTTTTTCAAAAAATATAGTTTTTCGCAATTATGGCAAGACATCGTCGTAACCGCTGAACGGATAAAAAACGATATTAGAAGAAAATGAAGGCTACTTTATTTTAATCATTTAACCAATTCGGATAAGTGGTTCTCGATTTTTGCTAAAATATATGGTTCAAATTCTCTATAATATATATTATATTCAATAATGGTTTATCGCAAGAACTACAGCCAACACAAAGAAACCACCTTATAAGCTGAGATGTGTATTAACCCATGTATCAAAATCGATTGCAAAACCTTGCGTAGCACCAAAAATATTTTGAGCTGTGTTAATAATATTGAAGAAAAGGTATCAGATATTAAAAATACCTCTTCTTTGCCTTTTTCAATTAAAAAGTAAGAAGGAAAAGTATATAAGCAAAAAATACCGGAAATTCCCGCACAGATTTCCCGGGTTTGTTGGATGGAAAATTATGACTTTTCCCGGGATCATGTTCCCGGGAAAAAAACTCTATTCTCACTCCTTTGACAAAATCAGTGTCCTTTTCCGCGGCTTTCGTATTGCAACGTAGATACCATTTCGCGCAATACGATGAACCAGATCGATTGAAGACATTTATTCCAAATTACAACGAAAGATAATGAATGGGTTAAAGTACAATCAAAGGTAAATATAATCTCGATATTTCGGTTCCGACATATTGCCAGACTTGACTCATCTCAGAGGATATGACTGGAAGATACTGAAGAAATACGTGTCTAGTACAGGCCGAACCACTGGCTTAAGTGTGCAGGGTGGCTGATGAAAGCTGCTACCAAAAAAAATCAATAACTTTTTTTCTATTTAATGATTCTGGTTAATTTTTTTTTATTTTGCAGATTGATTTTTAGATTTAACATAATTGAATAACTGGGACACTGAAACAAGAATTTGGATTGTCCGCCGCTATTACGCACTGAAGTCCGTAGTCCGTAAGCAGACAGTCATTGCAGTCAATTATGCACAAAGATTTGGAGTTATTCCCATATAAAATTCAAATGGCCAACAATTGGCCGATTCGCTTGGAATTTTGCCAGAAGATGCTTCAAATGGTGGAAGAGGACGGAAACATGTTGAGCTGTCTTTTCATGTCTGACGAGGCCCATTTCGATTTAAACGGCAACATAAACAAACAAAATTGTCGAATATGGAGTGCTTCCAACCCACAGATACTCCATGAGACGGAATTGCATCCACTTCGTGTCACAGTGTGGTGTGCAGTTTCATCGCGCTGCATTGTCGGGCCTTACTTCTTCGAAGAAAACGGTCACACTGTTACTGAAGGCCGTTACTTGAGCATGTTGAGAGAGTTTTTCTATCCAGAATTACGCCCAATGAGAATTTCTTTCAACTCTGTGTGGTTTCAGCAAGATGGTGCAACTCCTCACATAGCCCGGCCTGTTATGACAGAATTGCGGCGAAAATTTCCCAATAAGCTGATATCCAGAAACTCCACATTCCAGAAACTCCACTGGACCTGACTTTTTCTTGTGGGGTTATTGCAAACAGGAAGTCTACAAAGCAAAACCAACAAATTTGAATGAACTAAAGCAATCCATTTGAGAAACAATTGCGGCTATTCCCGTCTCAACTCTCCAAGCAGTAATGACCAACTTTTTGGTAAGATGCCGCACATGCATCAACGAGCAGGGGGGGCATTTAATTTCCATTATTTTTAAAACTAATTAAGCTGTATTTAATTAAATTTAATGAGCTTTAACATGAATAAAAGAAAACGGAATGCCATACATTGAAAAAAAAGTTATTTGAGTTTCTTAATGTAGCAATATTCATCAGCCACCCTGTATGTCCATGGACATGAGACGTTTAAACGTCTCCTCTATTCAACCTAACTTAACCTAGCCTATGGTAAACTGTCAATCTCAGGCCTTCACTTAGGGATTATATAAGAATTGTTTCATTTAATATTGCCAGAACTATTTGCACGAGAAATTGACTTTAATAGTACACATTTTTAATCTAGTTCGAATACAAAATCCACGCCAGTTTGACTTGTTGGTGCCTGTGAAACCACCGATCGAGCTAAATTTGGCATTTGCGTATAACTTTAAGTAGAACTATGGATAGTGGACCCCTAAATTCCAATTTTTTCAAAATTTTTCTTTAAAATTCCCATTTTCTTGGATGGTGTCTTTAATATTTGAACCATAATTTTTGAAACATGTCCCCGATAACACTTACTACTGATATACTTAAAATTAAAGGAATTATGAGGACTACAAATGTTAATAATGACACTTTCACGTGGAAACACAAATTTAGTAACTGTCGTTAAGGTAATTAGAATTGGCACCAAAAAAAACATAAAAAGTAGACAACAATTAGCAAACAATTTGTTTGTTCCAATTTTTTGAAACTAGACTTCTAACGAAGAAAACAATGCATATTTGAAGAATTAACCGATTGACTTCAAATTTTGTATGTTTCAATATTTTTTTTTATCTCAGACTAAGGTCAAAGATGGACTATGTTGGTCCACTCCTTCGAGTACCTCACCCACAAAGGGTCAAAATTTAGTGAAAGAATATTTATTATAACGAATATTCTTCTATTATGAATCTTTGACCATTCCACACATAGTATTCGTTTTTTGGTCGCTATCATCTTGAGAAAAATGGGCGAAGTTGTCACGGCGCCCATACAAATGGACTATTTTGCACAAAAAGTTAACGGCTTATAACTTTGATTCCAGTCCATATAAATACTTGAAATTTTGTGGAGTGTAATGCTTTTACAGTATCTACAATCCCGTGCACAAAAAGGTAACGGCTTATAATAGCTTTGATTCCAGCCCATTCAAATACTTACAATTTTCTGGAGTGTAATGCCTTTACAGTACCTATAGTCACGTGCAAAATGGGCGATACTACCACGCCCCTTTTGGTACCTCCCATACAAATGGACCATTTTGCACAAAAAGTAAACGGCTTATAACATGGTACAAATACCTGAAATTTTGTTCAGTGTAACATTTGTATAGTACCCATAGTATATTACAAAATGGGCGTTATTGCCACGGCCCTTTTCGTACCTCCCAAACATAATTTCCGAAATAAGAAAAATTATTTTTTTAATTTCCCTATTTTTGCAATATGGGTCTTAATTTATACATTAATCCATATATATTTTGCAAATAGGCATTGTTTTCTTCCTTAGGATGATAGCTTCCAAGAAATGGAAAAAACAATTTTTTGGCGATTTTTTTTTTTCATTTTAAATAGATTTTTTCTTGCCAGCAAAAAACGATTTTTTGATAAATATCAAATTTTCTCTAACTGTTTTAACGACAGTTGCTAAACTTCTGTTTCTACGTAAAGGTAAATTCCTCAAAAATTGGATTTTTAGAAAAAAAAAATAAAAAAAAAATTTATCATAAAAAAATTTTGTTGTGGCTTCATAAAATGGTATGCATCAATCTGTTAAAAAAAAAGTTTTTAGGTCTAGGACACAAAAATTTTTTTGTTGCACAAAGTGGATAGACGTAGGAAACAAAAGAATTTTTTTGTTGCACAGACTGGACTGACGTTCTTAGTCTGGTTCTCTATCTCGATCGAACTCATTCATTCTCCTTCTAAGCGAATGAAAATCAATTTGGGTTTCACTAAATGCGAAAGTCAACGCACACAAGTCAACATGTAAGCGTTTTCACACAAATTTGGGTTTCTCCGTCTCGAGCGAAATGCCATCTGTACGAATGAAACGTCAAATTCAGTCACTTGATGTTTTATGTGTGACTCAAAGAAGAAATACATTTTATTGATTGTCGCCTACTTCAAAAAGTGGAAAAACTTACAGAAAACAAATGCTAAGTAGATACAAATGTATCATAATTATATTAATATATTAGCGGTTTTCTTAAAGAAACCAAGAAATCACCCAAGACTACAATCATTTGGTTGATGTTTTGGGTGATTTCTTGTTTTGGTTGTGGCCATCGCTACGCCTACTACGAATTTGCAAAAATTTATGATTTTTTGGCAGGAAGTTGCGAAATTGTTTATCTGGCAATTATATTATTTTCCAATTCGTAACTTGCTTACATTGTAGACGTAGGGCTAGGCGAACGAACCTTAGAGAAACCAAATTTCAGACGAAAGTGAGTGACTGGTTTTCTTTCGCTTATGTTTTCGTTCGAGATAGAGAAACATGGTATGTATCTTTCGGAATAAGGTTAGGTTTTTAAATATCCCCAATACAAACAGTACCAGACGATTTTATTTATTGACTCTACACAATAAGATTTTTTAATAGCTTATAACTTTAATATCAAGTGAAAATAAATGTTCAACACAAGAAGGACGCATTTTTCAAGTTTATTCTGGCATTCCACTTAATTAGCCAAACTCATAGGAACATTATGTACCCCAACCTATGTCGCAATCATTCAAATATCATTGTATTCTGCATTTTAAAATAATTTTCCATAAAATTAACAACATTTTCCCACTCTTCTAGAACCTCCCTCACACAATGTATTCGGTTAACTCGACTGAGATATTTTTACTTATTCTTTTATTATTCCATCTGAAATGGAATAATATATGTAAATTCAAATGTAGATAATATTTAACATCTAATTGAGTTTTATTAAAATAACACTACTTTGTCGCACTAAACATTAAATTATACTCTAAACGAGATCTATTTCGTGAAATAGGTGTTCTTTGTATTAATAAACATTCTAGCATGTCACTTATTCTCAGGAAGGAATCGCTTAATTTTCCGTAAAGTCTACATTCAATAAAAATCAATGACTACCCAATATGTTGCAGCAGAACTTGATAGAGTACTTAATGTCACGGGGGCATGTCGAACATCGAAGTGCCTTTTTGCCAAATCGTACGCACATATGTATGTTTTTGCAAAACTTCACATCATAATTAAATCATATTAATCATCCTATAAGGATTCTTTATTTTACTTGTCACAACTATAATCTCAAGTAGGAAATAAATTCCTATCCGAGCACAGATATTACTCCACCCCATAATACATATTTACGATGGATCAAGTAGTACTTTGAGTTTAAGAAGATTATGATTGTAGTGTCATCGACTACTAATCAATGAGATGATGTGGACAACACCACTTCATCACTGTCATTGGGATTTTATTCTTCTGGTCACTTGTGACCCCATAAGTCGTTAATTGTTTAGTATGAGAAATGATTGAGTTTAGTGTAGACTTATACTCGTATATGTGTTTTGAGATATGAATTTAATAGGATTTTCAATAAGTAATTGAAAAATGTTCGCAACATTGGAAAAGATAAGGAAAGATAATAAATGGTAATATAACAAACATTACCGGATTTTGGGTTAGAACAAATGTAAAGGAAATGTTCCTTGGCAATGCAACAACCAATTTTGTCAGAAGTATGTCCTGTTCATTCATTTAAATAATAGACATGTTCTCCTTACACCATATCGATTAATTCTATGGAGAGCTGAACAATTTTAAGCGATATTTGTTTCTGACTTAAATTTAAAATTTCTCAAAAAATAAAACATGTTGGTACGAGATATAAGTGTTTCTTTGTTTTTAAAAAAGCAATTTATATATGTTTTGTTTTATACATATAATTGTTAACGGAAACGGAGAAAAATAAGTAAATCAACCGGTAATAGTAAATCAAAATCTAGACGAAAAGGGTTTTTGTAGTTGATCTTGTTTATTGACAAAATGCAAATTTTCTGTAGAAAATGTGGCAAAATATGTATTATGTATATATAAAAATAAAGAATAACTTTGCCAAAATAAAAACAAGTAAAGAAAGACAGAAAGTCGGGCAGGGCCTACTATATAACACTCTACACCTGCCAAACAATGTGAAAATAATTTGGAATAATTGGTTTTGTTTCAGTTAACAAAATACTTAGCTCCATCTCCTCATCAAGGCTTATTCTAAGGAGGAGTTGAAAATGATAAAATGCGCAGTTTTCTTTCATAGATTACGAATCGCAACAAATAGATGGAACTAAACATAATCTAAACATATTTTCATCAACTTGGTTCAAAAGCCTTATTTTTTGCAAAATTATATAAATATCGGACGTAAAATACAGTTTCAATAGCGCTTAGATTCTGGCATAACTAAAAATTTAATATTTTTAAGGTTGACATACAGAAATGTCGCCGGCACTCGTAGCAAACGGATGTTTATCGCAGAGCGAATAGTTTTTAACCTATAACGCAGTACCTATTCACCTACTTACTAAGCAACCACGAGGTTTGTTGTTCTTAAAGCGTAGGCTGAATTGGATGCATTGGTCTCTGGACAGAAATTTCTGAGTTTAGTCAGGACGTACCTATTACGGGTTAATACTGGTTATGGGGGTGTCTCTCCCAAAAATTCATGATTAAACCAAAAGAAGATAAAGGAGATTACGGCGCGGAAAAGAGAAAACCCAGTGTCAGCGACAAGCGTTGATTCACTTACGAATTATGGGTCGTCGTTATCGAATAAACGTGAGCACGCAACTTGTACGAGCGTTGGTGCCTTGGATCCCGTAGTCGAAAATGAAACAAGAGCACATCCAGCCGCAGGTAAAACAAAATACAAGACAGATGAAGCAGAAACCAGCTGGGGCTATAAGCAAACCCAGCCTTTAAAAGCCAGTGGCGACTCTGAATCATCAAATGAAAACAATATCACTATTGTTGCTAACTCAAAAAGACTATCAGGGGCACGAAGAATGAAACTGAATAAGTTGAACCGACAGAACCAAATACGAGATGAATCTGAACAATCTATCTGCAACACACACATGGAGGCCACTAAAAGAGACAGGTCTCACGAAGAACATAGCGCTGTGAAAGCGAAGAAAGGGGCTCGCTAGCTAAGAAAAAAAATGAAGTCTCTAGTCGGGGTCCTACGATCGTGGGCGCTAAAGTTAATCCAAGTTAAACCAAATCATCCGTTAACCATGAGACTTTAAACAAAAAGACTCTACAGACACGGAAAACTCAATTGGCCATTAAGAAGCGTAAGAAGCCACCTTCTAATTCTAAAATAGCTAAACAACATTTCCTAGACGATCTATGCTATGCCATAATTGATAGCAGTAGTGCATTTGGCAAAATCCCCGAAGACCAAAAGAGTAACTTACGTCCTCGAATCTAATGATGAACCATCAATCGAAGTAATGAGACGCAAGTTTGTGAGGGGTGTTTTGATGCTAACGCTGATAGCACAACGTTGCGCAGGTGTCCACGTAAAAATTGTGGATAGCTTTCGCAAGGCTTCCGAAAAGGATACGGCGCAAAGCTGAAATTAGTAAGGAAAAGCGACATTCCTGAACACATAAAAACGACTCTATATGTCAAGGGATGTCCCAGTAAGTTCTCATCAGACTTGGCGTCATTGGCAAACAGAATTCAAAACTTTCCATGAGAAAGTGGGAAGACTTCTTTAGGAAGGAAGATAACGAAGGTACTCTCCTAGTGTTGGGCATAGACCCATAATCCAAGAACAATCTTGTCATAGCGAAGGGCATAGCGTACTTCTTGATCTGGACAGTCTTTTTAAAAATTGGTAAGATCCCGATTGGCAGGACAGATGAATCGAGTCCAAATGTACTGTCTGAAGAGGCAAACACTGGTAGTGAACGAATGGATTAAACCATGTGAACTATAACCTTTTCTACGCTAACACAGGTACTCGTCCAAGGAGTTGTATTTTGTGCCATAAAAACTTATGTTTTATTTTCTCTCCAGAGTTGTCAACATCGGACGCAACGGTGCTGAGGACATTCGATGCGCCGACATTGCCACCTGGTGAGGGAATTGCAACGTCTGGTGAGGGAATCCAAACACACAAGTAATGAGTTATTAGCTGGGTGTGACGCCAACTCCCATAATATCGCTTGGGGTAGTACTAACACCAATAAAAAGGGACACGCCCGTGGCAACTTCACCCATTTTATCGAGGTGATAGTGACGAATAAAATAATACAATTTGTGGAATTTCAGAAGATTCTAACAAGTAGTATAGATGTTATTAAAGAATCAATATTTCACTAAATGTTAAACCTTTGTGTGGGAGTACCAGAAGGAGTGAACCAATATGGCCCATCTTCGAACTTAGCCGGTGATTAGGACATACACTTAAACCAGTGGTTCGGCCTGTTGTGCGCTCCTTATTTATGATCTTTTTATACTTCACGAGTTGCAGAAAATCGGTACTAGACACGAATTGTTTCAGTATCTTTCGGTCATATCGTCTGAGACGAGTCAAGTCTGGTAATTTGTCGGACGCGAAATATTGGGATCTTGCATGTCTGAAAGCCGGGCAGTGACACAGAAAATGTTCCATCGTTTCGATGTTTTCCCTGCATGCCCTGAATTTGTCGTTGCTAGTCCTGCTAGTCCTATGCGATGAAGATGTGCGTGTAAGCTTGAGTGTCCCGTTAGAACACTCATCATCTTACTAATCTCGATCTTGTTTAGTTTCAGAAAACTTCTTGTTTTCTTTTCATTTGTATCTTTTCAGTTGATCCTACTGTTGCGCTATTCCACACAGTTTTGTTGGCCGTCACTACCCAGTGCTTTAACTCATCCTTCGTGGCTTCGAAAGGTTCCCAATTTTCCAAAGCTCTATGCCCTTTGAAGCCAAACTGTTTGACCGTTCATTTCCAATCACTCCGTTGTGTCCTGGCATCCAGCAAATACGCAATTGACCATTTATCGCTCTTTAACAGTCAAACACAGTTCTGTATTTGATCCTTTCCGAATTACTGAGCCAGTTCGCACACTCCGTGATTGCTTGAACTTCTGCTTGAAATACCGTGTTGTGGTCAGGGATGCGGAAGTGATGTTCGACTTCTGGCGCATCAATAAAAGGTCCCAGACCCGTCGTTCCTTCTAGCTTGGACCCATCCGTGTTGCAGCTGGTTCCCACTAGCACATGGGCCAGTTTTCCTTTTTCTCAGGAGCGTCTGTCTGGCACAAACGAATCACAGGTAGCTGCAAGCCGCACTTCATGAATGTGGTTGGAGATTTCTGGTGTTTGAATGTGACCAACTAGAGATTCAAAAATGTTATGATGATACGACTTGTGGTCACGATTTAGCCATTCACCCATCACTTGTAGACTTCTTGGTGGGAGGGCTGCCTCATACTTTATACGGATGTCTATTGCTTGGATGTGCAGTATAGTCTCCAAAGCTCTTGTTGGTGCCCCGGTTATGCCTAGACAGCACATACGTTGAATTTTTTGCAAAGGTATTACGTTGCACTTATTGTCCATTGATGTCCACTACTTCTTGGTAGGTTCTTATTTGTATACGATAGATAAGGTACGTCTGATAGACGTGCGCTTTTTGTATTTTCTCTCTTTCTCCACATAGTGTGCGGATCATTTACTCCCGCTCAGTTATCTCAGTTGTTAGCTACAGCATGTCGGTGGAGGTTGTTTTTGTGTGGTTAGTTGGATGTTTTCTAAGAAATTAACAAAACGTGCGTCTGAGAGACGTATCGTTATCTTTTGTATGACTTTTTTTAGATTTATATATCATAATTGTATTTTGTGTTCCAGTGAACGTTAAATGTTTTTAACTATTTATTGTGAAATTTGTTATAAAAAATGGCCTATAAACGCGGTTTAGAAGACACAGAAATTGCTGCGCAATTGCAAAACATTTTATACAACTCAAATTTGTTTAATAATGTATGCGAATCAGAAAATGAAATGCTGGAGGATAATGTCCAAAGTGATGTAGAAGATGAGCGTATTTATTGTCATAGCGTGATTTCTAACAGCAAAAGGCCCTTAAGTCGTAAGGCTTATATGAAGGAACTATCGAGGTCCTTCGCAACCCCTTGGATGACTGAAAGTTTAGAAAATCCTACTTTGTCCATAACGTTACGATCTAAAATCCAAAACGCCATATCTGACGAAGACAAGAATGAATGGGTAGATTTTGGAGACCAGCCTGTCCCGAAAAGGAGTAGATACTGCGGCTTGTGCTCTTCAAAAATTCGAAGTATTTCACAAATGGTATGTGTCAAATGTGATACATATTTATTTGGAGACCACAAACATTTTGTGTGCAACTCATGCTTAGAATGCGGTATAATCAAATACTTAGAAAACATCCTTTCAGTTTTTAAAACTGAATTGATGTTTTTAAAACAGAATTGAAGTCCTACTTAATTTTTTATGGCAACTGCAATTTTTCTTTTAATTACATTTTAAGATATATTTTTCTTAAAAGATGATTCTATGTTCTAGACAAATTAATAAATAAATTATCTCATATGCAAAATTTTGAATATTCCTTCCAGCAATGTCCTTATAAAGAGGTACTCGTCCATACGTCGCTCAGACGAATCGTTTTCTTTTGAGTACAAAAAAAAATTTGCAAGCAGGGATAATCACGCTCGTGTAAAGCCAGTGAGTCATATTTGGACGTAGTCCCCATTTTGAACCTATAGCTCTTCTGCACAAAGACCAACATCTATGGGCCTCTTTCTTCAAGATGATCTTTCCAGTACAGTTTCTGATCCAAGATTACTCCCAAGTATTTTACCTTTTTAGTTATAGCAATTGTGTTATTCAGGAATCGAAGCCGGGTAAAACGTTGGATCTTCGCTTTGCTTGTAAATATACATTTTTTCTGTTTTGTCTGGGTTAACATTTAATCCCCTTGAAGAGAAGAGGCGATAAAATGCCCCCTGAGGTATACCACGATTTACCTTGTCTCTAATTTTCACGACATATGACCCACAAATAATCCACCTATTTCTTAGCATATTGTTGATCCAGTTTTTCAGCGCCCGGTCAACCTGAAACTCGTCTAAGGACTGGATAAGTGTATCGGTCTGCACATTGTTAAATGTGTCCTCAATATCTATGCAAACAGCAAGTATATACATTTCTTTACTGAAGGACTCTTCTATGTGGTGCAATACCCCATGCAATACCCCATTCATGACCTTGTTTTTATGAAATTTAGCCTGTCATTAGCTATTTTACTTTTGACCATGACATCAATTATTCGCTCCATTGTTTTAACAGAAACAAATTAGGCTAATGGGTCCATATGCCAGGCCAGGCTTGGGTATGAAGACCATTCTTTATTCCAAATTGTTGGGGTATATGCATGAGTTAGACAAGCAGTAAAAGCTCCCGCCAGAAGAGTTAATATCATATGTACCTCGTTCTGAAGAAGCGAAGGAAATATTCTGTCCAGTTCCGCAGCCTTGAAGGGAGAGAAGCTTTTTATTGCTTCTTTAACCATAACATTTTTTATATTCGTAATAAGAATTTGATGCAATACATTTTCTTTATGTAACTGTACCTCGTTGGCCCAGCATTACCATCTTTGGATCTCGACAGACCAAACAAAACAAAACCAAATCGATCATATCGTCAAAACCTGGCGTAACTGTCTGCTAGTCGTCTGCAACAAAAGGGGCGCTGACTGACGCTGAGTAGCGACCATCGCTGAGTAGCGACCATCATTTGGTTATTGCCACAATTAGGATAAAAGTGCTCGAAATTAAAAACTCCACTACAAAGAAGATTCAATACAGGCAAATTAAGCCAACCGGCATATTATAGAGATGTGTTGACACCCTACTAGCAGCCTTAGAACCCTACGACCACGATACAAGGGCAGACTGGTCAACGATAAAGGACAACTTTGTGAACACTGCGAATGATAGCATTGGCTACAGAAACTACGAGCGGAAATAATGGATCTCAGATGAAACATGGGACGTGATATTAAAGAGGAAGAACTGTAAGGCTGACCTCAACAAGTCGACAACTCGAAACGAGAAGAGAAGTACACAACAGGAATATACCCGCATAGACACTGACATTAAGCGCAGCGCCAGACGTGACAAATGTCGCTGGATCGAGGACCTTGCGAAAGAAGCCCAGTTAGCTTCAGAGACACACACAGACGTCGTGATCTGTACATGATAAAAAAACAACTGGGAAAGAAAAGGTTTGCATCCACCAAAACACTAAAAGTCAAAAATGGATGTTACATCGAAGACCGATCAACTGGATATATGGACCCAATACTACACGAAATTGCTGAATCCCATCCCAACGCAAAATTCACCCACATGCCACTGTCCCCAGCACAAATCATACGCCCCATTATAGACGAGTTCTGAAACTGCAACAATCTCAGCGACGAATTGAAAAAAGGGCTTATCATAAAAATTCCTAAGAAAGGGGACCTTACGGAATGTGAAAACTGGAGGGGAATTACGTTGCTCAGCATGATAAACAAAGTGAAAGTGTCCCTGTACGGATGTGAATCATGGAATTCAATTTTCATTAACCGATGCCTTCGTCGAATTCTAATAATACTCTGGCCAAATACAATCAACAATTCTCAGCTCTGGTCACAAACTGGCCAAACCCAAGTCGAAACAGAGACATGAAGACGAAAATGGAGATGGATTGGACATGCCCTGCGAGCGCCATACAGTGGAATCCTCAAGGCAGCCGTAGAAGAGGTCGCCCAAGTCACACCTGGCGACGGCAGCTTGATATAGAAGCAGTTAAAATAAACAAGTCGTGGAACGAGCTGAAACCGTTAGCATCAGGCCGGAAAGAATTGAACGCAATCGTTGAGGCCCTATGCTCCTCATAGGAACAACAGGAATCTATATATTGCTTTTAGCAAATTATATATACCCTCCTCTCTAAGGTGAGGGGATACAAATTACGTTATCAGAACTTGGACATGCCACTGCCCTATTTTTAAAAAAATAAGTTTAACAAAATTGACTATAAAGCGGAAATGGATGTAGATTTAAAACCAGTAAGAAAAGGCAGAAAGTCGGGCGGGGCCGACTATATAATACCCTACACCTCCCTAACAATGCGATAAAGGTCATTGCGATAATAATTTGGAATAATTGGTAAGTAGGCAGGAACATATTATCTAATTCTGAGCCGATAATCGCTAAATTAAGCAATATTCGTTCCTAAATTGAGAAACATTTTTCCGGAAAATATTAATGATCGGAAGTAAAGTACAACTTCTATAGCGCGTTGAGACCACATCAGGAGGAACATATATATGGAGGTTATATATAAATCTGGACCGATTTTCCATGAATACTCATTCATGTAAAAAGACCTCTTTCTGTAGAATTTCGTACTGATCGGATATAAAATACAGGCTCTACAGCGCTGACATGTCAAATCGGTGGTAACATATATATAGGGGCTATATCTAAATCTGAACCGATTTTCTCCGAATTTGGCATTATTCCTTCGAGTAATAAGGAACCTCTTTTTGCCGAATTTCGCACTGATCGGATATAAAATAACATTTTTACAGCGCTTACATGTCAAATCGGGGGTAACATATATATGGGGGATATATCTAAATCTGAACCGATTTTTTCCAAATTTAAAAGTGTTTATTCATATAATAGGAAACCTCTTTTAGCCAAACTTCATACTGATCGGATATAAAATACAGTTTTTACAGCACTTACATGTCAAATCGGGGGTAACATATATATGGGGGCTATATCCAAATCTGAACCGATTTTCTCCGAATTTGGCAGTATTCCTTCATGTAATAAGAAACCTCTTTCTGCCGAATTTCACACTGATCGGATATAACATAAATTTTTTAAGGCGCTTACATGTGAAATCGTGGGTAACGTATATGTGGGGGCTACATCTAAATCTGAACCGATTTCTTTCAAATTTAACAGTGTTCATTCATATAATAAGAGACCTCTTGCTGCTGAATTTCATACTGATCGGATATAAAATAAAGTTTTTACAGCGCTTACATGTCAAATCGGGGCTAACATATATATGGGGGCTATATCCAAATCTGAACCGATTTTAACCAAATTAAATAGGGATCGTCCTTGGGCCAAAAAATAGATATGTGTAAAGTTTCGTCAAGATCGGGCCATAATTGCGACTGTACTTTGATTACAAGAATACATCTACAGACAGACAGACGGACATAGCTAAATCGACTCAGAAAGTGATTACAAGTCGATCGGTATAATAAACAATGGATCTTTTGGGTGTTACAAAGGAGGGTTGAACTTAAATCAAAACTTTTCATGACATTATTTCTGTATACCAATAAACGACTTACAGGAGTAACTCCTTGAAATTTCGTTTTATTTGAATTTAGCTCACGAAAATGAATATGAACTTGGCTAATTCGTGCTGCATACGAAGATATATATCATTGTCTACATATGTACGTATACAAATTTATTTACTATTGCCATGTATAAACTCTTGAGAATGAACTATGCATGTGATTGTTATTTAGCTCACGTTTAAGTTGTTCTAAATACTCGCATGTTACGGGTGCACCTCGGACCGGATGTCCGTCCATATGTCCGTCTGGTTGACTAATGATAAAAGTAAACCAAACTATTGTTCTTGGTGGTGGTTAAGCTATTTCAGCTCAAGTATGAGTACGAGTTTTGTATATTTGAATGAATATATTGTTGTTAAACAAAACAATTACCGTAAAGAATTTAAATTAAATGCACGAGAAAGAAGAATCACTGATGTGAACCACAAAACCGAGGGTACAGACATTTCGATGTGAAACTAGAAAAACGGTAGAACAATTTTGAATTGCTATGTTTCACATCTACAGAGCGAAAGCATGTTCAGCAACATCTGACCGCAATAAGAAACGGGGATAAATTGCAAAAATATCTCCGTAAGGATGCCGGAACGTTTTTTCAGCAGAAAAAAACTAAACTGGCCTTTAAAGCCATCAGACTTTTTACAAATAGAATAATTTTCTGAGCAAATGTAATGCTGGAATGGTATGTATAAAAAATATTCGAAATAGCCAAAATGTTCCTCTTTAATTTGACATCTATATCGATATCATAAGGTGCGAATAAGTATTTAAAATATTTTTTGAAAAATTGTATCCTTTGAAACTCTGAAGTCCGTTTAAATGTCAACAGGACCAGGAAATAAAAAACTGAATGTACCAATTAACTCCATTTTGCCTATAGTTTGAGACGTATCGGTTTTACTGAATCGACTTTTTTTTTAAATTGTCGGACGGTGTTATATGATTTGGCAGAGAGGAATTTCTTGACACAGAAACGAAGATTGCCAATTTTGAAGAAAATCGGTTCAAATTTATCTATTGCCCCTATATATATTTAGTACGTCCGATTTAGCTTCTAAACGGTATATAGATCGTATTTCGCATCTGAGCATTACAAAATTTGGCATAAAAAAAGTTCATTGGTTCATGAATGAACACTGTCAAAGTTGAAATAAATCGGTTCAAATTCTGATTGGGCGACTTCGTCCATTTTTCTCGAGGTGATAGTGACTAATAAACTAGTACTATGTGTAGAATTTCAGGGGATAGTATAGCAGTTATTAAATAATCAATATTTCACTAAATATTTACCCTTTGTGGGGGAGGTACTAGAAGGATTGGCCCAATATGGCCCATCCTCGAACTTAGCCGGAGATAGAAGAAAATATTACCACGTACCAAATATAAAGTCAATCGGTTACTCATTTTGAGAGTTATCGTGCGCACCAGCCAGCAGACAGACAGACGGACGGACAGACATTGCTCATTCGACTTAAAATGACCCAAAACGAATATCCGCCAAACATACTTAGAGTCTTAGGTCACTCCTTCGATGTGTTACACTTTTGGCTCGTAGCAAATGATATATACCCTCCTCTCTAAGGTGAGGGGATAATTATTGTTTAGGGATTTCTCCTGATTTTTCGAATTTCAGTTTAAATTTTTCCTTATACCTCGCTGTAAGCTATACCTTACAATTAAAAATGCCAGTGTCATAACTAACGTAGGGATATCCAGGGGAATTCCAAAGCCGATGAACTTGCGAAGAAAGACACTACATTACAAATTCTCGAAGTGCGCCACATATTTACATGCAAACTTTGGCTTAGGTAAGGGGCACCTCCAACGAAAGATGCAACGAATCGGACAGAATAGCTAGGCAAAACAGGCCTAGATATGACCTGAGAAGTTCAACATATCGACTTACGTTAGACCATAGACAAGTTTAGGTCCCTTGTGTTACCACGGGCTAAAATGCCCCTCATCGAAATCAACCTGTTTAATATACAAATGTATCGATAGTACGAATATCGGTACCGGAAAGATCTGTTAGACTGCCTGTCCAGTCGTCGTTTATTTAAAGTGGGACTGTCGCATAGTAAGTGCTCAATGCTCTCCACTTCTTCCTCATCTCCGCAGCTTCTGCAGAAGTCATTGGAGTCAATACCCAATCTTCTGGGGTGTTCACCGATCAGGCAGTGTCCCGTCAGAACTGATACTAACGTAGACAAATTTTACCTCTCTTGCGCGAGGAGATATTTTTACCTTCTCAGGTCATAACTTGGCCAGATTTGTCTAGGTACCCTACAGGCGACGATTTCTGTCCATTTTTCGTTGGACTGCTTTATTGCCTCTTGCTTGCACGTGGATAGTGGCACACCAATTTATGCAAATTCTTCGAAATTCTTAATGTCGTCCCTTTCCTAGGAAGTTAATCGTTCGCAGTTCCCCGGGATATCCCAGGCACCCATATGAGGTGTATATTAAACTGCTCAGACATCTCCTTAAGAGATCTGCGGCAGTCGAGGGCTGTTTATGAATTTAGGGATGTGGCCTGCAGAGAATTGATGGCAGCCTGGCTATCCGAGTAAATGAGAACGATAGTGTTGCGACTCAGCCACTTGGCGACTTCTCACATTGCCATTATTTCGGCTTGATAGACACTGCAGGTATCTGGTAGTCTGTGAGCTATATCCAAACTAATTTCTGCACAGTGTACTCCGTAGCCAACCTTTTCATTCTGTCAACCCATTCATCTCTGGCTGGTATCATAGTGATATAGTTCCTCTCGAAGGTGTACACCGTTGATATATAGTCCACTCGGTCCGTTACCATAGCCCTATGTACACTTTGATATCCTCATGTGAACGTAGTTCTTGTACCTCCAGATTGATAGGCAGTTTCATCTTAGTGCCGTTCTGATTGCAACTTCTCTCGCCACAATATTAATCGGCAGTATATGGAGAAGGGCTTGTAGAGACGCAGTCACTGTAGTCCTTAAGGCTCCGCTTATGCTCCGGCATGCAGGTCTCTGAACCTTTGATAGTAGGTTGGTGATGGTTAGTTTGTCAGTTGCCGTCTACCATACCTCAATGCCGTGTAACTGTATTTGACGAACTACTCCAATGAACGATTTTAGGAGAGAGGTCACACCGCGACGCTTCAGCCTTTTTGTAGGAATATAAGGCGACGTTGGCCTTCCTTACACGCTCCAGTGCGTTAATTCTGAATAACAGTTTCCTATCTATAATTTTTCCTAAAAATTTTGCACTTTCAGAAAAGACTAGATCTGTACCATTTATCCGAGGTGGAGGGTCCACATGTGGGACATTAATCATCCTAGTAAAGGGAACCAATTCTGTGTTGTTTGGGTTAACGCCCCAAACCGTTTCTTCTAGCCCATCGAGCCAAATTGTTCGGAGCCACCTGTAGGATTCCTCTGAGGACGTTTTCGAATTTGCCACTCACTGCGATTGCCACGTCGTCTTCATAGGCCACGACCTTGCAGCCACAACGTTCTAGATCTCTAACGATTTCATTCACCGCTAGGATCCAAATTAGGGGAGACAGTGCTCCTCCTTGTGGGGTCCCTCTGTTTACAAACCTTGTTTGAGTTGTGGACCCAAGACACGCTGTTATGCGTCATCTGTTGAGCAGGCTAGAGTTTACCTTTAGATGTGACAGTGCCGGATATGAGTGAATGTTGTTAAAAGCTCCTTCAATGTCAAGAAATGCCACCATGGTGAATTCCTTGAAATGTATGAACGATTCTATAGTGCCAGGTCCAGGGTGTCCCTAATGAAATAATCTAAAAGTCTTTCCAGACCTTTCAATAGAAAGGAGGATAGGCTAATGAAGTATTTTGGCCTAGTGTGCGATACCTCTCCCGCTTTGGGTATGAATACCAATTTGGTGTCCCTCCATCGATTAAACATCCCGAAAGCCTGATACCGACTACATAAATTTTCTCCAGCCAGGAGATAATGTACTTTGACATTTTCTGCATTTCTGCAGGAGTGATGCCTGGTCCAGGTGACTTTGAAGGGGACGCTCGCAGTCCACTCACATTTTTGTTGGTCCTGCTGATATTCTGGCTCTGTTGGTGAAATATGTGTCGAGCAGTACATTAAGCGACTGCTCGCTGTGTTTGGTCCAGTTAGTTGCCTCATCCTGCAAATAACACATTGTACAGGGCGAAGCTGATAGTATCTTCCTCAGCCTTGCAGCGTCTTTGCGCCTTCCTAAGCTCCTTCTTATATATCTTGAGTTGATCTTTGTATGTAACCCAATCTATAGCGACCCAAGTAGATTTCGCGCTGTTGAATAGCTTGTTGCAGATGTGGTGATATTCTGGACCAGATTATCCAGAGCGGCTTTGTCATTCGGTTCATACAGAAGTTTAGAGTTGCGGACTTTTTTGCCACTTTGTCTTCCTGATTTTAATTGTAAAGGTCGGTTTATTGCTTTTGCTACAAAGAGTTAGGTTGGTAGTTAGAATAAAGTCAAGTAGCGAATCACCCCTATTGTTTATATCCGTACTACCCCAGATAGTATGATGAGAATTCTTGTCTGCGTCAATAATCAGCTCGAGCTCTTCTACTATTTCGTCGACTACTTCCCTGTAGAGATCTGTCGGTACTACAGCTTCATAAGGGAAGTAACTGGAGACCACCCAATATATACGATTACCTATCTCCAGACTAAACTTAGATCTTTCCTGGGCAAAATACAGATTCTTGAAGTGCCTTCACAGTTGGCCACAAGCAGATTAAAGTTGATTGTCCTGATACCGCCAACCCCTCCTCCTACAACGTAGGGCTCCTGTATCAGGACGATGTCTACTGCACCATCCACCTCACCCACCTTGCTAATTCTTCAATTATGGGTCGGCAAACCAGGATTGGGATCTTTTATTATTTCTAATATGTCAGCCGAGTTGGAGGGCTCATCTGTAACCCAGGTGTAGGCTCTAGGGTGACTAGGGATGCTGTTTTTTCCGACAAAACATCCAACTGGGCGCCCGGCCACACCTCACCCGCTCGACTTAGAGTATATTTATACATACAATGCTACTGATCTGGCATCACCGAAATATAAGAGCTTTACTCTTCCCTTATGCCATCCAGCATCGTTGCAGATTGGTGGTTTGCCCGACATTTCTCTACGGACATCGAGGCAATGAGCCATAATGTATGGTTGCATTTGTCTCTGAAGAAAAATCCATCCTCACTACTTCTGTCTAAAACAGCCATCGATAGACTCTACTTCGCCACTTCATTGGATGGCTTGGAGAGTGTTCTGTTGATGGTGACATTAGGGCCTCTTGCCTTTTTCGAAGGCAGGGGTTCATCAGGTGATCTGATTCTTTTGACTTTATTCGCCGTTAACACAACTGAATTTGTGGCTCTTTCAGCCGACTCATTGGCTATAGAAGCATATACGACGTCCTTAGCCGAAGTAAGTGACTCGGTAAAAGCCGAACCCTCAACAGCCTTCAAGCGAATTTATTTATTTGTGTCTGTATTGGCCCGTAATAAGTACTACGATGTAGACCTTCCGGACTTTGTACAGATTTTTTTTGCTATTGCGTAACACATTTTAACTATCCGCTCTGTAATAAACACGTCCGTTCACTACGACTGTTGAGCAACGACCTTGTCTACGTTAGTATCAGTTCTGATGGGACACTGCCAAAGACTTCTGCAGAAGTTGTGGAGATAAGGAAGAAGTGGAGAGCATTGAGCATTTGCAATGGGACTGTCCCGCTTTGAGTACCGATATTCGAAATATCGATGAATTTGTATATCAAACAGGTTAGTTTCGATGAGGAGCATTTCAGCCCGTGGTAACACTTGGGGCCTAAACTGGTCTATGTGAGCTGGTAAAAAACCTAAACCTAACCTTTATAGATATTAAGGGTGCCTTTAAAAACGTGCACACCGATTCTCAGTATATTTTCAGCTTTGTTGTTTTATATCCATAGTTATAACATTCCGCCCGGCATTCCTTGAAATTAAAACAAAAGAAAAATGCCACCCAAATATATACGCTAGACTGGCTTTTAATAAATCAAACTTGAGAGTCTAAGGCGTACCGCAATCGCCCTCAAACGCAGTGGAACATGGAACATTTTTCGACGCTGTTAAATAGTACTTCATTGTTTAGCGAATCAATGTACGAGTACATATACAAAGTTAAAGATACTTATCCTATTAATTATTAATTAATTAATATTATAAAATCGTTTGTTTGTCTGTTTGTTTGTTTGTTTGTTCCAGCATCACGCCTAAACGGCTGAACCGATTTTCTTGAAACTTGGTGGACAGATAGACAAATGCCTGGGAAGTGCCATAGGCTACTTTGATTTTTGATTTTCCGCCAAGTGATTTTCGACCACTTGATCACAGAGGCTCCTGTTAAAGCTAGGGAGCTGAAACCTTGCACACACATAGACTGGAGTGTTGAATAAACTACTGACTACTCGCTTAATCATATTTCGGCCAGTGGTCAGTTGTAGCGCTATCAAAAACTTGCGTTTTGTTTTTGTCGTCTCGGAATCCTCTTATAAGATACAAAGTTAAAACTTTGTATACATATATGAAGTACTATAAACCGCAAATATATGCGCGAAACATTATTTTGAATCATCTGAATCATCGGTCTTAAAATTTTTAAAGCCTTTTCAAAATATATCGCTCACCACTTACTGTGGTAACCTATCTAACATTGTCAATTCGATCACTTCTCCGACAGTGGTCAGTTTAGCAGTGACCAAATAAATGTCAACACTTTCCGTACTTTAATAGTCCTTTAAGAGCTATAATCCTAATAATTTATGTTTGTATACTGATCTCCAAGGATTGCGATTTTACACCAAGCGACTTTTGACCGCTTGACCATTAAGGTACCTTTAAGAAGTAGGAAGTTTTAAATTTTGGTTTGGTATAGACTTGAGTGTTGTATACCCATCGGACTATTCACATAGTCGTTTTTGACACGTAGTCAGTTGTCGCGCTATCAAAATTTTAAATATTTTTTTGTATTTCAGAAGCGCCTAAAATGATACACAGATAAAATAAGATGTAGTACTATACCCGAGAAATGCAATTTTGAATTCTACGATTGTGGTCAGTTAAGCAATGATCAAAACCATTTGCAATCTTTACTGGATTTCAAGATTCGTTAAGAGTTTTTCATTCTTTCAATACATTAAAAATCCCATAAATTGCACTCTCATAGACATGAGTGTTGTATAAACCACGGGCTACTCACGTAGACATTTTTCGGCCAGTGGTCAGTTATAGCGCTATCAATTGTTTTTGTCTTTTCTGAAGCCTCTTATAGGACACAAAGTTCAAACTTTGTAAATACAATAATTTTGAATTCTCTGACTGTTGTCAGTGAAGAAGTGGCCAAAATAATGTTCACTATTTTACAGATTGTAAAACTTTTAACCCCTGTTCAAAATATATCTCTCACCACTTAATGTGGTAAGATATACATATATAACGTTGTCACTTCGGTCAAATCTCAGACTGTGGCCAGTGTAGCGGTGACCAATGCAATTTCCACTCTTTCTGTACTTTAAAGGGCCCATATAACAGGTAGAAATCTAGAAACTCCAGTGTGGTATAGCCTACGTACTATTAACATAGTCGTTTTTTGGCCAGTGGTCAACTCTCGCGCTTAAATTATACAAAGATAAAATAATAAATATATCGCTCGCTATATACACCGGTAATATTTAAACAAAAATGTATACGAGTATATCGAAATTTGAAACATACATAGCATATTATGCATTTGTTTCTCAGCCACTTATTTGGTGACCTCTTGACCACTGACCCCATAAAAGTATTAATTTGAAAGTTTGGACACATATCGTACATTTGAGGTTGTGCCTTCATATTTACAGAATTTTTTACTGTTGTCAGTGAATTTCTTTGAGTTTTTGAGAGCATCTGGAGTAGGGTGTCCAAAAAACCGGTTATTTCGAAAAAGCGGTTTCCGGTTTAACCGAAATATTACTTTTTTTAAAACCCGGTTTTCGGTTATTATTTTTTGTCGAAACCGGTTAACCGGTTTTAAGGCCGGTTTTTAAATAATATACGAAAGTGATTAAAATTTCATTAAATGTTTATTGTAAAACAAAAAACAACTAACAATCATTTGTAGTAAAAATTAGTAAACAAAAATAGATTATTATTTCGTTTATTACAGGTTTAATTTTTTGGTTTACTTTAAATAGAAAGTATTATATTTCTGAAATTACCTTAAAAAAATAATAAAACATTTAGAATGTTTTTTTTATAATAATATCTTAAAAATATAATACAATTTAAATGATTATTTTTAAACGATTTTTCTTTTATTTTTTTATGTAACTTGACGTTGAAAAAGCTCACAAACGTTGATGTAGTCAATATTAGTCCGATAGTCATTAAAGCATTGTATAAGTAACATAGCTTCTCCATTTTCTTCTTAACTTTTTTTATGTGTGTGACATAAATCCAAAATTAAATTATTTGACTCATCAATATAACAACTTATATATCAAACCGAATCAAAGGTATCTGGCTGTTCTGTCGGGATTTAGCATCGCAAAAAAGTCGAAGCTATTTGTCTTTCCGTTCTTGAACGTATGCATGAAGTGTTCTGTTCTTCATGAACGACTTATTGAATGCTTTGCTATACTTCCTGACTTTATTTATTACATCATGGATATCAGGAATAAAGCCAAAATCATTTTCAAGATCAGTGAATTGATATTCACTTTCAGAACATTCAAAACAACTGTCAGAATTATCCACATCATCGTTGTTATTTGTTGCATCTTGTATAAATGGTATCCACAACAATTAGAAAAAATAGATCAAAACATTAATTTTTGTTTTAAACAATAAATAAAAAATCGGTTAACCGACATGAAAAAACCGGCTTTCTCGGTTAACCGAAAATTACATTTTTTAAGAAACCGGTTACGGATTTGGGATACAAAACCGGTTAACCGGATAACCGGTCCCGGTTTTGGACACCCTAATCTGGAGTTTGATAGACTTTCAAGTAGACTGATCCTCGATGTTAAACAAATTTTTAATGATCGGCGTATGATCAAATATTCGAAGGTATTTGTAAACCAAAGATTTTAAATACGTATTTTGACATAAATTTTGCTATAGCCAACATTTTTTTTAGTTTTTGGGTCCTTATTTTTTATTCAAAATCAAAAATAATACTAATGTTTGGATCACTGTTTTCAAAGACAACCCGGGCATCGCCGGGTATTTAAATGCTAGTAAATATATAATGTGCTCTCGATGCTACAGGAGACGACAGAAGGTAGTAGATGAATTTTCTACGTTAGGACTAACAATCGTAGAATTTGAATTCATATAAATAAATAAAGTATAAATTTCGCAAGACGAACATACGTTGTACATCCACGTTATCAACCAGTAAATTTCGCCTTATCCACCAGTATGCAAAAACTAAAGTCGGGCGCGGCCGACTGTTTAATACCATCTTCCATTGTTTGCTGGCCAATGCATGGAGGAATATTTGGGGACCATATCAATCAATTTTTACTATGAATTATTATATACAATTAAATTGATGTTAAAGACGTTTTTAGATATTGACTTATTACAACTGACTTATTTGATATTTAATACTTATCGGGTATAAAATACAGTTTCTACAGCGCTTACATGTCAAATCGGGGGTAACATATACAGGGCTTTCCAATAAGAGTGATATGATTTCTTTGAAAAAAACACACTTATTGTTAAGGAAATTCAAAAGTTTTTTATTTAATGTGAAGTACCATCGATACAATTAAGTTCTAAATAAAACATCATTTAAATGGCCTCCACGACTTCTTCTGCAGGAACGAATTCGATTAACCCAATTTTAGAGCACTTTTGCCACTAAATCAAGTCGTACGATTATGTCATGAATGGCACGTTCAATATTGGCTTGTAAAGCTTGAAGAGAGTCTGGTTTATTTAGAAAGACCAACGACTTCAAATAACCCAACAAGAAATAGTCTAATGGTGTTAAATCACAACTTCTTGGAGGCCATTCAATATCACAATTTCTTGAAATAATCGAATCTCCAAACTTTTCTCGCAACAATTCAATTGTTTCATTTGCTGTGTGGCATGTAGCCACAATCGGTCAATGGCAAAAAGATAGCTCTTAAGGAGAGCTACATGGGTGTCAAGGTCGTAGGTCGACTGGAAAGTGCTTTTTTTTTTAATTTAAAAAACAATCGACTTAGCGCACGAAAAGTTGCAATTGGAGAACGATTATTTTAATACTAAAACTGAATAATTTGTAAACGTTGTTCTTGCGTATATCTCTCCATGATGAAATTGTAAACACTACTGAATACTATGAAAAACAAATGACAGATCATGACATATTACAAATGGTCGAAACGTCACTTCAAAATCATATCATCCCTATTAGAAAACCCTTTAGCAGAGAACACATTTTTCAATTGATTTTATATATACTGCATTTCCAATAAATGTGAGTAATTGTAAGTCGTTTTACAATTTACGCGATATTTGCAATATCACCATATTGCCAATATTTTGTAATCTATAAAAAGGTTTAACACCGCCAAGTTTTTAAAAAAATGTTTGCAAGTATCGTGTAAACTCTAAAAGGACTTACAATTACTCACATTTATTGGAAATTGTTCTGCAGTTCTAAATTTCCACTATTTTTGTATAGTTCAATGTAACTAACATCGTTTTTTACTTTTTTCGCGATAACTCGTGAAGCGAAGCATATCCGGTTTTGATGTCTTCACAGTTGAGTAGAGAGGATGATCCTGAACCAAACCTCATTAACAAGTTTTGGTGTCAAACTAGGCCAACTTGTTTACCCTTGAGGTACGCTATGTGAAAGTGATGAACTTTGTGGATAATTAATAATCTTTCCAGAACGAAAAATGGCCCGCAAAAATATACATTTGCTGAAAACTTGTTGTAAAGTCAGCTGATTGCACATTTGAACGACATTTTCTTCAGGTTGTCTAATGTTGATTCGGATTTGCGCAATCAATTGCACTCGGAACTATTGAAAGTGTACTTTTTACCTAAAATATGAGCAAAGAAATACATCTCGAAGACATAAAAAACAATGCAATCAAAACATAAAAAGGAATTAAAATACAAATAATTTTCTTCTTGCTTTGTCTGTTATTTTCCATTTGTGACAATGTTTTTTTTTCCGTCATCAAGTTTACGAACATGTAGAAGTATGTCGAATACGTCACATGGGTAAGTCATATACGTCACAGTTTACGGCGGACCATCTACAGTCCGTCATAAATTGTGCATGTAATGGACAATTATTTATAATTGATATGTACCATATTAGGCGCATTGGAGCTTTGTGATATGCGAATTTACGAAGTGTTATTTTCGGCATCACTAAAAGTGATGTTCTTCCAATTTCCAAAGTGATTGAACTAAATCGATGAGGACCAAATTTTGTATCCTGCAGTTATGTGTCCTTGGAACAGAAGTGAGTGGTGTGAGCTTAAGTTTTCGTAAGTTTGAGGTATTAACGGCCGGTTTGGTATATGTATATATATCACTAGATACTTAAGCCAAATTTATTGAATAGACACCATTTTTTTTTTATTTTTAAAATTTATTGTACACATTATTTATTTATACACATTAAAATTAAAGTACCTCAACGCCTCTAGGGCATTATAGGGGCTTGTGTTTGAACCAGGCGCAATTTTTAAATTCTGTTTAAATTTTACAAAAAGTATAAATCTTTGTTTAGAGCTACCTTTTGTTCTATGTTTATTCAATGCTTTATTTTTCTACAAAATATATGCATTTTTTACTGCCAACGTCAACAATAAAGGAAGGATCTATAAAAGCTTGTTGAAATCTCCACCTCTAATCTTCAACACTATTTGCTAAGACCTAATATCTTGCAGGATGTCATGAATTTTTAACAATCCGGCTAGTACTGACTGGATGATAGCATAAGTATCATCTGCACGTGCCTCCACACCGCTTCCCCCTCTCTCTCGCAACCTAATGAAATTATTACTTATGCTTAAATAAATAAACAAATATCTTTGTAACACAGCCATAACCACCGGCTACATGAGAGTGCCAATCTCAAGGACTGCTGTCCAGCCAAACAAGCATTCATTCGTTAACTGAGCCAAAATCCAACAGAACGAACACAAATTTAAAGTTTAAATAAAACATGCGGCTTTCCATAATTATTTTGTTGTCCAAAAATGGCGTTCATTCGTACCATACAATAATTTAGGCCTGCATCCCCCTCCCGTTCCAACTCTGGGACGTGGTCGTTGCTTGTTGGTCTGTTTGTTCAACTTTGCAGTTCATTTTTGTAAAAACTCATTTTGGCAGTTCAGTAAACTAGCGTGGATTCGGTCAACCGCACTACAATGAACATAAACAAATAGCCCTGTCCAGCATTCAGGCCAAATTACCAACCACTGTACTTCACTCAACTCAATCCCCTCTCGTCGGCGCACAGACCACCGAGCAAATACAACACTTCTTTCTAATGGCTCAGTGCTCGGCACTAACCACCTCGGTGGATGTCCTTTTGTTTGAACTTAAAGCCCAGCTACATTATAATTATGTCAAAATGTAAATGCCAACATTATGACGATGGCGTTTAAAGCAGTATATAAGTATTCGTATGGAACGAGCACAGAATATAGTTTAATTTTATTAAAAAAACTAGGAGGTACCCGATGTAAAATACGGATTCTAAAGCGCTAAATGGGCTACATCGGAAGGAACATATATATATATATAGGGCCTATTTATATATAATCTGAACCGATTTTCACCAAATTTGGCAGTATTCCTTCTATATTCGAGAAAATTACCTCTACCAAATTTCGTAATGATAGAATGTAAAATATAGCTTCTATAACGATTAGATGACCAATCGGATAACACATGTATACTGGAGTTATATTTAAATTTGAACCGATTGGAATCACTTCCTGCGTCGATTTAACTATGTGCAGGTCGTATCTGTGGTCCGATTGTGATGAAATTCAGCACAATGCTCTTTTTTGGATGCTCAAGTATATAAATTGTATCTATATCTGATCATTCCAAATTTGACATTAAATAGTTGAGTGGTTCAAGCATGGACACCGTCAATATTGAAAGAAATTGGTTGAGATTTAGATATAGGCCCCATATATAAGTTCCTTCCGATTTGGTAACAACGTGTCAGAGAAGCTTTATTTTGCGTCATTATTTGGCAGAGAGGAGTTTTTGAAGCAGAAACGAAGATTGCCAACTTTGAAGGAAATCGGTTCAGATTTAGCTATAGCCACCATATATATGTACCTACGATTTGACATCTATGCGCTATAGAAATCGTATTTAACATCTGATGATTACCAAATTTGTCATAAAGGAGTTCATTGATCCAAGAATGAACACTGTTCAATTTTAAATAAATCGGTTCAGATTCCGATTGGCATCAGCGTACCATAAAACCCTTTTTTACATCCGATCATTATAAACTTTAGCAGAGAGGAATTTCTTGACATAGAAACGAAGATTGCTCAGTTTGATACAAAATCTGTTGATATGTATATATAGCCCCCATATTTGTATTCGTTCCGATTTGGTATCAAATATGGAACGTTCCGATCGAAACTTGGCAGAATGGAGTTTATTGATCGAAGAATGAACGCTGCACAATTTGGAGAAAATGGGTTTCCATTTAGATATCGATCACAAATGTAAAATATTCATCTCAATGTTGTGAATTTGACTCGTAGTGTACTCATTCTGGTAACAAAGAGGTAAAAGGTATCCTATAGTCGGTCTCGCCCTACTTTAGACTTTCCTTACTGGGTTTGAATTCGACACTACATGTGCAGTGTTTAAAATATTTCTTTATTTCGAATTTGATGCATATTGGTTGAAAAATTTTGTTTCTATTACTTTTAGTTGTAAATTCGGGGGTATGTATATTGGGGCTATATCTAAATCTGAACCGATGTTGATTAGGTTATAAATAATTTGTTTGGACTTACTACTGTCCTTAAAATAAACGCATTCGATTCAAGTTAAGTTTGTTTGCAAGTTATAGGGAATTTTACTCCGAAACCAAAACATGGACCGATGTCCCCCAAAGTTACTATAGACGATTAGGTCCAAGATTAATTGAAGAAACCCTTCTCAAGAACGTCACGAAATGGCAGCTGTGGTGACCTTTATATGGGGGCTATACCAAAACATGGATCTATGACCCATTTTTACTATAGACAATTAAGTCCAATGTAGAAGAAAATTATATATATAAGTACCCTCGTTCATAAAAGTGGAGTATAAAAATGTGATTTTTTTTAAATTCTCTTACTTCTACCAAAAGCGTATAACCATTTTATCCATAATTTTTTCACGTTGACACTTTTTCTTCGTTAGGAGGCTAGCTTTAAAAAATTGAATAAAATATTTTTGCGACCCTTGTCAATTTTCTGATGAAATGAATTTTTTTTATACCCTCACCTTACAGAAGAGGGTACATATCATTTGCTACGAGCCAAAAGTGTAACACATCGAAGGAGTGACATAAGAGCCCAAGAATATTTGTGGGAAATTCGAATTGGGTCATTTTAAGTCATTTGAGCAATGTCCGTCCGTCTGTCTGTGTGTCGGTCTGCGCACGACAACTCTCGAAAGTATTAGCCGATTGACTTCTAATTTGGTACGTAGTAATATTTTTTTCTATCTCCGGCTAAGTTGGAAGATGGGCCATATTGGTTCCTTTTAGAATCCAGAGAAAAGTGGGCGTCATTGGCACGCCCCTTTTGGTACCTCTCACGCAAATGGACCATTTTGCACCAACAGTAAACATCTGATATATCTTTAAATTTGATATATCTAATTGAAATAAAAAAATTTGCGAATATTTTTTTTGGACTCAATGTGAGGTGATTCATAAGTCGGTTTACCCGACTGAACTTTCCTACTTGTTTTAACGACTGTTTCTACATGAAGGGGATATTTCCCTGCTAATTTTCTTATTTTTAACGTGTATCCCGGCTATATCTAGCTTATAATTCAAAAATATGGTCCAAATACTAAAGGTATATCCCACTAAAATTGGAATTTATAAAAAAAAAATAAAAAACTTTACCTTAAAGGTTCCTTTAAATTTTTATCAATTTTTAGGACGCCACAAAATGTTACTACAAAATGTCGTGAAATTTTTTATAAACTTGTGTAATATTATGTGATTTTGAAAAATTCCGACTTTAATCGATATAGTTCAACATATATATGGAGGTTATAACAAAATTAATTGCGTTTTCTTGATTAAAATCGGAAGGTATCATTATAATGTTAATTAATTAATGTGCCGAATCATCTCATCCTTTAGCTCTTGATTTGTTGCTGGATTATCAACGTACAACTTTCCTTTCAAATAACTCCAAAGAAAAAAGTCCAACGGTGTCAAATCACACGATCTTGACGGCCAATTGACATCGCCACGACGTGAGATAACACGGCCATAGAATTTTTTTGCGCAAAAGAGCCATTGTTTCGTTAGCTGTGTGGCACCGTCCTGTTGAAACATCATATTGTTCACATCCATATCTTCCAATTCGGGCCATAAAAAGTTCGTTATCATCTCACGATAGCGAACACCATTCACAGTAACTGCCTGACCGGTCTCATTTCGAAGAAGTATGGCCCGATGACGTCGCCAGCCCATAAGCCGACCCAACCGAACTGGGCGAGCATGCACAGTTGTTTTCACATCTCCTACAGACCCGGTTTGCTGAAATTTGCGCACAATTCTCCCGATTGTGGACACATTTGGTTGATTATGCTGATCAAAAAAACATCACGAAGTGCACGAAATGCATTTTAATTTGAACGCACATTTTCGTTAAAGGCTTAAAAAAGTTAGTCTGAAATTGAGAAATGTCAAATAAAATGCAGAAAAAAACTTGACGTTAAGGTGTGGTTTACATTCAACATCGGCCCTTACAATTAAACCTCATTTTATTAGGGCTACATAAATATATTGGCCGATTTCTAACAGTTTTTTCTAGGAATGGTGCAGGATAAAACCAGCAAAGAAAGACAGAAATTCGGGCGGGCAGGCTATATACTAAGCAACACCTCGCTAACAATGCAAAAAGGGCAATTTGTTGTAAAAGTAGTTAGGTCCACCTCCTCAGCACGGCTTATTCCAAGGGGGAGTTGAAAGTGTTGATCATAATAAACTAGATCTGAAATAACCTAAAAATGCGCGGTATTCTTTTATAGACCAAAGAATCAGAAGGCCCACATGGATAGGATTATAAATAATCATAACAGATTTTCATCAAATTGGATCAAATACCTCATTTCTGCCAAATTATATAAAGATTGGACATATACAGTTCAGTTTCAATAGCGCCAAATTATATAAAGATTGGACATATACAGTTCAGTTTCAATAGCGCTTAAATACTAAGTAGGCAGGAGCATATATATGAGAGCTATTTCTACAATCTGAAGCTATTTCCCCCAAATTTAACAGTACTCCTTCCTTAATTAGGAAACTTCTTTCTGTCAAATTTTCTAATGATCGGAAGTAAAGTACAACTTCTACAGCGTTTTGATACCAAATCGGGAGGAAAATTTATACACGCTGAAAAAGATCGCTTCTATAGTATATTATCCCAAATACATTCCGCTTGGAACATACATATGTTTCTAAACTCCAAAATTTGACAGGCACAAATAGTATATGTTTAGTAGGAATTAAAATTGATTTTCAAATATAATATATTTTTTTTCAAAAATATATTATATTTAAACATTTTGGTTCTAAATATATTTTCTTTGAATTCAAGCAAAGTTTGAAAACTTCTTAAACAATAACATTATGTGTATGTGTAAACACAAAGTCAGTTCGCAAATATATCTTGTTCGAATCCTATTAATATTATAAAATCGTTTGTTTGTCTGTTTGTTTGTTTGTCTGTTGCCGCATCACGGCTAAACCGATTTTCTTTAAACTTGGTGAACAGATATACCAAAACCCGGAAATAAAATAGGCTACTTCGATTTTCCGCCAAGTGATTTTCGACCACTTGACGGCTGAAACTCCTGTTAGAGCTATAAAGCTGAAATTTTGCACACATAGACAGTTTTATAAATTACTGGCTACTCATATAGTCATTCTTTTGCCTGTGGTCTGTTCTAGCGCTATCAAAAACTTGATTATTGTTTTTGTCCTTTTAGTAGCGTTTTAAAAGATACATAATTTTAAATCTTTGTAAATATAAAGTACTATATATCACAAATATTTGCGAGAAAAATAATTTTCAATTCTCTGAATGTGGTCATTGTAGCAGTGACCAGAACAATTTTAATTAATCCACTGATTTTAAAAGCTCCTTAAGAGCTAAGAATATACATATTGTAATGTACATATGTACACACTAAACCTCTGCAATGAATGTCTTGAATGGCCTTTCAAGACATTCAGTTGTTTATCAAATACTTACTGCCACACACTCTATTTTGACAAAACAAATGAATGAGTAAAGAGAACAGTAACCGCCAAACAGGTTTCAAAACAAATAAGTAACAAGACAATGAAGAAGTATACTCATTCAAGTACTGCACACAAAAACTGAAATACTCGATTTCAGTGTACACTGCACTACTGTACTCATTGTCATTGCAAAGAGAGACGCAACAACAAAGAGCGGCGGACCACCTTAGAAATTTATTGATTTTGAGGTGTAAATACACTAGTGTACATACTGAAGAAATAGAAAACAGCACTGTACTCGCTTCATTATACTCATCGTTTGACGAATTGAAACGAGTATAAAGAATACAACAACCGAACGAGCAGAGTACACGACTAGTTTGTAAACATCAAACAGTGTGAAGTGTTTGTTGTTTTTTTTCCGATCATTCTATGGTGGTGTCAATCGAGTAAAATATACAATGTTTCAGTGTGCAGTGAAGTAGTGTACACTACTGTAGACGAAGAAATTAATGTCTTGATGCAGAGGTTTAGTACACACCAACCTCAAAGGAGATGCGAAAACAACTATCTGATGTCCAGACGGCGGTCAAACGGGGTATAAAACCGCGTCTTAAATTTCTAAAGCATTTTCGAAATATATCGTTCATCACTTACTATGGTAATAAATCTAACATTGTCAATTCGGTCAAGTCTCAGACTGTGGTCAGTGTAACAGTTTTTTTACAAACTCACTCTTTCTGTACATTAAAAGTCCGTAATGAGCTATGGTCCTACTAATTTATGTATATATACTGATCTCCAACGTATGTGATTTTACACCAAGCGACTTGTGACCGCTTAGACCGAGGTGGAAAGCTAGAAATTTTGCTTATGGATAGACTAGAGTGTTGTATAACCTAAGGACAATCCACACAGTCGATTTTTGGCTTTTTATACCCTACACCACACAGGGTACAGGGTATTATGACTTTGTGCATTTGTTTGTAACACCCAAAAGGAGAAGAGATAGACCCATTGTTTATTATACCGATCGACTTGTAATCACTTTCTGAGTCGATTTAGCTATGTCCGTCTGTCTGTCTGTAGACGTATTCTTGTAATCAAAGTACAGGTCGCAATTATGGTCCGATCTCAACGAATCTTTGCACATATCTTTTTTTAGGCCCAAGGACGATCCCTATTGAATTTGGTTCGGTTCAGATTTACATATAGCTCCCATATATATGTACCTCCGATTTGGCATATATGCACTGTATAAGCAACATTTTGTAATCGATTTGTACAAAAATTGACAGAGAGTAGTCTCGTGATACACTTAGATACAATACAGAATTTGGGGGAAATCGGTTCAGATTTAGATATAGCCCCCATATATATGTTGCACCCGATTTGACATGTAAGCGCTGTAGAAACTGTATTTTATATCCAATCAGTACGAAATTCGGCAGAAAGAGGTTTCTTATTACATGAAGGAATACTGCCAAATTCGGAGAAAATCGGTTCAGATTTAGATGTAGCCCCCATATATATGTTACCCCCGATTTGAAATTCAATAGCTGTAGAAACTGTATTTTATATCCGATCACAGCGAAATTCGGCAGAAAGAGGTTTCTTATTACAC
The DNA here is from genome assembly GCA_963930755.1 of Eudasyphora cyanicolor. Classification (NCBI taxonomy): domain Eukaryota; kingdom Metazoa; phylum Arthropoda; class Insecta; order Diptera; family Muscidae; genus Eudasyphora; species Eudasyphora cyanicolor. Next base: position 100,639,987 of record OZ005738.1, on the reverse strand, counting down.
GAAGGAATACTGCCAAATTTGGAAATTTTGAAAATCGGTTCAGATTTAGATATAGCCCCCATATATATGTTAGCACCGATTTGACATTCAAGCGCTGTAGAGACTGTATTTTATATCCGATCAGTACGAAATTCGACAGAAAGAGGTTTCTATTTTACACGAATGAGTATTCAGGGAAAATCGATTCAGATTTATATATAAGCTCCATATATATGTTTCTCCTGATTTGGTTACAAAGCGCTATAGAAGTTGTACTTTACGTCCGATCATTACAAAATTCTCCAGAAAGATGTTTCTCAATTTAGGAACGAATGTTGCTTAATTTAGCGATTATCGGTTCAGAATTAGATATATCCACATATATATGTTCTTACCCATTTACCAATTATTCCAAATTATTATCGCAATAACCCTTATCGCATTGTTAGGGAGGTGTAGTTTATTATATAGTCAGCCCCGCCCGACTTTCTGCCTTTCCTTACTGGTTTTGTTGTCGGTTTAGCAGTGACCGAAGCGATTTACATTCTTTCACTGCATCTCAAAATTCTTTATGAGTTTTTTTATTCTTCCAATACGTTAAAAATCCCATAAAGAGCTATGCACCTACACATATGTATATGTGCATACAGCTATCTTCAAGGAAATGTGTTGTCCGGCCTGAGGACAAGATGGGCATGATCCGCGACCAAAAAATTTGAACAGTCATTTGGAAATATATCGTTTTCCACTTATATGTGTACATGTGATCAGGTTTTGAATTATGTGATATGGTTTTAATTATCATGACTAAACACTGCATATTAAGCATTTGTTTCTGCGCCATGTGTTTGGTGACCTGTTGACCACTGGTTCCATTTAAAATTAGTTAGGAAAGACAGAAAGTCGGGCGGGGCTGACTATATAATACCCAACACCGCAATGCGAAAATGGGCATTGCGATAAGTATTTGGCAATGTTTCTACATGTAATAAGAAAACTTTCTCTGCCGAATTCCGTACTGATCGGATATAAAACACGGTTTCTACAGCACTTACATGTCAAACCGGGTGAAACATATATATGGGGCGATATATAATCGGAACTGAATTTCCCCTAATTAGATAGTTTCATTCATGTAATAAGAAAACTCTCTCTGCCGACTCTCGTACTTATCGGATATAAAATACGGTATCTACAGCGCTTACATGTCAAATCGGGTGAAACATATATATGGGGACTATATTCAAATATAAACCGATTTTCCCCGAATTTGTCAGCGATCATTAAGTAATAAGGGAACTCTATCTCTGCCAAATTTCGTACTGATCTGATATAAAATACAGTTTCTAAATTTTCTACATGTCAAATCGGAAACCGATATTGACCAATTTCAGTAGGGATCGTCCTTGGGCCAAAAAAGAGCACAGTACTAAATTTCATCGCAATCGGAACATAAATACGACCCGCACTTTGATCACTAGAATACTTGGACAGACAGACAGACGGACATGGATATCTCGACACAAAAAGTGATTATATGTCGATCGGTATACTCGTAATAAACAATGGTTCTATTTCTTCTCGTTTTGGGCGTTACAAACAAATGCACAAAGTCATAATACCCTGTACCACAGTGTGGTACATTCACACGATTTGAACAGCGCGCACTAGTCCCAAATCCAGTTTTTGTGGCATAAATATGAAGGAATATACAGCCCTAAAAATTTGCACAGCTATTAGTCATAACACTCATCACAAATGGACAAAGATTTGGGCCAATTTGGCCACGCCCACTCCCACCTTACGCAGAAGCTTGATGTTTGTACGCTAAGTGCTGGCTGCAAATTTTGTCCAATTTGCAAGAAATTTGGCAAGGATATGTTTTTTGTACCAAGAACGAACCATATTTAACTTGAAGAAAATCGGTTCAGATTTGGATATAGCTTGTATAAAAAAATTCCCACCGATTTAAATATAAAATAATTAAATAAATAAATATCGCCACACTCAATATTTTGGGAGTACGAGTAGTTATGATGTACGAAAAAATTTAACCCAATAATAAAATACCTCCCGATGTTATAAACAAATTCCGTTTTAAGCTTAACTGCATGCATTCCTTTTATTTTATGATTGTCTCTTAGAAATGGAAATACTGGATTTGGAACTCAATTCTGAGAATTGGACGTGGAAGTATCCCCAAAAATAAGAAATTAGTCAAGTTGGCTGAATTAATTAATAATTAATTAATTAATTTTTTTGCTCAAGGTGGATTTTTAGCACATTTTCTATATTTGAACACGGTTATATCTTGGTATACCGTACGGAATATATCTTTTTCTGTCTGAATCAAACTTGTAGATATTGAACAGGATAAATGCGGAACAAGGTTTAGGTTAGGGTGGCAGCCGTTTTCTTTTTTTTTTTTTCTTCAGCTCACATAGACCAGGTTAGGTCCCTAGTGGTACCACTAAAATGCCCTTCATCGAAACCAACCTGTTTGATATACAAATGTATCTATAACACGAATATTGGTACTGGAAAGATCTGTTAGGCTGCCTAGAAAGGCCGACCCCAGTAGGTCCAGTCGTCGTTTACTCAAAGCGGGACAGTCGCATAGCAAGTGCTAAATGCTCGAGATTCTTCGAGAATTTGTAAAGTCGTCCCTTTCTTAGCAAGTTCATCGGCTTTGCAGTTCCCCGGGATATCCCTATGCCCAGGCACACATATGAGGTGTATATTAAACTGCTCAGCCATCCCGTTAAGAGATCTGCGGCAGTCGAGGGCTATTTGTGAATTTAGGGATGTGGCCTCCAGACAATTGATGGCAGCCTGGCTGTCCGAGTAAATGACAACGCCTGTGTTAGTTACTATGTTCCGACTCAGCCACTTCGCGACTTCCCATATTGCCATTATTTCGGCTTGAAAGACACTGCAGTTGTTTGGTAGTCTGTGAGCTATATCCAAATTAAGTTCTTCACAGTGTTCTCCGAAGCCAACCTTTTCATCAAGCTTCGAACCATCCGTATAGAAGTGGAGATGGTTTCTATTTCTGGGTATTCTGCCATCCCATTCATCCCTTTGATATCCTCATGTGACCGTAGATCTTGTACCTCCACATTGATAGGCAGTTTAATCTTAGTGCTGCTTTGGTTGCAACTTCTCTCGCCACAACATTAATCGGCAGTATATGGAGAAGGGCTTGTAGGGACTCAGTCACTTTAGTCCTTAACGCTCCGCTTATGCACAGGCAGGCAGTTCTCTGAACCCATGATAGCAGGTTTGTGATGGTTAGTTTGTCAGTTGCCGTCCACCATACCACAATGCGGTATAACAGTATTGGACGAACCACTGCTATATATATCCAATGGACAATTTTAGGAGAGAGGCCTCACCGGCCTTCCTGCAGGAATATAGCGATGAGAGCGATGTTGGCCTTCTTTACACTTTCCAGTACGTTTTAGTCTGAATGACAGTTTCCTATCCAAAATTAGTCCTAAAAATTTTGCACATTCAGAAAAGACTATATCTGTTCCATTTATCCGAGGAGAATGGTCAACATGAGGGACATTATTCATTATAGTAAAGAGAACCAATTCTGTCTTGTTTGCGTTAACACCCAAACCGCTGCTTCTGGCCCATCTAGACAACTTGTTCAGAGCCACCTGTAGAATATCTCAGAGGATGTTTTCGAATTTGTCACTCACTGCGATTGCCAGGTGGTCCGCATATGCCATGACCTTGCGGCCACAACGTTCTAGATCTAGCAGGATTTCATTCATCAAATTAGTGGAGACAGGACTCCTCCTTGTGGGGTCCCTCTGTTTACAAACCTTGTTAGAGTTGTGGACCCTAGACATGCTGTTATGCGTCTTCTGTTGAGTAGTCTTTGGATTAGTCTAATCAAGCTAGAGTTCACCTTTAAATGTGACAATGCCGCGATTACCGCATCTGGGTGTATGTTTTTAAAAGCCCCTTTTATGTCAAGAAACTCTCACAAGTTCGTGCAGGGCTGACTCTGTAGACTTTCCCTTATTGTAAGCATGTTGGTTTCCCGACAGGATTTTTGTATCCAGGTTTTGCGTAATGAAATAATCTAAAAGTTTTTCCAGACTTTTCAATAGGAAAGAGAATAGGCTAATTTATTTGAAGTCTTTTGGCCTAGTGTGCGATATCTTCCCCGCTTTGGGTATGAATATTAATTTGGTATCCCTCCATCGATTCGGGATGTATGAAAGCCTAATACAGCCTACATAAATTTTCTGTACTTTAACATTTTCTGCATTTCTGCTGGAGTGATGCCGTCTGGTCCAGGTGACTTGAAGGGCTCAAAGCTGTTTATAGCCCAGGTTATTCTAGATCTCTCAGTCAACAAGCTAGCGACGCTCGCAGTCCACTCGCACTCTTGTTGGTCCTGTTGATCCTCCGGCTCTGTTGATGAGTTCCCCGGGAAATGTGTGTCGAGAAGTACACTTAGCGATTGCTCGCTGTTTTTTTGTCCAGTTGTTTGCCTCATCCTGCAAATTCCCCACTGTACAAGGAGAAGTGGATAGTACCTTCCTCAACCTTGCGGCGTCGGAGACCTTTTCCACTTCCCCACAGAAGGAATACCAAGAGCGTTTTTGCGCCTTCCTAAGCTCCTTCTTTTAGATCTTGAGTTGCCCTTTATATGCATCCCAATCATTAAAGGCTCCAGTGGATTTCGCTTTGTTGAATAGCTTGTTGCAGGTTTTTTCCTTGCCGTTATCTCAGAAGTCCACCATTGAGGTTTAGTTTTGCCCTTGTACCTTGTTTTTGGACAGGCTTCTTCAAGGGAACTATTGAATCATGTGGTGATATGCTCGACCAGATTATCCAGACCGGCTTTGTCATTCGGTTCATAAAGAAGATTAGAGTTGAGAACCTTTTTAAAATTCTGCGGAACATACTTACCCGAAAAAAGTGCATCCAGTGCCTTAAAAATCGCAGAAGTGCCAATTTTTTACCATATTTTCCCCATTTTTCACCTTTTTTGCTCAATAACGGGATTACAAACCCACAAATATGCTTTTTTTCTTTATAACTTTATTTAGCAGGAATATAAAAATTCCGATTCATATTACAGCTATTCTTACAAGGAAACTATGAGATTTTTATACGTTATCTATGCATGGAAACAAAATTAAGAACATTTTCAATTATTGTCAATATCCATCCTCATTGAAGTTGACGCTTGTGGTTCTGATGATATTGTTTTCTTCGTAGGTTGTTCATTCGTGCGTTAGTAATCATAAATGTGGATGGAATTTCTGTAGAAGTCATTCATTAGAGGTAGTAAACAGAAAAACGCACATCAATAAAAAAAGTCCACTTCCCTTTTCTCCTTTTGAGCGAAATAGGTATCATTAAGGAACAAGAAGAGCAATTCAGCGCACATTTATGAGCGTTTATGCAGCAGTGTTTCTATGTTATGCATTTTCATTTTACCATTTCCTATAGAACATCGACGAAACGTCCCTTCGGCATTGTATAAATCGGCACTTGCAAAAAAAGCATATTTGTGGATTTGTAATCCAGTTATTGAGCAAAAAAGGTGAAAATTGGGACAAAGTGGTAAAAATTTACATTTTTGCGATAAGAAATGGGCATTATGGAAAAAATGGACACCCCTCTTTTGGTACGTCCCACCCAAAATCTTCAAATAATACCAAATTGAAAGGCTCATAACGATAATACCAGTGCACTTAAATACTTACAATTCGGCACATCGAATGTCAGTGAAGTATCTACTTTTCATCGGAAAATAGGTGTATTCGTCCAGTAATGTCACTGACAGATTCATTTAAACACGACATGCTCATAACTTCCGCAGCAATAATCTAAATGTTTTCATGTTGTTTTAATACACTGACAAAGAATGGTCAATTTTTGTTTACATTCTGTCTCCTCCCAGCCGGTGTACAATACTATATTACTCCCTAAGTGAGGGTGTGTATACCAGCCGACATTTTCTTGTTAAATTATTCATTTTTCTCTTCTTGGCGTTATATTTTGTTTATCATATTGAATAAAATGTTAATCAAATATTGTAAAAATAATTAACATTTTCGCGACCTTCTCTAAGGTACATATATTCAGTGTTAAGCACATGGGTGAACATTAGGCCGGGTCGATTTGTGGGGAGGCAAAAATAGTCGCCATTGCTCAGTGAAAATCGTATTCTAGGGATCAAAATAAGAAATTTTGCCGAAGGAACCATACCTCTAAAACGAATTCTGATGTCCCGGAATTTGGGTCGAACTTTTGGGTAGGGGTAAATTTTGAAAAATCCCACTTTGACCCATTCAGAGTGCTCCAATCGAGTCCAAATGTATGACCGACCACCACTAACTTTGGAGGCCCGACCCACCCATGCCAGCGGCACAACCCCTGGAACCCCCTGGGGGTTCCATACATTTGGACTCGATTGGAGCACTCTAAATGGGTCAAAGTGAGATTTTTTCCGGGACATCAGAATTCGTTTTAGAGGTATGGTTCTTTCGGCAAAGTTTCTTATTTTGATCCCTAGAACACGATTTTCACTGAGCACTTCACTGAGTGGGGGTCGGTCATACACTTGGACTCGATTGGAGCACTCTAAATGGGTCAAAGTGGGATTTTTTCCGGGACATCAGAATTCGTTTTAGAGGTATGGTTCCTTCGGCAAAGTTTCTTATTCTAATCCCTAGAATACGATTTTCACTGAGCAATGGACGATTTTTAAATCGACCCGCCCTAATACATATATGTACGAGCTATATGTGAACCAGATCCGATTTTAACCAAATTAAATAAGGGTCGTTCTTGGGCCAAAAGTAAGGTATGTGAAAGTTTCATTGATATCGCACCATAATTGATTACAAAATTACATGCAAAGACGGACAGACAGACGGAAAGATGTACGAAGTTTGTTCAATAGAAAAGGTACATTTTGAAATTTCTCGGACTACGTGCATTCAATTCTATTGTTTGCGTTTAGTTTCTTTGTGAGAGACATAGCAGTTAAATGTGTTTTGCTTGTTTGGCGATTCGGTTGTGATCTCCTCAATCGTCGCAAAACGCCGTACTTACATGGGTCTCTTAAATTTTGGGAACAGGAAAAAGTCGCAGAGGGCCAAATCTGGTGAATACGGCGGTTGAGGCATGATTACGGTATTCTTTTCGACAAAAAAATACGAACATGCGAAGGCTTTTTGTTAAAAATTCAGCAATTTTGGACTTCGCTGCCACACGCTTCATGCTAAAAATTTCATAAAATATTGTATGGCATGAGCCAACCGATATGCCGACATCCTGTGCAACTTCTCTAATAGTGATTCGACGATTCTACACTAAAACTCTCATTTTTTACACAAAATTTAATGGAAATTACTTGATCCATTTTTTTCCACAGCAGAAAATCACAGAACAACAAAAAATATCTGTTATGTCTCTCACAAACAAACTAAACTAAACACAAACATATCCAACATATCCAACTAGTCGAATGCACGTAGCCCGAGAAATTTCAAAATTCACTTTTTCTATTGAACATACCTCGTATAATAAACGATGGGTATATTTCTTCTCCTTTTGGGTGTTACAAACAACTGCACAACGTTATAATATCCAGTACCACAGAATGGTTTAGGGTATACTGAAATACAATGCGTCAATTTTCAGACGGCCATGACTAAATCGCGTCATCGAGTCTGAGTCGATTGGTATATGCAAGAAGTGGTCTATATCTTCTCCTTTCAGGTGTTGCAAACAAATACACAATAATACCCTGTACCACAATGTGGTGTAGCGTATACAAATGGTTTCATGCATTTTGGATTGTTCACATAACCAATATAAACTGTATTGGTTTTTCTTTACCAGTTGGATAAATAAAACCAAAGTTCAATCAATTTTCGGCATCATTGTTCTATTTTTGCAGGAAGGAGTGAAAATAAATAATTTTTATTTGAAATGGATTTTATTCCAATTAGTTTGATATGTGGACAAAAGAGGTATTCCAAATACCTTGTCTTTATGTGTTTGTATGTGTAGTATAAGAATGGATTTTCACATTGTCTCCAACGAAGAATGCGACAGAATCTTCGCTTCCAAATTCACGACACAGTTCTACGTAGTGTTTCACATTTGACTTCAAATTGTGTGTTGTATCCTCCGATGTAAACATGTAGCTGCCATCCCACTGACAAGAGTGACAAAGTGACCAGGACCATTACCACCTCCACAATCGCTGTGCAAGTATGTGTGTTGCAATGGTGACACAAAGCATTTTATGTGCCACATCTGATATATGAGAGGACATTAAAAGAAATATATTAACCTTTTTCTGCTGAATCTAATGTTTTGACACACCTCCGGACACACATTAAAATAATGACATTTATTAATTTTACGGAACCTCATCTCCCCTCTCTGCCCAAATGGCGACAGAGAGACAACCGCTACCACATTCGTAGTCGGCGGCGTTTAATTATTTGCCCAAAACCAAAGATGAGATTTTTTTTCGACAAACACCCGGACTGGTGGTATTGGCTACATGGGAGACATGAAAAGGATACACCGTGGTTGGCGAAAGAACCCAAATCGCATAAAGCAATAAAAGTTTGGTCATTATGTTAGTGTGGATCATTAGTTTGATTGCTTCGTATATTGCTGCGGCAAAGTGCGACGGATGATTATGGGTTGGTGGTTGCACAGTGTTTCGTTTCCATAGATGCTGAACTGAATGAAACATTGGACAGGAAGGTATCTACGTTAACATCATGTAGAGCTAATTGGACCTGCCTATGTATAAGGTGGTATAGAGTGTCTAAATGTCGTACTAGATATAGCTCTCGTATGGATTAAATCTAAATTTCAACTGATTTTCCTTAAATTTGTCAATTTGGATGTAAACAGCTTCTGTAGCCCTAAAATTTCAAATCGGAAGGAACACATATACATATATTAGAGTGGCTTCATTTGTAAGGACGAAGAAAAGTTAGCGTTGTTCAAAGCATATATAAAACAAGTAAGAAATTTCAGAAGGGTGAACCGACTAAGGTGCACCCTCACTTTGTGAGCAATGAAAATATGTTCTGGTATATTTACTAATATTAAGAGCTATTCCATTTTGGTAAGTCTTGGCTATTTTTGTATAGGAGGTATTAAAACGTGCGTGATGATAAATTCCATTTTTAACAGGACTGTAGGAATTTTAAAAATTTTAAACCACGTAAACATTTTTTATATTCATATGTAATAGTATTCACGATATAAGCTGTAAACTTTTTGTACAAAATGGTACGTTTGTGTGGGAGGTACCAAAAGGTGAGTGATAATAATGTAAGACTGTAGGTACTACAAAAACATTACGTTGTAAAAATTTTATGTATTTATATGCACTAGTATAAAAGATATAAGCTGTTAACTTTTCGTACAAAATGGTTCCTTTGTTTGGGAGGTACCAAAAGGGGCATGGTAATAGCGCCCATTTTTCAGTGGACTGTAGGTACTATAAAACCATTACACTGTACAAAATTTCAAGTAATTGTATATACAGGTGTTAAGGTTATAATCCGTTAACTTTTGGTGCAGAATAGCCAATTTGTGTGGGAGGTACCACTTTTCACTGGATTGTAGGTAGTATACAACAAGTAAAAAAGTTCTGTCGGGTAAACCGACTTATGAATCCCCTCACCTTGAGTCCCAAACAAATATTAGTAAATTTATTTTTTTTTTATATTAATTGTTATCAATTTAAATTTCATTTAATAACAGTATGTACTTGTATTAAAGTTGTAAACTGTTAACTTTTGGTGTAAAATGGTACATATGTGTGGGGGTACCAAAAGAGGTGTGCCAATAACGGCCACATTTCTCTATACTCTAGGTACTATAAAAACATTGCACTGTACGAAATGTCAAGTATTTGTATACATTGGTATTAAAGTTAAAAGCTGGTAACTTTTGGTACAAAATGGTCCATTTGTGTGGGAGGTACCAAAAGGAGCGTGGCAATAATGTCCATTTTTCACTGCATTGTAGATAATATTAAACCATTACACTGTACCAAATTTCAGGTCGTTGTATTCACTGGTAATAAAGTTATAAGCTATTAACTTTTGGTTCAAAATTGTCTATTTGTGTGGTGGGTACCAAAAGGGGCGTGGCATCTTCGCCCATTTTTCTCGAGGTAATAGTGACTAATAAACTAATACTATGTGTAGAATTTCAGAGAATTCAAATAAGTAGTATAGAAGTTATTAAATAATCAATATTTCAGTAGATGTTAACTGTTTGTGGGGAAGGTACTAAAAGGAGTGGACCAATATGACCCATCTTCTAACTTAGCCGGAGATAGAAGAAAATATTACCGCATACCAAATTTTAAGTCAATCGGTTACTCTTTTCGAAAGTTATCGTGCGGGGTATAAAAATCATAAATCAACAGGCCGAACCACTGGCTTAAGTGTATGTCCATGGACATGAGACGTTTAAACGTCTCCTCTATTCAACCTAACCTAACCTTCGTGCGCACCAGCCAGCAGACAGACAGACGGACGGACGGACATTGCTCATTCGACTTAAAATGACCCAAAACGGATATCCGCCGAACATACTTAGGGTCGTAGGTCACTCCTTCGATGTGATACACTTTGGCTCGTAGTAGATGATATATACCCTCCTCTCTAAGGTGAGGGGATAAACAGTACACTGTACAAAATTATAAGTATTTGAATGCACTTGTACAATAAAAATTATAAGCTGTAAACTTTTGTTGCGAAATAGTCCATTTGTGTGGGACGTACCAAAAGTGGCCAGCCAATAAACCCTATTTTTTACTGAACTGTAGACACCACAAAAACATTTCACTGTACGATACATAATTTAAGTATATTTAAAAACTTTAATGGTATTAAAGTTATAAGATGTTAACTTTTGGTACAAAATGGTCCATTTGTGTTGGAGTTACCAAAAGGTGAGCGGTAAATTCGCCAATTTTTCTCGTGTTGTTAGCCACTAATAAATTAATACTATGCAATTTTTTAAAGCCAAGCCACCCCATTAATAGTATTCCAGATTTTAACGTCCAGTGGTCAATTCCTAAAAGTAATACAAACTGACAATTTTATTAAGTTTATTAGTCGCTAACAGCTCAAGAAAGGGCGCAGTTACGGCGCTCCTATTGGTACCCTTCAAACAAATGGACCATTTTGCACCAAAAGTTAACTGATTATAGCTTTAATACCGGTACATACACGGATGAAAATCGGCATTTTTGATATGTTTGAATTGAAAGAAAATATATTTGGAAACGAATTTTTTAAATATTATATATTTGTTAACAAACAAATTTTATTTGAAAATCACGAAACTTTGTTTGTAACGCATATATTAATATATTAGAACAATCTATACTTGCGCATTGACTTTCACAAATAAAATATGTATTTACCCACAAACAAAGTTATTGTTTAAGATGATTTCCAAATATATTTTATTTAAAAATGATTTTTTAAATTTGCTAAATTTTTCGAATTTGAGTTAGTTTTACCTAGATTATAGTTAAAAATGTCTTTAACAGCATTAGCTGTTGTTTTAAATCAATAAATTTTAATTTATAAGTATTCCAATTCATCACTATTTAAAATGCATCAATGCAATTTATATTTGCGAAAGATTATACGATTTAAGTATTAATTAAATTTTACAAACATATAAAATTTATAAAAAATGCTCTTTAAACTTCTGAACAACAGAAAACTTGTCTTTAAATTAAGGCATTGATACATTGCCAAAATACATAAATACTAGTTCCAAATAAAAAAATATTATAATGGGAACATATTTTTGTTTAGAACTATATCCTCCCAAACATATAATATTTGGATATGTCAAATATTATATATTTGGAGTGTACCCTAAACATATGTATAATTCAAGCCGAATATGTTTGGGACAATATACTACAGAAGCGATTTTTTTCAGCGTGTACTTTAAAGTTATTATATGCAATTTAAATTGATAATAATTTAATTAAAACAAAAAAAATAAATTTACGAATATTTTTTGAGACTCAAGGTGAGGGGGATTCTTAAGTCGGTTTACACGAAGGAACTTTCTTACTTGTTTTAATATAAATTAAATCTAGAGATCAGCATTTCTATAACGAACGATGGAAAGAGAAAATGGGAAAAAATTTTAGAAGTTATTTCCGATTTTGTAAAAATTGAGAAAAAGGTGACTTTATATTGCATTTTTGAAAGGAAGTCACGTCGCCCTATAAATAATGGGCCAGTTTTTAATGTCTAGTGGTCAGTTCCTAAAATTTATACAAATTGGTAATTTTACCAAGGGGAAACCTGATGTTTAGAAGGTATTTAAATTGCAAATAGCCCCTAATTTCGCGATCGCAGAAACAAATTATTTTGCTAATATACTTAAATCAAACCAAATTTTCATATAAGCTTTGAACAATGCGAATTTTTTTATTAACGCCATTCTAATATATATAGGGGCTATATGTAAATCTAAACTGATTTGCCTCAAATTCGGCAATGCTAAATTTTAAAATTATTGGATGTAAAATACAGCTTCTGTAGCGGTAAAAAGTAAAATCGGAAGGAATATATACGAGTATATGAGGGCTATATTTAAATCTGAACCGATTGTGGCCTATTTATATAGGGTTCTTCCCTGGTGTTAAAGAGTCGTTGACAAATCTCAGCAAAATCAGACGGATATGGTTAAATAGACTCAGCTAGTTGATCGACATACTTTAAGGTGTGTCTAGCTGAAGTATTTCTGTCACAAAAAAAACTTATAATTCTCGTACCACAGTGTGGTGTAGTGTATAAATATCTGTTAATTTTAGTGAAAACCAGTAAGCAAAGGCAGAAAGTCGGGTGAGGCCGACTGTATAATACCCTACACCTCCCTAACAATGCGATAATAATTTGGAATAATTGAATAGGTAGGAACATATATATGTTGCTATATCTAAATCTGGGCCGATTATCGCTAAATTAAACAATTTTCGTTCCTAAATTTAGAAACATCTTTCTGCCAAATTTTGTAATGATCGGAAGTAAAGTACAACTCAATAGCACTTTGATGCAAAATCGGGAATATATATGTTATTCCCGATTTTTTTGGAGGGTATATCTAAATCTGAACCTATTTTCCCTGAATGCTCATTCATGTAATAAGAAACCTCTTTGTACCGCACTGATCGGATATAAAATAAAGTTTCTACAGCGCCTACATTTCAAATCGGAGTAACTTATATACAGGGGCTATATCTAAATCTGAGACGATTTCTCTCTAATTTGGCAGTGTTATTTCATGTAATAAGAAACCTCTTTCTGCCAAATTTCGTACTGATCGGATATAAAATGCAGTTTCTACAGCGCTTATATGTCAAATCGGGCGTAACATATGTATATATGGGGCTATATCTAAATTTGAACCGATTTTCCCCAAATTTTGTATAAAACAGTATATTTAAGTTAGATTTTCTATATTGCAAAAATGTAATAGAAGCTTGAGCTAGGTTTAGGTTTAGGTTAGGGTGGCAGCCGTATTTTTTTACAAGCTCACATAGACCAGTTTAGGTCCCTAGTGTTACCACGGGCTGAAATGCCCCTCATCGAAACCAACCTGTTTGATATATAAATTTATCGATAGTACGAATATCAGTACTGGAAAGATCTGTTAGGCTGCCTAAAAAGGCCGACCCCAGTATATCCAGTCGTCGTTTACTCAAAGCGGGACAGTCGCAAAGCAAGTGCTCAATGCTCTCCACTTCTTCCTCATCTCCACAGCTTCGGCAGAAGTCATTGGAGTCAATACCCAATCTTTTGGCGTGTTCGCCGATCAAGCAGTGTCCCGTCAGAACCTGTACTAACGTAGACAATCGTTTCCTCTCTAGTGCGAGGAGATATTTTGACCTTCTCAGGTCATACCTTGGCCAGATTTGTCTAGCTACCATGCAGGTGCCGATTTCTGTCCATCTATCGTTGGACTGCCTGATTGCCTCTTGCCTAAGCCAAAGCTTGCACGTGGATAGTGGCGCACCAATATATGCAAATTCTTCGAGAATTTGTAATGTCGTCCCTTTCCTAGCAAGTTCATCGGCTTTGCAGTTCCCCGGGATATCCCTATGCCCAGGCACCCATATGAGGTGTATATTAAACTGCTCAGCCAACTCGTTAAGAGATCTGCGGCAGTCGAGGGCTGTTTGTGAATTTAGGGATGTTGCCTCCAGAGAATTGATGGCAGCCTGGCTGTCCGAGTAAATGACAACGCCATTGTTGGTTACTATGTTGCGACTCAGCCACTTGGCGACTTCCCATATTGCCATTATTTCGGCTTGATAGACACTGCAGGTATCTGGTAGTCTGTGAGCTATATCCAGACTAAGTTCTTCACAGTGTACTCCGAAGCCAACCTTTTCATCAAGCTTCGAACCATCCGTGTAAAAGTGGAGATGGTTTATATTACCTGGTATTCTGCCGACCCATTCATCTCTGGCGGGAATCATAGTGATGTAATTTCTCTCGAAGGTGTACACTGTTGGTATATAGTCCACTCGGTCGGTTACCATAGCACTACACTTTGATATCCTCATGTGACCATAGTTCTTGTACCTCCACATTGATAGGCAGTTTAATCTTATTGCCGCTTTGGTTGCAACTTCTCTCGCCACAATATTAATCGGCAGTATATGGAGTAGGGCTTGTAGAGACTCGGTCGCTGTAGTCCTTAAGGCTCCGCTTATGCTCAGGCAGGCAGTCCTCTGAACCTTTGTTAGTAGGTTGGTAATGGTTAGTTTGTCAGTTGCCGTCCACCATACCACAATACCGTATAACAGTATTGGACGAACTACTGATATATATATCCAGTGGACGATTTTAGGAGAGAGTCCCCACCGCGACCCTACAGCCTTTTTGCAGGAATATAAGGCGACGTTGGCCTTCCTTACACGTTCCAATACGTTAAGTCTAAATAACATTTTCCTATCTAGAATTATTCCTAAAAATTTTGCACTTTCAGAAAAGACTAGATCTGTTCCATTTATCCGAGGTGGAGGGTCCACATGTGGGACATTATTCATCCTAGTAAAGAGAACCAATTCTGTCTTGTTGGGGTTAACGCCCAAACCGCTGCTTCTGGCCCATCTAGCCAACTTGTTCAGAGCCACCTGTAGGATGTCTCTGAGGACGTTTACGAATTTGCCACTCACTGCGATTGCCACGTCGTCCGCATATGCCACGACCTTGCAGCCACAACGTTCTAGATCTAGCAGGATTTCATTCACCGCTAGGTTCCAAATTAGTGGAGACAATACTCCTCCTTGCGGGGTCCCTCTGTTTACATACCTTGTTAGAGTTGTGGACCCTAGACATGCTGTTATGCGTCTTCTGGTGAGCAGACTTTGAATTAGTCTAATCAAACTAGTGTTAACTTTTAGATGTGAGAGTGCCGCAATTACCGCATCGGAATGAATGTTGTTAAAAGCCCCTTCTATGTCAAGAAATGCCACCATGGTGAATTCCTTGAAATGCAGGGACGATTCGATAATGCTCACAAGTTCGTGCAGGGCTGATTCAGTAGACTTGCCCTTGTTGTAAGCATGTTGGTTCCTCGACAGGAGTTTTGTATCCAGGTTTTCCCTAATGAAATGATCTAAAAGTCTTTCCAGACCTTTCAATAAGAACGAGGATAGGCTAATTGGTCTGAAGTCTTTTGGCCTAGTGTGTGATATCTTTCCCGCTTTAGGTATGAATACCACTTTGGTATCCCTCCATCGATTCGGGACGTATGAAAGCCTGTTCGAGTGATGCTGGAGTGATGCCATCTGGTCCAGGTGACTTGAAGGGCTCAAAGCTGTTAATAGCCCAGCTTATTCTGGATCTCTCAGTCAAGAAGCTAGCGACGCTCGCAGTCCACTCGCACTCTTGTTGGTCCTGCTGATCCTCGGGTTCTGTTATAGAGTTCCCCGGGAAATGTGTGTCGAGCAGTACATTGAGCGACTGCTCGCTGTTTTTGGTCCAGTTATTTGCCTCATCCTGTAAATATCCCACTGTACAGGGTGAAGCAGATAATATCTTCCTCAGCCTAGCGGCGTCGGAGACCTTTTCCACTTCACCACAGAAGGTATACCAAGAGCGCCTTTGCGCCTTTCTAAGCTCCTTCTTATAGATCTTGAGTTGCTCTTTATAGGCATCCCAATCATTAGCGACCCCAGTAGATTTAGCCTTATTGAATAGCTTGTTGCAGGTCTTTTTCATAGCCGTTAGCTCAGAAGTCCACCATTGGGGTTTAGTTTTACCCTTGTACCTTGTTTTTGGACAGGCTTCTTCAAGGGATCTATTGAATGATATGGTGATATGATCGACCAGATTATCCAAACCGGCTTTGTCATTCGGTTCGTACGGAAGTTTAGAGTTGAGGACTTTCTTGAAATTCTTCTCATACAGATGCCACTTTGTCTTCCTTACATTTCTGTGGACGGCGGGTTTAAGCGCTTTTTCCGCGAGTTTGAACTCAATATAATGATGATCTGAGAATGAGTGGTCGTCCAGTACATTCCACCCAATAATTTTGTCTGACAGCCGGTCAGTAGCAAACGTTACGTCGAGTACCTCTTGTCTGTCTTTAATTGTGAAGGTCGGTCATCAATAATCAGCTCGAGCTCGTCAGACGTTGCTTCTTCTACTACTTCCCTGAATAGAGCAGTCGGTACTACAGATTCATAAGGCAAGTAGCTGGAGACCACCCAATATATGCGATTACCGATCTCCAGGCTAGCAGCTGTTTGGTCTTTACCACTTAAATTAGTCAGGAGAAAGATACTTAGATCTTTCCTGGCCAAAATGCAGGTTCTTGGAGTGCCTTCACAGTTGGCCACAAGCAGTTTAAAGTTGGGTGTCCTAATACCGCACACCCTTCCTCCCACTACGTAGGGCTCCTGTATCAGGACGATGTCTACTGCGCCTGTGGACAGGCGCAGCAATAGAGCCGCTGAGGCTGCTTTAGCGTGATGGAGGTTAATCTGTAGAATTCTTACCATCATTGGTAATTGACAGATTAACATCCACCCCAACAAGGGTGTTATCGAAGCTTGAGCTAAAGTGGCTATTTAATCCATTGTGCTACCACAGGAACTTAAACATATGTTTCCCCAATCCCCTACAGTTGGACCAATTTATCAGCCAATCCTACTAACTCCCAAAAGAAAAGAGAGCCTTTGGTATCCCACCGCTTTATGTAGAGTGCGAGGCACAGACACATAAGATGTTCTATTGATACCTCTTCCTCCTCTTCGTCTCCACAGCTTCACCAAAAGTCATTTCACAAGAGCACCAATCTCTCTTCGTGACGTTAACTAGGGCAGTGACCTGTAATGACAGACACGATAAGTGACGTCCTTTCTCGACAACGAAAGTCCGGGACACATCAGCCTGGAATGTATGCAGTTCCTGACTAGTGGCCACCTGTCAATTATTGCTGCAACGACACTATAGCAAACAAGTGTTGAAATGTATTATTTCGTGATAATTTTTATTTGATATGAATTATGTATTTGAACGTATATAATATACTCGTATACCTATATAAACTTATCAACCTAGAAATTTAAAATTTGGATATGAATAACTGAACAGTAAGATTCCCAAAATATATTTTTTCCAAAATTTTCTACCGCTGATCTTAAAGGATAATGAAATTGGCAAGACCAATTTTGCAACATTTTAGTTCAACTTTCTAAAAACAAAAAAAGTATTTAGATATCCAAAAATGTGCCCTTTCTTTTGACACTCATGTTGTCTTACTAGGGATTGAAAAATTACAAGGAATGAAAAATTACAAAATTTTTTGGAATAATTATATCCTTAAAAAATGCGATGTCCTATTAAACGCGAACTAGACAATAAAAACTAAGGGCCTGTTTCTGTAACTTATTTTCGTTCATCTACGGCGAATGATCATAATTCTCTCAGCTATTACTTGAATTCCATAAAACGCAGGTTAGAAATATTTTAGGAACAAGCTTTTTACATGATTTTCTACAGACAAAACGAATTAAAAACTTCTGTGATTTATAGATTTCTCAGAATAATTGAGTGATTTTTGATCGTTCGCAGTAGACGAACGAAAAAAAGTTACAGAAACAGGCCCTAAGTATATAGTTTTGTTTTGCTTCTTGGCAGCTTTCAGAATTATGTATAAGTAGAGAACGTCATGACCAAAAATTGGTGTCGCACGGTGATAACTATACACCTGAACAACTCAGCAGCTGAACTCACTCAACAAAATTCCACTGAACAACTCACAGCTGATTTTTTCCTTGCCGACGAAGCACTGTGTAAGGATGTAGGATGGCCACGGAGGTTTGGTTTATTGTGATTATGGCGGTGTTCGCTGCTTCGAATCCGTATTATCAGGGGTTTAATAAAGAAAAGACATTTATTAAAACCACAATGCAGGACGAACAAACACCTCCCCATCCCCTCATCCCTCTCCCAACAACTGAAAAAAGCACTGCAATTTCCAAAGAGGCCAATTGGTTCAACAGACAGAAAGAATCATATGAATATTCGTTGCTTCCATTTGGACTTGCCCCAAAAATGTACTCGAAACAATTTGAAAAGGATTCATTACTTTTGTTTTCTTTTGGCCCATTGTAGTAGTTTCGGGGGTTAACGCCTTCACTTCAGAGCGTACAATAAGCAGTACATGTTGTAAGTTATGCTCTTACACCCTTACATGGTATACCCTCCCCCCGCAGCCGTCGTCTGGGCGGTAAACATCATCATCCTTTTGAGGATAAATGTAATTTCATAAAAGGCAACATAAGTGTCGAGATTTGTTCTTAAGACGTTATTTAAGATTTGTATTATGGTAATTTGTAAGAACGCGTGTGCGTTTTGACACTTGAATTCTTACGCCTGACCACATTTCTTCATGGCCACTCTCTTACTCACTCCACGTTGACCGCATCTCACAAATCTCGGTTATATGTTTGTCATTGTGGTGTAAAACAACGTAGGGGCGTTCCAAAACAAAGGACCTTCCATAATGCGAAATGTCACGTTCCTCTGATAAATACCCGTATACGACTAGGTTGCACAGTGGTACTCGGTAGGGGAAATAAAGTGGTGGCAAATGTGGTCACCGGAAATTGCTCAAACTACTTACTACGGCATAGTAATAAATAACAAATGAAAGGTTTGTCGGTAATGGAAATTGTCTACTTTAAGACATACGCATATTGTGGTTTGACGAATTTGACTGCAGACACATATAAATAAATTGTTATAACGGAAAATTAAGATTATTGTAGTTACTGATTAATCAAAAAAATTAAATACCAAATTTTGAGAATCGACTGACGGAACCTATTGAGATCATATTTGGTCAGCATTTAAACTAAGTTTTAGGAGCTTACGTTTCCTCATGTTTGTCTACCATTATATAAATATACCATACGAAAATAAAATTAAATGTTTTTTTTTAAATAATTAACAATTCATACAAATCGGAAAAAATCCTGGTACAGAAGTTTTGCATTGTTTCCCGAGCTTAGGCAATATGCACCGAAACTAAAAAAATATAAAAAAAGATATTCAAACATTTTCAGATTTGTTTGAATGCAAATAAAATATATACGAGTATGTGTCAACCATTTTTCTCAAATAAAATGTATGTTTAAATATATGTATATAAAAGAACTGTTTAGGATTTTTTCCAAATAAATTTTATTTAAAAAAGATTTTCAAAACTTTGTTGACATTTTCGAATAACTGCTTTAATTATACCCTACACCACACTGTGGTACAGGGTATTATGACTTTGTGCATTTGTTTGTAACACCCAAAAGGAGAAGAGATAGACCCATTGTTTATTATACCGATCGACTTGTAATCACTTTCTGAGTCGATTTAGCTATGTCCGTCTGTCTGACTGTAGATGTATTCTTGTAATAAAAGTACAGGTCGCAATTATGGTCTGATCTCAACGAAACTTTGCACATATCTTTTTTTAGGCCCAAGGTTAAAATCGGTTCAGATTTACATATAGCTCCCATATATATGTACCTCCGATTTGGCATAAATGCACTGTATAAGCAACATTTTGTAACCGATTTGTACAAAAATTGACAGAGAGTAGTCTCGTGATACACTTAGATACAATACAGAATTTGGGGGAAATCGGTTCAGATTTAGATATAGCCCCCATATATATGTTGCACCCGATTTGACATGTAAGCGCTGTAGAAACTGTATTTTATATCCAATCAGTACGAAATTCGGCAGAAAGAGGTTTCTTATTACATGAAGGAATACTGCCAAATTCGGAGAAAATCGGTTCAGATTTAGATATAGCCCCCATATATATGTTACCCCCGATTTGAAATTCAATAGCTGTAGAAACTGTATTTTATATCCGATCACAGCGAAATTCGGCAGAAAGAGCTTTCTTATTACACGAAGGAATACTGCCAAATTTGGAGTAAATCGGTTCAGATTTAGATATAGCCCCCATATATATGTTAGCACCGATTTGACATTCAAGCGCTGTAGAGACTGTATTTTATATCCGATCAGTACGAAATTCGACAGAAAGCTACATATATATGTTCCTCCTGATTTGGTTACAAAGCGCTATAGAAGTTGTACTTTACTTCCGATCATTACAAAATTCTCCAGAAAGATGTTTCACAATTTAGGAACGAATATTGCTTAATTTAGCGATTATCGGTTCAGAATTAGATATATCCACATATATATGTTCTTACCCATTTACCAATTATTCCAAGTTATTATCGCAATAACCCTTATCGCATTGTTAGGGAGGTGTAGGGTATTATATAGTCGGCCCCGCCCGACTTTCTGCCTTTCCTTACTGGTTTTCTCTTGATTTCGAGTTAAACTCTACAGCAAACATTACATACAGGGCGGCTGATGAAAGCTGCTACCAAAAAAAGTTAATAACTTTTTTGCTATTTAATGAATCTGGTTAATTTTTTTTTTTTGCAGATTGATTTTTAGATTTAACAAAAAACGGATAACTGGGACACTGAAACAAGAATTTGGATTGTCCGCCGCTATTACGCACTGAAGTCCGTAGTTTCGGTTCAAAGAGAGTATAGGGGCACGTTTGGCGGCAATCCTCCGAGCGGATGGACCATAAAGAGACTTGTTAACAATTTTTCCGAGCATGGGACAGTCAACAGAAGACCTTACCATCGGAACCCTTCAGTTCGGACGGAGGAAACAATCGCTGCTGTAGCTGATGCCACACAAAACAATCCAAGAGTTTCGACATGAACCCTATCTGCTCAAATGGGTATAAGCAGACGGTCATTGCAGTCAATTATGCACAAAGATTTGGAGTTATTCCCATATAAAATTCAAATGGCCAACAAAGTGAACTGTCAGAAGATGCTTGTCGGGCCTTACTTCTTCGAAGAAAACGGTCACGCCGTTACAGTTACTGGAGGCCGTTACTTGAGCATGTTGAGAGAGTTTTTCTAACCAGAATTAAGCCGAATGAGAATTTCTTTCAACTCTGTGTGGTGCAACTCCTCACATAGCCCGGCCTGTTATGACAGAAGTGCGGCGAAAATTTCCCAATAAGCTGATATCCAGAAACTCCACATTCCGTTGGCCCCCCAGGTCGCCTGACCTTACTGCACCTGACTTTTTCTTTTGGGGTTATTGCAAACAGGAAGTCTACAAAGCAAAACCAACAAATTTGAATGAACTAAAGCAATCTATTCGAGAAACAATTGCGGCTATTCCCGTCTCAACTCTCCAAGCAGTAATGAACAACTTTTTGGTAAGATGCCGCACATGCATCAACGAGCAGGGGGGCATTTAAATTCCATTATTTTTAAAAATAATTAAGCTATATTTAATTAAATTTAATGAGCTTTAACATGAATAAAAGAAAACTGAATTCCATACACTGAAAAAAAAGTTATTTGAGTTTCTTAATGTAGCAATATTCACCCTGTACATACTCGTACATTGAAAAAAGCTTACTGAAAATTTATGAAATATTCCTAACTTTTATGATTTTGTTTTTGATTTGGCGCCAAAGACAACATGCATGAAAATGAATGTGTCGTATACTTTAATTAAGGACGTGCAACATATTGTAATAAAATCATGCGCAAATTGTCATTGAGCCAACTTCCTGATATCTATCTATATACTTCTATATAAAATTGTTGCGTGACTGACTGGTCATCGCCCAGCCCAAACGGCTGAAGATGAAATTATGAAATTAGGTGGGAGGGTAGTCCTTGGGACGTAGACGTGCTATAAGGCGGGATTTTTCGAAATTCGCACTTTTAGCCGTATAATGGGGTAACAAGGGATAAATATGGTACCACTGCCAAATCTAAACGGAATGAGGTAGAATCGTGAAATTGGTGTGAGGGTAGCCCTTATGAGTAGACAGCGGAATTATATGCAATTTTGATTTTTAATATACTCTTAATCCGGCTGCGGATTAAATTTTTTTACTTTTTATGCACAGAATTATACAGTTACCATGTCACTATTACATTTTGAATAAAAAGTGCATATTTCAAATATACAGGCGGAAATAGAATTGGATTATATCTCAAAATTGCATATAATTCCGCTGTCTTCTTATGAGGTAGAATCAGAAATTAACAGAATTTTTAGAAACATTTACGCGCACAGTGGGCCAAATCCAAATGCCAAGAACTAGAATCGTGAAATTTTGTGTGAGGGTAGCCCTTGGGACAAAAACTAGAACAAGTAGCGATTTTTTGAAAATGTTGGGGGCACTGTGAGACAGAAAGGGATAAATATGATAACACCTCCAAATTTAACGCTCAGAATTAGAATCGCCGAAATTGAAGCGAGGGATGTGATTAGATTAACGGATCGGGGTGGTCAGACTTTTATATTTGTATTTTTCGCGGCACAGTGGGGCAAAATCTGTAAAGTGGGTTAAAAATGTTAAACATGGTCCCATGTTGCTAGGGTAGCTTTTGGAACATAAACTAGAGAGCGGAAGTGATTTTTAGAAATTCTAACTTTGAGAGGCAGAGTGAGGGCGAAACGGTAAAGGACAAAAGGACATGATTCAGTGGACCCAAAAGGGTTAAATATGGCACAGAGGGGCAAAAAGCCTTAGATATGGTACAGTGGGGCACAGAATATTTAAGTGTGGTAACGTTGGACGAAATGAGTTAAATATGGTACAGTGAGGCAAAAAGCGTTTACTATGGAACAGTGGAGCAAAAATGTGTTAACTGTGGTACAGTGGGTTCAAAATGGTTATGGTACAATGTGACAAAAATTGTTAACTATGATACAGTGGGTTAAAAAGGGCAAAATATGGTACAGTGGAACAAAAAGGGTTAAATATGCTACAGTGGGGAAAAGGGTTAAATATGGGACAGTAGGACAAAATGTGTTAAATATGATTCAGTGGGCCCAAAACGGTTAGATAAGGTACAGCGGGGCAAAAAGCGTACATTTAGTAAAGTGGTAAAATTTTGAAGAGATGGAAACTAAGGTATGGGTATGGGAGAAAGTTTAAATTCGGGACATAAATATGAGATAAGAAGTGTTTTTTTTTTTTTCAAAATGTATGATTTTAGTAGCACTGTGGAGCAAAATTGTTAACGTTTTGGTGCAAAACTTGTTTAATATGTTATAGAGGGGCTAAATATGGTACAGTGAAGAAAATAGGTTAAATATGGTATAGTGGGGCCAAAAAGAGTTAAGAGTGGTAAGGGGATAAATAGGGTTATATAAAGTCCCAGATATGTAAAAAGTTCTTATTTTAGAAATAATAATGTATTAAATATGGTACAGTGGTGCATAAAAGGTTGAATGTGGTCCCAGGGTGCGAAGGTAGATCTTACAACATAAACCAAAGACAAGAAATTTTTTTTTCGAAATAGGTACATCTATGTAAATCGTGGGGGAAAATAAGTTTAATGGTAAAAAGGAAAACATGACAGAGGTAGGGGACAAATAGGCTTAAATATGGCCTAAGGTTGCCTCTTGGAATGTAAACTATGATTTTCTCTAAATGCACACTTTTAGTGGCACCGTGGGAGAAAAAGGATTAAATGATGTAAAGTGGTGAAAAAATTGATAATTATGTCACAATGGGTTAAATGTGGTGCAATGGAGCGAAAATTATTAGATATGATCCCAAGGGCGATTGTAAGTCTTGTAACTTAAACTAGGATTCATTTTAGCTTTTTTTTTAATTATTACCTTTAGATACACGGTGGGACAAACATTGTTTTGTATTGTATCAGGGTGTGAATGTACCTATTGGAATATAAACTAGGGGAAAAAGGTAAAATATGATCCAAAAAATGGTTTTCGACATTTGAGGCACAGTGGGAAAAAGGGATAAATATTGTACCATGATGCCAGGAACATAAACAAGAAATAAAACGGATTTTCGTATTTTAGTGTAAAAGTGATGAAGTCGACCTCATTTTGCTACATATGGAATAATCATGTGTTTTTGAAAGAAATAAGTATAACTATTCTGCAGTACCCTAAAAAGAAAAAAAATCATAAAACCCCTTACCAATGAAGGACTTAACCCAGTCTGTTATGCAGACGACGCACAATAGGAAAATATGATGAAATATGCGCGCATATGACTTTGAAAACAACATTCAAAAATGAGTTTTTGGGAATGTTTCTTTATTGTCGAGAACATTTATTGAAAAATTTTATGAAAATATGTCCAGCTGATTTCGAGGTATGACCTTTCAAAGTTTGTCTTTTTTACTCATAAATGCAAATAACAGTGCGAATTCGCGTTTGTTGGTGAAATGCAGTTTCATATTAATTTTTGTGTATAAGACGTATTTGTAACGTGTTCAAATGAAGAGATATTTCAAAGTAAAAATAAAGTTTTTTTTTGTTTTTCAAAAAAATTATCCACATTAAATGAAATACAACTACCATGTGACATAGAGAAGAGAGGTGACTTAGTGATGAATCCAACAGCACCTAGTTTATCTACGGATTTTTGCGACACTGGGAGATTTTTGTACTTTAAATATGTGATTTTTTTTACTTTAAATATAGAAAATACATGAGGGATTGTCCCAAAACATATGGACCGATTTTCTTGGACCAAAAAAATAACTTTTACGAAAATTCGAAAAAATCAATTAATAAATACGGCCGGTTCTGAGCGTGAGAGGATAGATGGGTTTACAGGTGGCTACAAGTTTGTAGTGTCATCCTATTAATACCATAAGGATTATAGTAATTTGTATAGTTTACTTCTACTTAAAACTATAAAAATATAAATAAACGAATAAAACATTTATCGCAATACTGACACACATTTTTTGAATTTCAATGGTCTGCATATTTAAAACGCAATCAAGCACCTAATATAGGTTTAAACTAAATTTTGTCAGCTATATTATAAAGAATCAATATTTCACTAAATGTTACCCCTTTGTGGGAGAGGTACTAGAAGGAGTAAACCAATATGGCCCATCTTCAACCTTATCACGAAATAGAAAAAAATATTACAGCATACAAAATTTGAAGTCAATCGGTTACTCCTTTCGAGAGTTATTGTGCGCACCAGCCAGAAGACAGTGTTAAACTTTTAGCGCGTAGCAAATTATATATACCTTCGTATCACAAAAGTGAGTGTATAACAAGTAAGAAAGTTTCAGTCGGGTAAACCGACTAAGGTATACCCTCACTTTGTGAGTAATGTAATATTGAATATTACACAAATTATTCTGTCAATTTTGTGGGAGGTACCAGAAGGGGTTTAAGAAATACACCTATATTTCGCTGAACAGTAGATACTTTAAATACATTGCACTGTGCCGAATTGTAACCGTTTATATGGACCGGTATATTAACGTTGAGATATTAAATTGTGGTATAATTTGGCCATTTTGTGTGGGAGGTACAAAAAGGGGCGTGGTGATAACGCTAATTTTTCACTGGACTATAGGCATTATAAAAGCACTACACTGTACAAAATTTCAAGTTATTGTATACACTGATATTAATGTTATAAACTGTTAACTTTTGGTGCAAAATGGTGCCTTTGTGGGAGAGGTAACAAAAGGGGCGTGACAATAACGCCCATTTTTCAATGGACTGTAGGCACTATAAAAACATTACGCTGTACAAAATTTCAAGTATTTTTATACACTGGTATTTATGTTATAAGCTGTTAACTTTTGGTGCAAAATGGTGCATTTGTGTGGGAGGTACCAAAAGGGAAGCGGCAATAACGCCCATTTTTCACTGGACTGTAGGCACTATAAAAGCATTACACTGTACAAAATTTCAAGTATTTCTAAACACTGGTATTAATGTTATAAGCTTTTAACTTTTAGTGCAAAATGGTGCATTTGTGTGGGAGATACCAAAACGGGCGTGGCTATTTCGCCCATTTTCCTCGAGTTGATAGCGACTAACAAACTAATACTATGTGTGGAATTTCAGAAGATTCGAATACGTATAATAGCAGTTATTAAAGAATCAATATTTCACAACATTTTAACCCTTTGTGGGGGAGGTACCAGAAGGAGTGGACCAATATGGCCCATCTTCGAACTTAGCCGGAGATAGAAAAAAATATTACCGCATACGAAATTTGAAGTCAATCGGTTACTCCTTTCGAGAGCTATCGTGCGCACCAGCCAGCAGACACACAGACAGACAGACAGACAGACAGACGGATAGCCTCACGAATTCCATCTTTGAGGTCTTGAATCGACGCTGGGCTGTTGGCGTAGACCTTATCTTTCATGTGGCCCCAAAGGAAGAAGTCGCAATGTGTTAAATCACAAGATCTCGGTGGCCAATTGTGATCAACTCTTCGAGAGATAACACGGTCCGGAAACTTTTCCCGTAACAGAGCAATGGTTTCGTTGCTTGTGTGGCACTTAGCGCCGTCTTGTTGAAAGTAAACGTTGTCCAGGTCAATACCATCCATCTCCGACCATAAAAAATTATTAATCATCTCTCGATAGCGCAATCCATTCACCGTAACTGTTGATTCAACCTCATTTTCGAAAAAGTAAGGTCCAATGACCCCGCCGGACCATAAACCGCACCAAGCAGTCACACGTTGAGGATGGAGAGGCTTATCAACAATAACTCTTGGGTTTTCCGAGCCCCAGATGCGACAATTTTGTTTGTTGACGTAGCCACCGAGGTGGAAATGGGCCTCATCAGTCAAGATGATTTTGTATCGTTCGTATCGTTTTTTTGTTCGATCGTTTTTTGATGAATTTGTATCGTTCGATGATCGTGTATCGTTCCATTTTTAGTAATGGCGTAGTTTCTACTTGTCAAATGTCAAAGAATAAAAGCTTCAAAAGTGACAGCTACCGAAATACCGGGTGATTCAAAATAACACCTCTTGTTGGAAAACCCTGTCGTGGAAAACACTATCGACCACAAGTCGTACTATCAGAAGATTTTAAAATCTCTTGTTGGAGTTGGTCACATTCAAACACAAGAAATATCCGACCGCATCCCACAGTACGGCTTGCAGCTACGCCTGGGAGACTGATGCTCCTGGAAGACCGGAACATTCGCTCATTTGCCAGTGGAATCCAGATGCTACACGGATGGGTCTAAGTTGGAATTAAGGGCGGGTCTGGGACTTATTGATGAACCAAAAGTCGAACTTTACTTCCGCCTCCCAGCTCATAACACGGTATTTCAAACGGAAGTTCGAGAATTAAAGGAGTGTGATTAAATATGACAACATCTTCACAGATAGCCAAATGGCGACGAAAGCAATAACCTCGGAACAGGTCAAATCCAGAACTGTGTTAGAACGGTAAATGATTACTCAGGCCATGATCAACTGTGTATATTCTGGGTACCAGGAGTGGAATGAGTGGAAATGAACTGGCAAACAGCTTGGCTTCAGGTACACAATTGAGTAGCGCGTTAAGATTGTTGAAGCCTTTTACAAGAGCGGTCGTTCAAATCAAATAGCATTTCGTGCAATTCATGATTTTTTGTGTCAGCATAAACGACCAAATATGTCCACAATCGGGAAAATTGAAATTGAATGGTTATAATTCCTTAATTTAGCTTCCTAGAAGGAAAAGATTATATTTATTTACGCAGCAAAAAATAAATACAAATGTTGAACCTTAAATGTAATAGAAATATATATTTTATTATTCCTCGAATCAGAATATTTTAAATCCACAAACGACAGCTATGTTATTTAAATACAAATGGACGAGCAACTCTGTGAAAATATCCTTCTCTGTTTATAAGTACACTTAAAATTTTCAATTTCACAGCGTGCCACAAGGGTTCAAAAGTTCGCCTAGTTTGACGCCTCTACTCAACAGCAATGAAATCAAAATCGGATCTGCTTCGCTTCGCGTGATATCGCGAAAATAGTATAAAACGATGTTAGTTACAATTAGGGATGTAACGAAAGTGACTTTAGCGAAAGCGAATATTGAAATATATTTCTTGCGAATGCGAAAGCGAATAGTAAAATATAAATTTTTGCGAAAGCGAATGCGAATAATATTGACCCTTTAGTACCAACAAATTTAAGGAACTGAATTGATACTTTTCCAGGATAATCAAGTATTAAGAATGTTTTCCATATTTTTACCTCCTGTTACCAAAAGGACAAACATATTTTTGCAACTGTTTTGAAGAAAAGTGGCAGAGGTTTGCATTGGTATTAATATCTTCAAATTGTGTGAAGGGAATAAGGAGATTTAACGCTTTTAACAAATGGAAGCGAATACTGAAATTTAATTTTGCGAAAGCGACTAATCCAAAGATGGTTTTTGCGAATGCGAAAGCGAATGTTAAATTGATGCGAATAATTCGCGTTCGCATATGCAAATACAACAATAAACTATACAAAAATATTGTTATGGGTAATTCCGAAGCAAATGAGTCATCGAAAAGCACATTTTAACTATAATTATACAAATGTGTATGGCGTTTTTAGTATTTCAAAATCATTCATTGTAGTTTTTGCGGTACAGAGCTCCAAAGTTACCTCTCAGTAAAAAATTACTGGTTATATTTGTAACTGAGTTGCCCAGAAATAATTCCAGTTTCGTTTGCCAAGATTCAGTTAGGCATTGCTTTCTGCATTCTATTGAAGTAGCTGTAGAACTGGCGCCAAGACGTTAATTCTTCATTGTATTTTTTTCTTCCGGAATATAATGTGCTACATTTTTGCTGATGAATGCGAGACCTTTAGGTGGTACAATGAGCTAGCATGCACGGATTTGAAACAATAATCCGGGTTAAAATCCTCGTCGGATCGAAATAAAAATAAATTAGTCTATTAAAATAAAATAAAAATAGAGATATAAAAACGAAAGAAAAAATATTTTTTTGTTCACTTTTCTAACCTGGTGAAAAAGTCGAAAAAATGAGGCATTCTTTTTTCAGCAATTCAGAACTAGTTCCAGAAGTCTGATTCCTTTCTAAAAAGAATCGGTTAGGGATGCGAGTGGGGAATTAGTACGCACAAAGCTGCTTAGTTCCCTACTCGATTGCTTTTTCGGAAAATTTTATTACTGGGCTATCTCAGGGATTTTTATCAAAATTACCATTTGTTAATCTAGCCATATCGTCTTGGCTTCCTTATTCCTTGAATATCCTGAAAAATACCAATTCATGTCCTTGATTTTTTTTAGTACTAAAGGGTCAAAATATTATGAACTGGCTATGAAAAACTGAAAATGGAGCTAAAGAGAGCTAAAAGACAGTATATGTAGTCAAAGGTGTATATCAATCGTCCCAACACCTTGGAAGATCTAATTAACAATATTGAGGCTGAAATTGGCAGAATACCTGTCGACATGCTTGTTAGAATTCATGAAAACTTCAGAAACGTATGCAGCAGTGTGTGGATAGCGAAGGTCGACATTTGCCAGATACACTATTTAAAACCATGTAATTTAAAAATTCCCTTACTCTTCAATATAATTAAAATATAAAAAAAACATTTCTAAGGTTCATAACTTTTTTATTTCGTTCCCAAATAAGCAAAATACCGCGCTCCGCCCTGTACCTCCCAGTTATGATACCATATGCAGCATTAACTACTGTTTTAAATCAACCATTTAGAATTTCTGAGTATTCCAAAACATCATTGGTTGTCAATCCTACAAGTAATTTATTTAGCTTAAAGATTATACGATTTCAATTATTATTATTTATAATTTTTACGAACATTAATAACTTCTAAAAAAAATTAATTTGAATTACTGACAAATCAGCAACAAATTCAATGGCCGTGTTATCTCAGGTCGTGGCGATGTCAATTGGCCGCAAAGATCATGTGATTCGACACCGTTGGATTTCTTTCTTTGGGGTTATTTGAAAGAAAAGGTGTACGTCGATAAGCCTACAACAATTCAAGAGCTAAAGAATGACATAATTCGGCACATTAACGGCATAGAACCTCAATTATACCTCAGCGTCATCGAAAATTTGGACCATCGGATGGAGGTGTGCCTCTGAGGTCGCGGCGGCCATTTGGCCGATATTTTGTTCCATACATATTGAACCGTACCAATATTATCATTATAAAAAGAAATGACAATAATTTCCTAAATAATTTGTGTTTTATTCAAAATCAACATCGGCCCTTAAAATTTAACCACCCTTTAGATGATATTGAAGATTTACCGAATGCTCCAGTGAAAATACATATTTCACCGATAACAATCTTGAAATGTAAGATTGAAGAAGTTCATGCTATTGCAAAGCTGCTTTTAGAAAGATTTCAATAGGAATAAAGTTCTTTTGCTACTCCAAACAAAACTACGATTTGATTTACAATGCTCTCGCAAACAAATCCATACAAAGCTTTGCTTCTCGCCCTTGAAAAACATGATCCAGTGAAGATAAAAAAGAAACTAATTGACATGTGACTTCATTGTTTAGATGTGAAGATTGTACACAAAAAGACTACGTATTCGGGGTTTTTATACCCTACACCACACTGTGGTACAGGGTATTATGACTTTGTGCATTTGTTTGTAGCACCCAAAAGGAGAAGAGATAGATCCATTGTTTATTATACCGATCGACTTGTAATCACTTTCTGAGTCGATTTAGGTTCCGATTTAGATATAGCCCCCATATATACGTTACCCCCGATTTCACATGTAAGCGCCGTAAAAAATTTATTTTATAACCGATCAGTGTGAAATTCGGCAGAAAGAGGTTTCTTATTACATGAAGGAATACTGCCAAATTCGGAGAAAATCGTTTCAGATTTAGATATAGCCCCCATATATATGTTACCCCCGATTTTACATGTAAGCGCTGTAAAAAGTGTATTTTTAATCCGATCAGTACGAAATTCGGCAGAAAGAGGTTTCTTATTACACGAATTAATACTGCCACATTTGAGGGAAATCGGTTTAGATTTAGATATAGCCCACATATATATATTACCCCTGATTTGACATGTAAGCGCTGTAGAGACTGTATTTTATATCCGATCAGTACGAAATTCGACAGAAGGAATGAGTATTCAGGGAAAATCGGTTCAGATTTATATATAACATCCGTATATATGTTCCTCCTGATTTGGTATCAAAGCGTTATAGAAGTTGTACTTTACTTCCGATCATTAAAATTTTCCAGAAATATGTTTCTCAATTTAGGAACGAATATTGCTTAATATAGCGATTATCGGTTCAGAATTAGATAATATGTTCCTACCCATTTACCAATTATTCCAAATTATTATCGCAATGACCCTTATCGCATTGTTAGGGAGGTGTAGGGTATTATATAGTCGGCCCCGCCCGACTTTCTGCCTTTCCTTACTGGTTATTTATGTTGTTTACTGTCAACGAAAGACTATTACAATGAAAGATTTAAGACGAAAAACATTCCGTCATTGATTACGTTAAGGTCAAATGGGAATTCCAGACGAATAAAAAAAAAACAAGTTATACAGTGTTACTGTCAAAGACGTTTTGCGCAAACTGTGTCGGCCAACATAAAATGTCAGTGTGTATGGAGTCCCAGATCAAGTGCGCAAATTGGAGGCCGGAAGTTGGACTCCAAGAAAATGCACCCCAAATTTAAAATAAAAGTGCGCCCCAAATTTGGGGCCTATTTTCGTTACAAAAACTGATTTAGGATATTACACCCCAATCAAGAAACAGCATGAAATGAAAATAAACCCCAAAAAAACAAAGAAAAAACTAAGAAAAACACACAAAAAATTGTTGTTGTTTGACATGTTATTTTTTGGGGCCCATATTCATAAAAATATTGGGGTGTATTTTCCTGGGGCCCAGTTTCATTCCGCCGCGCAAATTGCGATGGACCTCATAAATCATCCTTCGATGGATGTCCATGAAGACAAAAATTTTTGGAAATAAAAGATAAAAATTATTCGACAAGGAGACATCAAGTCCATCCAAATAACGACAATATTAATGCCATCAACAGCAACAACTTTCCCAATTTGATTCAACAAAGCAGTCAACGGGTGGCAAGTGCCTGGCAAAATCCAAGAAACAACAACAGTTTCCTCAACAACAACACAGGACTAAATAACAGCAACAACATCAATCCCGGAGAATTATTTTCCATCCATGAACTGAAATCGCTAAACCTAGAATTATTTACTAATCTCAGAAATTGCAGAAGCAATTTCGAACAATTTGAAGCTATTACTAACCTCGCATATAAATTCTTAACATAATGATTAATGACATTAACATAATTACTTGGAATGCACGGGGCATTAGGAACAAACATATTGAGTTATTTAACTTTCTTATTAATCATAATATTCATGTCTGCTAAGTTTCTAAGACATGGTTAAACCCACAATATCTCTTAATCGCCAGAAGTATTTTATTTATAGGAACCATAGAGAGGAACATAGAACCGGAGGTGTGGCCATAATTATGAAGAAAAATATTTCTCATTTACTTCTTGAAAATTTTAATAATCACCTGATTGAAAACGTAGGGGTTAGAATTTATACCAACATTGGTCCTATATATGTATATTGCTGTTATTTTCCTGGTGGAATAGCTGCGAATCGAATGCATTTGTTTGCGTCGCACTTGCACAAGATGACCAGAAGTGACAGATATGTACTGGGCGGTGACTTTAATTGTGGCCATCAATCATGGGGATGTTACAGAGCTAACTGTTGGGACAACATTTTATACAAGAAACATAACTCTTACAACATAGATAGTATACACCCACACACAGAAAACAGTTTGGTTGCCTTAACCGAATTATTTGCCCACCGAATTTTATTAGTTCTGTCTACTAGCATGCGATTCCATTAGGACAACCAACATTTTGCTCGTGGTATACTTCTGCTTCCATGTTGACAACAATCATATTTGGATGCGCCAACTACGAAAATGGTAGCCAATATTATTTTTTGTACGTTACCACAACAATTTTTTTTAAATTGGTTGTACTGACAGTTTGTCAGTTATGTACTGCCGATAATTAATTAAAAACAGTTTTCATTAATTTTTATTTTATTTATTGAACAAAAAACCATACAATTCATAACAAAATTAAAAATGCCATATTACAAATTCATCACTAGTATGACATGTGGAAATATTTGACACATATTTTAGTACACGAGAGTATAATGCATTACAAAACCTTTATAAAACCAGTAAGGAAAGGCAGAAAGTCGGGCGGGGCCGACTATATAATACCCTACACCTCCCTAATAATGCTATAAGGGTCATTGCCATAATAATTTGGAATAATTGGTAAATGGGTAGAAACATATTATCTCATTCTGAAACGATAATCGCTAAATTAAGCAATATTCGTTCCTAAATTGAGAAACATCTTTCTGGAAAATTTTAATGATCGGAAGTAAAATACAACTTCTATAGCGGTTTGATACCAAATCAGGAGGAACATATATATGGGGCTTTAATATAAATCTGAACCGATCTTCCCCGAATACTCATTCATGTAAAAAGACCTCCTTCTGTCGAATTTCGTACTGATCGGATATAAAATACAGTATCTACAGCGCTTACATGTCAAATCGGGGGTAACATATATATGGGAGCTATATCTAAATCTGAACCGATTTTCTCCGACCTCCGCTTACAGGTCAAATCGGGGGTAACATATATATGGGTGTTATATCTAAATCTAAACCGAGTTTCTCCGAATTTTGCAGTATTCCTTCATGTAATAAGAAACCTCTCTTTGCCGAATTTCGCACTGATTGGATATAAAATAACATTTTTACAGCGCTTACATGTCAAATCGGGGGTAACGTATATATGGGGGCTATATCTAAATCTGAACCGATTTCTTCCAAATTTAGCAGTGTTCATTCATATAATAAGAAACCTCTTTCTGCCGAATTTCATACTGATCGGATATAAAATAAAGTTTTAACAGCGCTTACATGTCAAATCGGGGCTAACATATATATGGGGGCTATATCTAAATCTGAACCGACTTTAACCAAATTCAATAGGGATCGTCCTTGGGCCAAAAAAAACTCAGAAAGTGATTCTAAGTCGATCGGTATAATAAACGATGGATCTATTTCTTCTCCTTTTGGGTGTTACAAACAAATGCACAAAGTTATAATACCCTGTACCACAGTGTGGTGTAGGGAATAAAAAAAAATATCTTTAAACATTGTGCTTTAATTTTCATAATTGTTGCTTTTATTATACCCTCTACCATAGGTATGTTCATTTTGTCACTCCGTTTGTAACACTTCTAAATATTGATTTGAGACCCCATAAAGTACATATATTCTTGATTGTCGTAAAATTCTATGACGATTTAGCCATGTCCGTCTGTCCGTCCGTCCGTCCGTCCGTCTGTTGTAATCACGCTACAATCTATAATACTTCTTATAGCAGCAAATGGGCGATATCGGTCCATATTTAGATATATCTCCCATATATAGCATCTAACGTGTCCCTACTTTTCTCATCTACTCTATATTCTTGTGTTTTTCGGTGTTATTATACCCTACACCACACTGTGGTACAGGGTATTATGACTTTGTGCATTTGTTTGTAACACCCAAAAGGAGAAGAGATAGATCCATTGTTTATTATACCGATCGACTTGTAATCACTTTCTGAGTCGATTTATCTATGTCCGTCTGTCTGTCCGTCTGTCTGTCTGTCTGTCCGTCTGTCTGTAGATGTATTCTTGTAATCAAAGTACAGGTCGCAATTATGGCCCGATCTTGACGAAACTTTACACATCTCTTTTTTTTGGCCCAAGGACGATCCCTATTTAATTTGGTTAAAATCGGTTCAGATTTGGATATAGCCCCCATATATATGTTAGCCCCGATTTGACATGTCAGCGCTGTAAAAACTTTATGTTATATCCGATCAGTATAAAATTCAGCAGAAAGAGGTCTCTTATTATATGAATGAACACTGTTAAATTTGAAAGAAATCGGTTCAGATTTAGATATAGCCCCCATATATATGTAACCCCCGATTTGACATGTAAGCGCTGTAGAAACTGTATTTTATATCCGATCAGAATGAAGTTTGGCTAAAAGAGGTTTCCTATTATATGAATAAACATAGTTAAATTTGGAAGAAATCGGTTCAGATTTAGATATATCCCCCATATATAAGTTACCCCCGATTTGACATGTAAGCGCTGTAAAAATGTTATTTTATATCCGATCAGTGCGAAATTCGGCAGAAAGAGGTTTCTTATTACTCGAAGGAATACTGTCAAATTCGGAGAAAATCGGTTCAGATTTAGATATAGCCCCCATATATATGTTACCACCGATTTGACATGTAAGCGTCAAATCAGTACGAAATTCTACAGAAAGAGGTCTTTTTACATGAATGAGTATTCAGCGAAAATCGGTCCAGATTTATATATAACCTCCATATATATGTTCCTCCTGATTTGGTCTCAACGCGCTA
Source organism: Eudasyphora cyanicolor (assembly GCA_963930755.1). Classification (NCBI taxonomy): domain Eukaryota; kingdom Metazoa; phylum Arthropoda; class Insecta; order Diptera; family Muscidae; genus Eudasyphora; species Eudasyphora cyanicolor. Next base: position 100,604,037 of record OZ005738.1, on the reverse strand, counting down.
TAGAAGTTGTACTTTACTTCCGATCATTAATATTTTCCGGAAAAATGTTTCTCAATTTAGGAACGAATATTGCTTAATTTAGCGATTATCGGCTCAGAATTAGATAATATGTTCCTGCCTACTTACCAATTATTCCAAATTATTATCGCAATGACCTTTATCGCATTGTTAGGGAGGTGTAGGGTATTATATAGTCGGCCCCGCCCGACTTTCTGCCTTTCCTTACTGGTTTTATATCCGATCAGTGCGAAATTCGGCAGAAAGAGGTTTCTTATTACTCGAAGGAATATTGCCAAATTCGGAGAAAATCGGTTCAGATTTAGATATAGCCCCCATATATATGTTACCACCGATTTGACATGTAAGCGCTGTATAGCCTGTATTTTATATCCGATCAGTACGAAATTCTACAGAAAGAGGTCTTTTTACATGAATGAGTATTCAGCGAAAATCGGTCCAGATTTATATATAACCTCCATATATATGTTCCTCCTGATTTGGTCTCAACGCGCTATAGAAGTTGTACTTTACTTCCGATCATTAATATTTTCCGGAAAAATGTTTCTCAATTTAGGAACGAATATTGCTTAATTTAGCGATTATCGGCTCAGAATTAGATAATATGTTCCTGCCTACTTACCAATTATTCCAAATTATTATCGCAATGACCTTTATCACATTGTTAGGGAGGTGTAGGGTATTATATAGTCGGCCCCGCCCGACTTTCTGCCTTTCCTTACTGGTTTTCATTAGGTTTGAGTTATTTTGTGAGGTCACATGCTATCCATGGTGGAGGGTATATAAGATTCGGCATGGCCGAACTTAACGCTTTTACTTGTTTTTTATTTACATGGGGAAAATCGCCTTTTGAGATATGTTTGAATCAAAAGAAAATATACTTGGAAAAAAATTTTTTAAATATTATATATTTGTGAAGATATAAATTATATTTGGAAATCAAGAAATTTTATTTGGAACGCATATATTAATATATTAGAACAAAATATATTTGCGAACTAACTTTCGCAATTAAAATGTGTTTACACACAAACAATGTTATTGTTCAAGAAGTTTCCCAAATATATTTTATTTAAAAAAGGCTTTTAAAACTTTTCTGAATTTTTCGAACTTTATTTAGTTTTTCCTAGATTTAGTGTTATACTTTATAGCAGCATTTGCTTTATTTAACAGAGCTAATTTTATTAATTAATATTAATTAGTAAATATTACAATTCATCACTTTTTGTCCATCCATCAATGCAAATTATAGCTGCGAAAGATTATGGAATCTAAGTTTTAATTGAATTTTACAAACATACAATTTCTAAAAATTTGCGCTTTGAACTTCTGAAAAACAGAAAAGGTTCCCTTTAAATGAATGCATGGATACAATGCCAAAATACCTAAACACAAATTGGTCTTTGTTTCGGAAATAATAGTTCCAAATAAAAACATATTAGGGTGGAAACAAAGTTTTGTTTAGAACAACATCCTCCCAAACATATAATACTTGTATGTGTCAAATATAATATATTTGGAGTGTACCCTAAACATATGTATATTTCAAGCTGAATATGTTTGGGACAATATACTACAGAAGCTATTTTTTTCAGCGTGCATTCCATACATTATTATCCACACGAAATTATATTTTTCTACATGTACCGTTCTTAAACAAAATGTTGAATATTTATTTATGTCGAATAATATTATTTTTTGTTTGTCATGTATCAACAAAAGAACAGTAACCAAGCTTTCGGTCGTATTTCCCAAGATATATTTAATTATTCTAAATTTGGGAAATAATTGGGATAACCAAAAAAAACGATTATTTATTAATATTTGTTTCTGTTATTGTAACCAATTATTCTTTGCAATAATAATCTTTGGTCTATTAATACAATTTCTGTTGTCAAGAATAAAACATTCGTTGTCACTACCAAATATCGATCATATGGTACTATAATGAAAATTTAAAAGTAGTTACCACAACTAAACGAGCGTCAATGAAGAAACTATCTTAAATCGATTGATACAACCATCGATTTAGTTGCAAGCATTTTCATTTGACATGGATACGAATGTTATAATTGTTGTTTTAACTATTTATATATAAATACAACCGGAACACGGTGTATGCAATAGACTGTTTATTGCTAGTACTTACTATCGAATTCCAACCAATTATTTTCCTGGGTGTATGCGAAAGCACTTACTTACCTTCAAGTTTGAATAGGCAAAGCTCAACGCTCGAAATATTTCTCACTAATATCTTCAACAATCTGTCCCCTGTCGAAGTCGTTAATGAGCTAAGCTCTAGCCATCTTCCGGTGAAAATTTTTATTAGTAGCCAATGCAATACAGTTGATACACAATATTATAACTTTAAGAACACAAACTGGTTGGCATTCTCGAGATATATTCGCAGACATCTTCATGTTCCTCCGCAAGAACTTTCTAGCACCGATGATACTGATTTGGAATTAACCCATTTAATAAATACCCTAAAACGAGCAATTGCTAACAGTGTTGCGATGAAAGTCAAGAGTAGTACAAGGAAACCTTTGCCAAATCGAATTAAAATTTTAATTCGTACACAAAATCGACATCGTCGCGATTGGCAGAGATATAGACATATCATTGATTACTACGAAGTTAAAAGTTTGAACGTTATTATTAAAGAGGAAATGGATATATTTAGGAATGAAACATGGAATCGTTTATTACCAACGTTAGATAAAGGCTCTTCCCCTTTTTGGAACCTAACAAAAATGTTAAGGAAGAAGTCATCAAACATTTCTATATTAAAGCACAAACTTTTTCTAATAATCATTATCTTTCTTCAGACCTTGGCGATTCTTCCACATATGATTTAGTAACGGATACCATTAATTCATTCAATTTTGTAAACACAGTTTCTGCTGATGAAATTTCCATATCAACATCAACGGTTTCTGCCATAATCAAGAGACTTAAATCGAAAAAGTCCCCAGGTATTGATGGAATTAATAACCAATACTTCAAAGCTTTGCCTCACAGGGGTATACAATTTCTGACATTATTCGCTAATTCATGCCATAAATTGGAGTATTTTCCCAATTCCTAAATTTAAGGAATCTAAGGTTATTCCTATCAGGAAACCCAATAATCCGGCTGATGCTCCATCGCCTTACCGACCCAAAAGTTTGCTCTCATCCATCAGTAATATTTTAGAGAAAATAATTAGAGAAAAAATTACAAATTTCACCGACACGAATAACATACTACCTCCTCAACAGTGTGGCATCCGTAGGGAACACAATACTGTACATCCGCTGATTAGAATAAGGAATTTAGTCGAATCAAACTGGAACCAGCAGAAATCTACAGGCATGGTTCTACTGGATATAAAGGCTGCTTTTGATTCAGTGACATGATGGCCTTGTTTATCAATTAATACAATTTAACATTCCGACGGAATTAGTTAGAGTTATTCAAAGTTTTTTAACTGCTAGGACTTTCAGGGTTCGCATCGGTTCAAAAAGTTCAAATATATTTAACATCCCTGCTGGTTGTCCACTTTGCCCTCTTGTCTGTCTTCAGTTCTCTACAATATACATATATACGGCAAATGTCCCGCAACTGGAACACTGCACAATGTCTATATTTGCTGACGACACTGCGGTCTTATGTTCTGGAATTGTATCTGAAGAAATAATTTGTTATCTACAATCTACTCTGGATAATTTACTAAGGTACTTCGTGCGGTGGAAAATCATGATTAATTGCGATAAAAGTCAGGCTATCTATTTCACCAGGAAAAGGAAGGCAAGTTTTCTACCGCAGAGTAATATCACTATCAACAACAGTCACAGGGAAAATAAAGTTAAATATTTGGTCGTACTTCTAGATACAAAAATTAAATTCAGGGATCACGTTGTTATCGTTAATAAATCAAATGTACTTATAAGATCGCTATATCCCTTCATTAACAGGAATTCTAGTCTCAATTTAAACAATAAGAAATTAATACTAATATCAATATTTCATGATGTTATATTTTATGCAGCACCAGTTTGGGCTACCAGCCCTAAATGCCATTTGGGAAAACTGCAGGTCTCACAAAATAAACTGCTCAAATTAATTAATAACCTCCCCTGGTTTTATTCCACCAGAAGATTGCACCAGCTAGCTGGTGACATGGTCATTAACCAAATTAACAAGCGCACTTCTACGTTTAATAATTCGTATTTTCAGGTTTGAGCCATTTAGTGGAGCTGGCGTCCACTTAAGTAGGTTAAGTAGTCTCTAAGTTTTATCTAAAAACCTAAAATAATCAAAAAGGCTTTTTGAAATTGTTTGCCTCCAATAATAAATATTATAAATATACTGAAATAAAAATGTCGTTAAATCAAATCTAACACCGTATATTACCAAACAAATTGTAAAAATTTTTGATTACAATAAATATGAAAATTAATATGAAATATTATTATCTTATATTTCTGTATAGAATTTTTGATTCGTCGGATGGGATAGTTTAACTTCTAAACGGCTTGACCGATTGTTATTATATTAACACATTATATTTATCGGCCTGTTTCTGCATTTCAGGAGTAACATATATATGGAGGATATATATAAATCTGAATCGATTTTCCCTGAATACTCATTCATGTAAAATAGAAACCTCTTTCTGTCGAATTTTATTCTACATAAAACAAACAAGAAAGTTCAGTCGGGTAAACCGACCAATTAATCCCCTCACCTTGAGTCTCACAAAAATTTTAGTAAATTTATTTATTTTTTGTTTCATTTAAATTATTATCAATTTAAAGTGCATTTAATAACTTTAAAGTGTGTACTGATATTAAAGATCAAAGCTGTTTACCTTTGGTACAAAATGGTCCATTTGTGTTAGAGGTACCACAAGGGTCGTCCCAATAAATGTCACTTTTCTCTGGACTCTAGGTACTATAAAAACATTACACTGTACTAAATTTCAAGTATGCACTGGTAATAAAGTTATAAGCTATTAACTTTTGGTTCAAAATTGTCCATTTTTGTGGGAGGTACCAAAAGGGGCGTGGCAACTTCGCCTATTTTTCTCGAGGTAATAGTGACTAATAAATTAATACTATGTGTAGAATTTCAGAGGATTCAAATAAGTAGTATAGAATTTATTAAATAATCAATATTTCACTAAATGTTAACCCTTTGTGGGGGAGGTACTAGAAGGAGTGGAACAATATGGCCCATCTTCTAACTTAAATATTACCACACACCAAATTTGAACTCAATCGGACGGAAATTGCTCAGTCGTCTTTAAATGATCCAAAACGGATATCCACCGAACATACTTAGGGTCTTAAGTCACTCCTTCTATGTGTTACACTTTTGGTTCGTAGCAAATGATATATACCCTCCTCTCTAAGTTGAGGGGATAATGGTGGGTCTATCACTTCTGTACTACAGCATACATGCATATAGATATGATATAATATCGTCCAATTGTTGAAGTTATTTTTGCATTCTTTATAAAACTAGAAAATAGTTTTAGAGCATTAAAGATTATGTAATTTAAGATTTCCATCGAAAGATTTTGTTCAACTTCGTGAATAAAAGAGAGCATTACCTCCACTATTTAACAGTTTTTTTTGTATCTTTTATAGTTAACTTTGTTAAATTAGATTTCATGCACGTACAAGTAATTACTCATACTGTGAGCTTTTCTATAGGCAAATGCTCCTGTTTGCGCTATTTTACTACTTACTATTCCTAACATTGCTTCAAAGTAATCTTAATTGGATTTCATGAAAGCCACACAAATGAAAGCCATTATTTTTAATTGTATTTAAATTTGCTTGAAATCTTTATTAACACACACATAAATAATTTTATTCAAGAGTTCATAAATTTGTTAGCAATTAAAATCAAATATATGAAAGAGTATGTATGTATACAATTTATTGAAGAAATCAATACACAACCCTTCATTTTGTACAATCTGTTGATGTGATGTAAATTTACGGCAATTTTTACATTAGTTTTGCATTCGGCTGCATAGGCCAATATGGGGGTTTTTTCATACAGTACCCACAGGGGGAAAATCGTAATTTTTTATATCTTTGAATTGAAAGAAAATATATTTGGAACCAAAATTTTTAAGTATTATATGTTTGTGAAGAAATAAATTTTACTTGAAAAGAAAGAAATTTTGTTTGGAACGCATATATTAGAACAAAAAATTTTTGCGATGTGTTTCAAGTCACTTTATTTTATTTGTCGGCTGATAGGAACAAAGACAAAAAACTTAAAAGCAAAACATATTTAGATATTAATATAATTATGGTAAAAACAATTGAATAATAATAAAATTGTATACATATGTATACATATTTAAGCATAAAGAAGTCAACATTTCTGTACAACCAGCGCATAGGTGTCAACTGGCTTCGCAAAGGCGGTCCAGCAGACACACCCACCGCAGATGCCGAGGCAACCTGGGTGGAGGCTGGCGTTAAGGCCTGAACAGGTTTCTTCCTCAATCCGTCTTTTAATTCCTCAAAAACCTCGAGTCTTCCCTTCAGCCTCTCGATCGTCGCGAAGCTCTCCATTATAATTCTATCGTAGTCCGTAACTACCCCCATAACATCAACTAACACCTCGCTCATGGCCCCGTGTCCTACTAAAACCTCCATCAGGCGTTCCGTCACATCCTTCGTCCGGTCTATCAGTCGGTCCGTCTCATTGACGAAACGCTTCTTCTTCTTCGTCTCCTTCTTTTCCGTCACTATCTCCCCCACCTCCTGGTCCATCTGTCCGTCTTCTTCCCGTCAGCCTTCTTCTCGTCAGTCCATTGGCGGCGCGCTAAAATGGGAAAAATCATCAGTGCAGAATGAGAGAGATGTGAGAGAGAGAGAGAGAGAGAGAAAGAGTCATTTAAACAAATTGGAAAAAGTAGATTTTTTTAAAAAAAAAAATCCTGGGACAAAAAAAACATAAAAAAAATCGAAAAAAAATTTTATTTTATTTTTTAAAAGCTATCATCCCATCGAAGAAAATAATGCCTATTTGAAAAAAATGTATGGATAAATGTAGAAATTATAGCACTTTTGGTAGAGGAAAGAGAATTTAAAAAATCTTTTTTTTTAATTTCTGTTTAAATAGCGATTTTATTTATTACTTTTATTTCTATGTACGAGGGCGGTTCGGAAACTTCTTAGCCTATCAATGAAAGAGAATAGTTAGTTTTTCAGAAATATTTTTATTTTTCAATATAATCTCCTGCAACTTCAATACACTTAGTCCAACGCTTATCTAGCAATTCTATCCCTTGATTAAAATAGTTTTCCTCAAGGTCTTCAAAATAGTGGTTTACAACTGTAATTGCATCTTCATTTGAGGTAAAATGCTTGCCAGCAAGGAATTTTTTTAGATTTGGGAACAGGTAAAAGTCACTGGGAGCTAAATCAGGAGAATAAGGTGGGTGGTCAAGCAGCTCGTACTTTAATTCGTTGATTTTAGCCATTGTTAAAACACTCTTGTGCGCTGGTGCGTTGTCTTGATGAAAAATTATTTTTTTGTGTTGTAAGCCAGGACGTTTTTCTCGAATTTGTACATTTAATTGATCCAAAAGGTTGCAATAGTACTCTGAATTTATTGTTTTACCCTTTTGCAGATAGTCAATCAATAAAATACCTTTGAAGTCCCATACCAGCCGATTGAATTGTTTTTGCCTTCTTTGGGGCACTTCCTTTGACTTTTTAAATTTTAACTTTTTTCTGTTTATACCGCGCTTTTTGTGCTAGGCTAAGAAGTTTCCGAACCGCCCTCGTATTATGTACATTTGAGTATATTTATGCGTTCTTTGTTGACGTTTTTGTAGATTTCGGAATCGGTTTCTCTAATGAGGAACCAAATATAATCTCCATTCTTTCTTTCATTCTTTCTTTCATTCTTTCATCCCAGTGCCCTTGGTAACGCCGCTCGATGGACTTCAATTCTTGGTGAAACCTTTCGTCATGTTCGTCACTTACGTCGCCAAGATTCTCAGGGAAAAGGTTTAAATGAGAATGCAAGAAATGAGGGACATATTTACACCTGTTGGAATACGTAAAGCGAAAAATAAGTTGGAAGAATACATACATATACCACAAGCTTAAACGACCTCCATGCTGCAATTTCATCCGACGTCAAATATGATTCGAAATTCACATCTTTCATCAGTTTCCTTATTTTAGGCCCATCAAAAACTCCTTCTTCGATTTTTTGAAAAGAAAGACTTAAATAAACTTTTTAATATGAGAGTAAATTGCCATCATTCCTTAAGACTTTTACAACATTTTTAAAGAGCCCCAGCTTAATATGCAGTGTTGGCAAAATATCGGCTATCCCAGAGGCATAACATACCAACTACTTTTACATAAATCGCAACAAATTTTCCAGTCATGTTCATATTTTATGTATTTTATCAATTTAGCCATTGTTTCGTATGATTCCTTAGTGTTGACTGCATGATCAATAGGAATCGACGGTTTCTGATTTCCGTTGTGTAAAAGTACTGCTTTCAAACTTTCTTTACTGCTGTCAGCAAGTAACCGCCATGCCTTTGAATTGTATGTTTGATTAAGTTCCTCGAAAAATCCGGGATTGTCTTTGCAAAAGCGTCTGTTATCCACAGCTGTATAAAATTGTTTGTAAGGTATATCACGGACTCTAAAATATAATATGTTAACATCTGGGGCCAAAATATTGTACTGTTTCATCCGAGATGCAAGTAGTTCTGCCTTATCTTTGGTCACTTCCAAATCTCTCACTAGATCAATGAGTTGAAACTGAGTTAAAAGAGATGACTTCTGACTCAAACTTGAATCGCTCAGAGTTGAGTACTCAGTTGAACTTGATGATGTTTCCGTAATTAGGCTGTTAGCTATACTTGTATTGTGAATGAATGGTTGTCTCCAAATCATTGGCATTCCAAACATTGTAATACATTAATTGTAAAGTACTTACCGCATGCTTCCACTACTCCATCGAGTAAGATTTACATGGCACGAATTACACAAAATACTAGGTGTCCACGGTTCGTTCATATTTTTAACTCGTATACCAAAATATTGAACATATATTTCTTCTATTATTTTACTAAACGCACGTCGATTTTTTTTAATAACATATTTTCGACAGATGTAGCAGAAATTGTCAGGATCATTTACACATTGAAAAGTTCTTTGCCGTTTACTCATACTTCGAAATATAACTTTATAATATTTTTCAGAAAATCGACTTATCTCTTTAAGGCGCTGAATTACACCAATTTATTAATAAAAAAATTCATTCATAAATTCCGGGTTTAAGGTACATAAGTTGCAGTACCTGTAGCTGACATATAGTTTGCTTCGAACATAGAAACGCAATATTTTCAAGACTGCCGCGTACTGCTTTGTATTGCGTACATGTAATTTTACTATCTGTATATACAACTGGGATGTCCATGCCCCTAAAAGGCGTAACTGAATGGAAACCTCATAAATAAAAAAAAAACAAATATTGTTGAATGACCCTCTATCTGAGCGGATCTCATCCATTATAGCTCTCACATTGCATATCATGTTTTATGGAGGGTTACGAACGGCCATAAAACCTCGTACTCTCTACAATTTTATAATGTCTGACATCAATCCTCATAAAATAAAATGCAAGTGCAATGTCTCTTATATGTCTCTCTCACATATGGCGAATTCAATATACGCAAAAACATCATTTAAAAACAAAAAAATATGAAACAAGATTTTTTTAATTTCCCTAACATTTACAAAATGGCTCTTAACTTTTACATCTATCCATAGATTTGTTTGAAATAGACAGTGTTTTCTAAAAATGTAATAATCGATTTCTTTATGTTTTTTTTTTTGTACCAGGAAAAAGTGTTTTAAAAAAAAATCATTTTTTTTCCCATATTTTTGACGACTGTTACTAAACCAAAGATTCTACGTGAAAGCGATATTTGCAGCAGGGCTACATGCCCTCATAATTCCCTTAAGGGAGTTATCTTAACACGGCTCAATCAGGCTTATACTTGAAATATTATGGTCGGTAAGGGTAGTTCGAACGGCACGAAGTTACACCTTTGTAATTCGTTCTAACCAATATATTTTTTAAGCCAGGTTTGCTTTTGATGCTTAAAAGTAATCCTGACTTAAGACTTTCAAAAATATGAATCAGATTTTATTACTACCACGGTACGATATAGGTTCTCATAACAAATAATAATTTGATTCCGTTCACATAGAAAGAATATACATTGTGTTTTATATAAAAATCCTGAAAACAGAAAACAGTACAAAATCTGCATCTTTTAAACTAAAATGAACTCCATCGTGAAACTTATGCCACGTGCAAAGAACATTTAACAGTTTAACTACAAAAAATATGAAGAAAAAAATTAGGTGCATTTCGAGATATTGAAGGATTAAAATAATTTTCCGATTTCTAATGTCCTTCGCGTTCTTAAGTTACACTCCGTTAAATTCAGTATCTTTTAGGAAAAATGTAGAGACTCGACCAACTTTCGGACGCTGTAAAACAAGAACCATAACGAATTTGGCCTAACATAGACATCGTAAAAATTGTACACACTGGCGTGTAACAAATTTCATCGAATTCGGAGGGGGTCTTGTTAAAAAGTAGGTCGAGTGCCGTTGGAATTAACCTGTATAAAATATTTTTAAGAGAAGTATGTATACACAAATAGTCGAAGCAATCAAAGCAAAAATCGTACCGTTTGGCATGGAATGACTCATATTGGTCTTCTGATGAAAATAACTCATCAGGTGTTTAATACAGGGTGGCCCAAAATGACCGAATAGCTTACAGTTAATTTTATCTACTTATTTAAGACATAATTATTTTTTTTTAATTCAGTAAATTAATGGAGAATAATTTTTCCTGTCTATACAGGATGGCCCAAAATGGCCGAAGGGTCATTTATGATATCATTTTTTTAAATTTTTTTCAGTAATTTGTAAAGAAGACTTGGTGCATTTAAAATGGAACAGTACACAGTCGAACAACGTTTCCGAAAAACAGACTTAAGGCATTTAAAATGGAACAGTACATAATTGAACCAGTAAGGAAAGGCTAAAGTCGGGCGGTGCCGACTATATAATACCCTACACCACTCTCGTAATATTGAATAACTCTGATATATACATTTTGTAATTCATGTATAAATTGTTTACATAAATTTATTTTGGGACATTTTATACTTAAATAATACCCTGTACCACAGTGTGGTGTAGGGTATAAAAACGAATGGATCTAAAGAGCCAAATCGGATGAAACATATATATGGGAGCTATAGCTAAATCTTTACCGATTTTCTTCACATTCGGCAATGTTGGTTCATGAATCAATAAACTCTACCATTCTAAATTTCAAAACGATTGGATGTAAACTACAGCTTTTATAGGACTAAATGGCCAAATCGGACGAAACATATATATGGGAGCTATAGCTAAATCTTAACCGATTTTCTTCAAATTCGGTAGTGTTGGTTCATGGATCAAGAAACTCTACCATTCTAAATTTCAAAATGATTGGATGAAAAATACAGCTTCTACAGGACTAAATGGCCAAATCGGACGAAACATATATATGGGAGCTATAGCTAAATCTTAACCGATTTTCTTCAAATTCGGCAACGTTGGTTCATGGATCAAGAAACTCTACCATTCTAAATTTCAAAACGATCGGATGTAAAATACAGCTTCTATAGGACTAAAGGGCCAAATCGGACGAAACATATATATGGGAGCTATAGCTAAATCATAATCGATTTTCTTCAAATTCAAATTCAAAACGATTGGATGTAAAATACAGCTTCTATAGGACTAAAGGGCCAAATCGGACGAAAGATATATATGGGAGCTATATCTAAATCTGAATCGATTTCAACCAAATTCAATAGCGATCTTAACAGTCGCGAAATACTCTAAACTGCAAAATTTCAGAACGATCGGAGTGAAATGGCGACCTGTAGTCGACGAACAACTTTACATGGACGGACGGACGGACATCGTTAAATCGACTCAGCTAGTGATTCTGAGTCGATCGGTATACTTTAAGGTGGGTCTAGTTGTGTTATTTTCAGGTGTTGCAAACATCTGCCGTGAAACAAACTTATAATACCCTGTACCACAGTGTGGTGTAGGGTATAAAAACGTGCCCCGTACTCCAAAAAAAATAAAAAAAGAATTCTCCATTAATATACTGTACTTAAAAAAATTTATAACTATGTCTTAAATAAAAAGTTATAATGAAATCAAAGCCCCGTCGGTCATTTTGGGACACCTTGTACATATAATATAATTATTTTATTGAACAATAACCAGAGATTTACAGTGATTCTGATTATGCTTTATCACCAAATTCGAAACAACTTGGTTTGAGACGTTTTTATCTCGAAAATCTGGTCTCCACACCGAAAGTCGTAAAAAATTATTGTAAGACAATTAATTAATTAATTCCATTTTTTCACCGAGATGAATTTTTCAACACACTGTATTTTAAGAATTCAAATGACAAAACATTCTAAGTGAAGTTATGCTCAACTAGTAAGGAAAGGCTGTACTGAAAATATTATCTTCGTGAATATCACGAAATATTTCTTACATACGAGTATTACGAAATCTGTCTTATTTTTTCAGCCAAAGAAATGTTTCATACGATATATGAAAAAAATCATTTATATTACGAAGACGATTCTTCATATTTTTTAATGAAACCATTTCATACTTTTTTTGGAACTGTTTCATATTTTTTATGAAATTATTTTATATTTTTTTGACAATATTTCATATTTTTTATGAAACTATTTCATATTTTTTATGAAATTATTTCACATTTTTTATGAAATTATTTAATTTTTTTTTATGAAATTATTTCATATTTTTTATGAAATTATTTCATGTTTTGTATGCCCCCGACCTACACTATTTTAAAATTGTCTATAGATACTCATATTCTTCCGTTTTTGCCTCTGATTCGGTTCGAAACGCAGTTCTCTCTTATCAGGAAAGGATTAAAGCAAACGAACAATAATAATTCCTTACTTCTGCTGTTTCAAATCAAAAATAATCATATCAAGTAATGTATTGCCATATTTGTATGAATTTATTTCATATTTTGTATGAAATTATTTCATATTTTGTATGAATTTATATCATATTTTATATGCAATTATTTAATATTTTGTATGAAATTATTTCGTATCATAATAAATTAATTACGATGTTTTACAATTTTAATAAAATTTTGTAATTGTAATCAAAGCAAATCAAACTTGTCCGCATCTGAAATGTATAACATATATAGCACATAAACAGTTGTTGAACAATTTTCTGGTTTTTCTCCGATAAATTTGGCATAAGGACATTTCCGCCGAATGGTCAACCAGGGCCGAAAAAAAAATGTTGGTAATTATCGTATTTTATTGTGAATAATTATAAAAAATTAATACAAAATGTCTAAATTTTTAAAATATAATGGTTTCATAGCATATCTCATTTATTTTCATGATAAAATTTGCCTAAAAACTGAAAAATTGTATTTTATCCATTTTAAGCTACTTTTACAGACATTTTTATATCTAAATATTTTACATATAAAAACATATGTTATGCTTGCAATCTTTCTACAAAATTTCTCTATTACAACCAATTAAGAGAAAAATGCAAGGAGACCAAAAAAAATTTCTATTAACGATTAATTTACAGGTTAAAACAGATGGAAAAATCGTACGTTCGCGACCGGCACCTAAGCCAATTATAAAAAAAACCAATAGAGATAATTTATTGTGTAAATACTCGATAGAAAGCTACATTAATCCTCTTTTAAAATAAATTAATAGCTTTAGAATATTCCGTTCCATTTCGCAGATTTTTGCATGTTACTAGATTCAGCCAAAGTTGACTTCTATTTCTGTTTATTGCTATCATTATGAAAACTAAAACTCGATGAAACCCATCTTTTGCACCTAACATAGAGCTACCAATATGCTATCAAATCACCAAAAAAAATGCGGGGAAAATTTTTGTTTTCTATATTTTTTATACATAAAAAGCGTACGAACGTAGGTTCGCGACCCGCGGAAATGCCCATATATCTTCTTTTTTGTCGAACGCTTTTGAAATTATTGGAAATTGGTATGAGAGTTTTAGTATGTTGACTTAGTTCGGCAAAATACGGGTTTGGTTAGCAGTTCTTTTTAAATTCAATTTACTGCTTCCATAAGTATTTCAGCTGATTTAAGTTAAAGACATACCCTATTGCTACTGAATTCTGAAGATAATAGAGTGGTGTCTATCGAAACTGCAGTCAATTCTACCAAGCAATTAAAACTCTCTACCAATTTTTGTATTTGTTTCTATTATTTTTTTGCAATAGACAGAAAGTAACTGGAACATATGGTCTCAAACCAAAAATAAATTCTGACTGAATTATTGGAAATTGGTAGGATATAAGAACAAAATAAAGTACACCCCTAAAATTTAAAAATTATGTTACTCTCACAAAAATTACGAAATTGTTAAGACGTCATTTCATACAAAATAAGAATCTTTTTATAAAATTTATGAACATAATTTTACGAAGGTTTTATGACGATTTCTTAAGAAACCCCTTCGTAAATTCGTAAAATATTCTTCATAATATGAATGAAAATTTACGAAGATCTTCGTAAATAATATGAAGAATGTATGAAGAATGTAGTATGAAGAATGTTTCGTAAAAAGTACGAAGAAAATATTTTCAGTGTAAAGTCGAGCGGGGTCGCTGTATAATACCGTTCACCATTGTTTCATAACGGGCTTATTATCTAAGAACATGGACCGATATACACCATCTCAATAAGAATTAGGGAAGGGACCTTTATATGGGGGCTATACCAAAACATTGACCAATGTGCCCCATTTTTACTAGGGACGATAAGATCCCATATAAAGTGTAAATTCTTAAATTTCAGTCAGAGCAATTGAATAATGTGTTCTTTAGTGTGTCAAGAAGTGACATCAGTGGGGAAATTTATATGGGGCCTATATCAAGACATGGAAATGCCTCTGTACCAATGTTCGTAAAGATTGCTTCATACTTGCGATCTGCACTTTGCGAACAAGAATACATGGATAGGCAGACAGACGGACAGACTGACAGAGGGACAGACAGACGGACACTGCTAAATCGACACAAAAAGTGATTCTATGCGGATCGATATAATAAACATAGAGTCTATCTGTTTGTTTTTAGGCGTTACAAACAAATGCACAAAGTCATAATACCCTGTACCTAAGTGTGGTGTCGGGTATAAAAATGTCAAACTTTCCAATGGAAGTTCTACTTTGCATTTGACAACACTCGTATTGTTATGATCCGAAATATAAATAGTCCCGTAACTCTAACTTCGTTAATACGGTCAATTCTCAGACTGCGGTCAATGTAGCAGTGACCAAAGCAATTTTCACTCTTTGTGTACTTTAAAAGACCTTTATGATCCTATTAATTTATGTGTATATACTGATCTCCAACCGATGCGATTTTACACCAAGCGCCTTTTGACCGCTTGACCGTTGCAACTCCTATAAAATGTAAAAGCTAGAAATTTTGCTTAAATGTAGACTCGAGTGTTGTATAGAGGGATTTTTTAAGAGCTTTCGAAGTTGTTTAATTAAACACATACAAAGAGAAATCTTTGTTTGAGTCGATAGAACGGTCTATATAATTCAATGTTTAAAGATGAAAAACATTGTTTAAAGATGAAAAACACAGTTAAGCTGCCAAAATCACCCATTATAACCTACGGACTATTAACATAGTCGATTTTTTCACTTTTTTGTGGTATTTTAGCAGTGACTAAGCAATTTTCATTCTTTCACTGCATTTCAAAATGCTTTAAGAGCTTTCTAATTCTTCCAATTCTTTAAAAATCCCATAACGAGCTGTGGACCTACATATACGAGTATGTATTTTTGCATATACCGATCCTTAAGGAAATGCGTCGTCCGGCTTGAGGACAAGACGGACACAAAACCCGCGACACAAAATTTTGAAAAGACATTTTGAAATATATCGCCAATTACAATATATCGCCAATTACAGCGGCAATATAAAGGGTTTTCCAACAAGAGGTGTTATTTTGGTATTCAAAGAAAAATGAAATTTTTTGAGATAAATGATCGGATGTTTATTTCATAATAAAGAGGAATGTATGCCGTTAATAATGAAAAACAACATCATAAAATGGCCACCACGACCACGCTTACAGGACCATATCCTTTTCATAAAATTTTCCATAACCAAATCGCAAAGTGGCTGCCCTATATCCTCGATAGCCTCTCGAATTCTATCTTTGAGGTCTTGAATCGACGCGGGGCTGTTGGCGTAGACCTTATCTTTCACTTGGCCCCAAAGGAAGAAGTCGCAAGGTGTTAAATCACAAGATCTCGGTGGCCAATTGTGATCACCTCTTCGAGGAAACTTTTCCCGCAACAGAGTAATGGTTTCGTTGCTTGTGTGGCACGTAGCGCCGTCTTGTTGAAATATCCAGATCAATACCATCCAACTCCGACCATAAAAAATCATTAATCATCTCTCGATAGCGCAATCTATTCACCGTGATTGTTGATCCAACCTCATTTTCGAAAAAGTAAGGTCCAATGACCCCGCCGGACCATAAACCGCACCAAGCAGTCACACGTTGAGGATGGAGAGGCTTATCAACAATAACTCTTGGGTTTTCCGAGCCCCAGATGCGACAATTTTGCTTGTTTACGTAGCCACCGAGGTGGAAATGGACCTCATCAGTCAAGATGATTTATCGATGGAATTCCGGATCATTTTCATGCATTTCAAGGACCCAATCAGCAAAGACCGGCTTGAGTTCTTGTGTTAACTGAACTTTATAAGCAAGATACGGTGTAATGACGTTTTTGGAATGCCCAATTCCAAAGAACGATGAGGAATTAACAAACCTGGGTTTTCTTCAACACTTTGGGCTACAGCAGCAATATTCTCAGTAGTTATTGAGCGACGTGCACGGGTGTTGTTCTTCACATCACTAACTTGTCCCAACAGCTCGAATTTTTCCACCAATTTCTGTATTGCGGTCCGACAAGGTGCTTCACGACGACCCAAAAATGCTTTAGTTTTGTGAACTGTGACTGCAAGATTTTCACCATTTTTCTAGTGAATTTTAATAATTTCAATGCGTTGTTGAATCGTGTATCGTTCCATTTTTAGTAATGGCGTAGTTTCTACTTGTCAAATGTCAAAGAATAAAAGCTTCAAAGGTGACAGCTACCGAAATACCGGGTGATTCAAAATAACACCTCTTGTTGGAAAACCTTGTATTTAACAAAAAATCATCTAATTTTTGGGTGTGGTCAATACAAGGTCTGTACAATAGAAAAGATGCATTTTGTAATATTTCGGACTACGTGCATTCGATTATCGTTTTTATTATGTTGACACATTTGTCTCGAACATATGTTCATAGTTAAGTTTGTTTGTCTTTAGTTTAATTTGTTTGGGCTAGACATAACAGTTAGACGTGTTCTGCTTGTTAGGCGATTTTTTGCTGTGGAAAAAATTGATCAACGAATTTGCATCAAATTTTTTATAAAAAATGGAATTAAGTGCTCAAAAGCACTTGAAATATTTAGAGTGGCATAAAATGATTGTACTCTGAGTCAGAAAATTTTTTACAAGTGGTACCAGCTTTTCAAAAAGGTCGAGGAGATGTGAATTCGTCCTGGAAGAACCATCACATCAAAAACCGATGGACATGTTGAGAAAGTGAAGAAAATTTTTATGGAGAACAACTTCACTATTAGAGAAGTTGCAGAGAATGTCGCCATATCGGCGGTTGGCTCATGCCATACATATTTTTCGTAAATTTTTGACATGAAACATGTGGCAGCGAAGTCTCGTATCTATGCACGTGATCAGGTTTTGAATTATGCGATATGATTTCTATTATCATGACTAACAGACTATATCAAAATTTGGAACCCACATATAATACAAAGCATTTATTTCTCCACCAAGTGCTTGGTGACCTCTTGACCACTGGCCCAATGTAAAAGTAATAATCTGATTTTTTTACACACATACTGTTAAGGGCGTGGCTGGATTATGTTGTTCTTACGGATATATTGTATATACTGAACTTCAAGGAGATCCGAAATCAAATATTTTATGTCCAGCCTGGGCTCAAATCTACTATAATAACTAAACTGGTGAAATGTGCAATAGTATTATAACCCATATGATTTTCCGAGGTTGTGGTAATATCCATTTTTTTATATTGTTGATTGGTAATTTCTACGCACATTTTGAATGAGATTTTGTGTTTGAGTTCTTTACTGAACGTGTGCTCGAATGAGAATGATGTCCTATCTCTACAACACTCAATATTTTATACTCTAAGCCACTGGTATCCTTGAAAAATGATAAGCAGGTATTTAAAAATGTCCACATTTTAAAACAATAGCCAGTGTATTTCTGTCTGTTCTTGTGAGTACTTTTCTTTTTAAGCGTGGGAACGATCGTTGGAGAATATTTGTAGAGGACGGTAAACAATAGTAGTTGGTGTGCTAGGATTTAGTTTTTGCTTTACTATAAAAAGATCTGCACGTGCAAGATAAAATGTTTCCCTTTTTGAACAGACAAATTCCCTTACAACATGAAATAAAATATTGTTTAGAAATAGTTCCCACAGATTTAACTTTATGAATGCGATAATGGTCTGTATATGGATCCACCGTAATGGTTTGTTGGCTGTCATTATCGATGTAATGAAACTAAAGTGTGCTGGAATCATTCCGTTGCTGTTTCACAAATTTTATGAATGCAATATGATCGTGTGTTTTGTTAGAGTCTGATAGAAAGTGCATTAGCACGGTGAATTGGTTTCTCATCAGGGTAGAGTTGTTAACAGTATCAGCTGTACGTACGCGTTGATATCACATTAAATATAAAGACAGTTTATTGTATTGTTTGATTGGGGTGTGGCGTGTTGTAATTATGACACATGCTTGATACATCGCTCTCTTGATGAATAAACAAAAAATACACTATGGTTATACTAGGGAAATCATATATACAGGCGAAAAATTTGCCATTTTTGATATGTTTTAATTTAAAGAAAATATATTTTTAGTACCAACCATTTTAAGTATTATATTTTTAAACAAATATTTTTTTTTTATTTTATATACATACATATATTTTACAAGAAAATATATTTGCGAACGGACTCTCACAAATAAAATATGTGTTTACAAACAAATTTTAATGTTGATTTTTTCCAAATACATTATATTAATCGGAGGGTGGGTAACGTTTGTAAACTTTTTCTTGGAAATTTTGTTATTTGAATTTTTTTAAAAATATTGGGTGAAAATTTGAGATAAATCGGATTAAAACTAAAGAAGATACAGTTTTCTAAGCATCCGCGCCTCATACGTAAATCAGTACATCAGAAAAACTTTAAAGCGTAATTTCCACAACACACGTTTTCAAAATCGGTGTCCATCATGTCTCAAAAACTACTACACCTATCGTTTTGAAAATTTAAACACTAGTTCTGTACATAATTTACGAGGTAACGCTGGAGAGTTTTTTTTTTCAAATTTGTTAATATTTTTTATTCCGAAAAACCACCCACCGTTACCAGGGTAAAACGTTAACCTAACGAAATAATTTTGGTTTTTTGATTTATAATGATCCATCAATGAGTTATGATGGACACCGCAATTAATTTTTTTATCGAGACGCCTCCGAATAATTGTCATATTTATACCCTACAACACACTGTGCAGGGTACAGGGTATTATAACTTTGTGCATTTGTTTGTAACACCCAAAAGGAGAAGAAATAGACCCATCGTTTATTATACCGATCGACTTAGAATCAGTTTCTGAGTTGATTTAGCTATGTCCGCCTGTCTGTCTGTGCATGTATTCTTGTAATCAAAGTACAGGTCGCAATTATGGTCCGATGTCAACGAAACTTTACACATATCTTTTTTTGCCCCAAGGACGATCCCTATTGAATTTGGTTAAAATCGGTTCAGATTTAGATATAGCCCCCATATATATGTTAGCCCCGATTTGACATGTAAGCGCTGTAAAAACTTTATTTTATATCCGATCAGTATGAAATTCGACAGAAAGAGGTTTCTTATTACATGAAGGAATACTGCTAAATTCGGAGAAAATCGGCTCAGATTTAGATATAGCCCCCTATATATATGTTACCCCCGATTTGACATGTAAGCGCTGTAAAAACTATATTTTATATCCCATCAGTGCGAAATTCGGCAGACAGAGGTTTTTTATTACATGAAGGAATACTGCCAAATTCGGAGAAAATCGGTTCAGATTTAGATATAGCCCCCATATATATGTTACCCCTAATTTGACATGTAAGCGCTGTAAAAACTGTATTTTATATCCGATCAGTGCAAAATTCGGCAGAAAGAGGTTTCTTATTACTCGCAAGAATACTGCCAAATTCGGAAAAAATCGGTTCAGATTTAGATATAACTCCCATATATATGTTACCCCCGATTTGATATGTAAGCGCTGTAAAAGCTTTATTTTATATCCGATCAGTGCGAAATTCGGCAGGAAGAGGTTTCTTATTACATGAAGGAATACTGCCAAATTCGGAAAAAATCGGTTCAGATTTAGATATAGCTCCCATATATATGTTACCCCCGATTTGACATGTAGAGACTGTATTTTATATCCGATCAGTACGAAATTCGACAGAAGGAGGTCTTTTTACATGAATTAGGATTCATGGAAGATCGGTTCAGATTTTTATTAAAGCTCAGTATATATGTTCCTCCTGATTTGGTATCAAACCGCTATAGAAGTTGTATTTTACTTCCGATCATTAAAATTTTCCAGAAAGATGTTTTTCAATTTAGGAACGAATATTGCTTAATTTAGCGATTATCGTTTCAGAATTAGATAATATGTTTCTACCCATTTACCAATTATTCCAAATTATTATGGCAATGACCCTTATCGCATTGTTAGGGAGGTGTAGGGTATTATATAGTCGGCCCCGCCCGACTTTCTGCCTTTCTTTACTGGTTTTTAATATTTCTTCATGAAATTTTTACATAATATACTTCGCAAGTTATAATATAATATACAATTGGCTTTAATCAAAAGATTTTAACTGTGTCGTCCCAAAAAACTCAAAAATGTGTCTTTTTTTTGTACGAATTAAAATGTTTTTTTGCGATTTTTATTCTATTTTTTATGTTTTTTTTTGTGCCAGCAAAAAATAATTTTTTTTCTAATTGTTTCAACGACAGTTGTTAAACTACTGTTTGCACGCGAATGATTTACAGTTTTGTAGTCCCCATAATTTCCTTTAATTTAACATGTATCCCGGCATTATCGAGCATATACTTCAAAAAAATATGGTTCAAATATTAAAAGCACCTTCCAAGAAAAATGGAATTTTAAAGAAAAATATTAAAAAAAAATTGCATAACATTTTTATACACAGCACTTCGACAAAAATTTGTGAAATTTTATGAAAAATCAATAAAATTTATTTGGAACGCACGTATTAACATGTATATTACAACAAAATATATTTGCAAACTAATTTTCTGATATAAAGTATGTGCTTTTATATGCCAATAAAATAATTGTTAGGACTTTCTCCAGATTTACGGTTAAAATTTTCATATAGCTCCCTTATGCATATATGCAAATTGGTTCAGATTTAGATAAAAAAAGAGGATTCTTATTACATGAATGAACACTATCAAATTCAGGAAAAATCTGTTCAGATTTAGATATATGTTCCTATATATATGTTCCTCCCGATTTAGTATCAATACGCTATAGAATTTACAATCTACTTCCGATCATTACAACATTTTGCAGAGAGAAGTTTCTTCATTTAGGAACGAATACTACTTAACTTGGGGATAATCGGTTCAGACTTATAGCCACATATATACAATGTTCCTGCGTATTTAGTATTTGAGCGCATTTAAACCGTATTTTATATCTGATCTTTGTATTATTTAGCAGAAACGATGTTTTTCTTTTCTTTCCGAACTTTTCTGAATTGGCATCAATTTATATTTTCCAAAAATACGCAATTTGTGTATTATTTTGCGAAAAGGTATATATAGTATTTTTGAGATATATATGAAATTATAAAAGAAAGTATAACATATTTAAATTCGTCTTAAAGGAAACTTCCTGGAGCATGTTTTCGAAAAAAGAATAGGTCAAACAAATTTATAAATAGCGTTCTCGCGCTGCACCAATTTTCACAATATTTTTACAAAAATTTCAAGACTTGGCCACATTTTCGGCAATAGCAAAGCCAGAATATAAAAACCTTTGCCATTTTTATATGTAGTTTTTTTTCGAATCCGGCTTTTAGTATAACAGATTTTGGGGAAAAATTGCAAAATGCTCGTTTGGTTATTTTCGAATTGTGAGATTTCCCGAGATTTATCCGCAATTTTTGGTGTCAACACATACATATTACAAAAAAAATAATGGATATATATTAATTTTTAAATATTTTCTCATTTTCTTTTCTGGATAAGAAACAAATTTTGATGAACCAATATTGCCATGGATATACCCGCTGGGACAAAAGATATGATCATTTGAATTTATGCAAAAGACAAACGGATAAGACTACATTCCATCCGGACGAAACGTCAAAGCTATTCGGTACGAACGAATAGGAATGAAAAGTCACATGCGAAAAAACAGTTTTCCGCCCACATTTTTTGAACTATTTTTGCACTTATCGATTAATATTATTTTTTAAATTGTGACAATTACAAAAATTCAGGAAAATTGGTCTGAAAATCCGAAAAACCTCACTCGTTGGAATCAAATTTCAATTCGTTCGTACCTGACACTTACTTGCTCCGGGAAGACATATCTTATTACTTTATTATTTTTTTTATTTTTGTATTTTTGACAAAGAATATTTTTGTAAGGTATAAATACAAATGGTCATATCTTATGTCTTGGCGCACGGTGAGAGAAACATCTAATTTAGCGCGAAAAAATCGATATATGAACTTACACCAATTCCTAAAATATTGGTACACCACTAATATAAGGGCTTGACAGCTCTTACCGGCATTCCACATTTCTCAATCATTTCACTCATGGCGATAAAACGGTTCATTAACTTTTGGAAATCTATAGGTCATACGTGATTGATATATTTTAGGTATATAGTTTACATCCAATTGAACAGAAAAGTGATTGTTTTTGGTACAATTTATGAACTTTTCTTATATATAACAACTAAAGGTAAACAATTTCATTAAATTGTTGATTGTTTAAGCAAAAAAAATTGTGGAAACAATTGAAATATTTTAATATTTTTTTTTCAATTGTTATACCTTCGGTAAGGATTTAGTTAGGAATGCTGTGCGATGCAGCCTAGATTTTTATTTTAT
Source organism: Eudasyphora cyanicolor (assembly GCA_963930755.1). Classification (NCBI taxonomy): domain Eukaryota; kingdom Metazoa; phylum Arthropoda; class Insecta; order Diptera; family Muscidae; genus Eudasyphora; species Eudasyphora cyanicolor. The sequence continues at coordinate 100,580,531 of OZ005738.1, read as the reverse complement.
TTTTTGCTCACCGTATAAAGAATAACCTCTGAAAATTTTGAAAGATTTACCTATTGATTTTCTAAATATGCAGATTAAGCGAATGGAAATTTTGATATTTGGTACAAAGGCAAAAAAATCAGAAAAAAGTTCTTCCGCTTGCATTATGTTTTAGAGAACTTAGGACTAAGTATCAGTAACAAAAGTCAACAAAAAATAATAAATTTGTTTGAACCACATGCATTAAATTCGAAGTTAATTTCGATTATAAATAACTATTTTTTTTAAAAAAAAATTAAAACTGAACTTATAAAAAAAATTTAAATGACACATTTTGCAACCAAAACTATCAAAAACATGCGAGTAAAAAAATGAAAAAACTATAATATATTTTTTTGCGCTAAATTGGAGCATTCTCCCACCGTGCAGCGGGTATATCTTGTGGCAAAAATGCCAGTTAATATTTTTGGCCCGTTCTTTCTTCACTACCATTCTGTAGGATGTTTTCTTTAAGACGAATATAAATATGTTATACTTTTTTTAAGTAACTTCTTCTATAACTCAAAAATACGGCATATACTTTTTTCCCAAAAAATTACATTTAATCATGTTTTTTTTAAATATAACTTCAAATGGTTAAAATTTTTGTCGGGTTTAGGTTTAGGTTAGGGTGGCAGCCGTATTTTTTTTACAAGCTCACATAGACCAATTTAGGTCCCTAGTGTTACCACGGGCTGAAATGCCCCTCTTCGAAACCAACCTGTTTGATATATAAATTAATCGATAGTACGAATATCAGTACTGGAAAGATCTGTTAGGCTGCCTAGAAAAGCCGACCCCAGTATGTCCAGTCGTCGTTTACTCAAAGCGGGACAGTCGCAAAGCAAGTGCTCAATGCTCTCCACTTCTTTCTCATCTCCACTACTTCGGCAGAAGTCATTGGAGTCAATACCCAATCTTTTGTCGTGTTCGCCGATCAAGCAGTGTCCCGTCAGAAACTGTACTTACGTAGACAATCGTTTCCTTTCTAGTGCGAGTAGATATTTTGACCTTCTCAGGTCATACCTTGGCCAGATTTGTCTAGCTACCCTGCAGGTGCCGATTTCTGTCCATCTTTCGTTGGACTGCCTGATTGCCTCTTGCCTAAGCCAAAGCTTGCACGTGGATAGTGGCGCACCAATATATGCAAATTCTTTGAGAATTTGGAATATCGTCCCTTTCCTAGCAAGTTCATCGGCTTTGCAGTTCCCCGGGGTATCCCTATGCCCAGGCACCCATATGAGGTGTATATTAAACTGCTCAGCCATCTCGTTAAGAGATCTGCGGCAGTCGAGGGCTATTTGTGAGTATATCAAATCGGTATATCGGATCGAATTATTTGCTCATCATATACCAAATATTGCTGCCTATTCAGAAAATTCAACTATTTAGTTGTGAAAGAAATCGGTGCATATTCAGCTCCGATATACACAGAATACTAGGACAACGTCGGAAAAAATGAAAAATTCAATTTGCATTGACGGATATCTCTGCATTTTGTAGAATTCGGTTAATAATGATTCAGACAAAAGATACACTCACTTGCATTGAAAACACATGAACAATGATACACTAATGACTGCTATGCAGGGCAACTTGGCCAATTCTGTTTACTGACATACCACAGATCCAAAAATTAGCCTTGTCGATGGGGAAAATTTTTTGATAAAAATACATTTTTCATTTTCACAAGTTTGATAATGAAACTCAATGATTTGCAAGCAATGGCTAAGTATAGCACGAGTTTATGCCACACCCGTGCTTAACGCACGATCGAATTGTTTTCACTAAAATATATGTGAAAACACAAAGGTATGTATGGCAGCACACTTTACATTCTTTGCTCCCACAAACATCACTCTATTTCAAAGAAACTCCTTTTTGCGATAGTAATCTCATCGCATTACGACATAGCAACAAAACGGCTTCAGTAAAAACCGTGGGAAACATTTCTAACTGACATTCCATTCCATATTATAAGGGAATTTGTCTGCACGAGCAGATCCTTTTGTGATACAGCAATGATAAAATCCCAGCACACCGACTACCATTGTTTAACTTTCTCTACAAATATCCACCAGCGATCGTTCCCACGCTAAGAAAGAAAGGTACTAACAAGGACAGACATAAATACACTGGATATTGTTTTAGGAGGTGGACATTTTCAAATACCTGCCTATCATTTTTCATGGATTTCAGTTTCTAAAAGTATAAAAGGTTGAGTTTTGTACAGATAGGACATCATTCTCATTACAACATTCGTTCAGTTAGGAACTCAAACAAAAATCACATTCAAAATGGGCGTAGACATCACAAATAAACAATTTAAAAAAAGGGATATTACCACCACACCGAACAAAAAAGTATCATACAGCATCAAGAAGCTGTTGAAACAACTTTTCAAACAACAAAAATCCCAGAATGCCGCATCTTTGGAATCTCTCGAATCATTGCAGAACTGTCGTAATGACAGTATTGAACCTGATTGCGCTTCGATGGAATCATACGAAAACGACATCAATGAACTTTATTCAGCTAAGCAATCATATGGAAACGATAACTACAATCAGGTCGCCACTGTTCCTGTTCACTTCATTCGCACCGAACAAGGCACCTTCTTCTGGACCCAAGCATAAACTAGTGTGATCGGCTAATTTCTTACCCATCTGTAGGAAACTAACATAAGACAAAATTTTAAAAAGCTTTACAACAACTGTGATATTTTTCAAAAAAATATATTTAATGAAAAACTAAACTATTATTTATAAAAACTAAACAAAATATATATATTTAAAACCAAAGCCATAAATGTCATTTTAATTATCTGTATATTCATATAGGATATTTCGTAAAGGTATTTTGATGATAATATATGAGGGAATCCCTAGAAAACGTATCATACATAAAAAAATAAGGTTTTATTTTTCTTGTCTGATTCACTAGCTTATGTGTACACAAAATTATGCCCAAATGGCATTTAAAAGGCTGCATTTAATACAAAACCAAATATATTTTTTTACTATTATTGTCCTCTCCGATTTTAAAAATTTGTTTCTCTAAAATTAGCTCTCCTACTTAAACGTTAAAACAAAATTTATAGAACTCAACTCCATTACCAAGATAAATATTTTTGTTTTTGTAAAACAGGAATTGTGTTAAGTGAAAATTATTTATTTTCCTTTTTATCCCCTCACCTTAGAGAGGAGAGTATATATCATTTACGAGCCAAATGATAACACATCGAAGGAGTAACCTAAGACCCTGAGTATATTCGGCGGAAATTCATTTTGGGTAATTTAAGTCATTCTGTCTGTCTGCTGGCTGGTGCGCACGATAACTCTCGAAAGGAGTAAGTAATATTTTTCTCCATCTCTGGCTAAGTTCGAAGATGGGCCAAAATGGTTCACTCCTTCTAGTACCTTCCTCACAAAGGGTTAACTTTTAGTGAAATATTGATTCTTTAATACCTTTTACACTTCTTACTCGAATCTTCTGAAATTTCACACGTAGTATTAGTTTGTTGGTCGCTAACACGTCATGGAAAAATGGATATTTTGTACAGTGTAATGCTTTTATAGTACCTAGAGTCCAGAGAAAAATGGGCGTTATTGGTACACCCCTTTTGGTACCTCCCACACAAATTGACCTTTTTGTACCAAAAGTTAACAGCTTTTAACTTAAATACCAGTGCATACAACTACTTGAAATTTAATACAGTGTAATGTATTACAGTACCTAGAGTATAGAGAAAAGTGGCCGTTATTGGCACGCCCCTTTTGGTACCTCTCACACAAATGGACCATTTTACCTAGTAATGACATCTTATTACCCTCTGCATTACATTCTGTCAAGAAATACTGACATACTTGATTGCGCAATTCTTTTAAAGCGATCTTCCTATGAATCGCGAGGAAGGCCAGTGGTTATGATCCTAAACTAAGAAACCATAAGGTCGCGAGTTCAAGCAACTATCGCTTATCGCTCTTTCCAATTTTACTCGCTTCTACTTTCTCACCTCATTCCAACACTGATGGTAGTGCACAAGCAATAGAAACTTACGTCCATGCTTACTTTTGAATAATTGTAAGCGTGGGGTAAGTGGTTCGTTTTCAGCTTCTTGTATGCTTGGGTGGAAGCATTTTCCTACAATGACATGTATGTGTAAAAATAATTCGAAGGAAGGCCAAATTGTAACCAGGTATTAGTTTTGAATTTAGGTTATTTGGTAATGGGAAATTTTACATCTGAACCGATTTTCTTCAAATTTGACAACGTTTATTCTTGGATCAAAAAATTTCTTTGTGCAATATTTAGTAATGCTCAGATGTAAAATACCGCCTAGATGTCAAATCGGAAGGAACATGTATATGGAGGATATTTTTGAATTTGAACCGATCTTTTTCAAGTTAGGCACTGTTTATATTACTATTAAGAAACTCAATCATGCCATATTTTATAATAAGAGGATATGTACTATGACTTATATGGGAAAAAGTATATTTACATATAAGTATATCTAAATCTGATCCGATATTATCCATATTCCACATAGATATTAAGTGGTTGAATAAAATACTCTGCAAGAAATTTAATGAATATCAGTAGGATATTTACCGATATTCAAAATAACAATATTTGGCGCACTTGACTTCTGAAGTGCGCCGAATACTGTTGTCTTCATCAGGAAAAAGGCAACTCATGGATTAACATCTTCATATCGAAATGCAGCACAAATTTGTGTGACCACCTCAAAAAAAATTTATTTTGGAATGTAACGCTCTTGCACAACGTTTTTTTTTTTAAATTAATATTTTAAAAAATAAAAAAGGCAATTATGCCTTTTTTAAATCTATATATTCAGTTTAATATTTTTATAAATAATCTTTTAGTTTTTTATTAAATATTTTTTTTGGTAATACCAGAGTTGTTGTAATGCATTTGTTTAATGTTAGTTTCCTATGATAAAATTAGCCGATCACACTAGTTTATGTGACAGTTCTCCAACGATTTTAGAGATTTCAAAGACTCGCCTTTCTGAGATTTTTGCTGTTTGAAGTGTTTTTTGCTCGAATGATGTCCTATCTGCACAACACTCAACTATTTATGCTCTCAGCTACAGATGTCCTTGAAAAAGTATGGAAAGGTATTTGAAAATTTCCACCTTCTTAAACAATAGTCAGTGTGTTTCTGTCATTTTCTTTCTAAGCGTGGGAACGATCGTTGGAGAACCTTTGTAGAGAAAGGTAAACAGTAGTAATAGGTGTGCTAGGATTTTATTTTTGCTGTGCGATAAAAGGATCTGCACGTGCCAGAAAAAGGTTTTCTCTTTTTAGCAGCAAAATTCCTTTACAATAAGGAACGAAATGCGATAAAGATCTGCACATGGATCCAGCGTAATGGTTTGATGGATGCGGTTAACGAAGCAATGCATCTAAAGTGTGCTGGAATCATTCAGTTGCTTTTCCACATAATTTATGAATGTAATGTGATCGTGTCATTAGTGGTAGTCTGATATAAAGTGCTATAGCACACGGTGAATTGGTTTCACCTTAGAAAAGAGTTATTAACACTTTCAGTTATACGATATAATTGATAACAACAACGTTTTGTCAAAAACCCATACTTTATTTTTTTTGTTTAAAAAATGCTTATGGCATTTCCTTTAAGAGCTTTGTGGTCCATTAGTGGGATGGGACTTGTTTATATAAAGATTTTTAGATTGCTGATCATTCGCAGTGAACGGACGTGTTTATCACATAGCGGATAGTTACCAGTACCTATTACGCAATAGCAAAAATCTGTACAAAATCTGTAAGGCCTACATCGTAGTACCTATTACGGTCTAATACAGACAAAATAAAAATAAATTCTCTTGACGGGGATGCTTTCGTGTTCCGATGGAGCGCGGTTCCCAATCGTCCGACTGTCCGTCCGTTGGTCTTGGCCAAAGCCGACCACACCAAAAATGGTGAAAATCTCCCCCAAGTACTCACAACAGGTGGTGCGGTGAGGGGAAAACGTCATGTCCGACCGTCAAAACGGAAGCACAATGAGCATCGTGTAGCGCTCAGAGTTTTGACGAAGTTGGAGGCTGTTGAGGTTTCGGCTCTTACCGAAAAACAAAAAGAGTCACTTACCTGAGCTAAAGGCGTCATAGATGCTTCTAAGGCCAATGAAGTGGCGAAGAGAGTCTAGTGATGGCTGTTATAGACAGAAGTAGTGAGGATGGATCCATCCTCAAGGACAAATGGAGTCATGTACAATCAGCCATTATGGCTCATTACCTCGATGTCCGTAGAGAAATGCCGGGCAAACCACCAATATGCAACGATGCAGGATGGCATCAGGGAAGAGTAAAGCTCTTATATTTCGGTGATGCCAGATCAGTAGACCTGTATAAGGCTGCTCTGAGTCGAGCGGGTGAGGTGTGGCCGGGTGCCCAGTTGGATGTTGTCGAAAAAAACAACATCCCTAGTCACCCTAGAGCCATCACCTGGGTTACAGAAGAGCCCTCCAACCCGGCTGGCATCTTAGAAATAATAAAAGATTCCAATCCTGGTCTGCCGGCCCATAATTGGAGAATCAGCAAGGTGGGTGAGGCGGATGGTAAAAAGCGGCAGGTCAATCTTATCCTAAACGCTGAATCCACCTCCCATATACAAGGTGCGAGTGCAACCCTACAATATGGCTTCGAGACTATAGTCTTGAAGATATACAAGCAGGATATAGCTCCCACTGCAGAAGGTGAGTCGTCCACCGTGGCACTTCCTGGAAGTGCGGAGGTACCCACGCCTATTATTTCTGGTGACTCCAACTCTAACAGAAGATCTGTAACGTCCTTCTCTGAGGACAAAAGCTCTACTTCGGACACAGAGAGGCTGAGGGAGTCTCCGGACTCTTTGACGCATCTGGCGGGGACATGCTTCTCGACGATACGGACGAAGAGTTCGATAACACCCTTGTCGGGGTGGATGTTAATCTGTCAATTACCAATGATGGTAAGAATTCTACAGATTAACCTCCATCACGCTAAAGCAGCCTCAGCGGCTCTATTGCTGCGCCTGTGGACAGGTATACTGTCCACAGGCGCAGTAGACATAGTCCTGATACAGGAGCCCTACGTAGTGGGAGGAAGGGTGTGCGGTATTAGGACACCCAACTTTAAACTGCTTGTGGCCAACTGTGAAGGCACTCCAAGAACCTGCATTTTGGCCAGGAAAGATTTAAGTATCTTTCTCCTGACTAATTTAAGTGGTAAAGACCAAACAGCTGCTAGCCTGGAGATCGGTAATCGCATATATTGGGTGGTCTCCAGCTACTGGCCTTATGAATCTGTAGTACCGACTGCTCTATTCAGGGAAGTAGTAGAAGAAGCAACGTCTGACGAGATCGAGCTGATTATTGGCGCAGACACGAACGCTCATCATACTATCTGGGGTAGTACGGATATAAACAGTAGGGGTGATTCGCTTCTTGACTTTATTCTAACTACCACCCTTAGTATTTGTAACATAGGTAATAAACCGACCTTTACAATTAAAGACAGACAGGAGGTACTCGACGTAACGTTTGCTACTGACCGGCTGTCAGACAAAATTATTGGGTGGAATGTACTGGACGACCACTCATTCTCAGATCACTATTATATAGTTCAAACTCGCGAAAAAAGCGCCTAAACCCGCCGTCCACAGAAATGTAAGGAAGACAAAGTGGCATCTGTATGAGAAGAATTTCAAGAAAGTCCTCAACTCTAAACTCCTGTACGAACCGAATGACAAAGCCGGTCTGGATAATCTGGTCGATCATATCACCATATCATTCAATAGATCCCTTGAAGAAGCCTGTCCAAAAACAAGGTACAAGGGTAAAACTAAACCCCAATGGTGGACTTCTGAGCTAACGGCTATGAAAAAGACCTGCAACAAGCTATTCAATAAGGCTAAATCTACTGGGGTCGCTAATGATTGGGATGCTTATAAAGAGAAACTCAAGATCTATAAGAAGGAGCTTAGAAAGGCGCAAAGGCGCTCTTGGTATACCTTCTGTGGTGAAGTGTAAAAGGTCTCCGACGCCGCTAGGCTGAGGAATATATTATCTGCTTCACCCTGTACAGTGGGATATTTACAGGATGAGGCAAATAACTGGACCAAAAACAGCGAGCAGTCGCTCAATCTACTGCTCGACACACATTTCCCGGGGAACTCTGTAACAGAACCCGAGGATCAGCAGGACCTTCAAGAGTGCGAGTGGACCGCGAGCGTCGCTAGCTTCTTGACTGAGAGATCCAGAATAAGCTGGGCTATTAACAGCTTTGAGCCCTTCAAGTCACCTGGACCAGATGGCATCACTCCAGCAGAAATGCAGAAAAGGTTAAAGTACATTATCCCCTGGCTGGAGAAAATTTATGTAGGCTGTATCAGGCTTTCATACGTCTCCAATCGGTAGAGGGATACCAATGTGGTATTCATACCTAAATCGGGAAAGATATCACACACTAGGCCAAAAGACTTCAGACCAATTAGCCTATCCTCCTTCCTATTGAAAGGTCTGGAAAAACTTTTAGATCATTTCATTAGGGAAAACCTGGATACAAAACTCCTGTCGGGGAACCAACATGCCTACAATAAGGGCAAGTCTACAGAATCAGCCCTGCCCGAACTTGTGAGCACTATCGAATCGTCCCTGCATTTCAAGGAATTCACCATGGTGGCATTTCTTGACATAGAAGGGGCTTTTAACAACATTCACTCAGATGCGGTAATTGCGGCACTCTCACATCTAAAATTTAACACTAGTTTGATTAGACTAATTCAAAGTCTGCTCACCAGAAGACGCATAACAGCATGTCTAGGGTCCACAACTCTAACAAGGTATGTAAACAGCGGGACCCCGCAAGGAGGAGTACTGTCTCCACTAATTTGGAACCTAGCGGTGAATGAAATCCTGCTAGATCTAGAACGTTGTGGCTGCAAGGTCGTGGCATATGCGGACGACGTGGCAATCGCAGTGAGTGGCAAATTCGTAAACGTCCTCAGAGACATCCTACAGGTGGCTCTGAACAAGTTGGTTAGATGGGCCAGAAGCAGCGGTTTGGGCGTTAACCCCAACAAGACAGAATTGGTTCTCTTTACTAGGATGAATAATGTCCCACATGTGGACCCTCCACCTCGAATAAATGGAACAGATCTAGTCTTTTCTGAAAGTGCAAAATTTTTAGGAATAATTCTAGATAGGAAAATGTTATTTAGACTTAACGTATTGGAACGTGTAAGGAAGGCCAACGTCGCCTTATATTCCTGCAAAAAGGCTGTAGGGTCGCGGTGGGGACTCTCTCCTAAAATCGTCCACTGGATATATATAGCAGTAGTTCGTCCAATACTGTTATACGGTATTGTGGTATGGTGGACGGCAACTGACAAACTAACCATTACCAACCTACTAACAAAGGTTCAGAGAACTGCCTGCCTGAGCATAAGCGGAGCCTTAAGGACTACAGCGACCGAGTCTCTACAAGCCCTACTCCATATACTGCCGATTAATATTGTGGCGAGAGAAGTTGCAACCAAAGCGGCAATAAGATTAAACTGCCTATCAATGTGGAGGTACAAGAACTATGGTCACATGAGGATATCAAAGTGTAGTGCTATGGTAACCGACCGAGTGGACTATACACCAACTGTGTACACCTTCGAGAGAAATTACATCACTATGATTCCCGCCAGAGACGAATGGGTCGGCAGAATACCAGGTAATAGAAACCATCTCCACTTTTACACGGATGGTTCGAAGCTTGATGAAAAGGTTGGCTTCGGAGTACACTGTGAAGAACTTAGTCTGGATATAGCTCACAGACTACCAGATACCTGCAGTGTCTATCAAGCCGAAATAATGGCAATATGGGAAGTCGCCAAGTGGCTGAGTCGCAACATAGTAACCAACACTGGCGTTGTCATTTACTCGGACAGCCAGGCTGCCATCAATTCTCTGGAGGCAACATCCCTAAATTCACAAACAGCCCTCGACTGCCGCAGATCTCTTAACGAGATGGCTGAGCAGTTTAATACACACCTCATATGGGTGCCTGGGCATAGGGATATCCCGGGGAACTGCAAAGCCGATGAACTTGCTAGGAAAGGGACGACATTACAAATTCTCGAAGAATTTGCATATATTGGTGCGCCACTATCCACGTGCAAGCTTTGGCTTAGGCAAGAGGCAATCAGGCAGTCCAACGAAAGATGGACAGAAATCGGCACCTGCAGGGTAGCTAGACAAATCTGGCCAAGGTATGACCTGAGAAGGTCAAAATATCTTCTCGCACTAGAGAGGAAACTATTGTCTACGTTAGTACAGGTTCTGACGGGACACTGCTTGATCGGCGAACACGCCAAAAGATTGGGTATTGACTCCAATGACTTCTGCCGAAGCTGTGGAGATGAGGAAGAAGTGGAGAGCATTGAGCACTTGCTTTGCGACTGTCCCGCTTTGAGTAAACGACGACTGAACATACTGGGGTCGGCCTTTTTAGGCAGCCTAACAGATCTTTCTAGTACTGATATTTGTACTATCGATAAATTTATATATCAAACAGGTTGGTTTCGATGAGGGGCATTTCAGCCCGTGGTAACACTAGGGACCTAAACTGGTCTATGTGAGCTTGTAAAAAAAATACGGCTGCCACCCTAACCTAAACCTATAAAAAGATAATTATCTAAAAAATTGAGGTTAAACCATATATTTTAGCATAACTAGAGAACCATTTATTGCAATTGTTTCCTCGTAATATAATTTATTCATTCCATCAGTTTTTTTCAGATTTTTGAGAACATTTCAATAGTTAAAACCTCCTTTATTGTTATATTTTTATTATTTTATCGTAAAGTCTGATCGGCCAGGAACTAAATGAGACCGTACCGTAGAAAATCGATGCATAATTTAAAATTGGTTATCCAGTTATGCTAAATATATGGTTCAACCTATATTCTTTTAGATGTTTATCTTTATTTTGATAGATTAACTAGTCCCATCCCACTAATAGACCATAAAGCTCATAAAGGAAACGACATAAGCTTTCTTTTGAGCAAAACAATTAAAAAACAAATACACTGATATTTTGACAAAAATGTAAAAACAATTAACTTCGCAAAACAATTTTAAAATTTTTTTATTTTCTAGAAAAGATTGAAGAAAAGGCTGTAGAGAACACATAATAGAGGCAAAGGTGGTCTAGAGCCAGGAGAATATCCTAGTGACAAATCAAGCATGAAGATTAGTTTAGATTTAAATATAACCCCCATATATGTACAATTTTTTGGTGCACCCTACATACCGCCCTTTTAGTTTTCTTTATCCTGTGTTGATATTTGAAGTCCGATCGTAATGGGATACATGTCGTTGTTCACGTTTTTGAAAGGGCTATATTTCGTCCAATGGCCATTTTTGACTCCGAGGTCAAATTCGATAATTGACCTCTGTTATCTCGTTTTCTACCCCCCTTATTTGGACTTATTTTGAAACAATAATAAAGACAGTTAAAAATAATTAAGCTTTTGTCTTTAAAGTACACAGTTTTATTTATAAACAAAAAAGTTACATTGGGTTCAAAATTGTAAAATATAAGCTGAGGTCAAATTCGACTAGTTTCTTTTGGTCTCGTTTCTGTCTCACTCTCTCTCACAGACACATGAATAACCTAGTAATGCAGTCAAATAATTTTATTTTCCATACCATTTTAAATGGTTTAAAACTAGAAGAACATTTATTGGAATTTTTAAAATTTAAATAGTCGTGGTGATGAATGGGATTCGTCGTGATAATGAATGGGATTCGTCGTGGTGACCAATGGAATTCGTCGTGATGATGAATTGGATTCGTCGTGATGATGAATGGGATTCGTCGTGGTGACGAATGGAATTCGTCGTGGTGATGAATGGAATTCGTCGTGGTGATGAATGGAATTCGTCGTGGTGATGAATGGAGTTCAGCATGGTGATGAATAGACTTCGTCGTGGTGATGAATGCTATTCGTCGTGATGATGAATGGGGTTCATCATGATGATGAATGGGGTTCATCATGATGATGAATGGGGTCCGTCGTGGTGATGAATGGATCATCCTGAGGACGAACGTTTTTGGAAACAGAAATTCGTCATGGCGACGAACAAATTCATCAAGAGGATTATTCCGTACGTTAGCTGACTTTTGACGAAAAAATAATCGTGATGATGTACAAATTCGTCGTCATGACGAAGCTTTTTCTATCAGTGTATGGTGATTTCGTTTCTGAAAAATAATATCACTACACCATGTTGCTACATTTTAAAAATTCCCCCTGCGCCCACTGCTAATTTCGCATTTTGCATGCGAACAATCGAACAAAAATCGTGCGGTGAGTAAAACACATTCCTACATTATTCCTACAATTCTCGAAGAATTTGCATATATTGGTGCGCCACTATCCACGTGCAAGCTTTGGCTTAGGCAAGAGGCAATCAGGCAGTCCAACGAAAGATGGACAGAAATCGGCACCTGCAGGGTAGCTAGACAAATCTGGCCAAGGTATGACCTGAGAAGGTCAAAATATCTTCTCGCACTAGAGAGGAAACTATTGTCTACGTTAGTACAGGTTCTGACGGGACACTGCTTGATCGGCGAACACGCCAAAAGATTGGGTATTGACTCCAATGACTTCTGCCGAAGCTGTGGAGATGAGGAAGAAGTGGAGAGCATTGAGCACTTGCTTTGCGACTGTCCCGCTTTGAGTAAACGACGACTGAACATACTGGGGTCGGCCTTTTTAGGCAGCCTAACAGATCTTTCTAGTACTGATATTTGTACTATCGATAAATTTATATATCAAACAGGTTGGTTTCGATGAGGGGCATTTCAGCCCGTGGTAACACTAGGGACCTAAACTGGTCTATGTGAGCTTGTAAAAAAAATACGGCTGCCACCCTAACCTAAACCTATAAAAAGATAATTATCTAAAAAATTGAGGTTAAACCATATATTTTAGCATAACTAGAGAACCATTTATTGCAATTGTTTCCTCGTAATATAATTTATTCATTCCATCAGTTTTTTTCAGATTTTTGAGAACATTTCAATAGTTAAAACCTCCTTTATTGTTATATTTTTATTATTTTATCGTAAAGTCTGATCGGCCAGGAACTAAATGAGACCGTACCGTAGAAAATCGATGCATAATTTAAAATTGGTTATCCAGTTATGCTAAATATATGGTTCAACCTATATTCTTTTAGATGTTTATCTTTATTTTGATAGATTAACTAGTCCCATCCCACTAATAGACCATAAAGCTCATAAAGGAAACGACATAAGCTTTCTTTTGAGCAAAACAATTAAAAAACAAATACACTGATATTTTGACAAAAATGTAAAAACAATTAACTTCGCAAAACAATTTTAAAATTTTTTTATTTTCTAGAAAAGATTGAAGAAAAGGCTGTAGAGAACACATAATAGAGGCAAAGGTGGTCTAGAGCCAGGAGAATATCCTAGTGACAAATCAAGCATGAAGATTAGTTTAGATTTAAATATAACCCCCATATATGTACAATTTTTTGGTGCACCCTACATACCGCCCTTTTAGTTTTCTTTATCCTGTGTTGATATTTGAAGTCCGATCGTAATGGGATACATGTCGTTGTTCACGTTTTTGAAAGGGCTATATTTCGTCCAATGGCCATTTTTGACTCCGAGGTCAAATTCGATAATTGACCTCTGTTATCTCGTTTTCTACCCCCCTTATTTGGACTTATTTTGAAACAATAATAAAGACAGTTAAAAATAATTAAGCTTTTGTCTTTAAAGTACACAGTTTTATTTATAAACAAAAAAGTTACATTGGGTTCAAAATTGTAAAATATAAGCTGAGGTCAAATTCGACTAGTTTCTTTTGGTCTCGTTTCTGTCTCACTCTCTCTCACAGACACATGAATAACCTAGTAATGCAGTCAAATAATTTTATTTTCCATACCATTTTAAATGGTTTAAAACTAGAAGAACATTTATTGGAATTTTTAAAATTTAAATAGTCGTGGTGATGAATGGGATTCGTCGTGATAATGAATGGGATTCGTCGTGGTGACCAATGGAATTCGTCGTGATGATGAATTGGATTCGTCGTGATGATGAATGGGATTCGTCGTGGTGACGAATGGAATTCGTCGTGGTGATGAATGGAATTCGTCGTGGTGATGAATGGAATTCGTCGTGGTGATGAATGGAGTTCAGCATGGTGATGAATAGACTTCGTCGTGGTGATGAATGCTATTCGTCGTGATGATGAATGGGGTTCATCATGATGATGAATGGGGTTCATCATGATGATGAATGGGGTCCGTCGTGGTGATGAATGGATCATCCTGAGGACGAACGTTTTTGGAAACAGAAATTCGTCATGGCGACGAACAAATTCATCAAGAGGATTATTCCGTACGTTAGCTGACTTTTGACGAAAAAATAATCGTGATGATGTACAAATTCGTCGTCATGACGAAGCTTTTTCTATCAGTGTATGGTGATTTCGTTTCTGAAAAATAATATCACTACACCATGTTGCTACATTTTAAAAATTCCCCCTGCGCCCACTGCTAATTTCGCATTTTGCATGCGAACAATCGAACAAAAATCGTGCGGTGAGTAAAACACATTCCTACATTATAGCGCAACCATTTGATAGTGCATTAAAAATGCACTATCCAACCGTGGACACACCGTGGACTGGGCTGAATGTGGAAAATGGATATTTTCGCATGTGCGGAGAGTAATAATTTTACAAACCCGTTCATTTGGCTGCACCATGTTTACAAACTAACCTAAAAATGCGGTTTCAGTGTAGAATTTTAAATTTTTTGCACAAACGAAATCACCATTAGATTTCATGTTTCAACGCTATAATTGTCTTTTGATGCTTTGCATACTCAAATCACAAGGCTAAGTAATCGGTAATTCAAATTTTAAATGGGCCACCCTTTATAGTGAAAGTAGAAAATCTGGTAAAAAATCCAAAGTGACATGTGGAAGAAAAGTAGACCTTCAAGAGATGACCCACGAGGTATCATACGTAAAGATAGGATAATAAATATGGAGTCAGTGGCAAAAATACTAATTTAGTGGGGTGTAGGGTGAATGGGAAAACAAAGTGTTTTTATTCTTCCTTAAAAAGCTTCAACATTTGTTAGAGAATCCCGCAAATTTAGTTGTTGATGCTGGACCGAACAGACGGTATGTAGGGTGCACCAAAAAAATTAAATTTTTTTTCTGAAAATTTCTTTGAATAATCTTCAATTCTAGGGGTTAACTAACGCAACTTTTTTTTTCTTGGTTGGGCATCGACCCTATCTAATGTACATGTATATTCCGCTTTGGCATCTATATACAGGAAAGTTGTTTGCGTCGATAATAAACCTTGTGAAATTTTAAGAAAATCGGTTCAGAAATCGATGTAGCCCCCATTCAAAGCTATATTCCGACCAGGAACTATATAATCTAAAATTTTAACATATCGTTATACATTTTAGAATATAACACTTCTATGAACCGGAAAAGAACGTTGCCAAATTCAAAGTAAATCGGTTCAGATTTTGTTAAAGACCCGGTACATATTTGAATCACGATTATGATTCTAAGCGCTATAAAATAACTTTTTCTGGATAGATCATTATCATTAGGAAAACGATGATGATAAAAAATTTACAATGTTTCTTCTTACTCTGCTCCGATAGATTTGTGTAGGGTATGATATACTTGGCTCAGTCCTTCCTAACTAGTTTTCGGTTTTTCAAAAGTGCAATTGAATGGAATATTTATATGAATCAATAAAACAATGCTTTTTAAATATTGATTCGAGCATTTTATTGTATCGAGCATTAATTGTTATCGAGTTTATTCTGCCTTCGCTGTTTTTGAAGAAATATGGCCAATGATGCCACCGAACCATAAACTTCTCCAAACAGTGCATTTTTCAGGTTTCATTGACAACTCAAGAACAATGCTGTCCCCATGGTTGCTATTCGGAATAAACCTCGGCAATTCTGTTTACTGACATACCCACAATCCAAAAACGATCCTTGTCGATGGAGAACATTTTTTGATAAACACGTATTTTTAATTTTCACGAAGTTTGATAATAAAAATCGATGATTTTTAGTGCTGTTCGTTTGTATGTCTATTCTTGATGAAATGGCAAGTCAAACTGAAAATTTTCCACTTCTACACGAATCACGCGTGAACTGGCAAAAATTTAACTGTGAAAACCCAAACAGCAAAAAATCAACCTTTATATATAAACCTGAACTTATTTTTAAGAATTTCAATAGAGACTGTCCATGAGTCAAAAAAAAAAATCGCGATCACACCAGAAATGGTTCCAGCGGACTGTTGATGGACAGACGGACATGGTAAAATCGACTCAGGAGGTGATTCCTCCCTTCAGTTCTTGGGTTTACCACAATGTGGTGTAGGCTATATTGAGCGGCATACAGAATATAATATAAGGTCCCAATACACCATATCCGAACCAACCTATAAAAAATCTAGCTATAGCACGATGTTTCTCAAGACTTCATGCCACTCTCGTGCTTAACGTGCGATCGAATTGCTTTCACTAAAATATATGTGGAATAACACAGGTTAAATTCCACCACACTTTTCATTCTACCACAAAATCACCTTGTTACCAATTGCATTCCGACATAGCAACACATCGGCTTCAGTCAAAACCGTGGGAAATATTTCTAAATGATATTTCATTTCTTATTATTAGGGAAATTGTCTGCTTAAATGAGAAAACCTTTTTCTTGCACAAGCAAATATAAAATCCTAGCACACCAACTACTATTGTTTACCTTTATCTACAAATATTGTCCAACAATCATTCCCACGCTTAGAAAGAAAAGTACTAACAAGGACAGACGGAAATACACTAGCTATTGTTTTAAAAAGTGTACATTTTCAAATAACTATCAAGGATTTCAGAGGCTCAGAGTATAAAAGGTTGAGTGTTGTACAGAGAGGACATCATTCTCATTCGAACGCTCGCTCAGTTAAGAACTCAAACAGAAAATCAAACACATAATGTGCGTAGAAATCACCAATCAACAATTCAACAAAATGAATAGTACCACCGCCTCCACCAAAAAAGTTTCATACAGCATCAAGAAGCTTTTGAAGCAGCTCTTCAATCAACAGAAACCCCAGAAAACCGAGTCATTGGAATCTCTCGAATCATTGGAGAACTGTTGTAATGCCGATATTGAAACTGATTGCGCTTCAATGGAATCGTACGAAAACGACATCAATAAACGTTGTTCAGCTAAGCAATCATATGAAAAGGATAACTTCAATTATGTCGCCACTGTTCCTGTTCACTTCATTCGCACCGAACAGGGAACTTTCTTCTGGACTCAAGCTTAAACTAATGTGATCAGCAAACGACTTGTAGAACCGATGTAGCTTTCTACAACAATCGGCTAATAGGAAACTAAAATGAAACAAAATTTTAAAAAGCTTTACAATAACTGTGATATTTTTCAACAAAAAAAAAACTATATTTAATGATAAACTGTAAGTTTATTTATAAAAACTAAACAAAATATATATGAAGATTTAAAACAAAAGCCACAAACGACTTTTATTTTTTTGTGTAGATTCTTATTGTAAATTTTCGTAAAGAGATTTTGATGTTGTAGATATTGTCTACAGCATTTATAGTTTCACTAACTTATATTCTGATCGTAAAATATTTTTTGTGATACAGTGGGGGAATTAAAAAACATTTTTATATTCTAGCCGTTATCAGCAATCGTTATCCTACCAGCATTATTTGGGGTGTATTAGTTTGATTTTCATTATACCCTACACCACACTGTGGTACAGGGTATTATGACTTTGTGCATTTGTTTGTAACACCCAAAAGGAGAAGAGATAGATCCATTGTTTATTATACCGATCGACTTGTAATCACTTTCTGAGTCGATTTAGCTATGTCCGTCTGTCTGTCCGTCTGTCTGTAGATGTATTCTTGTAATCAAAGTACAGGTCGCAATTATGGCCCGATCTTGGCGAAACTTTACACATATCTTTTTTTTTTGCCCTATTTAATTTGGTTAAAATCGGTTCAGATTTGGATATAGCCCCCATATATATATGTTAGCCCCGATTTGACATGTAAGCGCTGTAAAAACTTTATTTTATATCCGATCAGTATGAAATTCAGCAGAAAGAGGTATCTTATTATATGAATGAACACTGTTAAATTTGGAAGAAATCGGTTCAGATTTAGATATAGCCCCCATATATACGTTACCCCCGATTTCACATGTAAGCGCCGTAAAAAAATTATTTTATAACCGATCAGTGTAAAATTCGGCATAAAGAGGCTTCTTATTACATGAAGGAATACTGCCAAATTTGGAGAAAATCGGTTCAGATTTAGATATAGCCCCCATATATATGTTACCCCCGATTTTACATGTAAGCGCTGTAAAAAGTGTATTTTTAATCCGATCAGTACGAAATTCGGCAGAAAGAGGTTTCTTATTACATGAATTAATACTGCCAAATTTGAGGGAAATCGGTTGAGATTTAGATATAGCCCACATACCCGTATATATGTATGTTACACCCGATTTGACATGTAAGCACTGTAGAGACTGTATTTTATATCCGATCAGTACGAAATTCTACAGAAAAATGTCTTTTTACATGAATGAGTATTCAGGGAAAATCGGTTCAGATTTATATATAACCTCCATATATATGTTCCTCCTGATTTGGTATCAACGCGCTATAGAAGTTGTACTTTACTTTCGATCATTAATATTTCCCGGAAAGATGTTTCTCAATTTATGAACGAATATTGCTTAATTTAGCGATTATCGGCTCAGAATTAGATAATATGTTCATGCCTACTTACCAATTATTCCAAATTATTTTCGCAATGACCTTTATCGCATTGTAAGGGAGGTGTAGGGTGTTATATAGTCGGCCCCGCCCGACTTTCTGCCTTTCCTTACTGGTTTATATTTTATTAACAAATTCATACATTCCAATATTGAGAAGTACATTAGACCTAAGTCCACTACCGGGTCGAATCGTACCTATAACACAGTGCCACAATCCAAAAACCTTGGATCGCGGTGTTTAATTTTCTTGTAGGTAATGTCGAGTAAAACAACATTAGTTTTATGAAATTTGACAGACACCCCGAAAACCTTGAGTTAAGGGAAAAAACTGGATTTCCTCACTTTGCGCATATTTATGCCTGTAACTTAGCTTATTATCAACTGATTTCCAATCTATGAAAATGTAGGAATATATAAACTGATTATTTTGAAAGCGGCGTAAACACCACTCTACTTTACTCGATTCACTATTAGAAAAAGGGGGTTAATGAAACTAGAATGCGGAAATTTTCAGTGAATATAGAGACATTAAAGTCCATCAAAAGCAGATGGGCGTTTACGCCACTTTCAAAATAAACAGTTCATACATATGTGTATTTGTCTTGCAAACACGTTTTTTTCATTCTGTTCGTCATTTTATAATTTAGACAACGTTTTTTCAAGTTATTTTGTGAGATAACCGCACGATTAATTGATGTGCATAAATCGTATATTTTATAAGGAAAAAAAGCAACCAGTCTCTTAAAAACCCATTTGCAATTGACGTTTCATTAAAACTAAATTTTCGCTAAAACGACTGCACAACAGATGATGACGAATTGAAAAGAAAACGCGTAAATTTTTTTTTTATTTGAACGGTCAAAACTTGTTTATATTTAAACAATTTTTCTTTTAAAATAAATGTATAGATTGGAAATCGGTTGATAATACATATACAGGCTTTAATATGCGCAATGTCACAAACCCGGTTTTTTACCCGAAAGTCAAGATTTTGGGTGTTATCATTCTGTTAATTATTTGAAGCACATTCACAGAAATTATGCAAAAGGTATTTTGATAAAAAATCATAAAAAATAGTACCCATCAATTCACCACTTCCAAATTCACACAGTCGCTAACAAAGACATCTAAGAACACGACATTCAAATTTCAAAAAAATCGACAGGTGTAATCATTTTAAAAATCGTAATAGAGGGATTTAAAGGGAAAAAACATTAAAAATTATTATGGTGTATTGCAGTACCGACTCCCGTTTTCGAAAGTAGTTGAAACTACCTTTAAAATAAGGTATATCACATTATAATCGGTCAATCGTATTTCAAGAGATACATCATGAAAACTAGGTATTATTCACTGTAGATAGTGTTGCTAACCTATCAGGTTGAAGAGAGGAGACGCTTAAAAACGTATCATATAAATTAGAAAGGATTATAAAAAATTGCGATTGTCACCACCTAGATTTGAAGATTTTTTAAATGCAATTTCAAAATTTTTTCTCATTTTTTTGTGCACCCTACACAACATCATATCGTTGTTAATGTTTTGGAAATGGCCCACTAGTCATTTTTGACTCGAGCTCTAATTCGATTAATTAGTGACCCTTTAATTGTATTGTTTTAAGAGGTGGACATTTTTTATTTTATTACACATTTTTATTCATAAACAAACAAGTTACAAAGGGTTCAAAATTGTAAAATGTACACTGTGGTCTAAAACGACACACACTTGAAAAACCCACAGCCACAAACACAAAACCACTAGGGCGGTTTAGCCGCTGCAAACATTTTACTATCGCCGGAGATTCGCGGACAAATCGCTTGCGATCGCGGGCGATGGTACGCGATTCTTGCCATAAAATGTTGTCAGAACTGGTTTGTTTACTTTAAATGTCCCGTTGTGTACGATCGCGTAGTCATATCTTATGTGTAAAGCGTAGACAATGGTACACAATTCATGTAATCAAATTTTGTCAGAACTGAATTATTTTCACAAAAATGTCAAGTAAATTGTGCACGATCGCGTATTCATAGCTTGAAATTCCGAGATTATCCACCTAATTTTGAAGCTTTCTAATGGAGTATTTCAGAATAAAGTCACTTTGTTTTCTCATTCACCTTACGCTTCACTGAAAGTACAAGAACATTTTCTTGATAAAAAATCAATCTACATCACTTGCAATATTTCCCAAGACTTAATGACAGTCTCGCGCTTAACGCACGATCGAATTGCTTTCACTAAAATGTATGTAAAATTATGTAAGGTCTAAATGCCGGCACACTTTACATTCATCGCTCCCACAAATAGCACGTTGTTAACAATCCTTAAGAATTCCGACATACCAATAGTCTCACGTGTCTTATTTCTAGTCCCTTGTTTTGAAACCGTGAGAAATATTTCTAAATGATATTTCATTTCTAATTGTAAGAGAATTTGTGTGCTCAAAAAAAAACCTTTTTCTTGCACGTGCAAATCCAACAAAATAAAATCCTGACATACCAACTACCATTATTTACCTTTCTCTAAAAATAGTTTTCAGCTATCGTTCCCACGCTTAAAAAGAAAATTGTGTTCAAGGACACAGAGAAATACACTGTGTATTGTTTTAAGAGGTGGACATTTTTCCATACCTGTCTATAATCTTTCACAGGATTTTAGTGGCGGAGGGTATAAAAGGCTGTGTGTTGTACAGATAGGACATCATTCTCATTTGAACACTCATTCAGTAAAGAACTCAAACACAAATTCACATTCAAAATGTGCGTAGAAATCAGTAATCAACAATTTAATAAAATGGATATTACCACCACCTCCAACAAAAAAGTATCATACAACATCAAGAAGCTGTTGAAACAACTCTTCAAGCAACAAAAATCCCGGATAGCCGAGTCATTGGAATCTCTCGAATCATTGGAGAACGGTCGCAATGCCAGTATTGAAACTGATTGTTCTTCGATGGAGTCATACGAAAACGACATCAATGAACGTTATTTAGCTAAGCAATCATATGAAAATGATGACTTCAATTGTGTCGCCACTGTTCCTGTTCACTTCATTCGCACCGAACGGGGCACATTCTTCTGGACCCAAGCTTAAAACAGTGTGAACAGCTGAATACACATCGAATCGATGTTTTCTTACGAAGAAGAAACTAAATGTTAAGATGCTTTAAAACAACTGTGATATTTTTAAAGAAAAAATAATATTTTTAATGAAAAGCTAAGATTATTTATAGAAACTAAACATAATATATACAATTTATAACAAAAATCATAAATGCTATATTTACCTATCCGATAAATTTGTTGGGAATTTTGATAAAGGGATTTTGACGAAGAGTTAGGCATATATACGTAATAATTGGTTTAATCATTTGATAAAATATAAATATGTTGCTTTTAAAGCGTTCATCCAATTGTAATGAAATATTACTTATCTATAGAAGAAGTATTGTTGACATTTACTGTTGAAATGATCAACTGGGTATTATTAGTAGACTTAAGAATATAGTTACACTATCTGTCGGTTCTTCACCAGTCAACCGATTGAAATTAACCTGAAATTTTTTTATTGGCTTGAAGTTTTCTTCACAAAATATCGATACCTTCATTCCAAAGAACGCTAAGTCGACATAGCCTGTTTTCAGGCACATTTCAATTTTAAATTCTAAATATTCCAAGTTATATTCAGTCAAAATTTGGTGTATATCCGTCAACCCAATTAAAAGTAATTCACAAAACAGTACAAAGTTGATTGTTAGATATTGTCTCAGGTCAGTATATCCGTAAACATCGGTTCACAAAAACTTGGACCGTCCATGTATTTCAAACAATAGTCAGACTTTACACCTAAATCAAACTGCTTTATTTTGGTATTAATTGAAATTGCTGTCGTGTTCCATATTGACCTAAGCATATCGATTGGCTATTGCCGGTGTGATACATCCTTACTAGAGCCACCAGTATTAGTAATGATACTATCAAGGTAAAAGAAGGAGGTGACGTCTTTTAGTTCCGCATTGCGAATTTTAGTCAATCAATACCATATACTCGTATATCAGGGATTGCCATTCAGTGGATTGTTTCAGAATCGTCCACAATGGGTTGGTATGGTCAATGCAGGATTTCTCTGTTCGGAATTCCGCTTGCTCATATCTTATATCCGGAAGAACAACGCTAGGTATTCTGTTGTTTATAATAGGCGTGTTTTCGTTACACCATAGCCTCTTATGTATGGGGAGCTTAGTACTTTCATGCATTATTAAGCAGCGAAGTAGTTTACTGCTTGGGTTCTTGTCTTAATCGAGTATGATGACATCCAATATTTCGCAGTATGGCACCTCATTTTTAGAGAGATTGGTGTCAATTATTGTTAATAAACATGAAGAAGAACAACAAAATTGGGAAATTTGTTTTAATATTTGCAAAAAGAGTTTTAACCACTGAACAACATAAAATAGTACATTTATGTTTTATAACTACATTTCACGATTTCTTTTGACTGTTTCGCATTGTCCTTTCCTTGCAACTCGTGACACCATTGTTACCAGATAGTGGACATTAGCTACTCACTGTTTATGCGCAAGTAAGTGGAACTAAGTTATTTTCTTTGCAAGCTGCTAAACTGGTATTGCTAGCTTGTAACGAAAATACCCCTAATGTATCATATTATTATATTAACTCAGCTATTAATTGTTCTAATTGTAAAAGTATAACCTGTTTAAACTCTCTTCCATGTTCTTCTGCGGTATTGCTGTTGTATATTTGTTTGTTCTCGGTAAATTTTTTGAAAAACAAGTAAGAAAGTTTCAGTCGGGTAAACCGACTAAGGCATACCCTCACTTTGTGAGTAATGTAATATTGAATATTACACGAATTATTCTGTCAATTTGTGTGGGAGCTACCAGAAGGGGTTTAACAAATACACCTATTTTTCGCTGAACAGTAGATACTTTAAATTCATTGCACTGCATTTAAAGACATTGCTCATTCGACTTAAAATGACCCAAAACGGATTTCCTCCGAACATACTTAGGGTCTTAGATCACTCCTTCGATGTGTTACACTTTTTTCCGTATTAAATGATATATACCCTCGTCACACTAAAGTGAGGGTATAAATATGTATAACATCGATTTCTTCCACATCCACTCAACCAGTTCTACTAAACGTCGGGCTCCATATTCCATAGACAGCATTATAGGCAACTTGGTTTCTTGCCCTAACTCAAGAATCGCTTACTCGATATTTACATAATGATTCAACCAGTAAGGAAAGGCAGAAAGTCGGGCGGGGCCCTACACCTCCCTAACAATGCGATAAGGGTCATTGCGATAATAATTTGGAATAATTGGTAAATGGGTAAATAATAAATAATTGGTATCTCTAATTCTGAACCGATAATCGCTAAATTAAGCAATATTCGTTCCAAAATTGAGAAACATCTTTCTGGAGAATTTTGTAATGATCGGAAGTAAAGTACAACTTCTATAGCGCTTTGTAACCAAATCAGGAGGAACATATACATGTAGGTTATATATAAATCTGAATCGATTTTCCCTGAATACTCATTCATGTAAAATAGAATCCTCTTTCTGTCGAATTTCGTACTGATCGAATATAAAATACAGTCTCTACAGCAATTACTTGCCAAATCGGGGCTAACATATATATGGGGGCTATATCTAAATCTGAACCGACTTTCTCCGAATTTGGCAGTATTCCTTCATGTAATAAGAAACCTCTTTCTGTCGAATTTTGTACTGATCGGATATAAAATACAGTCTCTACAGCGCTTAGATGTCAAATCGGGGCTAACATATATATGGGGGCTATATCTAAATCTGATCCGATTTTCTCCGAATTTGACAGTATTCCTTCATGTAATAAGAAACCTCTTTCTGCCGAATTTCGTACTAATCGGATATAAAATACAGTTTTTACAGCGCTTACATGTCAAATCGGGGGTAACATATATATGGTGGCCGACGGGGGGTAACATATATATGGGGACCGATTTCCCCCAAATTTCGTATTATCTCTAAGTATATCAAGAGACTACTCTCTGTAAATTTTTTTACAAATCGGTTCAAAAATGTTGCTTATACAGTGCATATATGCCAAATCGGAGGTACATATATATGGGAGCTATATATAATTCTGAACCGATTTTAAACAAATTCAATAGGTCCTTTGGCCAAAAGAAAGATATGTGCAAAGTTTCGTTGAGATCGGACCATAATTGCGACCTGTACTTTGATTACAAGAATACATCTACAGACAGACAGACTGACTGACGGACATAGCTAAATCGATTCAGAATGTGATTACAAGTTGATCGGTATAATAAACAATGGGTCTATCTCTTCTCCTTTTGAGTGTTTCAAACAAGTGCACAAAGTCGTAATACCCTGTGCCACAGTGTGGTGTAGGGTATAACAAGAACCCACTATGTGGACGAACCTGTACGTTGCTTCCGATTTGGTGTCTAATATCTATAGGGGTGTATTGTACATTCAATTATTTGCCGTTATTCCAGAAAACCACAGGTATATATTCAATCAAATTTGTTGTCCAAGCGCTAAATCTAATCATATCATTATTGAAATGTCGTTCACAGTGGCCCAGATACAGACCCAGTACGCGAAAGTTCATGTACATACAGCGTTTTTAGGTTTAGGTTAACCTAACCTAAACATACAGCGTTACTATACAAATATTTGTAACCAGAATGAATGTTTCATTAAAACAAAACCAGTGTTCGATTTTTGTTCCTGTTTCGTTAAACGCTTTCTTTTGGCTGATAAAATACATTTAATATTTTAATATAAAAATACAAAACCACTTAAGAAATGTTGTATTCTTTTTTAATCGTTATTTGACTTTTAATGAAACCCCTTTTCTGCATATCGATACATTCATTGTAAAACATGCTAAGTCGACATGGTTTGTTTTCAGGGACTTTGCATTTATAGATTCTAAATATTCCAAACTATATTCAGTCCAAATTTTGTGCTTATCCGATTCTTATGATTCTAAGTCGATCGGTATAATAAACGATGGGTCTATTTCTTCTGCTTCTTCTGGGAGTTACAAACAAATGCACAAAGTTATAATACCCTGTACCACAGTGTGGTGTAGGGTATAAATATAAAACCACTTATGAGATGTTGTATTCTTTTTTAATCGTTATTTGACTTTTAATGAAACCTCTTTTCTGCATATCGATACCTTCATTCTAAAACATGCTAAGTCGACATGGTTTGTTTCCAGGGACATTGCATTTATAGATTCTAAATATTCCAAACTATATTAAGTCCAAATTTGGTGGTTATCCGTCTACCATATCAAAAGTTATGTATACACTAGTACACTAGTAGTAGTAGTAATTCATAAAACTTTGATCGCCTCGCCAGAAAGACTACGCGGATAGAAAAACCGTTCGTCACCATGACGAATCAGTTTCGTCAATATATCTTTGGTCTGGTGACGAAAAGATTCGTACATGCGATGTTTTTGTACGCCAATAGAACGAACACGATCATCAACCCGTTTTTGGTGATTTTGAAATTCGTCGAGGGAACGATAAGGTTTCATTCCCATGACGAAAAGATTTATTTTACTATTTTGCAGAAAATGCGATAAAACGAGGCAATCAGTTTACGAGTATAGTTAGTGCTTAATTGCACTGTTTTATATGCGTTCTGATTACTTAAGTTAATTATTTATAAATAAGTTGATCGCCTACAGCAAAACAAAGTAAGCCATGCGAGGTTCTTATGTTCGTCCATGCGTGTGTTCCACGCAGCACCGATTTAAACAAATCGCACTGGCACGGCGCAACTGAAACATCAAAAACATGCATACATGCAGCTGTATAAGTGTGCAACATTTGTGCAAGTGGTCTGTTGGGAAATACATACATTACTTGATGTGATTTTTGATTTAAAATAGCAGAAGTAATGAATACTTCTTGATCCGTTGCTTTAAACCTTTTCTGATAAGAGCTTCATTTCCAACCGAATAATTACAAGTGAATCTGGCAAAGCTGTCAAGTAATTGTATTTTCCATACCGTTTATAATTGTTTAAAATCAGACGAATATTAATTGAAATTTTTAAAATTTAAATAGTCGGGGGCATGAATTTGTCGTGCTGATTAATGGAGTTTGTCGTGGTGATGAATGGGATCCGTCGTGGTGATGAACTCGATTTGTCGTTGTGATGAACTCCATTCCATTAAAATCCAAACACACCGTATCCCAACGAACCAACTTAATAATCTGTTTCTATATTCAAATTGTAGATTTCTGCAACAATAAGAATATTTTATCAATGAAAAATCTATATACAGCACACGAGAATTTTCTCAAGACACAATGTCAGGCTCGTGCTTACGGTACGATCGAATTGCTTTCACTAATGTGACATTACAAAGGTATGCATGCCAGCACACTTTACATTCTTCGCTATCACAAACATCACTTTGTTAACAAAGCCAAAAAACTCCATACTGCGATAGTATCCTTATCGCATTCCGATATAGCAACACCCTCGCGTATCCTATTTCTGGTGCCTCCGGTTCAAATCGTGGGAACTATTTCTAAATGATATTTTATTTCTTATTGTAAGGGAATTTGTCTGCTTAACTGAGAAAACCTTTTTCTTGCACGTGCAGATCCTTTTATCGTACAGAAAAAATATAATCGTAGTATGTACACCAATTACAATTGTTTAAGTTTCTCTCCCAATATTTCTCAACGATCGTTCCCACGCTTAGCACGAAAAGTACTCACAGTGACAGACAGAAATACACTGGCTATTGTTATAGGAAGTGGACATTTTCAAATACCTGCCTATTCTTTTTCAAGGCTGAGAGTATAAAAGGTTGGATGTTGTTCAGACATGACATCATTCTCATTCGAGCACTCGTTCAGTAAACACCTCAAACACAAAATCCCATTCAAAATGTGCGTAGAAATCACCAATCAACAGTTTAACAAAATGGATATTACCACCACCTCGAGCAAAAAAGTATCATACAGCATCAAGAAACTGTTGAAACAACTCTTCAAGCAACAAAAATCCCAGAAAGTCTCATCATTTGAATCTCTCGAATCATTGGAGAACTCTCGCAATGGCAATATTGAAACTGATTGTTCTTCGATGGAATCATACGAGTATGAAAACGACATCAATGAACGTTATTCTGCTAAGCAATCATATGCAAAGGATAACTTCAATTATGTCGCCACTGTTCCTGTTCACTTTATTCGCACCGAGCAAGGCACCTTCTTCTGGACCCAAGCTTAAACTCTGAAACTGATCAGCAGAAGACAAGTCTGCTTCAACAACGATCGGTTAATTTCGAAGCCGTTGAAAGAATCTAACATGAAACAGAATACTAAAAAGCTTTACAGCAACTGTGATATTTTTCAAAAAAAATTATTTAATGAAATACTCTAAATTTATTTATAATAACTAAACAAAATATATAGATTTAAAACAAAAATTATAAATATTTTTTTTTTCATTTTTGGATATTCATATTGAAAATTTAGTTAATGGGATTTAGTGTTAGTGCTTTACATCCCAAAATATTTATTTTTTTGAGGTGGTCACACCAAATTGTACTACATTTCGATATGAAGAGGCTATTCAGTGAGTTTTCTCTTTCTCGGGGAAGATAACAATATTTGTCGTACTCTCCATTCTTTGAAAAACAAATTTTCTTTATTCAATAGCATCCGTAGTAAGTTTATTGGAAGAACTTTCTAGCTTCTTAAAGTTGCCATCAAGCGCAGACTTCACCTCTTCATTGTTGGTAAATCTTTTAACACCGAGCCGTGTTTTTATGTTTAACCCGTTAATCGATTTCTCTTTAAAATCCGACTATCGGTTTCGGGTTTTCTGCATTTCCAAATAAATCGAAACGTCCGTTTTTTCATTTCGGCATATTCGACTTTTCCGTTTTTTAATGAAAATAACTTATACTATGAAAATAACTTAACCTGAAGTGACAGGGACGGGATATGTTGGCGTGGCTCCTCCCATTTCAAGTAAATAACTATTATCATATACCCATATATCGATGTTACAGACCATCCTTGAATTTGGTGTGAGTTCTTATGTTAATCGGACCGGTAAGCATGCAGCTCCCATCTCTAAATACACATCGCATTATTTTTTGTATTGTTTCTTGGTCGTATAAGCTTTGTAAATAAATTAAATGATTGGATTTGATTTAAATCGGAGCATTGGTATTGTTACGATTGGTAGAGCCCTTTTGTGAACTTAAACATGGCTAAGTGACTGCAAGATTTCTGAAAGTTACAAGACTATTTGAGTGCGAAGGATTTTAGAGGGAATTTCTATATTGGAGCTCAGGAAACTCCGGTTTGTCTGTTACTTTTAACACTAATGCTAGTTTAAATTATTGAAAAACTTCACGACGCTGTCTTTGTTTTATCGTGAGTAAACGTCCATCTTGCCCAGAGCTTTGTCACCTTAAATGTTCGGTTAATAAGCGACGTATAGCAATTTTTGAAATGCCCACATTTCAGCTAGCCTCAAGCGACTATAAACCAATACAATTTTGTGGATTTTCTTTACCGTTTCCTTTGTTTGAAAAGTAGTAGGTAAGGGTACCTCAGTAAATATTCACTTTTTAATTTTTAAATAAAACTAGCATTGCGAAAAGATTCATTGCGATAATAATTTAGAATAATTGGTTTCGTTTCAGTTAAAAAAGTACTTAGCTCCATCAAGGCTTATTCCAAGGAGGAGTTGAAGAGGTTGTTCTTAATAAACTAGGTCTTGCACGACAACCTTAAAATGCGAAGTATTCTTTCATAGATCATGAATCGGAAGGAACAAATAGATGGGACTATACACAATGTAAACAGATTGTCATAAATTAGGTTCAAAAATCTAATTTCAACCAAATTATATAATGATCGGACGAAAAATACAGTTTCAATAGCGTTTAAATACTGAATAGACAGAAACTTATATACTCGTATTGGTATACATATCTAAATCTGAACTAATTTTCCCCAAATTAAGCAGTATTGGCTCCCAAATTGAGAAACTTGTTTCTGCCAAATTACATAGTGGTGGGAAGTAAAGTGCAACTTCTGTAGCGCTTTGATACCAAATCAAGGAGAACATATGTACGGGGGCTATATCTAAATCTGAACCGATTTTCTCCTAATTTGTCAGTGTTCATTTATGTAATGAGAAAATGGTGTTTCTTCAACGTTTACATATAAAATCGATGGAAACCTATTTACATGTTTACATACATACTTAATCGAATAATTTCTTTCACTTATCCTGTCAGTGGTTGTCATTTCATCCCCGGAACACTATTAAAATCGCGAGGAAAAGTATAAGTCGCTAGAAAAATTTATAAAAATTAAATATTTGTAAACAATTACATCCAACAAACATTTTTAAAAATATTGTAAATATTTTAGAAATAATAAATAAATACAACAGACTGTGATGTCATTATTAACACTAATATAACAACTACTCGTATCACTGTTATTACAATAATATATACGTAATAAGGTGCATGTAGCAACCCCATACAAAAGAACAATTGAAATTTTCTTTTTTTGAAAAATTCGCCTAACTAATGTAATTTTTCTCCGATTGCTGTAAAATCACACTTAATTTAATTGAGAATAAACACACTTTCAGAATGATATGTAAAAAGATCACCATTGCTAATAAAATATTGCAATACGTCGCGATCAAATTTGAAAAATTGGGAAAATTTATGGAAATTTCAAGTTTACACGCCTGTAGCTCTGTGTATTTAACTTAAAGTACCACAATATGCACATATTTTTAAAGGGCTATGTCTTCTCTTTCAAAAGCCGTTATGTAACCAAAAATCGGTTGAAAAATAAGAGTTTAACAAATCGATTTGTACAAGAAGTCAAAAAAAGCGGTTTTTCAACGCTAAAAGCAGATTTTGAGGGTATACAACACTTAAAATTTTGTTTTTCCGGTTGTACTCAATGCGACCTACAACCTACACTATGTCACATCAGAAGTTATTTTTGACTGTAGCACTGTGTTATCAATGTACACTTTGTGCGTTTCTAAATAGCTGTCTTAACTACGGTTCATTTAAATCGGTCCACGTAGTTAGAAAACACAATGGTCAAAATTACAAACTATGACACCTTGTATCCTCGTAACCTATCACGTTAAGAAGCTCTATTTTGATACTTCTCATACCCATTGTACTTCTGCAACCCCACCAAGTTTTGACGCGATCCGAATAAAATTTCGGGTGTTTCCTCTATATATAGATTTGAGATTTGTTCGATTTTTCATGAAAGTATTAGAAATAGCTTTGAACTAATACTATTAATCATCTCTGTCTACCACATTAGTTATTAGGAAACAGTATTTTTTTTTTTAAAGGGCCGTTTAGCCATGTATTTGAGTTCGGAACCACTGTGCGTCGTAGAATTTATCAATTACCAACAACATATATCGTTTAGCACTTCGTATTTTCTTGTGATAAATAGAAACAAATCGTGTGTAATCCTCGGTGGAAGGGATATATTCGGTTCGACCGAACTTTTCGAATATATTAGTTTACCACCAAAAGGGAAGACAATAAATTGTGGGATAATATTACATTACACCATGTCTAAACCAGCCAATACAGCATTATGTTTTAATATTCATAATAAGGGTAACTGAAAGTATATGAACGTTTTCTCGATGAAAAATCTATCTGCAACACTTGCGATATTTTGTCTCGCGCTTAACGCACGTTCCGCTCTCACTGAAAAGTATGTGAAATCAAACAGGTATGTCGGCACACTTCACATTCATTGCTCCCACAAACACCACTATGTTACCAATTATATACATAAGCATTCCGACATAGCAACAGTCTGACGTGTCTTATTTCTAGATCTTTGAGTTAAAACCGTGGAAAATACTTCTACATGATATTTCATTTCTAATTAATAGGGAATTTGTCTGCTCAAAAAGGAAAACATTTTTCTTGCACGTGCAGATCCTTTTATCGAAGATCCATCAAAAATAAAATCCAGCATACCACCTACCATTGTTTACCTTTCTCAAAAAAAATTTTCAACTATCGTTCCCACGCTTAAAAAGAAAATTACTTTGAAGGAGACAGACAAATGCACTGGCTATTGTTTTAAGAGGTGGGAATTTTCCAATACCTGTCTATAATCTTTCGAAGAATTTTAGTGGCTGAGAGTATAAAAGGCTGTGTATTGTACAGATAGGACATCATTCTCATACGAGCCCCCGTTCAGTAAAGAACTCAAACACAAATTCACATTCAAAATGTGCATAGAAATCACCAATCAACAATTTAACAAAATGGATATTACCACCACCTCCAACAAAAAAGTGTCATACAGCATCAAGAAGCTGTTGAAACAACTCTTCAAGCAACAAAAATCCCGGAAAGCCGAGTCATTGGAATCTCTCGAATCATTGGAGAACTGTCGCAATGCCAGTATTGGAACTGATTATTCTTCAATGGAGTCATACGAAAACGACATCAATGAATGTTTTTCAGCTGAGCAATCATATGAAAATAATAACTTCAACTATGTCGCCACTGTTCCTGTTCACTTCATTCGCACCGAACGGGGCACTTTCTTCTGGACCCAAGCTTAAAATAGTGTGATCAGCTGAATACACATCGAATCGATGTTTTCTAACGATAAAGAAACTAAATATTAAGATGCTTTACAACAACTGTGATATTTTTAAAGAAATAATTATATTTTTAATGAAAAACTAAGATTATTTATAAAAACTAAACAAAATATATACACTTTAAAACGAAGGACCTAAACGCCATATTTACTTTTCTGATACATATATTGGGAATTTTGAAAAAGGAGTTTTGATGAAGTGCAAGTAATATATATTTGCTCTTCAATTATTGGTTTAATTAATCCTTTGAAAATGACACTCAGGGGATTTCAAAAAACATAAATCTGTTGCTTCTAAACCGTTCATTCAATTGTAACGAAACATTTGTCGGCATTTACTGTTAAAATGGATCAACTGGGCATTATTAGTAAAAACAAGTAAGAAAGTTTCAGTCGGGTAAACCGACTAAGGTATACCCTCACTTTGTGAGTAATGTAATATTGAATATTACACAGATTATTCTGTAAATTTTTGTGGGAGGTACCAGAAGGGGTTTAAGAAATACACTATATTTCGCTGAACAGTAGATACTTTAAATACATTGCACTGTGCCGAATTGTAACCGTTTATATGGACTGGTATATTAACGTTGAGATATTAAATTGTGGTATAATTTGGCCATTTTGTGTGGGAGGTACAAAAAGGGGCCTGGTGATAACGCTCAATTTTCACTGGACTATAGGCATTATAAAAGCATTACACTGTACAAAATTTCAAGTAATTGTATACATTGATATTAATGTTATAAACTGTTAACTGTTGGTGCAAAATAATACCTTTGCGGGAGAGGTACCAAAAGGGGCGTGAAAATAACGCCCATTTTTCAATGGACTGTAGGCACTATAAAAACATTACGCTGTACAAAATTTGAATTATTTTTATACACTGGTATTAATGTTATAAGCTTTTAACTTTTAGTGCAAAATAGTGCATTTGTGTGGGAGGTACCAAAAGGGGCGTGGCAATTTCGCCCATTTTCCTCGAGTTGATAGCGACTAACAAACTAATACTATGTGTGGAATTTCAGAAGATTCGAAAACGTATAATAGCAGTTATTAAAGAATCAATATTTCACAACATTTTAACCCTTTGTGGGGGAGGTACCAGAAGGAGTGGACCAATATGGCCCATCTTCGAACTTAGCCGGAGATAGAAAAAAATATTACCACATACGAAATTTGAAGTCAATCGGTTACTCCTTTCGAGAGTTATCGTGCGCACCAGCCAGCAGACAGACAGACGGTCGGACAAAACGGATTTCCGCCGAATATACTTGGGGTCTTTGGTCACTCCTTCGATGTGTTACACTTTTTTCCGTAGCAAATTATATATACCCTCGTCACACTAAAGTGAGGGTATAAAGAATATTATTACATACATCTGCCGTTTTTCACCAGTATACCGATTCTTATGAAACTACATATGTATATCACACTGTGAACGCGGTTTTATTGCTTTGTGCATGGGTCTGCAAAACCTTTAAAGAGAAAAGATAGACCCGTCATTTCTTATAAAGATAAATTCAGAATTACTTTGGCTATGTCAAACCAGTCAATCTGTAAGCTCGAGTGTCCATCCGTCACACGGTGGTAACTTTTGCGTTTTTTTTTCTGAAGCTGTATCTACTACCCACAGTCTGTTGCTCATAACCGTTCATTAAATTGTAATGAAACATTTCTCGGCATTTACTGTTAAAATGGATCAACTGGGCATTATTAGTGGAATAAAGAATATAATTACCTATATCTGCCGTTTTTTCACAAGTATACCGATTGCTATGAAACTACATATATCACATTGTGAACGGGGTTTTATTGCTTTGTGCATGGGTCTGCAAAACCTTTAAAGAGAAAAGATAGACCCGTCATCTACATCTATATATGTAAAAGAGAATGTCTGTTTGTTGGTTTGTTTGTTTGTTTGTACCGTATAGACGTCGAAACGGCTGGACTGATCTTCTTGAAATTTTCACAGAATGTACATGTGTGGGGCGTGGTGAAAATAGGGTACTTGAATTTTCGATATATCAAGTGGGCGTGGACCCGCCCATATGGGTCAAATTTTGGTATTGAGAAAAATTTTTAACTAGAGTGCTGAAATTTTGTGTGTATGCATTTAGTGTCAGATTATGTCAATTTTCAAAAAATGGGCGGAATCGGACCAATGGGCGTGGCCCCGCCCATATAAGCCAAATTTTGAAATTGAAATATTTTCCACAATTCATTAGCGTGAGTTCTGCAAGTTTGTGTATATGTATCTGGTGACAGTCTACGTGATTGGTCCAAAAATGGGCGGGATCGGCTCAATGGGCGTGGCCCCGCCCACATAGACCAAATTTTGAAATTTCGATATCTTGCACAATTTCCTAGCGAGAGTGCTGCAATGTTGTGTATATGTATCTGGTAGCAGTCCGCGTAATTTTTTTAAAAATGGGCGGGATCGGACCAATGGGCGTGGCACCGCCCATATAAGCCAAATTTTAAAAATGTGATATCTTGCACAATTTGTTACCGAGAGACCTGGAATTTTGTATATATATATCCGTTGGCGACCTACATGATTGGTCCAAAAATGGGCGGGTTCGGACCAATAGGCGTGGCCCCGCCTATATAAGCCAAATTTTGAAATTGAGATATTTTACACAATTTGATAGCGAGAGTGCTGGAATTTTGTGTATATGTATATGGTGGCAGTCTTCGTAATTGGTCCAAAAATTGGCGGAATCGGACCAATGGGCGTGGCCCCGCCCATATAAGCCAAATTTTTAAATTGAGATATCTTGCACAATTTGTTAGCTAGAGTTCTGTAATTTTGTGTGCAAGTACCTGGTGCCATTCTACGCGATTTGTCAAAAAAAAAGGCGGGATCGGGCAAATGGGCGTTGGCCTGCCCATTTGAAATTGAGATACCTTGCACAATTTGTTAGCGGCTGTGCTGTAATTTTGTACATATGTTTCTGGTGGGAGTCTACGTAATTGGTCCAACAATTTACGGGATCGGATTAATGGGCGTGGCCCCGCCCATATAAGCCAATTTTTTTAAATTGAGATGTCTTGCACAATTTATTAGCGAGTGTTCTGTAATTTTGTGTATATGTATCTGCTGGCTTTCTACGCAATTGGTCCAAAAATGGGCGGGATTGAAATGTTTTGAAATTGATATATCTTGAGAAATGTTATTAGAGAGATTTCTGAGTTTTGTGTATATGTATCTGGTGGCAGTCTACGTGATTGGTCCAAAAATTGGCGGGATCGGATCAATGGGCGTGGCACCGCCCATATAAGCCTAATTTTGACATTGAGATATCTTGCACAATTTGTTAGCGAGAGAGCTGGAGTTTTGTGTATATATATCTGGTGGTAGTCTTCGTGATTGGCCCCGCCCATATAAACCAAATTTTTAAATTGACATATCTTGCACAATTTGTTAGCGAGAGTGCTGTAATTTTTGCATATGTATTAGGTGGTAGTCTGCTTCATTGGTGCAAAAATGGGCGTGATTGGGCCAATCGGCGTGGCCCCTCCCATTTAAATCAAATTTTGAAATTGACATATATCGCACAATTTGTTAGCGAGAATGCTCTACTTTTGTGCATAGCAGTCTACGTGCTTGGTCCAAAAATGGGAGGTATCGGACAAATGGGAGTGGCCCCGCCCATATAAGCCAATTTAATTTTGTGTTTGAAATATCTTGAGCAATTTGTTAGAGAGATCAATGTACTTTTGCGCATATATATTTGGTGTCAGCCTACATAATTAGTTCAAAAATTAACTGGATCGGAAATCTGAAGTCTGGGGCAACGAAGTGGACCGGGTCCAGCTAGTCTATATATATAAAAGAGAATGTGTGTTTGTTTGTACCGTATAGACGTCAAAACGACTGGACCGATCTTCTTGAAATTTCCGCAGAATGTACATGTATACGGGGGTGGTGAAAATAGGGTACTTGCATTTTCGATGTATCAAGTGTATCACCTATATAAGCCAAATTCTGGAATTGAGATATCTTGCATTTTTTGCGAGAGTGCTGTAATTTTGTGTATATATATCTGGTGGTAGTCTACTTGATTGGTCCAAAAATGGGCGGGATCGCACCAATGGGCGTGGCCCCGCCCATACATGCTAAACTTTGAAATTGATATATCTTGCACAATTTGTGAGCGAAAGTGCTGTATTTTGTGTATATGTATCTGGTGGCAGTCTACGTGATTAGTCCAAAAATTGACGGGATCGGAAATCTGAAAGTGGACCGGGTCAGCTAGAATCCTATAAAAATATTAACATCTTCACTATTTTTTTGGAAGTTATTTTTTTGTGGGTATTTTTTTGGTGGGTTGCAATCATAAAATTACTCGTATATGTTCATTTAAATAGAATTCATAATTCAATAAGACTTGGGACTTGACTGGGTTTTTTTCATTTTTAATTTAGAAATATTTTTAGTTGTTCGGAGCCACAGAACAACATCACATTACAGTTCTTAGAGGGATTTATCACCATGTTAGCACACATTGAAGGCAAATATTATTTACCACTACAGTCGTTGTTACTAAATCAACATTCACAACAACCACTTTGTTGCACAAAGTAAATATTACTAACTATCTAATTAGTCAATCTAAATTAGTTCCACGAAAAAAACTAAACTGAAAATACAGCGAATGTAAATTTCTGTTTTCCACTGGAAGCCTTAACTAAAATGCTGTAACATGAAGAGACTTATACATAACTAAGATTTTTGTAAAATACATGGACTCTTCGAACTCTGTAACTCTTTTATGCACAATTTATATAAGTGTTTAAAGTGTAGACAAGTAAGAATAATGCTGAATTTACCTTTATACACTGGAAGAAATTTATTTAATATCATAAAATGGCTATAAGACAAATATTTCTTTTAAACCAACAATCAGAGATATAAATTCTGGACCCTATAAAGTATGTGTATATACATATGTATACAGGATCGCCGTAAAATTCCAAAACATATTGTACTTAAAACATATATGTACGAGTATTTGTTTTGGGTATACTCCATATCTATATATACGTCAAAGGACCCACTTCTACAATCTTATTCGCGTCAAAACTTTGTCGAGTTGCAGAATTACTATGGGAATGGGGTGTGCCAAAAATACAGCTTCCTAACGTAATAGGTTACGAGGATACAGGGTGTCAAAGTTTGAAATGTTCACTATTATATAACCATACATACAAAAACCTCATTTCCGGGGCTACATCTAAATCTGAACCGATTTCCCCGAATTTGGCAGTGTTCATTCAAATAATAAGAAACCTCCTTCTGCTGAATTTCGTACTGATCGGATATAAAATACAGTTTCAACAGCGCTTACATGTCAAATCGGGTATAACATATATATGGGGACTACTTCTTGATCTGAACCGATTTTCCCCGAATTTGGCAGTGTTCATTCGTGTAATAAGAAACCTCTTTCTGCCCGATTTCGTATTGATCGGATATAAAATAAAGTTTCTACAGCACTTACATAAACCTCTTTCTGCCCGATTTCGTATTGATCGGATATAAAATAAAGTTTCTACAGCACTTACATATCAAATCGGAGGTATATCTAAATATGAACTGATTTTCCTCAAACTAAGTTTTGCCTCCAAGTGTATCAAGATACTTCTCTTTGATTTTAATCAAAATCAATAGGGATCGTCTTTGGGCCAAAAGAAAGATATGTGCAAAGTACTTTGATTACAAGAATACAAGTACATGCACAGACGGTGGCATGTCATAACGTCCAGAGACATAATGTCCATAGACGTTATGATACTAAAACAAGTAAGAAAGTTTCAGTCGGGTAAACCGACTAAGGTATGCCCTCACTTTGTAAGTAATGTAATAAAGGGTGGTTAAATTTTAAGGGCAGATGTTGATTTTGAATAAAACACAAGTTATTTAGGAAATTATTGTCATTCCCTAAATAACGGAGGCGGCACACCTCCGTCCGATGGTCCAAATTTTCGATGACGCTGAGGCATAATTGAGGTTCTATGCCGTTAATGTGCCGAATTATCTCATCTTTTAGCTCTTGAATTGTTGCGTACACCTTTTCTTTCAAGTAACTCCAAAGAAAGAAGTCCAACGGTGTCAAATCACAAGATCTTGGCGGCCAATTGACATCGCCGTGACGTGAGATAACACGGCCATTGAATTTGTTGCTTATAAGAGCCATTGTTTCGTTAGCTGTGTGGCAAGTGGCACCGTCCTGTTGAAACCACATATTGTCCACATCTATATCTTCCAATTCGGGATATAAAAAGTTTGTTATCATCTCACGATAGCGAACACCATTCACAGTAACTGCCTGACCGGCCTCATTTCGAAGAAGTATAGCCCGATGACGTGCCAGCCCATAAGCCGCACCAAACGAATTGGGCGAGCATGCACAGGTGTTTTCACATATCCTACATACCCGGTTTGCTTAAATTTGCGCACAATTCTCCTGATTGTGGACACATTTGGTTGATTATGCTGATCAAAAAACATTTTATTTGAAAATTAATAAAGTTTATTTGGAACGCATATGTTAATATACTACAACAAAATATGTTGGCGAACTAATTTTGTCAAATAATATATGTGTTTACATAAAATAATTATTGTTTACGAATTTTTGTTTAAAAAATATTGTTAAAACATTGCAGACTTTTCGAATTTAATTTTTAATTCTTGATTGATTTAGAGTTATAAAGGGTAGTCCATTTAAAATTTTAAGTTTGAACTACCGATTATTTTTACTTGTGATTTGGGCGTTTTAGATTATTTTCTGTGGGGAGCCGTTAAGGATAAATGTTACGCAAAGCATCAAGAGACAATTGAAGCGGTGAAACATGAAATCGAAGTTGCCATTGAAGAAATTTCGACCCGAAACAATCGAAAATGTACTGAAAAATTTGGTAGAATTAATGAGGTACTGCAGAGCCAATCGTAGTATGACTACTGAATGATTGATATTGTGTTCCATTATTAAATGATAAACTTCAACCTCTCCAATAAAACCAGAAATTTGAAAAAATTATCAGTACTTTTTTTATATAGTCGATTCAAATTAAAAATTTTAAATGGTACCTAAGTCCATCCCAAAATTCTCAATTGCCGAGCCAGTCGTGGTAGTCATATGAATGATATTGTGTTCCATTATTAAATGACAAAGTTCAACCTTTCCAATAAAACCAGAAATTTGAAAAAATTATCAGTATTTTTTTATAGCCGATTCAAGTTTAAAATGGCCCACCCTGTACCTTACAATTTAAAATGATATAAGTAGCAGTAATATTTGTTCTAAAGCACTAATTATTAATTTATTTTTTTCCAAGTTATCATTTGTTGTTAACTCATCAACTAATGTATCGTTATGCAATATTATAATCTGAAAGAAAAAGCGTTCGTCACCATGACGAATCAGTTTCGTCAATATTTCTACGTACTGTTGACGAAAAGTTTCATATATGCGATGTTTTTGTACGTCAATACAACGAACACGTTCATCAACCCATGTTTTTGGTGATTTCGAAGTTCGTCGAGGGAATGATAAGGTTTCATACCCTCGAAAACATAAAACAAAAAGGCAATGGAGACGTCACAAAATGCATACATAGGAGTTAGATTTGTGTAGTTCGTGAACGAACTATGTAGTTCAATTGAACGGGTCACTTTACTGAACGGTACGAACTAGTTCACACAACTCGTTCATTTCAGCTCAGTATTTCATCCCTGTCATTTCGTTCTCTCTTCTCTTCGCCATTTTTATGTCATCATTAATGTAGGATTCTTCCTATACAAACGCGTTCATTCCATTCAAGTTCCAATCAGATTCATTTAATAGCGGCTGATTTGAACTGGTGATCGGAAAGAAATGAATTCTGAACTGAAGAGCTGTTTAAGTAAAGTGAATTGATGAGCTGAAGAGCTAAAGATCTGATGAGCTAAATAGCTGGTTAGCTAAAGAGCTGCTGAGCTAAAGAGTTGGTGAGCTAAAGATCTGGTGAGCTAAAGATGAGAGCTGGTGAGCTAAAGAGCTGGTGAACTAAATGAACGAACTAGTTCACTCAATTGAAATTCTGCTTAAAATAGTGTCAATATTGTGAATCTCGCGCTGATAGAACCGAAGTTATTCACGATATTAAGGCGTAATGTTGCATGAAAGAATCTGTGATCAATGGATTTTGGACATACCTTAGCAATTATATTTAAAAATGTGTCATAGGGATTTATTTATTCATTTATTATTTAAAAATTAATAAATCCCTATACAATATGTACATAAATCCGAAAAATATATAATATAATATGTAGTAATTCGATAACATATATAGTAAAATATAATAAAAAAAATCGTAGGATTGCAAAAAAAGGAAACAAAATACATGTCAAATTAAGCAAAAATTAATTAAATTTTAATATGTGAAAGCAAAAATATAATGCATTGAAAGAAGTCATAAAAAACTAAATATCTTTGGGGCAAGGGGGAAAAAAAATAAACAGGACAGGAAAAATCAAGAACGTAAAAACAAGAAAGTATTAACAGAAATGAAACTGAGAACAGCAGCGAAATTAAAAGAAAATGGTAAGGTAGTACAAAACGAAAACAGTAACAGAAGGTAGCAGGAGCTCAGCGTATCTGGAACAGAGCGTAGCAGGACTAGGTCATAGCAGCACAGGGAGCCAAGCTTAGGAACGTTGCAGGAACAGAACACATCAGGATTTGAGCGAATAAAGGCCCGAAAATAGCAGGAACTTGAGGATCGGAACTAAGCAGGGCCAGAGCACAGCAGCAACCCAGGAGTTGCTGGAGCAGAGCATAGCAGAATCAAAGCATTTAAGGAACGAGACTTAGCTGAAAATGAGCATGACTGGAACAGAACGTAGCAGGAGCACAGTAGGACCAGAGCGTTGCACGAAGTTACAGGAACAAAGATTTTCAGGAACAGAGCATTACAGGAATGAGACGTAGCTGAAACAGAGCACGGCAGGAACCGAACGTAGCAGCAGCACCGGAGCGTTGCAGGAACGAAATATTGAGCGGGAACGTAGCAGGAAACTGAAGACAACCATGTTTAAAATAACGCGAGATAACGAACGACAATTACAAAAAAGAACAATAGTTAACGGAATTACAATTACACTAATGATTAGATTCAAGAACTACGCGTTTTATCTTTGAAATCGAGCCGGAATTTGAAAAGAAAGAGTAGACAGAGTACAAGTTTCTACGAAGTGAGTTTAAAGGATTGAATAGTTCATAATTATATCTACCAAAATCTATTTTTAACGAAGTAAAATTACGAGTCGAACGAGCAGGAATATTAAAGTGTAATTCGCTAACTAAATAATGTGAATTCATTTCTTCATTAATCAATTTAACTATAAACACAATACCTAACATAAACCTTAATTTCTCAAGCGAAGGAAGATCAAACTATTTCAGGCGATTGAGATAAGGTGGTAAATCAAAAGGTTCTCCCCAGTCAAGACCACGTAAGGAAAAATAATTAATTGTTTTTGTACGGATTCAAGCCTATGCACGTGCTATAATGAGGAGACCAAAAAACAGAGCCATATTCAAGAGTAGGCTTAACAAGAGATGTATACAGATGTTTAGCCAAATGTGGGTCATTAAATTTTTTAGACCATCGTTTAA
Source organism: Eudasyphora cyanicolor (assembly GCA_963930755.1). Classification (NCBI taxonomy): domain Eukaryota; kingdom Metazoa; phylum Arthropoda; class Insecta; order Diptera; family Muscidae; genus Eudasyphora; species Eudasyphora cyanicolor. The sequence continues at coordinate 100,538,191 of OZ005738.1, read as the reverse complement.
ATCCCAATAGACTTATAGCTTTCGCTATACATGATTCAATGTGTAAGTTAAATTCATGTTTGGGGTCAGGTAAAACGCCTAGATCATTGAAGTTTTCAACATTCTCAAGGGTGTAATTGCCTATAGAGTAATAAGTCTGAATGATTAACCCTGCTACTATGTTAGAAAAAAAATTCACATGTTATGTTCGGGTCATATTATGACCCCACATTTTTTTTATTTAGAAAAATCAAATTTGTACATTTCAAAAATATTTTTAAGGCTTGTAATCAATCCAATATGTTGTCGTTAGAGTTATTGTGTGTCGGTATGAGGGACAAACAGGTTTTTTTGCAAGTTGTGCACTCAGGCGAAGGCGAATTGGTAAATGGTGATATACCGTCTTCATCTCGAATTATTGGTACTAATGATACAGAGGCTCCACCGCAAGGAAGCCGACTATGTCTTTTAATATTGTTCTTGAACTAAAGCTTCACAGAGTTGCTCTAAAAATAGGAGGCTTTTGTGCAGTTTACTTTTTTGCCATTCAGGATATATTTCGGTCCACATTATAAAAGCGTTGAGAGCAAAAATATCTAATAAATTAGGGAACCGGACAACTGGCCACCGATTGGTTTTTCTTTCGCACGAATATGTACGAACCATTTTGTCTAAAGTGTCAACTCCGCCTTTTGTCGAGTTGTAGTATTCAATTAGATCCGGAATTTTATTTGGATGATCATCCAAAATGTTGTGCAATAGTTGTGTTGTAGCATGAGCCGGCAAAAAAACGTTTGTTTTTCACACTGTGCCAACAATAGTAATTTTTTGTTTAAGCAGTTCTAATGCAAGATTATGAGCAGTAAAAAATTATTGGTCCACGGTGTGGAGCCACTAAGGCTAGAACAATCCATTCGCCTTGGTTCCTTTCAGCATTTGTCTTTGGCCAGTAAATTTGGAACTGCAAGCAAAACGCGGTGTCAGAATCCGCTGCTATCCACGCTTCCATGCCATATTTCCCATGTTTGCATGGAATGTATACTTAGAAAGGGCACCTACCTCCAAACGGAATAAGCTTTTCTTCAATCATTATATTAGCACTTGGAACGTAAAGTAGTTGCAGGTTTTGAGTCCATTGCTCATAAAATTTGCGAATAGGAGCAAGTTTATCTCCTTGAAAATTGTCGAAAACAACGCTTCCTTGCAAATTGATGTAGTATAATTCACATTTCATGGCTTCTGTAAGTCATAAATCAAAGGTATCACGAAGTTTCGAATTACGATGAATACGAGTAGTAAAAGAAGTCACTCCAGGTTTTGTGTGAAGACTATTTTCACTTGCTGCAAAAGAGTTATTGTTGTCCACCTTCTCATCTGATCTTTATCAAGATCAGATGCCTTATTTTGTTGGGCGTTTTGTCGGCAAATCTTCTTTTGTTTGTTTTGTTGTCATGTAAAACACGAAAGAGGTGAAAGACAAATGCAAAAAAACATATAATATAGACATATTATATTATATATTCATTATAAGTTGTACAAAAATGATAGGGGTCATGAAATGACCCTAACATGATATGTGTAAACCCTTGCAATAAAAAATTATCTAAGCATAAAATGTTGATAAAATCAATTGAATTTAATATATTTCAACAATTGATGCACTGAGTAATAAGAACACTCAAATATATTCTACCAGTTAGAAATACGGTAATGTTATATACGATTTGGGTCATCAAAAGACCCCAACGTAGTAGCAGGGTTAATGAACGGGTGAAAGACATTTTCTTAAATTTGTTTCTTATTTAAAGACATACAATTTCAGTTATACCAATCTGACAAACGTAAAAGATCATCTTGTAGAGAGCTTATACAAGAAACAGATTTAAAGGACAAGAATAATTTGGCATCATCTGCGTACATTAACATCTTAGAATAGTTCACAACAGACTGAAGATCATTAAGGTGTAGATTAAATAGAATAGAACCTAGGTGACTATCTTGAGGAACACCCGAAGCTACAGAAATAATACGAGACAAACAGCCTTTAATATATACCCTCTGAGTCTTATCTTTTAGGTACGAAGATACTCGTACCCAACGGATTAAGCCATGAGGAAAACCAATTAATTTAAGCTTGCATAAAAAGAGATCATGATTTGCAGTGCAAAAGCTTTGCTGAAAGCTGTATAAATAACTTCAGTCTGCTCTTTAATTGAGAAGGTCTGCTCTTTAAGTGGATGTCTACAATCTCTTGACCTCAGCAAACTTTATGCATAATTGCATCGCGATCAGCTTAGAAATAAGAAAGTACACCTAGCCAGAAATCAACAATATAAATATATCAATGATATGTTCTTAAATAGGGTAATTCCAAAGGAAACCGACCGACTCCAAATATTTATGGATTTAGATTTCAATGAAATTTTACACGCGTATATAGAAGACCATGCAGACTTAATACCTTTTACCGATTGTCCATAACGGTTTAGATTTTATAGGTTGCCCAAGTTGGTCACCTACAACATTTTTTTTTAAAAATTTATCCTTTTTGAAGTCTACATAACTTTTTAACGGAATATCAGAAAAGTGTAAATTTCATTGAAATCTGTAGGGTCAAATATTTAAATTTTAATTTATGTGTCGTTTTTTTTTTGAATTACTTAGTATAGTTCCATTATAAATAATTTGAAATTCGTGAAATTACGCCCTCAAATCGTGAATAACTTCGGTTCTATCAGCGCGAGAATCACAATATTGGTACTGTTTTAAGCACAATAGCGAGTTCTAGCTGAACATATGCTCTTTAGTCCAGGTTGTCCGACGTTTTCAAGAAAAACATGTATTTTTAAGGTTATGTAATATCCCCACAGCTCACTGGCGGTTCAAGATATAGCCGGAATATTTTGTGGGTATTTGAGATGCGGACAGCCGCGATATTTTTTCTTGACCCGCCCTACACGGGGCAAAATCGCCTCTTTTGATATGTTTGAATTAAAAGAAAATATATTTGAAACACAAATTTTTAAATATTATATATTTCTGAGCAAATAAATCTTATTTGAAAATCATTAAAATATATTTGGAAGGCATATATTAATATATTCCCAGCAAAAAATAAAAGAAGTACTTCCAAAAGAATAACATTATAAGTACTTCCAATTCATAAGTATGAACCTTTTTTTTTTTTGCCATTTAACGAAGTTCTTCTAAATAACTAACCAAAATGTAATTTCGGAATATAAATTATTAACCCAAGAATGCATAATTTTAAAACGATTGGATGTAAAATGAATCTTGTGAAGTGATAAAAGTCCAAATTGGAAGGAACATATGTATGTATAAGGGCTATGATATATATGTAAAATACTGCGTCTATTGTGCTAAAGGGAAGAAATATATATTTATATGGCGGCTATATCAGAATTAGTGAATGGTTCTGGAAGCTAGTCGACTTTTTCATCAATTAAATTTCGTTTCAGTCGACTAGGTCGATAAATCGGACCTACAAGTCGACTTTTTCATAGCCGATTAAAATAACATAAAGTCATTTCAAAGTATGCTGATTTTCTTCGAAATATGTTAAATTTTGGAATTGTAGTACATTGGATTGCGATAAAAACTGAATTTATTAACAACACTTTATATTTCCAAAAATGTTAATATAGCGTCACCAGAAATGCCCAAGAGCGTAACCCTAAAAAAATGAAAATTCGTTTTTCGTCAAAAAATCACGATTTTATTCAAGAAAAAAAGACGTAACATAACGTTTTTTATAAAGAACAAAAGGCGTAACTCACATTGTATTAGACAGAATGTACTGTATTCATCTATTTAACCTTTGTAGTTGTTCTCTTGTTGCTGTTTTTATTTTTGTAAATCGTGTTTGACACCTATTTTAGATGCAAAATTCTATATGGGTCTGTATTTAAATTTGGCCTTTATCTGAAGCGTATCCATTTTTATCAAATTTCGCAGTGTTCGTGATTCTATAAACTAATCTCTGCCAAATTTAATAACGCTCTGATGTAAAACATGAAAACACATTTTTCCAACCTTGCTAGTGACCGTTTATTCTCGGATTAAAAAATTCTTTGTGCAAAATATAGTACATTTGACTAAAATATGACTTCTATGGAGCTTAGATGCTAAATCGTATGTATGTAAATTTGAACCGATATTGTTCACACAGATATTAACTGTGAAAATAAGACACTCTTTACCAAATTTCATGAACATCGAAAGGAAATTATATCTTCTATAGAGGGTATAAGCTAAATCGAAGGTACATTCATATATATTACGGTATCTGGTTCTAAACTGATATTCAAATAGTTGAGAGATTTTTGATCGTTCGTCGTAGACGAAAGAAATACGGATTGTCTTTCAATTTCAATACGAATTGTCTTGTCCCAAAATAAAGATATGTACAAAATTTCTTTGAGATCGGACTATATTTGTGACCTGCACATAGATTACAAGAATGCATGCACAAACTGACATAACTAAATCGGTTCAGAAAGTGATTCTAAGTCGATCGTATAATAAACGATGGTTCTATATATCTCTTCTCATTTTTGGTGTTGGAAACAAATGCATAAAATCATAATAAATTGTACCACAGTGTGGTGTAGGTTATAATTAAATAATATAAAAAGAATTTATGGTAATTAAATATACCATACCATACATACTGTACCACTTTACTACTCTCTGAACCGAGGCTACGGAAAACTTTTTTTTGTGAGAATGTTAATTACACTATGGGGTCACACTTTTCAAGAGCCATCTACACCTTACAGATTACAGACATCTTCAAATGTCCTAAAAATACATACATATATATGACCGTTGATCTCTTTGGGCAATAGTATGTTATTTATACGTTCCCTTCCCCATTTCAACATTTGTATTCCTTTAAAATATGAAATCTCTGTACCCAAAGATGTTAATAAGAACGACATACATTCATCAAATAAATACAACACCAAAAAAGCAAATCTTACAGTGCTTTAAAAGAGTTGTGCAAAAGTGGTGACAAAGAAGTACTTCCCCGGCGCGACAACCCCTTGTTAAATTCATTGGTGAAAATCCAAATTAGAACAACTTCCGGATCATAAGTTGGGGATTTTTATTGATTCTTTGGATGCTCTTTTTTTGCTGGGTTACAACAAAATATATTTCCAAACTAAATTTCTGAAATAAAGTATATGTTTAAGTACAAATAAAATTATTCTTCAGGAATTTCTCCAAATATATTTTATTTAAAAACATCATCAAATCTTTTGCTGACTTTTTCGAATTTCAGTTTTTAATATTTTCTTGGTTCCCAATTGTACCTCGCATTTATGATACCATATGCAGTATTGACTTATGTTTCAAATCAATCATTTAAAATTTCTGAGTATTCCAAGCCATCGTTAGTTGTCAATCCACCGAAAAAATTATTTCGATCCAATATTATAGGATTTCAAGTATAATTTTTACGAACATTACAAATTTCTACTTTAGGTATTTATACCCTACACCACACTGTGGTACAGGGTATTATAACTTTGTGAATTTGTTTGTAACACCCAAAAGGAGAAGAAATAGTCCCATCGTTTATTATACCGATCGACTTAGAATCACTTTCTGAGTTGATTTAGCTATGTCCGTCTGTCCGTCTGTGCATGTATTCTTGTAATCAAAGTACAGGCCGCAATTATGGTCCGATCTCGACGAAACTTTACACATATCTTTTTTTGGCCCAAGGACGATCCCTACTGAATTTGGTTAAAATCGGTTCAGATTTAGATATAGCCCCCATGTATATGTTAGCCCCGATTTGACATGTAAGCGCTGTAAAAACTGTATGTATACCCTACACCACACTGTGGTACAGGGTATTATAACTTTGTGCATTTGTTTGTAACACACAAAAAGAGATGAAATAGACCCATCGTTTATTATACCGATCGACTTAGAATCACTTTCTGAGTCGATTTAGCTATGTCCGTCTGTCCGTCTGTCCGTCTGTCTGTCTGTCCGTCCGTCTGTGCATGTATTCTTGTAATCAAAGTACAGGTCGCAATTATGGTCCGATCTCGACAAAAATTTAAAAATATCTTTTTTTTGGCCCAAGGACGATCCCTATTGAATTTGATTAAAATCGGTTCGGATTTAGATATAGCACCCATATATATGTTAGCCGATTTGACATGTAAGCGCTGTAAACACTTTATTTTATATCCGATCAGTATGAAATTCGGCAGGAAAAGGTTTCTTATTACATGAATGGACTCTGTTAAATTTGGTAAAAATCGGTTCAGATTTAGATATAGCCCCCATATATATGTTAGCCCCGATTTGACATGTAAGCGCTGTAAAAACTTTATTTTATATCCAATCAGTATGAAATTCGGCAGGAAAAGGTTTCTTATTACATGAAGGAATACTGCTAAATTCGGAGAAAATCGGTTCAGATTCAGATATAGCCCCCATATATATGTTACCCCCGATTTGACATGTAAGCGCTATAAAAACTGTATTTTATATCCGATCAGTGCGAAATTCGGCAAAGAGAGGTTTCTTATTACATGAAGGAATACTACTAAATTCGGAGAAAATCGGTTCAGATTCAGATATAGTCCCCATATATATGTTACCCCCGATTTGACATGTAAGCGCTGTAAAAACTGTATTTTATATCCGATCAGTGCAAAATTTGGCAAAAAGATGTTTCTTATTACATGAAGGAATACTGCTAAATTCGGAGAAAATCGGTTCAGATTTAGATATAGCCCCCATATATACGTTACCCCCGATTTGACTTGTAAGCGCTGTAAAAATGTTATTTTATATCCGATCAGTATGAAATTCGGCAGAAAGAGGTTTCTTATTATATGAATGAACACTGTTAAATTTGGAAGAAATCGGTTCGGATTTAGATATAGCCCCCATATATACGTTACCCCCGATTTGACATGTAGGCGCTGTAGAGAGTGTATTTTATATGCGATCAGTACGAAATTCGACAGAAGGAGGTCTTTTTACATGAATGAGTATTCAGGGAAGATCGGTTCAGATTTATATTGATTGTTCCTCCTGAGTTGGTATCAAACCGCTATAGAAGTTGTATTTTACTTCCGATCATTAAAATTTGCCAGAAAGATGTTTCTCAATTGAGGAACGAATATTGCTTAATTTAGCGATTATCGTTTCAGAATTAGATAATATGTTTCTACCCATTTACAAATTATTCCAAATTATTATGACAATGACCCTTATCGCATTGTTAGGGAGGTGTAGGGTATTATATAGTCGGCCCCGCCCGACTTTCTGCCTTTCCTTACTGGTTTCTAAATACATAAATGCAAATTTGTTATTTGTTTCGGAAATAATAGTCCCGAATAAAAACAAATTGGGAGTAAACACAGATTTGTTTAGAACGACATCTTACCAAATATTTTACCTTTGTGTGTACCAAATATTATATGTTTAGAGTGTACCCTAAACATATATATGTTTCAAGCCGAATATGTTTGGGACAATATACTACAGAAGCGATTTTTTCAGCGTGTAGAGACATACATATATGTCATTCATATGTATAAACATGCTATTGTTCTTTCTTACTTTTGTATACCCTCCACCATAAGATGGAAATATATTAATTTTGAGCTGAGACCTCATAAAGTATATATATTCTTAATCGTCATACATACAAACGATTTAGCCATGCTTCTGCTATTGTAATCACGCTATGGTCTACAATAATTGAGCTAGATGACTGAAATTTGGTATAGGCCCTTCTTATAGCTGTAGGTATCTTGGAATTGAAAATGGACAATATCGGTCCATTTTGTGATACAGCCCCGGTATATAGCATCTATTTCATTTATCTTCTTAACGTCAAAGGGACAACTGATCGGGCTGAAACTTGGTAACTGGTGTTTATTTATACCCGGAATCCTTCACACGAAAAACAATAGTCATAAGTCCATGTTTTGATATAGCCGCCATTCAAAGGTCCATCCAGATTTGACTTCGTAACGACACATATACTGTATATCAACCGTCCCAATACCTTGGAAAACCTAATTAACAATATTGAGGCTTAAATTGGCAGAATACCAGTCGACATGCTTGTTTGCGTTCATGAAAACTTCAGAAAACGTATGCAGCAGTATGTGGATAGCGAAGGTCGACATTTGCCAGATACACTATTTAAAACCATGTAATTTAAAAATGCCCTTACTGTTCAATATAATTAAAATACAAAATAAATTTTTCTAATGTTCATAACTTTTTTATTTCATTCCAAAATAAGCAAATTACCGCGCTCCACCCTGTATATATCTTTTACTTTGAGGTATTACAAACACTAAGCCACAACATAACCTTAATATGATGTGCAGTATATTTAGGTAACACAATTTTCTGAGTGTACTCGTACTATACTATGATGTGTGTTACACACACCACAATGGCTAATTGAATAGAAAATTTCATGAATCCCTAAAGACATATCACAAACTCATGCCCGTAGTCGAACGTCGCAACAGCAAATACAAAGCGCTGTCACAGAATGTCGTTAAACAGTTTGAACAAAAAGTGTCAACATACGTGATATTGCATTTTAAATGTCTCATAATGTGGCTGGAGCAGGATTCTTCGTCCGCACACACTCGCACAGTCACACATACAATCACGCTTTTTAATTATCCTGTTGATTATGCGGTAGAAAAATCGTCATAGCCAGAGCGAATTAAAAACGTGAAAATTATCGATAGTCGGTCGCAATTTTCAGAAGCGGGCTGCATAAATTATTTCGTTCCATTTTGTTGGATACATGTCTACATGGATGGACGGATAGATAGAGTGATGTCTAGCTGGCTGGTTGCCTGGTTCACACGACCGTGTAACCACATCGAGAGGATAATTTCCGCAAAAAGGAATTTGACGCATGAAGCCGTTAAAAGTTGGGGTTTCCATATATGTACGAGTATATATTTGGATCTTAAAAGTTTGTTGTTGTGGTTTGCAATCCATTTAAATATGTTGCAATAAAGGAGTGTAGTTTAAATCATTCATTAGGTTTGCCTTTTAATTATGCGCATTCGGTAATATAAATTGAAGACTTTTATACATTTTAAACGAGGAAGAGAAACGTACGGTTTTTCCGTTACGAACCGGCAACAATTTAAACTTGTTATGTATAATCCCAAAACCTTTAAAAGTGAAAATTCCATGTAATACCACTGTCCAACAAATTAAGACTTTTTGATTGGAACAGAATAGCGACCCTATAATTCTGAAAGAGCATGTTGAGTAGATCATTTTTGTAGAATAAACTTATGGTCCAGCTGGTCTGAGTTTTTTTTACAGTGGGTCAAAGTTTTCATTTTTTGGTCGAAGGTAGCATTATACTAAATGAAAATAATGATATAAGTTAAAGTCTGAGAGATTTCTCATTGTCAGAGTTACATAGTGGAATTTTATGGGGATCATTTTTATGGAAGATCTTAACACTCTAGCTCCCCTCTTAATGGTTAATTTGGCCCTTTTTTCGAAAAAATTAAAAAAAGTCCTTTCAAAAAGGACATTTTAGGATTAAAATATTCTACGAAAATGTTTGCCGGAAAATTTCAGTAGGGGTCGCCAAGGACACCAAAGCTGTAATTATAGCTTTTTAGGTTTAATTAGGAAAGTTACATGCAAACTTATGCAAAACAAATATTATAATGTAAATTTAAAGCCGTGATATCTGTGCAATTATTGGAGCAGAAGAGCGACCCTATAATTCTGAAACGGCGTTTTAAGTAGATCATTTTCTTAGAATATACTTATGGTCCAGCTGGTCTGAGTTTTCTTTTTACAGTGGGTCAAAGTTTTCATTTTTTGGACGAAGGTAGCATTATACTAAATGAAAATAATGATATAAGTTAATGTCTGAGAGATTTCTCATTGTCAGTGTTACATAGTGGAATTTTATGGGGATCATTTTTGTGGAAGATCTTAACCCCCTAGCTCCCCTCTTAATGGGACAATTTGGCCCTTTTTCGAAAAAATTAAAAAAGTCCTTTTAAAAAGGACTTTTAAGGATTAAAATATTCTACGAAAATGTTTGCCGGAAAATTTCAGTGGGGGTCGCCAATAACACCAAAGTTTTAAATATAGTTCTTTACGCTTAATTAGTAAAATTATAGGCCATCTTATACAAATAAGTAATGTTTGTAACGCCCAAAAAGAGAAGAAATAGAACCATAGTTTATTATACCGATCGTCATAGAATCAATTTTTGAGTCGATTTAGCCATGTCCGTCTGTCTGTCCTTATATTCTTTTAAACAAAGTACAGGTCGCAATTATGGTCCGATCTCGACGAAACTTTACACATATCTTTTGTTTGGCCCAAGGACGATCCCCATTGAATTTGGTTAGAATCGGTTCAGATTTAGAAATAGCCCCCAAATATATGTTAGCCCCGATTTGACATGTAAGCGCTGTAAAAACTTTATTTTATAACCGATCAGTATGAAATTCGGCAGAAAGAGGTTTCTTATAATATGAATGAACAGTGTTAAATTTGGAAGAAATTGGGTTCAGATTTAGATATAGCCCCCATATATAAGTTACCCCGATTTGACATGTAAGCGCTGTAAAAATGTTATTTTATATCCGATCAGTACGAAATTCGGCAAAAAGAGGTCTCTTATTACATGAAGGAATACTGCTAAATTCGGAGAAAATCGGTTCAGATTTGGATATAGCCCCCATATATATGTAACCCCGATTTGACATGTAACAGCTGTAGAAACTGTATTTTATATCCGATCAGTATGAAATTCGGCAGAAAGAGGTTTCCTAGTATATGAAAAAATTTTATTTTATGTCCGATCAGAATTAGATAATATGTTTCTAGCCTTATCGCATTGTTAGGGAGGTGTAGGGTATTATATAGTCGGCCCCGCCCGACTTTCTGCCTTTCCTTACTGGTTTTCATTTAGTATAATGCTACCTTCGACCAAAAAATGAAAACTTTGACAGTGGCTCAAAAAACAAAACCAAAACTCAGACCAGCTGGACCATAAATTTATTCTAAGAAAATGATCTACTCAAAACGCTCATTCAGAATTATACGGTCGCTATTCTGTTCCAAAAATGTTGTTGGCCAGTGTAATTTTAGTTATACCTTACACCACATTGTGGGATTTTGAACATTCGTTTGTAACACCCAATAGGCAATCTGATCAGACTAATGGGCGTGGCCCCGCCCATGTAAGCCAAATTTTGAAATTGAGATATTTTGCACAATTTGTTAGCGAGAGTGCTGGAATTTTATGTATGTGTATATGGTGGCAGTCTACTTGATACACTAAATTTTGATATCTTGCACAATTTGCTAGCGGGAGTGCTGCAATGTTGTGTATATGTATCTGGTGACAATCCACGTGATTGGTCCAAAAATTTGCCGGGATCTGACCAATGGGCGTGCCACCGCCCATATAAGCCAAATTTTGAAATTTAATTCTTGCTCATTTTGTTAGCGAGAGTGTTGAGATTTTGCGTATATGTATCTGGTAGCAGTCTACGTGATTGGCTTACAAATGGGCGGAATAGGACCAGTGGGCGTGGCAAAGCCCATATTTTGATATATCTTGCAAGTATTATATAGGAAATACATGAACAAAAATGCTCGGTATGCGATAATTACATGATAATGTGATGCATGACCAATGAAACAAGAATTTGGAAATTTTATAAGTATACATTTCAATTTTCTGGACTTTCCACTGAATTCGGTATTTTTTCATTCAGTGAATTTATTACTAATACCAGTAAGGAAAGACAGAAAGTCGCGCGGGGCCGACTATATAATACCCTACACCTCCCTAACAATAAGGGTCATTGAGATAATAATTTGGAATAATTGGTAAATGTACTTTGAACCGATAATCGCTAAATTAAGCAATGTTCGTTCCTAAATTGAGAAACATTTTTCTGGAGAACTTTGTAATGATCGGAAGTAAAGTACAACTTCTATAGAGCTTTGTAACCAAATCTCGAGGAACATATATATGGAGGTTATATATAAATCTGAATCGATTTTCCTTGAATACTCATTCATGTAAAATAGAAAACTGTTTCTGTCGAATTTCCTACTGATCGGATATAAAACACAGTCTCTACAGCGCTTACATCTCAAATTGGGGGTAACATATATATGGGGGCTATATCTAAATCTGAACCGATTTTCTCCGAATTTTGCGGTATTCCTTCATGTAATATGAAACCTCTTTCTGCCGAATTTCGTACTGATCGGATATAAAATACAGTTTCTACAGCGCTAATTTTGACATGGGCAGCGAAGCGCACCGGGCTCAGCTAGTCTATATATGTATATATAATTGTTGCGTGACTTGCTGACTGACTGACTGATCATCGCCCAGACCAAACGGCTGAAGCTAGAATCATGAAATTTAGTGGGAGGGTAGCCGGTATGTAGACGAGCAAGAGCTGGGTCGACCCTTATGAGGTCGACCCAGAAATTGACTGAATTTTTTTAAAATCCGTACATTTACCCGCGCAATGGGGCAAAAAAGATAAATGTGGTACAACAGCCAAATCCAAATGGCAAGAGCTAGAATCGTGAAATTTGCTGTTAGAGTAGCTCTTGGGACGTAAACTAGAACAAGGAGCGATTTTTTTGAAAATTTGTGTAAACTAGGGTAAAAATTTTTCATAGTTTTGTTTTTTAACTATTGAGGGTAAAAATGTTAGATATGGTCCCATGGTTCTAGGGTAGCTTTTGTAACATAAACTAGAGATCGAAAGTAATTTTTGGAAATTTTAATGTTAAGAGGCACAGTGGGGTGAAACGGGTCAATTATGATGCATTGGGGGAAAAATGAATCAATCTGGCAAAATTGGAACTTAAACTTCTGATGTGAAGAGCACAGTGGGTCAAAAAGATTAAATACTCTATAGTGGGCAAAAATGGTACAGTGGATAAAATATAGATAAAAACAAGTAGGAAAGTTTCAGTCGGGTAAACCGACTAAGGTATACCCTTACTTTCTTAGTAATGTAATATGGAATATTAAATATTGGTATGATTTGGACATTTTGTGTGGGAGGTACCAAAAGGGGCGTGTTGATAGCGCCCATTTTTCACAGGGTCGTTGGTACTTAAAAAATTTTACAATGTGCAAAATTTTGTAGTATTTTCGTGCATTGGTATTCACGCTATAGTCTATTATACTTTTGTACAAAATGGTACATTTGTGTGGGAGGTACAAGAAGAGGCGCGGCAATAACCGCCATTTTTCACTGGATTGTAGGTACTATAAAAGCATTACACTGTACACAATTTCAAGTATTTGTGTGCACTGGTATTAAAGTTATTTGTAGCTAACTTTTTGTAAAAAAGGGTCCCTTTGGATGGGAGGTACCATAAGGGGCGTGGAAATAATGTAAATTTTTCATAGGTCTGTTGTTACTATAAAAGCATTACACTGATCAAAATTTCAAGCATTTATGTGCACAGGTATTGAAGTTATTATCAGTTAACTTTTTCTCCTAAAATAGTCCCTTTGTGTGGGAGGTACCAAAACGGGCGGGACCACCTCGCCCATTTTTATTAAAGTGATAGCGACAGATAAACTATTGTTATGTGTGGAATTACAAAATATTCGGAAAATGGTATAGAAGTTATTAAAGAATCAATATTTCACTAAATGTTAACCCTTTGTGAGGGAGGTACTAGAAGGAGTGGACCAATATGGCCCATCTTCGAACTTAGCTTGAGATAGAAAAAAATATTGTCACATACCAAATTTGAGGTCAATTCGGTACTCCTTTCGAGAGTTATCGTGCGCTCCAGCCAAACAGACAGACAAACAGACAGACGGACGGACATTGCTCAAATGACTTAAAATGTACTAAAATAGATTTCCGCTGAAAATACTTTGGGTCTTAGGTCACTCCTTCTATGTGTTACAGTTTTGGTCCGTAGAATAAGATATATACCCTCGTCACACTAAAGTGAGGCTATAATCAGTATGGCAGAGTGGGGACAAATTTTAAATACGGTACAGTGAGACAAATGTGTTAAATATGGTACAGTGAGCCAAAAAGTGTTAAATATGGCACTGTGGGTCAAAAAGAGGGGATAAGTAAGGTAGAGTGGTGACATTTTTTAAACATGGTACAGTGAAAGAAATAGTGTTAAATATGGTACCGTGAGACAAAAAGTGTTAAATATGGCACAGTGGGGTGTGTTAAATGGGACAAAAAAGGGTTAACCATAGTACAGCGGGGAAAAAATATGGTACAGTGGGAAACAGTGAGGCTAAAATGTGGTAACTATGGTACAGTGGGACAAAAATTATTGAATATGGTACAATGTGAAAAAGTGGTTGACAATTGTATAATGGGTCAAAATTGGTTAAATATGGTACAGTGGGGAAAATAGTTAAAAATGGTACAGTAGGACAAAAATGGTTAAATATGGTACTGTAGGACAAGAAGGAGTTAAATATGATTATGGTGCAGAGTGGCTAAAAGGTGTTTAATAGGGCTGATTGTAGCAAAAAGTGTTAAATATGGTACAGAGAAGCAAAAAGGGTGAGGAAAAAATGCTTTATATGATTACAACTTCGTACTTTAGAAGAACAGTGAAATAAATGAATATTGAATTAAGTTAAGTAGTACAGTGATTCATGGCCAGAGTGCGAAGGTTCTATGTTAACCGTGGTACAAAAAAGCTAAAGAAGACACAATACGGTGAAATGTTAAACGTGTCACAGATATGGGACATAAAGGGTAAAATACGGCCTAAGGATGCGAATATGGCTCTATGATTTTCTCTAAATACACACTTTTAGTGGCAGTGTTGGGGCAAAAACTATGGTTATTTATGAAAATGATAAAATATGTTCCCAATGACAATTGTAAGTCTTGCAACTTAAACTAGGCATTCATTTTATCTTTTTTAAATTAAAACTTTTAAAGACACCGTGGAGCAAACTTTTGTTTATATTGTACCAGGGTGTGAATGTAGCTATTGGAATATAAACTACGGAAAAAAGGCAAAATATGATCTAAATAACAGTTTTTGATATTTAGAGGCATAGAAGGGAAAAGAGATAACGCGACCTAAGAGTGAAAAGGCGCTAAGTCCACTTTTTGCCTAAATGTATTTTTTGAAGCGGAACGTAAGATAAGTTGGATATACATCGATTTGAAAACAAAAAGCCAAAGAAATCATGCTTTGTCATATTTAAAAGCTGAATCGTAAAAGCGCTGCGCCCATATACCCTTTATAAAAACATTAATATACAGTAAGTATTTTGCCTCTCCTGTAAAATTTTAAATATTGGACTTAGCACCGTTACACGCTTAGGTCGCGATAAATATCGTACCTTGATGCCGGAAACATAAATAAGAAATTAATCGGAGATTTTCGTATTTTATTGTACACATTAATTTTTCCCCATATGGAATAGTCATTTGTTTTTACATATTCTACAGTACCCCAAACAGAAAATAAATAAATGATGGGGCTGCGAAGCTCACCGGGTTAAAGCTAGTAGGATATATTAGTCATTAATACTATAAAATCGTTTGTTTGTTTGTTGCCGCATCACGCCTAAACGGCTGAACCAATTTTTTTGATACATAGTACACACATAGACCAATGGCCGAAAATTTAAATGATTTTCGACAACTTGACCGCTGAGGCTCTCTTAGAGCTAGAACCTATTGTGCACACGCATCTACAGATGTGTTGTGTATACACCACTGGCTAATCATGTAGTCATTTTTGACAGTGGTCAGTTCTAGTCTATCCCTTCATACAAAATACAAAATTTTAAACTTTGTAAATATAAAGTAAAAATCTGAAGCGAACATTCATTTTCAATTCTCAAATGTCATGATTTCACTGCTTTTAAAAAAGGTACTTAAGAGCAAATTATTTAACATTTACATATTCATATGTACATACTGACCTCAAAGGAGATGGAGATGCGAAAATAGCAGACTGAGGTTAAAGTGGACATAAAACCGCATCTTAAAATTTCTAAAGCATTTTCAAAATATATCGTTGTCAATTCGGTCAATTCTCAGACTGTGGTCAATGAAGCAGTAATGAAGACAAGTTTCACACTTTCTGTACTTTAAAAGTCCCTATAAGAGCTAAAAATTTTGCAAATTTGAGAATGATCTTCTGCAAAATATAGTACCAGAATTAAAAAATTAAAATCGGTCGGTACGTACATTTGGTAGCTTGATCTAAATCTGAAACGATTTTGACAAATTGCAATAAGCTTTGTCTACGTACCAATAAAAACATATGTATTGGATTTCGTGAAGACTGCATAGAAAGTGATTCAAAGTCGATCGGCATAATAAACGATGGATCTATCTCATCTCGTGTTAGGTGTTACAAACAAATGCACAAAGTTATAATAACCACCATGTACCACAGTCTGGTGTAGTGTATTAAATCGGTTCAGATTTAGATGCCACCCAATATTAATGCTCCATACGAATTGTCATCCAAGAGCTATTGTAGTTTGGATTTTTTTAAAACGAACTACCCACAAGAATATGTGAAACCACATTGTTTGACATAGTCAGCATATATAGGTCGGTCTCAAATTTGCTTATTTATTCTATAAAAATCAGATTTTGCACTCGATTTATATCACTTTAGTGGAGGAGGGTATGTATCATTTGTTACCTGTCTGTCTGTTTGGCTTCAGCTCACGATAACTCTCGAAAGGAACTGACTTTAAATTTAGTATATGAAAATATTATTTTCTGTCTCACGCTAAGTTAATAGACGGGATATATTATTTTTGATTTTCCATCAAGAGTTTTTTGACCACTTGACCGCTGGGGCACCTGTTAGAGCTAGGAAGCTGAAATTTTAAGTACACATAGATAGGAGTGTTGCATAAACCACTCGCTACTCAGGTAGTAATTTTTCGGTGTGTGGTCAGTTCTAGCGCTATCAATGTTTTTGAGTAATGTTTTTTAACCTCCACCACCATAGGATGGTGAGGGTTTTTTAATTTTGTCACTCCGTTTGTTACGCATCTAAATACACCCCATACACATCTTGTTGCACTCCACAAAGTTTATGTATTATTACTCGTCGATAAATTCGAAGACGATTTAGCCCTATCCCCTCACCTTAGAGAGGAGGGTATACATATATCGATTGCTACGAGCCAAAAGTGTAACACATCGAAGGAGTGATCTAAGACCCTAAGTATGTTCGGCGGAAATCAGTCCATCTGTCTATCTGCTGGCTGGTGAGCACGACAACCCTTGAAAGGATTAACCAATTGACTTCAAGTTTGGTACGCAGTAATATTTTTCTCTATCTCCGGCTAAGTTCGAAGATGGGCCATATATGTTTACTCCTTCTAGTACCTCCCCCACAAAGGGTTAACATATAATTAAATATTTATTCCTTAATAACTTCTATACCCCTTACTCCAATCTTCAGAAATAATAACCTAATAACCTCATACTATGTGTATGAGGTTATTAGTAGAGTAATCCTTTTATTAATATGCAGAGAAAAGTGGGCGTTATTGACATTCCCCTTTTGGCACATCCAACACAAATGGACTATAAAACACGAAAAGTTAACCAACTCTTACTTTAATACAAGTACCTACTTTAAAATTATTAAATGGAATTGAAATTTATAATAATTTAATGAAAACAAAAAATAAATAAATACACGAATATTTTTGTGGACTCAGGGTGAGGGGATTCTTAAGTCAGTTTACCCGACTGAACTTTCTTACTTGTTTTAAGTCATTTGAGCAATGTCCGTCCGTCCGCCTGTCTGTCTGTACGAAGAAGTAACCGATTGACTTCAAGTTTGGTATGCGGTAATATTTTTCTCTATCTCTGTATAAGTTCGAAGATGGGCCATATTGGTCCACTACTTCTAGTACCTCCCCCACAAAGTGTTAAATTTCAGTGAAATATTGATTCTTTAATACCTTCTATACTACATACTCCAGTTTTCTGAAATTCCACACATAGTATTAGTTTATTTGCCCCTAACAAGTCATGAAAAATAGGCGAAGTTGCCATGCCTCTTTTGGTTCCTCCCACACGAATAGACCATTTTGCACCAAAAGTAAACTGCTTATAGCATTAATATCAGTGTAATACTTTTATAATACTAGTTTCCAGAGAAAAGTAGGCGTTTTTGACACGTCCCTTTTGCAACAAAATTTAACATTTTTTAACATTAATACCATTGCATGAAAATACTTGAATTTTATACAGTGTAATGTTTTTATAGTACCTAGAATTCGGAGAAAAGTGGGCATTATAGGCACGCCCCTTTTGGTTCCTCTCACCTGAAAGACCATTTTGCACCAAAATTTGAAAGCTTATAAGCTTATTACCAGTACATACTTTAAAGTTATTATATGCAATTTAAATTGGTAATAATTTAATTAAAACAACAAATTAAAATTTACCAAATTTTTTTGGGACTCAAGGTGCGAAGATTCATAAGTCTGATTACCCGACTGAACTTTCTTACATGTTTTATTTTTACCCTGGACTATTTTTAATATTCCAAATTAGTTATGTTGAAACATATAGAGGATATTATAAGTGCATATGGAGCAGAACTTACACTTAAAAAAAAGATGAACCACCCAATCTAACATTTATTCCAAATCCGGCAATGTGACATTTTATAAATGAAGAAAATGAATAACAAGCTTTCATACTAATGGGAATTAGTTCGAATATTACTAAAAAAATTCTAGCGAGAATGTTTTGCATTTCATATCGCTATATCTGAATCCGAACAGATTTAATACAAATACGAATTCGTTCCTGGATAAAAAAACTCATCTGGGTCAAATATCATAATGTTTTAAATGCCACACCAGAATGTCCGTTTAGGGGCTATATCTAAATCTGAACCCATTTTCACCAATTCAAATAGGGATGGTCTTTAATTAAAAAATTGGCAGTGGCCGCGGACAAAGAAACTTCTCTTTATGAACCTTCATAAAGATCGGATGTAAAATTCATCTTCCATAGCGCTCAGACAATAAGTCGATACATATATATAGGTGCTATACATTAATCTTAATCGATTTTCTACATATTTAGCACTGTTCCTCATTGATTCAAAAAACTCCTAAATTTAATAATGGTCGCATGTAAAATTCGGCTTCTATTGCAGTTAGATACCAAATCGGACGGAACGTATACATATATGGGAGCTGAACAAATTTTCTTCAAATTTGACAAAGTCGTGGATCAAGAAACGTATCTGTGCCAAATATCGTAATGTAAAACCAGTATGGAAAGACAGAAAGTCAGGCGGGGCCGACTACAAGTATTAATATCCTACATCTCCCTAACAATGCGAGAAGGGGCATTGCGACAATAATTTCGAATAATTAGTTTCGTTTCAGTTAACAAAGTACTTAGCTCCACCTCCGCATCAAGGCCTATTCCAAACTAGATCTAAAACAACAATCTTAAAATGCGCAGTATTCATTCATAGATCAAGAATCGGATGAAACAAACAGATGACACTATACCTAATCTAAGGAGATTTCCATCAGCTTGGGTCAAAAACCGTATTTCTGCAAAGTTATATAAAGATCGGTTAACAAATATTTCTTATACTGTGCATATATATCAAATCGGAGGTGCATATATATGGGAGCAATATTTAAATCCGAACCGAATTTGACCAATTTCAATAGGGATCTCCTTTGGCCAAAAATAGCACTGTGCCTAATTTCATCACAATTGGGCAATAAATACGACCTGCACTTTGATAACAAAGCAACTTCAACGGACGGACGGTCATGGTTAAATCGAATCAGGAAGTGATTCCAAGCCGATCGGTATAATAACCAAGAGGCGTATCTCTTCCTTTGGGTGTTACAAAGAAATGCACAAACTCATAATACACAAGACCACAGTGTGATGTAGGGTATAAATAGTGTGTAAAATGCAGTTTTACAGGGCTAAGATTCCGAATCGGAATGAACATACGAGGCATTCGATTAGGGGTTTTTTATGTTGGCACATATGTTTTTAGTTGAGTTTCTTTGTGTTTAGTTTACTTTGTTTGTATATATAACAGTTAGACGTGTTTTGCTTGTTTGGCGTTTTTCTGCTGTGGAAAAATCATCTATAGGTGGACTATAACAAAATATAAATTGATTTAAAAAATTTTTACTACTACAGGATTTAGTTAAAATGCTTACAAAATATGGTATTTATGGCTTAATTACGTATTTTATGGAGCGACCTCTATAGGGTGACTATCACAAAATATGAACCGATTTGTAAAATTGCTGTGATGAATTCTTGTCAAAATATAACACAAAGTGCAAAGTTTCTGCTAAATTGCTTGATAAATGTGGTATCAAAACAGTATTTTGGAGTGACGCACGATGGGAAATTATGATGAAATATGCGCGCATAGACTTTGAAAACATCTTTCAAAAATCAATTTTTTGGGAGTGTTATTTTATTGTGGATAGATAACATTTAATGAAAATACCTACAAATTTTATGAAAATATCTCCAGGCGATTTTGAGTTATGACCATTCAAAGTTTGTCTTTTTTACTAATAAATGCAAATAACATTGCGATGATAAAATGCATATACTAAAATGCTTGTAGAATTCGCGTTTATTGGTGAAATGCGATAGGACTTGCAACATATAATAAGGTACTATTCATCTTAATTTTGTGTATAAAACGTATTTTAACGCCTTCCAATGAAGAGATATTTCAAAGTAAAAACAACAGTTTTTTTGTTTTACAAAAAAATGATCCACAGTAAATGGAATACAACTTTTTTGGATCACGTGGGAGCACTACCATATGACATAGAGAAGAGATGTGACTTAGGAATGAATCCAACGGTACCTAGTTTATCTGCGACTTTAGCGATTATGGCAGATTTTTGTACTTTAAATATGTGCTTTTTTTTCTTTAAATATAGAAAATATGTGTGGGAGCTGTATCAATCTGTGAACCGATTTTCCCGAAACATATGGACCGATCTTCTTGGCTAAAAAAAAATAACGTTTGTGAAATTACGGCAAAATCGGATAATAATTACGAAGGGTACTGAACGGACGAGAATAAATGGATTAACACGCGGCTGCAAGTTTTATCAAGTACGATTAAAAATAGAGATCTTGTTAATATTATAAGGATTATAGTAATTTTTATACTTCACTTTTTCTACAAAACCTATAAAAATATAGTTACAATAAAATATATACGCTTCCGCAGTTTGTGTGTATTAGGGTGGACCGATTATTTTTTGTTTTTAATTTAACTTTCAATTATTATCAGTCTACGAACCATTGTGTAAAGTATATTATAGTAAAATTTCAGCTATCAAAAATATTGCAGCCCACAATTTTATCCTATTTAAGTTGTCTTAGTTTCAATTTTAAAAGCATGGCAGGTTTTGTAGACTTTTTTCGCAATGTTGACAAACATATTTTTGAACTTCAATGGTCTGCATATTTAAAACGCAGCAACACACAATCAAGCACCTGAAACAGATTTTAAACTAAATTTTGTCAGCTTTAATTTAAAATCAATATCACTGAATTTGGCACGATATTCGGAGTTTCACACTAATTTCCATAAAGTCGATTTTGAAGCCCCACTGTGCGATAAATGGTAACAGTAAGAAAAATCTGGCTACACCAAATTATTCTCCAAAGAATTCTCTTGAAGATGCCAAACAGTTGGACTCTATCTCTAAAGGTATATATGAGATTATAAATACTGCTATGCGCGCGTATTTACCCATTTTTTCCCATTGTGCGACGTCTATAAATTCGGTCACCTCTATAATTACGGACTTTAGCGTGATTACAACAGACGGACGGACAGACGGACATGGCTAAATCGTCTTAGAATTTTACGTCGATTAAGAATCAATATTTAGAGGTGTTACAAACGGAGTGACAAAATTAATATACGAGCATTTCCATGTAATAAAAAAATAAAAAACCGGTCTACTATGAAGATTTTAAAATTTTCGAAATTGTTAATTTTGAGGAATACTGGGTTTATTATAAAAATTATATCTTTTTATCGGCAAAAGCTATCAATATGGGACTTTTTGCCAAATGTTCATGAAAAATAGAAAAATAAATTTAAAAATAATTTTTTTTTATTTTTTTCAAAAAAAATTATTAAAATTAATTTTAAAAAAATCCTCTTTTTATTTTTAAATTTTATTTTTTGTATTTTAGGCCAAATTTTCCTCTACAATATAGCCAATTTCCACGATGGCTTTTTTGTCTTTCTCGAGAAATAATTTTATCTTTATGACAGGTTTGTCCCAGTATTTTCTAAAATGCTCAATAGGCCGGATTGAAACGCAAAAAAATACCATTAATCTGTATTGAGTAACACACAAAAGTTGTGTCATGATGCCAACAGTTCTGTACCAAAAAGAAACAAATCTAAAAAATGTCCTTAAGTTCATAGCTTTTCTTTAAATTGGGCATGGCCTTCAACTTTTTCTGGAACGTTGAATTTAAACATTTTGAAGTAAGGAAGAAAATCGTGCTATTATTTGGTCCATGGCATCGAAACCAAATTATTTTTTATTTAGCCATAAGCAGAGCTTTAAACCTCTAATCCGGTACCAATGTCGCTTAAATCTGTAGGCTATTTGAAACGTTATGTACTTTTTGTAACATCACACATCTACTCCATAATTTTCACAAAATATATATTTTACGTGCAGTTACAAAAAGTACATAACTTTTTAAATAGCCTACAGATTTAAGCGACGTTGGTACCGGATGAGAGGTTTAAAGCTTTAATGGTAATTTTTTGCGTTTCAATCCGGCCTATTGAGCATTTTAGAAAATGCTGGGACAAACCTGTCATAAAGATAAAATTATTTCTCGAGAAAGATAAAAAAGGCCATTGTGAAAATTGGCTATATATATTGTACAGGACAATTTGGCCTAAAATACAAAAAATAAAAAGGGGATTTTTTTTAAATTAATTTTAATAATTTTTTTTTGAAAAATATTAGAAAAAAAATTATTTTTAAATTTAGTACGATTAAAAATAGAGATCTTGTTAATATTATAAGGATTATAGTAATTTTTATACTTCACTTTTTCTACAAAACCTATAAAAATATAGTTACAATAAAATATATACGCTTCCGCAGTTTGTGTGTATTAGGGTGGACCGATTATTTTTTGTTTTTAATTTAACTTTCAATTATTATCAGTCTACGAACCATTGTGTAAAGTATATTATAGTAAAATTTCAGCTATCAAAAATATTGCAGCCCACAATTTTATCCTATTTAAGTTGTCTTAGTTTCAATTTTAAAAGCATGGCAGGTTTTGTAGACTTTTTTCGCAATGTTGACAAACATATTTTTGAACTTCAATGGTCTGCATATTTAAAACGCAGCAACACACAATCAAGCACCTGAAACAGATTTTAAACTAAATTTTGTCAGCTTTAATTTAAAATCAATATCACTGAATTTGGCACGATATTCGGAGTTTCACACTAATTTCCATAAAGTCGATTTTGAAGCCCCACTGTGCGATAAATGGTAACAGTAAGAAAAATCTGGCTACACCAAATTATTCTCCAAAGAATTCTCTTGAAGATGCCAAACAGTTGGACTCTATCTCTAAAGGTATATATGAGATTATAAATACTGCTATGCGCGCGTATTTACCCATTTTTTCCCATTGTGCGACGTCTATAAATTCGGTCACCTCTATAATTACGGACTTTAGCGTGATTACAACAGACGGACGGACAGACGGACATGGCTAAATCGTCTTAGAATTTTACGTCGATTAAGAATCAATATTTAGAGGTGTTACAAACGGAGTGACAAAATTAATATACGAGCATTTCCATGTAATAAAAAAATAAAAAACCGGTCTACTATGAAGATTTTAAAATTTTCGAAATTGTTAATTTTGAGGAATACTGGGTTTATTATAAAAATTATATCTTTTTATCGGCAAAAGCTATCAATATGGGACTTTTTGCCAAATGTTCATGAAAAATAGAAAAATAAATTTAAAAATAATTTTTTTTTATTTTTTTCAAAAAAAATTATTAAAATTAATTTTAAAAAAATCCTCTTTTTATTTTTAAATTTTATTTTTTGTATTTTAGGCCAAATTTTCCTCTACAATATAGCCAATTTCCACGATGGCTTTTTTGTCTTTCTCGAGAAATAATTTTATCTTTATGACAGGTTTGTCCCAGTATTTTCTAAAATGCTCAATAGGCCGGATTGAAACGCAAAAAAATACCATTAATCTGTATTGAGTAACACACAAAAGTTGTGTCATGATGCCAACAGTTCTGTACCAAAAAGAAACAAATCTAAAAAATGTCCTTAAGTTCATAGCTTTTCTTTAAATTGGGCATGGCCTTCAACTTTTTCTGGAACGTTGAATTTAAACATTTTGAAGTAAGGAAGAAAATCGTGCTATTATTTGGTCCATGGCATCGAAACCAAATTATTTTTTATTTAGCCATAAGCAGAGCTTTAAACCTCTAATCCGGTACCAATGTCGCTTAAATCTGTAGGCTATTTGAAACGTTATGTACTTTTTGTAACATCACACATCTACTCCATAATTTTCACAAAATATATATTTTACGTGCAGTTACAAAAAGTACATAACTTTTTAAATAGCCTACAGATTTAAGCGACGTTGGTACCGGATGAGAGGTTTAAAGCTTTAATGGTAATTTTTTGCGTTTCAATCCGGCCTATTGAGCATTTTAGAAAATGCTGGGACAAACCTGTCATAAAGATAAAATTATTTCTCGAGAAAGATAAAAAAGGCCATTGTGAAAATTGGCTATATATATTGTACAGGACAATTTGGCCTAAAATACAAAAAATAAAAAGGGGATTTTTTTTAAATTAATTTTAATAATTTTTTTTTGAAAAATATTAGAAAAAAAATTATTTTTAAATTTATTTCTCTATTTTTCATGAAGAGTGCAAATATTTACTAACATTTTGCAAAAAGTCCTATATTGATATTGATAATTTTTTTAATAAACTCAGTATTCCTCAAAATTAACAATTTCGAAAATTTTAAATTCTTCATAGTAGACCAGTTTTTTATTTTTTTTGCAAAATAATTTGCATGGTTTGTTGACAACACTTATTACAACCATTGTACTAAGTTTTTATCAAAATCCGTGATAGAGTCAGAAAAATGTTTACAAGTGGTACAAGCTTTTTAAAGAAGGCCGAGAATGACGACGCTCGTCCTGGAAGATCCATCACATCAAAAATCTTTGAAAATGTAGTAATGCCAAACAATTTTTTCCGAAATTTTTAGCACAATGCGCGTGGCAGCGAACCTTGTTCAAAATAGCTGAATTTTTAACAAAAAACTGTCGCTGTTCGTACTTTTTTAACAAAAAGGAATACCGTAATTATGCCTCGACCACCATATTCACCAGATATGGCCCCCTGCGACTTTTTAGAGCCATATTACATTTCTTGGAAATGTAATCTGCGATTTTAATCTGAACCTGTTTTTTTGAAATTCGGTGGTGTTTAAGCTTGGTTTAAGAAACTTATATGTGTTGAATTTCGTACAGATTGGTTGGAAATTTTGGTTCCTATAGCGTATAAATGAGAGATACATACTCGTACTTATAAAGGGCCCCCCATCTAACGTTTTTTTTTTTCAACTAGTGCTTATTTCGTGAATCGTAACACTTAGCTCATGTCTGATTTGACAGATAATTAGTTTTATCCTTCCGCTGAACGAATATGGTTGTGTAATGTCCAATCTCCAATGCGTTTTCGCTTCGCTAAGTGGGACTGCGACCGACTTACAGAAGATGCCGATTTTGCCAAAAAAATCATCTTTTCAGATGAAGCTCTTTTTGATCTTGGCGGGTATGTAAACAAGCAAAATTGTCGCATTTGGGGCACAGAAAACCCGCACGCATACATTGAAAAGCCGATACACCCAAAACGAGTCACTGTTTGGTGCGGATTTTGGTTCAGAGGCATAATTGGGCCATTTTTCTTCGAAAATGAGCAAGTGGCCGTTACAGTCAATGGCGATCGTTATCGGGCCATGTTGAACGCATTTTTGTTCACAAAAATTGAAGAGGAGGATATTGTTGTTTTTGAAGATCGCATTATCGCAGAGCTAATGTCGTTTGTCCACCTCGGAGTATTATTTGTGGGGTGCCCTCAAAGATAAGTGTTACGCCGACAAGCCAGAGACAATTGACGCTTTAAAGGACAATATTCGTGAAGCCATGGTGAAATACAGCTTAAAAATTGGACCGATCACGTAGGCTACTGCATGGCCAGCCGAGGCAGCCATTTGAATGAAATTATTTTCCATTATTAACCGGAAGGATTATACTTTCAAATAAAAAAATAAATTTGAGAAAATATTTAGTAGTTTTTTTATAGCATTTTCAAAAAAAAGTTATTTGGACTCAACGGATGGACCATCTGAGACGTTGGACCATCTGAGACGTTGTTAAGGCCATGATGAAATGCCAAACAATACTTAACAAAAATAACATAACAGCATGACACGACTCACACGTGATCTGTAAAAAAAGGCTATTGAAAAAAAAGTAACTCTAATTGGATCACCCTACATATACTCCCCCTATATATGTGTTCCAGCACTGCCACCCTAGCATAATATAAGCACTCGCTATTTGCAATTGTGAGGTGATGAGTTCGAGGACAGATAAAGACATTTCCAAATTATAAAACAGCCTAAGCTAAATAAATAATAAACATATGAGTATTAGAAAATACTATTATATATAAAATACTTTACTATAAAATTTGTGACATTAAATATTGCCATCAGCCTAAAGAAAACAATATTTTCTTGTCTATATGATTGAAGGCATTGTCCTTCATTTGATAGTCAGTGATTTGCAGAAAGACAATGTCTTTCACAATAAGTAAATGTCGTCCAGGATTCTCTTTGCCTGCCCTCTACGTATTTTCAACGATTTATAAAGGTCTTGCATCCGCTTCAAGGATGTTATTAATATATTACCAACCGGGTGCATTTACACACACAAGCACTTACATTGTTGCCCAAAAGTATAGCAATGTTTTTTGTTTAAAGATTAGTACAACCTTTAAATATTAGGTATGTACTATTCTCATCTAACGCAAGCATATCAATGGTAGTGTACTGTATCAAATACTTAGTCGACCAAACGCGACTTTTAGCTTTGAATACATGGTATTGTTCTTAGATCCTTCTCTATTCGTCCTTGTGAATTCGCTCCCCGAATGAATTTAATTGCATTTGTCTGTATTCCCCAAAACCATAACTTAATAATAAGAACGACATTTTACTTTACAATATTCTTGATGCGTACGAGTATGTGGTTGGTATACATTTTAGTTTATAACGTGTTGAAGACATTTTCCATAATCTTAGAAATAGAATTATTGTGCCTGACTTAATTCGACAAAGAAAGGGGTCATTCGATTCACACGCTTACGGCAAACCAGATTACGGTTACGACCCGACAAACCAAGTTATCCGATTATAAATAAATTTGCTTTTAAGAATTGTGTTAACATAACCAACATAGTCCTCAACTCGTCCTCATGCTACAACTCG
This sequence comes from Eudasyphora cyanicolor, assembly GCA_963930755.1. NCBI lineage: Eukaryota > Metazoa > Arthropoda > Insecta > Diptera > Muscidae > Eudasyphora > Eudasyphora cyanicolor. The sequence continues at coordinate 100,510,532 of OZ005738.1, read as the reverse complement.
CACTACGAGTACGAGTATTTGTATTGTTCACAGAAGTCGCCATGATTTTTGCATTTTGCAAATGAAATTTCCTTCGGCATTATAATAAAAATAAAATGGTTATGTTTATTACTTACTGCTTCTGCTCTAGCAGGGATGTGGTTTCTTGGTATGACACATATCAGAAGAAATTGTGGGTAGTAAATGTTGTAGGTTTAATTGAAATCTGAGTTTATGTGTTAGTTTATGTTTTCGAAATATTTTGAGCAGTATTGATAACTATTACAAACTATATAATAAAAATGTGATTTTATTTTAGTTTTTATTACTACACACAACAAGCAATATCCGTGTTGACACAATCTACTTGACATTCAAGTATGTATATCGTTGTTATTTTATTAAAATTAATAAGAATCCAATTTAAGTGAAGGGTAGAGAATTTACCATTTGTTTAAATTTGATCCTTGTTTATGTACAACAAAAAGTCGAATCCAAACTGGTGTCATTTGTCAATTTACGAATATAAAAAAATCTATAAAAAAAGAGTTTGTTGGTCATGTATATGTAATCTATACACTGAGGAAAAAATTTACAAAATTTGACTTCAACAACTTATCAAAATTTAAAAGTGCTTGAAATAGTTACATTGTTGTAAGTAAAATAATTTCAGGAAAAAAGTCAAGAGTTGGGCGAAGTCGACTATATGATAACCTACACCATCGTATTAGAGCAGAATAAGCGCACATGGTGTTGGGAAGAATATGTATATAATGCACGATTTTTTTCACTGCGTCAACTCCAGGAATCGAGATATATCTATTTGAAGTTAGTAAGTAGTGATTAACATACCTCGAGAACGACCATTCCGATTTTGCTACTCGTACAACAATTTTAGAAAAATTAAGAATTACAATTCCTAAAAATTTTAAGAATGACACTTCCACATGGAAAAATAGGTTTAGAAACATTTGTTAAAACTATTTAAAAAAATACGGCAAAATACGGGTTTGGTTAGCAGTTCTTGTCAAATGCAATTTACTGCTTCCACAAGTATTTCAGCTGATTTAAGTTAAAGACATACACTATTGCTACTGAATTCTGAAGATGATAGAGTGGTGTCTATCGAAACTGCAGTCAATTCTACCAAGCAATTAAAACTCTCTACCAATTTTTGTATTTGTTTCTATTACTTTCTTGGAATAGACAGAAAGTAAATGGAACATATGGTCTCAAACCAAAAAAATAAATTCTGACTGAATAACAAAAGCACAGACCAACAATAAATAACAACAACACAAAATTTATTAATTTCAAAAAAAAAAATTTTTTTTGGCATTAAAAAAACCATTAGACATAGAAATGAAATTGCTTTTCCCATTCCTTTAAAGCTAGCATCCTGATGAAGTAAACAATGCCAATTAGAGAAAAATCTATGGATAAATGTAGAAATTATAGCACTTTTGGTAGAAATAAGAGAATTTCACCATAATTCTATTTTTATACCCCCACTATTGTGAACAATAGTATATATCTGTGTAACACATCGATAGAGACCCCAGGAATATTTGACGGCAATCCGTTTAGGGCCATTTTAATCATTTGAGCAAAGTCCGTCAGCCTGTCTGTCTGGTTGGTACGCAAGATAAATTTCTAAAGGATTAACCGATTGTCTTCAAATTTAGTAGGTGTCAATATTTTTTCTATGTTGGTCCACTCCTTCGAGTACCTCCCCCACGAAGGTTTGTGAAATATTGATTATCTCATAACTTCTATAGTACCACTCATAGTCTTTCACAATTCTACACATAATATTAGTTTGTTAGTCGCTATCATCTTGAGATGAGTGGGCGAAGTTGTCATGCCCCTTTTGGTACCTCCTATACAAATGACCATTTTGCATAAAAAGTTAACGGCTTATATCTTTGATTCTAGACTATATAAATACTTGAGATTTTGTGAAGTGTAATGCTTTCATTGTACCTACGATCCCGTCAAAAATGGGCGTAATTGCCACGACTCTTTTTGTACCTCCCATACAAATGGACCATTTTGTACAAAGTTTACTGCTTATAACTTTGATTCCAGTCCATACAAATACTTAAAATTTTGTGGAGTGTAATGCCTTTACTGTACCTATAGTCCCGTGCAAAATTGGCGTTATTACCACGCCACTTTTGGTACCTCCCATACAAATGGACCATTTTACACAAAAAGTTAATGGCTTATAAATTTGATTCCTGCACATCGTTCATTCCATATCAAACAGAACGATTTTCGAAAAAAATACGATGACGACGCCGATTTTTACGATTTTTCCCAGTCATTTTCTACTGTTGAAAATATTTTACATGTATTTTGTAAAAAAAAACCCAATTTTTTCCCAATTGGAAATTGGGAAAATAGTGAAAAAACTGCCGAGGTAATACCATTGAAAATGGTGTAGTGGGAAAATGCATGGGCCGGTAATTGCAAGTGCTTTCCGCTAGCGGTCTTGTATACTGACCAAATATGAATATTTTTTTATTTTTCTTCTTCTTTTGTGTTTTCGTTTTGAAAACACCAACCTTACAATTTTAAAAAATATTGGCATATTTCTTAATCAATTCTAAACACACCCTAACAATTTCAGCGTGGAGAAATAACGAATTATATAATTAAAATAAATTTTCTAAATGTAGTCGCTCGAAAACATAATTTTTTGAATTAGTGTTTCTTTCCATGTTTTGCAGTTTTAAATGGATTGCAGCAGGTATCGTTAGGCGGCCTCATTGTGGTACGCAAAATCAGGAGATTTCGCGAAAATCCCAAAATTGTGATGGAAGCGAAGGCACAAACTTTTTCGTATGTTGTCATTGACAGAAAACACTACTTTTGAGCGAATTTGAGTACTAAAAGCTCACAAGTGTAATCCCGTTAACATAAACACACACTACATCTAGAAAATGTTTTTTTAAATATAGCCCGATACTTCTCCACGCTGAAATTTTCAGAGTTGTTTAGAATCGATCATGGAATATGCCAATATTTTTCCTGAATTATTAGGTTGGTGTTTTCATAGTGAAAACACAAAAGAAAAAGAAAAAATATCAAAATTATCACGTACCTTTTGGTAACTCCCTAGTATGGGTCGGTATCCACACACAAAAAAAAAGTTGAGGCGGACACCCCTCCGACTTTTTGAACTTCAGTTTTATTTTTTCCTTGATTTCATATTTTACCTCCCAATTAAAATTACATATACATACAGCATTTATTTCTGTTTTTAAGCACTCATTTTTAATTTCTAAATGTTCTAAGTTATAATTTTTTGTAAATCCTTCGAGTAATTTATTGTTTTCCAAGATTATACGATTTAAATTATAACATTAGAAACATTAACAATTTCTAAAAAATTAACTTTGAATTGCTGAAAAACTTCATGGCATCGGTAGGTTTAGGTTGAAGCCTTATTATTTTTATAGAAGCTCACATGGACCAGTTTAGGTCCCTAGTATTACCACGGGCTGAAATGCCCTTATTGAAACCAACCTGTTTGATGTACAAATTTGTCGATAGAACGAATATCGGTACTGGAAAGATCTGTTAGATCAGGTATCTGGTAGTCTGTGAGCTATATCCAAACTTAGCTCTGCACAGTGTACTCCGAAACCAACCTTTTCATCAAGCTTCGAACCATCCGTGTAAAAGTGGAGATGGTTTCTATTACCTGGTATTCTTCCAACCCATTCATCTCTGGCGGGAATCATAGTGATGTAATTTCTCTCGAAGGTGTACACAGTTGGTATATAGTCCACTCGGTCGGTTACCATAGCACTACACTTTGATATCCGCATGTGACAGTAGTTTTTGTACCTCCACATTGATAGGCAGTTTAATCTTATTGCCGCTTTGGTTGCACCTTCTCTCGCCACAATTTTAATCGGCAGTATATGGAGTAGGGCTTGTAGAGACTCGGTCGCTGTAGTCCTTAAGGCTCCGCTTATGCTCAGGCAGGCTGTTCTCTGGACCTTTGTTAGTAGGTTGGTGATGGTTAGTGTTTTCAGTTTCCGTCCACCATACCACAATGGCGTATAACAGTATGGGACGAACTACTGCTATATATGTATATCCAGTGGACGATTTTAGGAGAGAGGCCCCACCGTGACCCTACAGCCTTTTTGCAGGAATATAAGGCGTCCTTAGCCTTCCTTACACGTTCCAATACGTTAAGTCTAAATAACAGTTCTCTATCTAGAATTATTCGTAAAAATTTTGCACTTTAGGAAAAGATTAGATCTGTTCCATTTATCCGAGGTGGAGGGTCCACATGTGGGAATTTATTCACCCTAGTAAAGAGAACCAATTCTCTCTTGTTTTGGTTTACGCCCAAACCGCTGTTTCTGGCTCATCTAGCCAAATTGTTCAGAGCCCGCTGTAGAATGTCTCGGAGGACGTTTTCGAATTTGCCACTCACTGCGATTGCCACGTCGTCCGCATATGCCACGACCTTGCAGCCACAACGTTCTAGATCTAGCAGGATTTCATTCACCGCTAGGCTCCAAATTAGTGGCAAGTACTCCTCCTTGTGGGGTTCCTCTCTTTACAAACCTTGTTAGAGTTGTGGACCCAAGACATGCTGTTATGCGTCTTCTGTTGAGCAGACTTTGAATTAGGCTAATCAAACTAGAGTTAACTTTTAGATGTGACAGTGCTGCAATTACTGCATCTGAGTGACTGTTGTTAAAAGCCCCTTCTATGTCAAGAAATGCCACCATGGTGAATTCTTTAAAACGCAGGGACGATTCGATAGTGCTCACAAGTTCGTGCAGGGCTGATTCTGTAGACTTCCCCTTATTGTAGGCGTGGTGGTTCACCGACAGGAGTTTTGTATCCAGGTTTTCCCTAATGAAATAATCGAAAAGTCTTTCCAGACCTTTCAATAGGAAGGAGGATAGGCTAATTGGTCTGAAGTCTTTTGGCCTAGTGTGTGATATCTTCCCCGCTTTAGGTATGAATACCACTTTGGTATCCCTCCATCGATTCGGGATGTATGAAAGCCTGATACAGCCTACAAAAATTTTCTCCAGCCAGGGGATAATGTACTTCAACTTTTCTGCATTTCAGCTGGAGTGATGCCGTCTGGTCCAGGCTAGCGACGCTCGCAGTCCAGTCGCACTCTTGTTGGTCCTGCTTATCCTCTGGTTCTGTAAGAGAGTTCCTCGGGAAATGTGTGTCGAACAGTACATTGAGCGACTGCTCGCTGTTTTTGGTCCAATTATTTGCCTCATCCTGCAAGTAACCCACTGTACAGGGTGAAGCTGATAGTATTTTCCTCAGCCTTGCGGCGTCGGAGACCTTTTCCACTTCGCCACAGAAGGTATACCAAGAGCGTCCTTGCGCCTTTCTAAGCTCCTTCTTATAGATCTTGAGTTGCTCTTCATAGGCATCCCAAACATTAGCGACCCCTGTAGATTTAGCCTTGTTGCAGGTCTTTTTCATAGCCGTTAGTCAGAAGTCCACCATTGGGGTTTAGTTTTACCCTTGTACCTTGTTTTTGGACAGGCTTCTTCAAGGGAACTATTGAATAATGTGGTGATATGATCGACCAGATTATCCAGACCGGCTTTGTCATTCAGTTCGTACAGAAGTTTGGAGTTGAGGACTTTCTTGAAATTCTTCTCATACAGGTGTCACTTTGTCTTTTTCACATTTCTGTTGACGGCAGGTTCTGGCGCTTTTTCAGCGAGTTTGAACTCAATATAATGGTGATCTGAGAATGAGTGGTCGTCCAGCACATTCCACCCAATAATTTTGTCTAACAGCCGGTCGGTAGCAAACGTTACGTCTAGTACTTCTTGTCTGTCTTTAATTGTAAAGGTCGGTTTATTACCTATGTTACAAATACTTAGGTTGGTAGTTAGAATAAAGTCAAGAAGCGAATCACCCCTATTGTTTATATCCGTACTACCCAGATAGTATGATGTGCGTTCGTGTCTGCGCCAATAATCAGCTCGACCTCGTCAGACGTTGCTTCTTCTACTACTTCCCTGAATAGAGCAGTCGGTACTACAGCTTCATAAGGCAAGACCATCCAATATATGCGGTTACCAAACTCCAGATTTGCATATGTTTGGTCTTTACCACTTAAAATGCAGGTTCTTGGAGTGCCTTCATAGTTAGCCTCAAGCAGTTTAAAGTTGGGTGTCCCGATACCGCACACCCTTCCTCCCACTGCGTAGGGCTCCTGTATCAGGACGATGTCTACTGCGCCTGTGGACAGGCGCAGAAATAGAGCCGCTGAGGCTGCTTTAGCGGGATGGAGGTTAATCTGTAGAATTCTTACCATCATTGGTAATTGACAGATTAATATCCACCTCGACAAGGGTGTTATCGAACTCTTCGTCCGTATCATCGAGAAGCGTGACCCCGCCAGATGCGTCAATGAGTCCGGAGACTCTCCTCAGCCCCTCTGTGTCAGTAGAGCTTTCGTCCTCAGAGAAGGACGTTACAGATCTTCTGTTAGGGTTGGAGTCACCAGAAATAATGCGCGTGGGTACCTCCGCACTTCCAGAAAGCCGTGTTTCAATCACGGTGGACGACTCACGCGGGAACTATGTCCTGCTTGTATACCTGCAAGACTATAGTCTCGAAGCCATATTGTAGGGTTGGACTTGTACGTTGTATATGGGAGGTGGATTCAGCGTTAAGGATCAAATTGACCTGCCGCTTTTTTCTAGCCGCCACACCCACCTTGCTGATTCTCCAATTATGGACGGGCAGACCAGGATTGGAATCTTTTATTTTTTCTAATATGTCAGCTGGGTTGAAGGGCTCTTCTGTAACTCAGGTGATGTCTCTAGGGTGACTAGGGATACTTCTCTCTGCACGCTGAAAAAAAAATCGCTTCTGTAGTATATTGTCCCAAACAAATTCTGCTTGAAATATATATTTGTTTAGGGTACACGCGAAACATATACTATTTCGAACCCACAAATATTAAATATTTGGGAAGATGATGTTCAAAGCGAATCCTTGTTTCCGTCCTAATATTTATTTGGGACTATGTATTATTTCCGAAACAAAGATGTATTTGCATTAATCAGAAAAATGCAAATTCAGAAAATATTCGTGTGTCGATTTTATGCCAAGTTTAAAGTTTTTCAGTAATTTAATTAGAAATTTTAAATGTTAGTAAAATTTCTTTGTTTATTTTAAGTTTTTCAGTAATTCAAAGTTCACTTTTAAGAAATGTTTAAATCGTATAATCCTGAATAGCGATAAATCGACAACAAATGTTGATTGCGAATATTTTGAATTTGAAAATGGGTCCTTTGAGCAAAGGTTAATGCGACATTTTTAATTGTATCATATAATTCGAAATCCGAATTATTCGAAAGTCAACAAAGTTTTGAAAATCTATCTTAAATAAAATAATTTTTGGGAAATTCCTAAATAATAATTGTATTTGTGTTAAACACATATTTTTTTTTGAGAAAATTAGTTCCCAAAAATATTTTGTTGTAATATATTAATATATGCGCTCGAAATAAAGTTCCTTGAATTTTAAATAAAATTTTTTTGTTCATAAATATATAATATTTAAAATTTTCTGTTCCAAATATATTTTCTTTGAACTCAAACATATCAAAAAAGACGATTTCCCCCCGTGTGTACATTTTTATATAAACCTGAACCGATTTAACCAATAGGGATCGTCCTCGGCCCAAAAGAAAGATGTGTGAAAAGTTTCGTTGAGATCGTAACCGATTGAACAGAAATTTGGTTATTCGTTTTATTTTGACCATATTTATTCTTTAAAGGGGTCACATGTACTAATCGCCTGTTCTAAACTTGAAATATTGTATTTTCTTTTACCCGGAACCATTTCATGTCGACCTCACTTGTTTATATTTTGACATAGACGCGTACAAAGGTTCCATTAGTTTTGACCTCTTAAAAATAAACCAATATGGAAAGACAGATATTCCGGCGAAGCCAACTATATAATACCCTACCCGTCCCTTACAGTGCCCAAAGGAGCATTACGATAATAATTGGTTTCGTTTCAGTTAAGAAGGTATTTGCTCCACCGCCTCTTTGAAGATGTTTGTCATAATAAACTAGATCTAAAACGATAGCCTTAAGAGGCGCATTGTTTTTTATAGATTAAGAATCGGAAGGAACAAATAGGTGGGACTATACATAATCTAAACAGATTTTCATAAAGAAACCTCTTTCTGCCAAATTTCGTACAGATTTGATAAAAAACATAGCTGTTAAAACGATTACATACCAAATCGGGAGAAACGTATATTGGTAGTTCTTTCTCAAGTGTCACAGGTCAAAAATTAGATCTTTCTCAAATTCTCAGAAAACGTTATCCTAGTATGTGGGAGTAATGTCAACAAATTGAATGAGAACTGGAGGCAGGGAGTGAGTTCAAAGTTCAGAAAAATTTATTTTTTCCTCTGTAATGGTTATTGAAGTTAATTTTAATGCTACAAAAAGAAATTAAAAATAGAAAATATTGTTTCATTAAGGATTTTCCGTGCACTTTTCATAAAAATATTAATTTTATCTTAAACAATTTTTTTCGGTCACTTTTCGCGGGAATAAAAATATAAATTGCGATATTTCAGAATCGATCTATTTTTCTGCGAATTTAAGAAAGATCTAATATTTGACCTGTGACACTCGAGAAAGAACTACCCATATGTGCAGCATTATTTGTCAGGAAGCCAGTTTTTTTTTTGAATTTGTTCCACAGACGAGAATCAAGTGATATGGGAAATTGCTTATGGCCTCCGATTTTGATGAAACTTGGTGGAAATGTACATCATGGTGGTCTAATAAAAGGGTTAATATTTTGTTAAAAAAATTCCATTCGACTGCTCATAACTTTTGTTCTACCAGAGATATTAAAAAAAAAATTACCTAAATTTTAGACTTCAACTCTCGTATTATTAATGCGAATGCTGTTTGGAAGATGTGCGAGATATTTTTATATTTAAAATAGTTATTAAAATCGAGTTAGTATAGTTAAAATAGAGTTCCAAAAATAATATTTTTATACCCTCACTTTAGTGTGACGAGGGTATATATCATTTGCTACGGAAAAAAGTGTAACACATCGAAGGAGTGACCTAAGACCCCAAGTATGTTCGGCGGAAATCCGTTTTGGGTCATTTTAAGTCGAATGAGCAATGTCCGTCCGTCTGTCTGTCTGTCTGTCCACTCCTTCTGGTACCTCCCCCACAAAGGGTTAAAATGTTGTGAAATATTGATTCTTTCATAACTGCTATTATTCGTATTCGAATCTTCTGAATTTCCACACATAGTATTAGTTTGTTAGTCGCTATCAACTCGAGGAAAATGGGCGAAATTGCCGCGCCCCTTTTGGTACCTCCCACACAAATGCACCATTTTGCACTAAAAGTTAAAAGCTTATAACAATAATACCAGTGTTTAGAAATACGTGAAATTTTGTACAGTGTAATGCTTTTATAGTGCCTACAGTCCAGTGAAAAATTGGCGTTATTGCCGCGCCCCCTTTTGGTACCTCCCACACAAATGCATCATTTTGCACCAAAAGTTAACAGCTTATAACATTAATACCAGTGTATAAAAATACTTGAAATTTTGTACAGCGTAATGTTTTTATAGCGCCTACAGTCCATTGAAAAATGGACGTTATTGTCACGCCCCTTTTGGTACCTCTCCCACAAAGGTACCATTTTGCACCAAAAGTTAACAGTTTATAACATTAATATCAGTGTATACAATTACTTGAAATTTTGTACAGTGTAATGCTTTTATAATGCCTATAGTCCAGTGAAAAATGAGCGTTATCACCACGCCCCTTTTTGTACCTCCCACACAAATGGCCAGATTATACCACAATTTAATATCTCAAAGTTAATATACCAGCACAGTGCAATGTATTTAAAGTATCTACTGTTCAGCGAAATATAGGTGTATTTCTTAAACCCCCTCTGGTACCTCCCACAAAAACTGACAGAATAATTTGTGTAATATTCAATATTACATTACTCACAAAGTGAGGGTATACCTTAGTCGGTTTACCCGACTGAAACTTTCTTACTTGTTAAATTGAACAAATCTGCACCCGCTGATAACTTATATTGTGCCCTATATGTCCAAAAAATGCATTTTGGTAAAATTGCGTCTGATAATACCACAAAACAGACTTATAATATCCTGTACCACAGAAGTGACATCGTTGGGAACCTTTATATAAGGGATAAACCACAATATTGACCAATGTACCCTATATTTTTTCGGACATTTAGGCCCGATATAAATTCCTAAATTTCAGACAATTTTATTACTCGAAGTGCTCTGCCCTTTCAAGCCAAACTGTTTGCCCGTTAATTTTCAATAACTCCGTTATGTCCTGGTAGCCAGAAAATTAAAAACCGAAATATTGTTGTAATATCTATATGAGAATTGTTGTAATATCTATATCCCAGATTGTTGTAATATCTTGAAATATCTTTTAAATAAATTCATTTATCTGTAAGTTTATGAACGATAATCTCATACTTTCTTAGACAATACTCTTAGACAATACTCGTTTTAATTCAAAGATATGAAAATATCGGAACGAAAATTAAAGGCTTTTGGACTTTAAAAGTATGACATGAACATGTATATAATTACTTATACAAGTAAAATTTCGTTAATATTATTGAAGTGTTTACCTAAATTAAAAAAATTATCCTTATATCAATGTTATTTTCAATAAGTCAAAGAAATATCTTTATCTTTGAAACCAAATTCTTATTACACTGAAAGTTGTATTCGATGTAAAGACAAAAAATGTCAGCGATTTAGGGAAGGTGTTGTCTTTAGATTTACGACAGTATTTTTATCCCCTCACCTTTGAGAGGAGGGTATATATCGAGCCCTAACCGCCAAAAAGACGTAAGCGCCACCATGATTTACTTTGTATTCTTTGGGGGAAATCGTTTATTTATGGCAAATGTCATCACGTTTCAGAAATTTATAGCTGCAAAATGTACCGTTATACTAAATTTTACAGTAATATAAACAGATGTATGCATTACATATGCATTTAAACAAAATATAATCGCAAAAGGAACCTTCCCCTCTAAATTTTAGTGAGTGATATGGCAAGGTATATGGCAATATTTTCTTCTATCTCCGGCTAAGTTCTGAGATGGGCCATATTGTTCCACTTCTTCTAGTACCTCCCCCACAAAGGGGGTACATTTAGTGAAATATTGAATATTTAATAACTTCTATACTACTTACTTGAATCCTCTGAAATTCTACCCATAGTATTACTCGTATTAGTTTATTAGTCGCTATTATCTCGAGAAAAATGAGCATTGTTGCCACGCTCCTTTTGGTACCTCCCACACAAATGGACCATTTTGTACAAAAGTTACCAGCTTATAACTTTAATACATGCACTGGTATTAATACTTGAAATTTTGTATACTGTAATGCTTTTATAGTACCTAAAGACCAGGGAACAATTGGCGTTATCGGCACGCCTCTTTTGGTACCACCCACACAAATGGACCTCTTGGTACCAAAAGTTAACAGCTTATAACTTTAATACCAATGTATATAAATACTTGACATTTTGAACAGTGTAATGATTTTATAGTACCTAGCGTCCAGACAAATGGACCACTTTGTACCAAAAGTAAACAGCTTTTAACTTTAATACCTGTACATACTTTAAAGTTATTAAATGTAATTTAAATTGTAAATAATCAAATTAAAACAAAAAAATAAATAAATTTACAAATATTTTTGTGGGACTCAATGTGAGTGGATACATAAGTCGTTTTACCCGACTGAACTTTCTTACTTGTTTCGGTGTCAATTGCCTAAAATAGGAAAGTGTATTTGTTAATGGACATAGAGTCTGCTGTGTTTCTATCGAAATTGTCTAGTTATATTTGTTTCGTATCTCATTACTTCCTATTTTGAAAAGATTTTTAAAAGAATATAAATATATTTGTATTCTCCATATTGGGAGCTATACATCTTTAATAAACAAAAAAGTGCTGACTTAAAGAAGTAAGTTCTTTAAAGCGTTTCGAAATAAAAAGGTATTTTCTTTCTGTCCGAATGATTTGCAGTGATTACTTTTATTTCCCTGAAGATAACTAAAAGTAAAGTTTTTCAAGGAAAAATTTATGAACATTTCATAAACCACAACAAGTAATAAAAAATTAAAAACACAAGTCATCACTTTCTGATATTTATTTACTTTTTTTTCTTAGGAAGTAAAGCGTAAACACAAAGACAACCCTTTCTTGTGAATTCAACACAAACATTTGTTGTGAAGAATAATGATGAGCTGTACATTTACTTGAGTTATAATTTATTCATCTTTCTTGTATATTTAACAACAAAAAGTAAGAAAAATAACTGTTGCGGAAAAAATAAGATTCATTTTGCAAATGCATATAGAAATTACAGTACGCAACAAAATTTTAAAAACTCTACATACGATGACTACAAATTTGAACATGCGACGAATAATAACTCCTTTAAAGTGAAGCCCAAAAGTGATAAAATTTACATTTAAAGAGGCAACAAAAAAATTTCATATTCGGTTTTCGGCGCTCGAAGTATTACTACATTTTTTTATTTAATAGCTTCAGTAAATCGTGAAAACATTCCAAATTTGAAGAAAAATACGGCGTTGCTTCCACCTTTAGAGTGGATAATAACATCGAGTCTATCCTGGAAGACGCGTGGTGAGCGCTCTGAGGCAGTTGCCTCTGCCAAAAACTTCCAAAAGTAGAAAAAGTAGACCAAACATTTGTTTTACCGATAAAGTAAGAATATCTTCCGGAATTGATTTAACGATGTCCATCAGTCTGTAGATGTATCCTTGTAATCAAACTGTATGTCGTATTTCGTCTCCAGTTGTGAGGAAATTTGGTTTTTCAAACGATATGTAAGAAATTTTGAAGGAAGTAGTATTTTTATTCTAGAAAATACGCAGTTTAACTTTATTTAATGTTAAGTCACGCGTGATTTGCGACTTCTCTTAAATTCCAAAATATTCAGTGTGACTTCCCATTTTATCATAAATAAATAAACTTACAACCATGCAAATTATTCGTGCTCTATATTTAAATTCTATATCTTTTAGATTCATCAAGTTTCCATTTTGAGTTCTTCATAATCAGTTCATAATAGTTGAACCATTAAGTACCAAAAAATCAAGGACATTAATTGATATCCTTTCAAGATATTCAAGGATCAATATTTTTTCTATATTGCGACCACCTGTTGCAACAAGAACAAACATATTTGTTTCAACTGCTTTGAAGAGAAGTGGCAGAGCTTTTCATTGGTATAAATATAATCAAAATATGTGAAGCCCTTAAGAAGAAATGGCAGTTTTAACAATCGGTAATTTAATGAAAAGTCCCTGAAGAACTTTCAAGCTCTGCACCATAAAAACATCCATGATTTTTAAAAAACTAAAAACGCAAATTTTCATGATAGTAAAAAGGGTAATTTTTATACCCTACACCACACTGTGGTACAGGGTATTATAACTTTGTGCATTTGTTTGTAACACCCAAAAGGAGAAGAAATAGACCCATCGTTTATTATACCGATCGACTTAGAATCACTTTCTGAGTTGATTTAGCTATGTCCGTCTGTCCGTCTGTCTGTCTGTCTGTCCGTCTGTCTGTCTGTCCGTCTGTGCATGTATTCTTGTAATCAAAGTACAGGTCGCAATTATGGTTCGATCGCGACGAAACTTTACACATATCATTTGTTTGGCCCAAGGACGAACCCTATTGAATTTGGTTAAAATCGGTTCAGATTTAGATATAGCCCCCATATATATGTTACCCCCGATTTGACATGTAAGCGCTGTAAAAACTTTATTTTATATCCGATAAGTATGAAATTCGGCAGAAAGAGGTTTCTTATTACATGAGGGAATACTGCTAAATTCGGAGAAAATCGGTTCAGATTTAGATATAGCCCCCATATATATGTTAGCCCCGATTTGACATGTAAGCGCTTTAAAAACTTTATTTTACATCCGATTAGTATGAAATTCGGCAGAAAGACGTTTCTTATTACATGAAGGAATACTGCTAAATTCGGCGAAAATCGGTTCAGATTTAGATATAGCCCCCATATATATGTAAACCCGATTTGACATGTAAGCGCTGTAGAAACTGTATTTTATATCCGATCAGTGCGAAATTCGGCAGAAAGAGATCTTTTATTACGTGAAGGAATACTGCAAAATTTGGAGAAAATCAGTTCATATTTAGATATAGCCCCCATATATATGTTACCCCCGATTTGATATGTAAGCGCTGTAAAAACTGCATTTTATATCCGATCAGTATGAAATTCGGCAGAAAAAGGTTTCATATTATATGAATGAACACTTTTAAATTTGGAAGAAATCGGTTCAGATTTAGATATAGCCCCCATATATAAGTTACCCCGGTTTGACATGTAAGCCCTGTAAAAATGTTATTTTATATCCGATCAGTGTCTGTATTTTATATCTGATCAGAACGAAATTCGACAGAAAGAGGTCTGTTTACATGAATGAGTATTCAGGGAAATCGGTTCAGATTTAAATATAACCTCCATATATATGTTCCTCCTGATTTGGTGTCAAAGCGCTATATAAGTTGTACTTTACTTCCGATCATTTAAATTTTCAAGAAAGATGTTTCCCAATTTAGGAACGAATATCGCTAAATTTAGCGATTATCGGTTTAGAATTAGATAATGTGTTCCTACCTATTTACCAATTATTCTAAATTATTATCGCAATGACCCTTATCGCATTGTTAGGGAGGTGTAGGGTATTATATAGTCGGCCCCGCCCGACTTTCTGCCTTTCCTTACTGGTTTAGTTGTTAGAACTGCTTTGGAATTACCCTTTAATAACTTCTATACTAAATATTCGAATCTTCTGAAATTCCACACATAGCTTCAGTTTATTAGACGCTATCATAAATGTGAACCGATTCTCCTTCTCTTCACACAATTTTATAATGATCGAATGTAAAATGCGAATCCATTGCGGTTAGATTCGAAATCGAAGGAACATATGTGATTTTTTCGTGTTTGATTTTTGAAATTTGAAAAACCATCAGACTATTTGACAAGTGAATGAAATATTTACTTGAATGTCTGTCATTTCCTTTTTGAGATTTTTTTTCCATTGAAAGCAACATTTTGGTACCTTTTTACAACATTTCGGCCTGTATCTCAATAATGGCACATGTAATGTTGTCTTTTACAGCAGAAATCGTGGCTGATTTGTCCCTATAAACAAAAGACTTCACACACCCACAAAAATACACAAGTGGCAGCGAAAAACGTACCAAATTAACATTTATATATAGCACATATACATGTTCAATAGAAAAGGTGAAATTTAATTTTTCTCAAAAATATTTATTAACTGATCAATTTCAATTTTGTTCCCTTTAAAAGTATTCCCCCTCAGATATACTCGTAATACACTTGTGCCAGCGTTTTTCCAATCCTCGAAGAAGTTCTGATATGCACTTTTTTGTATGACCTTGAGCTCTCTCAGCGATTCGGTTATTATCTCCTCAACCGTCGCAAAAAGCCGTGCTTTCATGAGTCTCTTCAATTTTGGGAACTGGCAAAAAAATTACGAACAAGCAATGACGGATGAGCAGGTACATTATCGTGATGCAACAGCCATGAATCCACAACTCCGAGCGTTTTTATACCCTACACCACACTGTGGTACAGGGTATTATGACTTTGTGTATTTGTTTGTAACGCCCAAAAAGAGAAGAAATAGAACCATAGTTTATTATACCGATCGTCATAGAATCAATTTTTGAGTCGATTTAGCCATGTCCGTCTGTCTGTCTGTCCGTCTGTATGTCCGTCTGTCCATGTATTCTTGTAATCAAAGTGCAGGTCGTATTTATGGTCCGATTGTGATGAAATTTAGCACAGTGGTCTTTTTTGGCCCAAGGACGATCCCTATTGAAATTGGTCAAAATTGGTTCAGATTTAGATATAGCCCCCATATATATGTTACCCCCGATTTGACATATAAGCGCTGTAGAAACTGTATTTTATATCAGATCAGTACGAAATTTGGCAGAGAGAGTTCCCTTATTACATGAATGAACACTGCTAAATTCGGGGAAAATCGGTTCAGATTTAGATATAGTCCCCATATATATGTTTCACCCGATTTGACATGTTAGCGCTATAGATACCGTAATTTATATCCGATCTGTACGAAATTCGGCAGAGAGAGTTTTCTTGTTACGTGAATGAACACTACCAAATTCGGACAAAATCGGTTCAGATTTAGATATAGTCCCCATATATATGTTTCACCCGATTTTACATGTAAGCGCTGTAGAAACCGTATTTTATATCCGATCAGTATGAAATTCGGCAGAAAGAGGTTTCTTATTATATAAATGAACACTGTTAAATTTGGAGGAAATCGGTTCAGATTTAGATATAGCCCCAATATATAAGTTACCCCCGATTTGACATGTAAGCGCTGTAAATATGTTATTTTATATCCGATCAGTATGAAATTCTGCAGAAAGAGGTTTCTTATTATATGAATGAACACTGTTAATTTTGGAAGAAATCGGTTCAGATTTAGATTTATCCCCTATATATACGTTACCCCCGATTTGACATGTAAGCGCTGTAAAATGTTATTTTATATCCGATCAGTGCGAAATTCGGCAAAAAGAGGTTTCTTTCTACATGAAGGAATACTGCCAAATTCGGAGAAAATCGGTTCTGATTTAGATATAGCCCCCATATATATGTTACCCCCCGATTTGCTATGTAAGCACGGAGACTGTATTTTATATCCGATCAGTACGAAATTCGACAGAAAGAGGTCTTTTTACGTAAATGAGTATTCAGGGAAAATCGGTTCAGATTTATATATAACCTCCATATATGTATATGTTCCTCCTGATTTGGTTTCAAAGCGCTATAGAAGTTGTACCTTACTTCCGACCATTAAAATTTTCCCAGAAAGGTGTTTATCAATTTAGGTACGAATATTGCTTAATTTAGAGATTATCGGTTCAGAATTAGATAATATGTTCCTACCCATTCACCAATTATTACAAATTATTATCGCAATGACCTTTTGGCATTGTTAGGGAGGTGTAGGGTATTATATAGTCGGCCCCGCCCGACTTTCTGCCTTTCCTTACTGGTTTCGTATTGCTTCTCGCTAGCGGCGCATAACTTCAGGATAATACTCCTTATTAACCGTACGATCATGTTGCAAGAACTCATGATGCACTACGCCACGGTAATCGAAGAAAACAGTGAGCAAATACTTGACATTTGATCGAACTTGGCGTGTTTTTTTGTGTAAGCTCTCCTTGGCCCTTCCATTGGGACGATTGGACTTTGGTTACGATGTCATAACCATATACCCATGATTCACTACCAGTTATGACCCTTTTAAATCTGGCTCGACGTTAACGTCATTCAACATTTCCTGAGCGTTTCCCACACGAAGGCTTTTTTGTTCAAATTTCAGCAATTTTGGAACGAGCTTTGCTGCCACATGCTTCATGCTAAAAATTTCCGAAAAAAATGTATGGCATGAGCCAACCGATATGCCGACATTCTCAGAAACTTTCTAATAGTGGGTCGACGATTCTCCATAACAATTTTTCAACATTTTCATAGGTTTTTGATGTGATGGATATTCCAGAACGAGCGTCGGCATTCACATCATCTCGACCTTCTATGAAAAGCATGTACCACTCGTAAAAAATTTTCTAACTCAGAGTACAATGACCATATGCCACTCTCAACATTTCAAGTGCTTTTGAGCACTTAATTGCATTTTTTTTACAAAATTGCATGCAAATTCTTTGATCCACTTTTTTCCACAACAGAAAATTGGCGAACAAACACGTGTAACGGTTATATCTCTCACAAAAAAACTAAACAAAACACAAACAACCTCAACTAAGAACATATGTTCGAGACAAGTGCGCCAAAAAAAAAACGCTAATCGAATGAACGTAACCCGAGAAATTTGAACTTCACCTTTTCTATTAAACAGACTCTATTTGTTCTGTCCGATTTGGCATCTGGGCACCATACAAAATCTACTTTACTTTCGAACATTATGTAAATTTATAAAGGGGAGCCTTTGGTCCAACAATGAATCCATTGAAAGTTGACCCTTTTTTTTGGCGTTTGTGTTAAGTCTTGGTCTTTGGTGTGTTCTGATACATATAGAAACATTTTATTGCCAACAGAAATATATGTTCCACAAAATATTGGGCTTAATATTTGCTTCAAAGATGCTAAACATCCCTCCACCTCAGATATAAAGAACAAATAGTTTCATATTATGATATTCTGCAAAAGGGGAGACCTTTAACACACTCTTTTTTGATGAATTGGTACGTCAAAACACAAAATTGTCGAATTTAAGACGATACCAAACTAGATGAGATCCAAGAGCATTCAATGCATCCCGAAAAAGTCACTGTTTGGTTTGGATTTTGGGCTGGCGGCTTCATCGGTCCATACTTCTCTGAGAGGGCGTTGGTCCATCATAGTCAACTGCGAGCGCTACAGGTCGATGATTACCAACTTCCTTTGGCCTGATATGGACACCACCATCATGTGGTTTCAAGATTAGATTTTTATTGTGGGCTTTTCTTAAGTCGCAAGTCTATGCGAATAAACCGCAAAACTACAACATCCCTCAAAGCCAACATAAGCCATGCCATCGGTCATATATAGCCTGATTTATGCGCCAGATTCATGAAAAATTGCATAATGTCATCGATAGGCCTTTCAAAGGAAGAAAAATACAGTTGGATGATACTTCAAACACAATTTTGTTTTCGTTAAATTTGGAGATAGAAAGCTCTTAATGGAAAAACCTTTATTTATTGCACATTTTAAGGCATTCGTTTGCTCTTTTCGGTAGTCAGACAGACATGGGCCAATTACTGAAATGTTTCTAAACTGATTTCCACCAAATATTTGCATGGTCTTAGGTCACCTACGGCGATTTACACTTTTGGCAGTAGCAAATGATATATCATATAAAGAGTGGGTATAATAAATTCGAAAAACAAATTACCAAAAAAAGTTACCAAGAATCATAATGGATAAACTTTGTGTACCAGATGTGTAAGTATTTAGGCAAAGAAAATTATTTGGCATCACATCGTTTTCTTACTTTATCCGCATTTTTTTTATTCATAGCAACCACTATGGGATTCCTAAATTTTGGCTTTCGTTTGCATATTTTTCTCGGAATGTTTATTTAAAAACACACTTCTACATAAATCTTCATTAAAAGTAATCATTATGAAATGAGTAAAAATTATTCTAATAAAGTGAATGTACGCATATATTCGCAGGGATATGAAATACGAGTAAATTTTTATATTAGGCAGAGCCTTATTTCCCTGTAGATAATTTGTCGTCGACACATCGAATAGATGTAACAATAGGCAGAGTTGTAATCGACCAACATTTCAAACTATGGACAATTTTTAATTTTAATATATCGTGTGATCTGTTTATAACTTTTTCCTTTTACTTGTTTTTGTTTCACAGAGAAAACATGGCTGGTGTCATATTGTCATCTTATTATACCCTACACCACACTGTGGTACAGGGTATTATAACTTTGTGCATTTGTTTGTAACACCCAAAAGGAGAAGAAATAGACCCATCGTTTATTATACCGATCGACTTAGAATCACTTTCTGAGTTGATTTAGCTATGTCCGTCTGTCCGTCTGTCTGTCTGTCCGTCTGTCTGTCTGTCCGTCTGTCTGTCTGTGCATGTATTCTTGTAATCAAAGTACAGGTCGCAATTATGGTCCGATCTCGACGAAACTTTACACATATCTTTTTTTTGGCCCAAGGACGATCCCTATTGAATTTGGTTAAAATCGGTTCAGATTTAGATATAGCCCCCATATATATGTTAGCCCCGATTTGACATGTAAGCGCTGTAAAAACTTTATTTTATATCCGATCAGTATGAAATTCGGCAGAAAGAGGTTTCTTATTATACAAATGAACAATGTTAAATTTGGAAGAAATCGGTTCAGATTTAGATATAGCCCCCATATATACGTTACCCCCGATTTGACATGTAGGCGCTGTAGAGACTGTATTTTATATGCGTTCAGTACGAAATTCGACAGAAGGAGGTCTTTTTACATGAATGAGTATTCAGGGAAGATCGGTTCAGATTTATATTGGTTGTTCCTCCTGATTTGGTATCAAACCGCTATAGAAGTTGTATTTTACTCCCGATCACTAAAATTTTCCAGAAAGATGTTTCTCAATTTAGGAACGAATATTGCTTAATTTAGCGATAATCGTTTCAGAATTAGATAATATGTTTCTACCCATTTACCAATTATTCCAAATTATTATGGCAATGACCCTTATCGCATTGTTAGGGAGGTGTAGGGTATTATATAGTCGGCCCCGCCCGACTTTCTGCCTTTCCTTACTGGTTTTTATTCAGTATTGTTTGAAAATTTATCATAGAAAGACTCATATTACAATAACGCCAACAAAAAATGCCACAAATGGGATAAGTGGGTGTTTTGTTACAGACCCTATGCGTTCTGAAACATTTCAAATTACATAAGATGGACATGTATTGTTAAATTCAATCAGCTAGTGATTCTGAGTGGATCGGGGGTATATACGACGGTGGCTCAATTAGTCCCTGACTTTTCGAATTTCCCGTCGTCATGACAGTTGTGGTCGATAAAATCCTTGGAATGATAGTGGACAATCGGAGACTGAATTGGCTGGAATGTTTCATGTCGTAGGGAACTCAACCGAGTGAGTCTGTTTTACAGGCTGCCACTCTTAACATAACTTTTGTTGGCTGAAAATCAGAGGCAATTGTAAAAGATTTTCTGAGTCGAAAAGATATTTTTACAAGCATGATAATGTAAATGTCACGATGGCCGTCTATATGAGCATTTCGGATTTAAAGTTGAATATTATCAAACATTAGCATCACACATAAAACATGGTAGCAAAACATGTAATGAACAACACAATATTTTTTTCTAATGTATTAAAAAAATAGTTTTTTAATATCTAAGTCACAAATACAACATTTAATAAAAAATTATAGTTAAATTTAACTGTAAAAATTTCTTCGGTTAAAAATGTTATGTAAAATGAAATGAATATACGAGAATACGTTTGCGGTGGACGTATCTTCAAGGTAATCTAAATCTGCTTTGGGATCGAAAATGAGAACTATAATGTAAATAAAATATTTGTTAAAGAAACTACAGATTTAATGAGGAATGAAGTTAGTAAAATATAAATTCAAAAATCGAATTTTGTTCAAACTACGGTACCGATAGAAGATAGATGCTTTAACGCGAGGTCCATACTAATTGTATGTATGGTTGAGGGGAAGATCCGTAGTTCTTTGTCTCATTATTCATATTCCCAGGTATGATATACGAGTATATGTGTGGCTAAAGCAAGTTACGTTAATAAATAACGCGTGGCATTTGCACGATTTCGCCCATTTTTTTACAAAAGTTTTGACTTGACCCCAAATTTGGAATGCGTGTGCAGATACAATTAAAATCGATTTGTATACCCTCCATCATAGGATGGGGGGTATATTCATTTTGTCACTCCGTTTATAACACCTCTAAATATTGATCTGAGACCCCATAAAGTATATATATTCTTAATAGTCGTAAAATTCTAAGACGATTTAGCCATGTCCGTCCGTCCGTCTGTTGTAATCACGCTAAAATATATAATACTTGAGCTAGATGGCTGAAATTTGGTATAGATACTTCTTATAGCTGCAGGTAACTTGGGATTGAAAATGGGCGATATCGGTCCATATTTAGATATAGCTTCCATATATAGCATCAAACTTGTTATTCCTACTGTTCTCATCTACTATATTTTTCCTACTGTTCTCATCTACTATATTTTCTTGTGTTTTTCAGTGTTATTTTCTTTAGGTTTGAGTTATTTTGTGAGGTCACATGCTATCCATGGTGGAGGGTATATAAGATTCGGCATGGCCGAACTTAACGCTTCTACTTCTTTAAACTTCCTATTTCATCTTATTTATCTTTTTATACGGACTTCAAGTTACACATCTCGACAATTTTCAATTTTGAGTTATGACAGTCTTGAAATAAGTGAGCGATATGTTCATTTTTGATTAGGGATAATTAATCCTATTAATATTATAAAAACGTTTGTTTTTCTGTTCGAACCCAAACGGCTGAACCGATTTGCTTTGAATTTTGTCAACAGGTAGACCAATACCCGACAATTAAAATATTATACTTTGATTTTTAATATTCCGCCATGGGATTTTCGACCACTTGACCGCTGAGCCTCCTGTATGAACTACAAAACTGAACATTTGTAAAAGTTATTTTTTTTAGTTTATACAGAATATGCACCAGACTCCCACAAATCCAAAACAGTAGTTAGATTTTTTGGGACTCAGTATTTGTAGAAATTATGGAAATTCTACGGCAGGTCTGGCAGTTTTTGATATGTTTTCTTTTGTTTCTAAGAAAGAAGAGAGTTATCGTGCGCACAAGCCAGCAGACAGACACAGAGAGAGACAGACGGGCGGACATTGCTCGTTCGACTTAAAAACAGGGCTGTAGAGTCGGAGTCTAGGAGTCGGATTCTGGAAAATTTGCCCGGAGTCGGAGTCCGGAGTCGAAAAATAATGGTCGACTCCGAATCCGAGATGGATTTTGCAAAATGTACCATTTATGTGATAGAACTTTTGCACTCAAAAAATTTTGGGAAAACAATTTTGGTACAAAAGAAGAATAAAATATTTGAAGCTTTTAAACAAATATTTTTGTATTCCCAAAAAATTTATTAAGTTAACCAAACTATCGAGTTTTTATGTAAAAGAGTTTTAGCAAAGCTCCGATTATATTTAGCTATTAAAATAGGTATTTTTTCAAGACTATATACTATTCCTGAGCGAGTACAAACAAGTAACGAAAGACTGGGCGAAGCCAACTATATGATGAGATAATTACTTGTTAAATCTAAATAGAATTTGTTAAAATACGACAATATGCATTCTTGGATAAATAAATTCTGCCGTACTAAATTTCAAAATGATTGAATGTGAAATACAGCATCCATAGCGTTACAAGGCCAAATCTAAAGAAACATTTATGTTTCGGGGCAATATCGACCTGAACCGATTTTCACAAATTCCAATAGGTTTCCTCGACTAGTGCGAAAGATTTCTTATTGCCAAATTTTAGCCGGATCGTAGTGCAATTTCGACCTGTACTTAACGAACAACTTAAGATTGCAGACGGACAGCTAGTGCTTCTGAGTAGAATGGTATATTTTAAGGTGTGTCTAGCTGTAGTATTTTTAGTAGGGTATACTAACTAACGAATAAACCTGAAGCGAACATAATTTCCAAAAATTGCAGTATATTAAAACAGAGGCAGTGTTTGATGAAATTTTTTTCCTGATTCCATGTTGAAAGAATTGTCATATTAGTTGCAACTTGCAAGTCAAGTGCCGATAAATAAATAATACAATTTCATTTAATTACTGGTATTGAACACATACTTTTTTGCGTTTTTTAACAAAGCTATATCATATTTTCAATAACATGAACTCAAGTCTTAGTAGAAATATAATTTCAGAAATTTATGTTATTTAACTGCCGGAGTCGGAGTCGGAGTCGAATGATTTTAAAATTAGAGTAGTTTTGGCTCGACTCCACAGCCCTGCTTAAAAATGGCCCAAAACTGATATCCGCCGAATATACTTGGGGTCTTAGGTCACTTATTCGATGTGTTACACATTTTGCTAGCAAATGATATATACCGTCTTCACAATAAAGTGATGGTATAAAAATGCATCTCCTAGCGGCGCACAGATGTATTTTGGATGCAAAAAACAATAACTTTTCAAAAATCGAATACAGTTCTATAAAGGAGTGTTTCAATAAGAAAAAACTATAATTTGTTTTCGCAAAAAATGATATTTTGTCATAAAAAAACTCCAGTGAAGTCACCTAAATATTGTAAAGTGAAAACTACTAATAATGAAAATTTGCATGCAACTTAGTAGATTACACAGTGCGACAAAATAAACTCAAGTTGAGAAGCAAATGACACGATACTATTTTTCCTGTAGGTCTTGTCGAGTAAAACACGAATCTTTTTTTGGAATTCCCCGTACACCCCCAAAATCCGGATTTACGGGTAAAAAACGATTTTCTTGTCTTTTTTCACTTGAACGCCTATAACATTGATAATTACACAGTGCAACAACCAAAATGGGAATGGGATGAAATCAATTACAAATGAATGTTGACATTATCCCTAACAAAACCTTCAAAGGTTTTTTCAGTTCAGTGCTAGATTTTTTTACACGCATTTGAAGTTGGTAATTGTGAACCGCTTTTTCAATGAAAATCGACAAGAAGTAGCACCATTTGCATGTCAGCGCCATCTATCGTGAGTTGTAGGTAATAAATGATTTCCTCGACCCCAAAAAACGTAAGATACCAAAACTTTACATGATAATAAAAAGAAATAATCATTATTTTATCAAATTTTCAATGATCTTTTCTTGTTAGACAGCGTTCCAAAATCACCAAATTTAAATGCGTGTAAAAAAAATCTCGCACTGAACTGAAAAAAACCCTTGAGGGTTTTGTTATGGATAATGTCAACTTTCATTTGCAATTGGTATCATCCCATTCCCATTCGGAAAATTCGATTTTGTATCACAGTGTTATTAACCAATAACCAACTAGTATTTATGTACACATTTTGTTATAATGAAACTTCAATAACTCCGTAAATTGCAAACGGATTTTTAAGAGACTGGTTGCATTTTTTTCCTTATAAAAGATAATATTTTTCCATTTTTTTCCTTATAAAAGATAATATACATGCAAATTAATAAAACGTATGGTTATCCCACAATATAATTGGTAAAAACATTGCCTAAACTAGAAAATGACGGACAAAAATGAAAAAATGTGTTTGTAGGACAAATATACATATTTTCCTAAAGCTTCAAATAAACAAAATATATATCGTTCGAAAGGTATAATTCTCTTCTTTCCAAATTATTTTAGAGATTGAAAATCGGTTAATAATTCATGTGAAAAAAGGCAAGAAAATCGGGTTTTAGTCGTAAATCCGGATTTTGGGGGTGTCCGGCAAATTTCGTAAAACAAACGTTGTTCTACTCGCCAAGTCCTACAAGAAAAATAGTATCGCGGTTTTTTATTTTTGGACTGTCGCACTGTGTTATTCATGTAAAATATTTTCGCTCCTAAAAATTTAAATGTCGATATTATTGAAATACAGAACCTTCTTTTCAATATAAAGTTACTTGGCTTGCATATATAGTTTAGTAGATATGAGAGAAATAAAATGGGTTTATTAAATAGAGCGATTGTAGTTTTCCGTGGAATAAAAAAAATTGGCTCGGTCGAGCTCGGTCTTCTGACTGCAACGAAATGAAGATAGTAAACTATTATTTAAATTAACGCAAAAAAATCCACCGTCTTTTACCGTTCGCTGATCAAACTTATAAATTGTATGAAAGAGAATTATCAATTTAAAGAGAACAAGTAAAAGCGTTAAGTAAATATACTAGATGAGAACAGTAGGAATCACAACAAGTTAGATGCTATATATGGGAGCTATATCTAAATATGGACCGTTATCGCCCATTTCAATCCCATGTTACCTGCAGCTATAAGAAGTATCTATACCAAATTGCAGCCACATAGCTCTTTTATCACGGACTGTAGCGTGATTACAACAGACCGACGGACGGACAGACGGACATGGCTAAATCGTCTTAGAATTTTACGACGGTTAAGAATATACATACTTTATGGGGTCTCAGATCAATATTTAGAGGTGTTACAAACGGAGTGACAAAATCAATATACCCCCCATCCGATGGTGGAGGGTATAAAAAGGTGGAATAATCAGAAATATGATTGTTTACTTATAAACTAAATTTCGTTGAGATTAATTTATGGATATTTGCAAAATTCGCATTTCTGTAAGGCAACCACAAACATTTTAAATTTTGAGTTAAGAAACTCCTAAAGTGAGTCAGCGTTATATGTTTATGTTTTTATATAGCCTTTATGTATAGTTCCCTTCCGATTAAACTTCTTCAGGATCTGGAGGACGAGTTTTCGGTCCGATCAAGTTGAAATGTAATTATTTGCACTACACTGAAAAAAAAAACTGTCATAAAATTAAAGAAATGCTCCAAAGACGTCCTTAGTCTTCAAAATAAGTACATTTTGTACTTAAAATTAGGAAAATTTACTTAAAATTAAGTAAATTACTTAATATTATTGAAATTATCTATATTTTAAGTACAAAATGTACTTATTTTGAAGACTAAGGACGTCTTTGGAGCATTTCTTTAATTTTATGACAAATTTTTTTCAGTGTATATATTGCGCATTGAAACGGATATCGGTCCAGCTTTTAATATAAATCCCCAATATGGCGGTCCCTTCCGTTTTGACTCCTTAGCGGAGTAGATAATAAATTAATTATATTTATTATTAATTATTAATAAAATCAATGACTTTACCCTTGAATTGATACCCCTCCGTGTAGACGTTTGGCATATCGATTTTTGTTTTGATATATCCCCATGCGAAATTTCCAGAAGACTTTAATTTCTTGGCGGAGCAGATGCTTCGTTTTTAACCGATGTGCTAGGAATTTAGAAATGTATGCTCTATTAGACCTTTATCAATTCCGCGTAATTATTGTTTGATTTTGTCCTACATATACTTCCGTGTATTGCATGGCAAATAATGGCGGAAGGTATTATATAGTCGGCCACTACCGAATTTAGCCTTTCCTTTACGGCAAACATCTGTAACTGAACCACTGTATGGTGTAGGGTAAAGTTATTTGGGGTAGAGGTATTCCCACACCTAATATTTTATAGGTTTCTGTTTCATTGAAATGAAATTTGGGGCAGTGAAGAGAACCGGGAACAGCTTGTAATATGCATAAAGTATCTTTGGCTACTTCTTCGATGTTTTATATTAAAATATCATTCGCTACAAATACTACTGTATATACTACATAAATTCTCATCCCTGTTTTGTATGTTTAAACGATTTAATATAAACCAGTAACGGAGCCACCCTTGTGTTTTGTGTTATTCTTTTGGCTTCTTTTTGAAATATATTTACCATTTAACAAAATCTATTTGTATTTGCGTGTTTATGCAAGAACATACACATATCAGTATATATATTTTATACGTGAGTATTTGTATGTGGATAAGTGAATATATGTAAATGTTTGGCTGTTTGCCTGTTAACACATCATCAAAATTTATATGATTTCATTAAAAAGTGTGAAACGAAACCTTGTCGTGTGGAATGTTCCCAAAACAGCTGCATTCTAACATTTATTATAACTCGGCGTGGAATCACCCGTCTATGGATATAATAAAAACGAAAACATTTATTGTCACACACACATACGCACAAACTCGTCTTTGAACATTTCTTCGGAAATCTCACAATTCTCGTAGTGTTTTGAAATTTTCAACTCATGGTTTATTGTGGGCAATCAAAATAAGGTTAAACACAACATCAATTAGGAAAGCCAACATCATTTTTTGCTGTTAGACCCATCCAAAAAGCCTTGGCTACAACACAAAGACCTTGACATAAAAAACCACAGCACGCAGCTTTTTTTGGTGGAATAGGATTTATTCCACAATGCGTGAGAGTGAATGTATCAGAAGATTAATAAATGTTGTAAATTGGAGGAATCTTGATGGCGCAGAAAAATCTAAAATAAACGAAAACTCATTCTAATACGTTTGAAATTTACATGATTAGGTATTTTTGATTTTGGTCTTACTATATGACTACATATATATTAAGTGATCACTTTTAAGGGTCATTGCCTATAACGATATATCGGTTATAATGACGAAATTGTGAAATTCTGAACTAAACTTTACTTCATCTCCGATAGTGATGTGCGGATCCGAAATTAAAATCTAACACGATTATATTACTATATCCAGTTGTGTGGGTAGGTTTTTAGGCACAATAACTAAGGTGTGGTTCTTCGCGTTCAAAATTATTTAGTTTTGTGAATGTGTGGTTCTTCGCATTCAAAATCATTTGGTTTTATGAATGTTCCCAACACATTTTGGCGGCATATACAATATTCAATATTCATTCACTGCGCTTATATTACATACATGTGTGCATAAATTTAGAAACGTTAGCGTCAAGAAGTCAAACTAAAAGGAGTGTAATATCTAAACACGTTGCTATTTTGCACTGCATAGCTATTTGTGAAATATTCAAATTCTTAATTTCAGTAATATCGATATCAAAGCCGCAAAAATATGCTAGATATCTTTAAATATGGACCTGTTACCACACTTTCATAAAGGAAAGTTTATAAGTATTATAAGCAAGAATTCGAATCGGCGTAGGCAATTGTATGAGGATTATATATATAAAGGGTGGACAATTTAAAAGTTTAAAATTAGAATCGGTCCTAAATAAATACTGATAATTTTTCTAAAATTTCTGGTTTTATTGGAAAGCTTGACCTTTGTCATTTAATAATGGAACACAATATCATTTATATGACTACAGCGGCTGGCTCGGGAGTTCCTCATATGATCAACCAAATTTTTACACATTTTCGATTGTTTCGGTTCGAATCTCTTTAATGGAAACTTCGATTTCAAGTATCAATTGTCTCTGGATGTTTGCGTAACATTTATCCTTTATGGCTCCCCACAGAAAATAACCCAAAGGGCTCAAATCACAAATCATAGTAATCGGTAGTTCAAATTAAAAATTGTAAATGGACTACCCTTTATATATATCTATACATATTATTATTCCTTTAATTCCCACTGGAGAATAGGGCGCTAATAAAAGCCGTCTTCCACCTGACTCGATTTTGTGCTATATATATAAGATGATTCATGGTAATCCGAAAGATCTTATTTCGACTTCGGTGGAACGTCTCCACGTGGCCTACCAACTCTTTTTCTTGCAGGGGTAAACGGATTCCAACGCAACACTTGCTTCGCGATATTATTATCCTCAGGACGTAGTACATGCCGAATCTTCTGCCATCTACGTTTTCGTATGCCACAATATTAAAAAAATTACATGAAAAATGGAGGCAGGGGCATTGTTAAAGTTCAAAAGAATGTTTTTTTCTCAGTAACGGGTTTCTAAGTTTATTTTTATGATACAAAGCATAAGACATTGAAATTAGAAAATATCATTTTTAAAACGTTTTCCACATACTTTTCATATAAATACTTATTTTATCTTAAACAATTTATTTCGGTCACATTTCACGGAAATAAAAATATAAATTGCGATATCTTAGAATCAATCCAATTTTTTCCCTTAAACAACGAATACGTACAATTCGTCGGAGACAACGATTTGTGAGGTTTGTAATAAATTGGTAACGCCACTGGCATTCCTCCAAGTCGTGAATCCGTATAACAGGGCGGATTTAACGTTGGAATTGAATATTCTGAGCTTTGTCCGTATCATTTAGAAAATATCATTTTTAAAGCGTTTTCCACATACTTTTCATAAAAATACTTATTTTATCTTAAACAATTTATTTCGGTCACACTTCACGGAAATAAAAATATAAATTGCGATGTCTTAGAATCGATCTAAATTTTTTCCTTAAATTTTGTATAAAAAAATTTGGTCTATATGTACTCTACCGATGGTATTCGTTTTGGAGTGGGGACGAATTTGGTTCAGATTATAAGTATAATAACTGAAAATCTTCACCGAATTACAAAGAAAAATTATTTGTATGTGTTTTCAACCCTATTTTGGTTGTTGATTTTTTTCGAATATTTTTTCTTTATAATTTGGTTAGGATTTTCAGTTATAATAATGTAACTTTTGAGCCAAAGTCGTCCCCTCTCCAAAATTTACACCATCTGTAGAGTACATATTGACCATTTTATATAAAAAATTTAAGGAAAAAAATTGGATCAATTTTGAGATATCACAATTCATATTTTTATGAGTGACCGAGATAAACTGTTTAAGATAAAATTAGTATTTTTTATGAAAAGTACACGGAAAAAACTTTAAGAAATTATATTTTCTATTTTCAATTCCTTATGCTTTGTAGCATTAAAATTAACTTCAAAAAATCATTACAGAAGAAAAATGTGGGTCAGTACTCCCACATACTAGGGCAACCTCTTTCTGAGAATTTGAGAAGGATCTAATTTTTGACCTGCGACACTAGAGAAAGAACTACCCATATCTAAGTTGATTCATGTTAATCCGATAGATATTATTTCGACTTCGGTGGAGCTTCGCCAAGTTGTCCGTGGTCTACCAACTCTTCTTCTTGCGTGGATAAACGGATTCCAACGCAACGCTTGCTTCGCGATATTGTTATCCTCGCCGCGTAGTACGTGCCCAATCCACTGCCATTTACGTTTTAGTATTTCGGAAGCCACATCCATTTGATTTGCTTGGCAAAGAAACTCTACATTCGTTATTACACTGGGCGAACAAATACGTACAATTCGTCGGAGACAACGATTTATGAGGTTTGTAATAAATTGGTAACGCCACTGGCATTCCTCCAAGTCGTGCATCCGTATAACAGGGCGGATTTAACGTTGGAATTGAATATTCTGAGCTTTGTCCGTAGGCTTAAGTTGTTGTTCTGCCAAATCGCTCCAAAATTCCAAATGCTGTTCTTGCTCTAATGGTCGTAGCTTCTACGTCTATCTATGTGCCACCATCTGGTGCGACCATACTTCCAAGGTAATATAATTGGTTGACCATAGTGTAGTTTTGACCACCCGCAGTTATCTGCTGTGGAGTATTGCCCTGGATAGTTAGTCGTTTGGTTTTAACTGCATTTATTTTTAAGCCTGTGCAATTCAGATTTGCCATTCAGATTGTTCTATGTCACCCACTGTGTTTGACTGTATACAAATGTCATCCGCATAGGCTTTAAGTTAATATAAGGAATGTATGAAAATGTGAATCTACATTTTGATACCTCCACCTCCAAAAAATGCTAAATCGACTTAGCATGTTTGTAATGTTTTTAAATATTTCAAATTATATTGAGTAAAAATTTGTCGTTTATCCGTCAAACCAATCATGTCATTTAAAAAAATCATCGAACTTTGATCGCTTATCCTGAAAACCACCTTTTTCCACTTAGCATTGTTTAGAATTTCAATTACGAAATATTTGAAAATCAACCGTAATACTAAATCGAAAATTTTAACATACGAGTATTTATATCAAATGTTCTGTCAGTTCTACTGCATATTTGCGAAAACTATCAACATCAGCCTTAAACAACAAATTACAAGGTTTTAAAATTTGGAGGCCAAATGTCATAAGCAATGACGAAATATATCAAAGATGTTGTATACAACCAATTCCCACCACCACACTATGGGCGGTGGTGGAAATTGGCAAATTGGACCAAAATACACTTCAACTTAAGGCATGCTTTATGAAGTACACCCAGAGAAAAAGCTTCATTCCATCAATGAAATTTTACATTGTATCAATGAAAAGTTACATTGTTTTTGAACCAATGTAAGGCTTCATTGATACAATGTAAAATGTTACATTGAACTAGTAAATGTTTCATAGAAATTTGTTACATTGATGTCATGAAATATTACGTTAATGTAATGAACGAGTTTCATTAATGTAATGAATAAGTTGCATTAATGTAATGAAAACGTTTCGTTGTTGTAATGAACATGTTTCATTGGTGCAATGAACATGGTTCATCGATGCAATAAACTTGTTTCATCGATGCAATGAACAAGTTTCATTGATTCATAGAACATGTTTCATTGATGCAATGAACATGTTTCATTGATTCAATGAACATGTTTCATTGATTCAATGAGCATGTTTCATTGATTCAATGAGCATGTTTCATTGATTCAATGAACATGTTTCATTGATGCAACGAACATGTTTCATTGATGCAATGAACATGATTCATTAATGAAATGTACATGTTTCATACATTTGCTCTGAAATAAAATAGAAAATTAAACAAAATTCTTCGTTTTTTATTGCAATGTTTATTGTAGTACATCCGTGTTTGTTCATAACTTTAAAATCATTTCAATCTGAAAATATAATATAATAGATAAATAAATAATTAAAATTGTGGATTTTGAGAAATTTTAAAATAAAAAGACAACTGAAGTTGAGAAAATGAAACAAAAAAATTCACATACAGTTTGTTCTTTTAAATTCGTTTTTTAGCTGCATTTGTGAATTCGTAAATACAATTTAAGTTAACACTTAAACCGCATTTTTACATACTTACTAATAGAAATCCATTCACTCGCTTGTACTGAGGCCAAAGTGACAAAGCTTCATTAATATTTTTGCTTTTGTGCATAATTTTCGAAATTTGAAATAAGCAGTCCAGGCCAACCTAAAGTCATCTGCGGATAGATTGTCATATCTAAGGCTATGCGCGTACATTTCGGCATTTTCCCCAATTTCTAAACAAATAAAAAATTATAAATAGGAGTGAATGAAAATATGTTTAGGACATAACTTGGTAGAAAGTACTTACCTAGTGGTTTTGGAGTGTTTTATCAACATTTCACAACTACGTCCGTTTAATGTCTATTATAAACTAAATCAAGGGGCTGCTGCCAGCACTCATGCAACAATTGATTCTTCGCCACTGATTTGTTTTGACTCGCCAAACACACACAAAAATAACTGGATATTTTTTTTACGAAGAGTTTGCATAGCAAGGGGTGGGTTGTTGTTGTAAGTTTGCCATAGAGATTTTATTTTCTGGTCGCAACACCACACCTTATGCATTTAATATTTGTTTATCTATTGATGACAGTTGTGGTACAGTGGTTCAGAATAATTTATGTCGTGCACTAAAAACTGTTTAATGTTCGAAATATATTGTGAATAGAATTCTGCTTCACGAAAATAACCTATTCAAAAAAATGTAGGTTGCAAATTCGTAAACGTAAACAGAATGTATCATGAATTCATAAAATTTGATAAAAAAAAAACCCTTTTAGACAATTTTTAATTAATGTACACCGACTGCTGTTTGAATAATAATAATTAAATTAATATGTCAGTGCGATTACAAAAGTATAAAATTATTGCTAAAATGTCATGTTAATTGATAATACATCTAATAATATGAACACATTGAAATTATTAGTGAATCATATTATTACCTACAAACCACCTTCATTAGAAGTTAATGCCACTGTGCGGTGTAGATTCATAGAATTCCGCCTATCTCTCATCTCAAACAAATGCAAGAAAACTACGCCGCTCCATCGTTTTCATTGTGCTTGCACGACTCTGATTCACACATCAACATATTACATTTATTACCACACTAACACATTTGTGAAGATATAGGTATGTACATATGTATGTAATGTGACAAACACTTTGTTAATATATTCACTGTTTAAATTCATTGCTGGAATGAAACTTTACATTTCTATCTATGAATTGTTACATTAATTTAATGTATCAGTATCATAGACCTATTTTTGAATAAAACTATTCCGTAAAGTATTGCTGTTTAATTAACTCCACTACATACTCCTAAAATGTTTATAAAATAGATAAAATATATATATAGAACATCAATATAAAGCTAATTTCATTTTTTATATTCTTTACCGTACCACTTCATTGCAGCAATGAAACTTTTAAATTTCTATGAAATGTTACATTAATATAAAGAAACAGTTTCTTAGACCTTTTTTGAGAATAAAAAGCACATAAAAAATAGTAAATCTGTTTGTGTAGTATTATTTTGTTTTATTAATGTTAAAATCTTTACACCACTGATAATTTTTTTTGTTAATTTTATATAAGTATTCCTTTTTTTTATAAAATGTAAACTTCATACCATCAATGTAAACCGTTTCATTCCATCAATGACACGTCATAAATTAGAAAAACGCTTTAAAGAAACATTTCATTCCCGTAATGGAATTTTCATTGCATCAATGAACATTTTCATTGTATCAATGTAAAAAATTTAATGAAACGCGTTCATTGATGCTATGAAGCATTTTTCTTTCAGTGTATGAAATCATATATAGACGCTTGAAATATTTATTTGTTTTCGTTGTTAAAATCTACATGGAAATACAGTCCCTTTGTTGACAGAAAAATTTTATTGCTCTACATTACGTTTCTTATAACCAGAAAACGTCACTACAATTTTTGCACTTTGGCTCTATATCGTATTTTCAATTTAATTGACTTGCAAAAATAGCTACAACTTTTTAATTTATACATCGATTTTCTTCGGAATGGTCTCATTTTATTCATAAACGATAAGACTTTACGATAAAGTAATAAAAATATGTATTTATGATTGTGCATTTTTCGATGTTTCTACGACGCTTTTATTAAACCAGTAAGGAAAGGCAGAAAGTCGGGCGGGGCCGACTATATAATACCCTACACCTCCCAAAAAAATGCTATAAGGGTCATTGCCATAATAATTTGGAATAATTGGTAAATGGGTAGAAACATATTATCTAATTCTGAAACGATAATCGCTAAATTAAGCAATATTCGTTCGTAAATTGAGAAACATCTCTCTGGAAAATTTTAATGATCGGAAGTAAAATACAACTTCTATAGCGGTTTGATACCAAATCAGGAGGAACAATCAATATAAATCTGAACCGATCTTCCCTGAATACTCATTCATGTAAAAAGACCTCCTTCTGTCGAATTTCGTACTGATCGCATATAAAATACAGTTTCTACACCGCCTACATGTCAAATCGGGGGTAAAATATATATGGGGGCTATATTTAAATCTGAACCGATTATCTCCGAATTTAGCAGCATTCCTTCATGTAATAAGAAACCTCTTTCTGCCAAATTTTGCACTGGTCGGATATAAAATACAGTTTTTACAGCGCTTAAATGTCAAATCGGGGGTAACATATATATGGGGGCTATATCTGAATCTGAACCGATTTTCTCCGAATATAGCAGTATTCCTTCATGTAATAAGAAACCTCTCTTTGCCGAATTTCGCACTGATCGGATATAAAATAACATTTTTACAGCGCTTATATGTCAAATCGGGGGTAATGTATATATGGGGGCTATATATAAATCTGAACCGATTTCTTCCAAATTTAACAGAGTTCATTCATGTAATAAGAAACCTTTTCCTGCCGAATTTCATACTGATGGGATATAAAATAAAGTTTTTACAGCGCTTACATGTCAAATCGGGGCTAACATATATATGGGGGCTATATCTAAATCTGAACCGATTTTAACCAAATTCAATATGGATCGTCCTTGGGCCAAAAAAAAGATATGTGTAAAGTTTCGTCGAGATCGGACAATAATTGCGACCTGTACTTTGATTACAAGAATACATGCACAGACGGACAGACGGACATAGCTAAATCGACTCAGAAAGTGATTCTAAGTCGATCGGTATAATAAACGATGGGTCTATTTCTTCTCCTTTTGGGTGTTACAAACAAATGCACAAAGTTATAATACCCTGTACCACAGTGTGGTGTAGGGTATAATTACGGCTCCATGTTATCTATTTTTGGCTATTACAAACAAAAGCACAATGTCATAATATCCCGAATCACAGTGGCATTAAGTATAACTACACCTGACAAAATATATTTTCCTATTAGTTCAACACTGGATTAATTGTGGAAAGCCCTTTATTTTTTACATAGCAAACATAACTGGTGGCGTATGAGTGTTGGAATCAAACATGTATTACGTGTACGCATTATTGAGAGGATTTTTTATTACAAAAGCTATCGAACTATTGTACTGTGGGAAAAATGATAAAACGAGCTTATCAAAAGTCGTTACAACTATACTATTGATCTTAGAAAATTGAAGTGTTCAGATAAGTGATAGAGGATGTCGTATACTTCAAATATAACGCCATTTTCTATACTACTGTGTTTTTAAAATATTTGTTAAGTTTTTTTTAAATGACAAGCTCGATGTAAGAGGTTGTATTTGTTTATTTATTTGTATCTAATATTTCGTTCTTCTTTGAAGAACATCTTCAGGGATATCTTAAACAAATCGTAACGACATTTATTCGACTTATCATAAACATTGTTAACTTACGAGTATATAACCAAAACTTACACAAAACATAAAGTGACAAACGTCCTGCTTTGCCGTTGTCTGTTTTCTTACTGACTAAACATTTTCTTCTTCGACTATGTTTAACTTGTTTATTAGGAATCGGTATTGAATGCTGTGCGCTCCTTATTTTTTATATTTATATATCGTGATCTTGCATGTCTGAAAGCCGCTCAGTGACACAGAAAACGTTATATCGTTTCGACGTTTTCCCTGCAATGTCATTATCGTTTTCTCGTCGTTTTCATCTAGTCGCATGTGAGGTCGTCCCCCACTGTATCTTTGCCCATTGTTTCGCTATTTGAGCCATTACTTCCCAGTGCCTCAACTCATCCTTCGTGGCTTTGAAAGGTTTCCAATGTTCTATGTTAATTACTCTAAGTTATCTGCCCTTAAAGCGAAGCTCTTTGCCTGCTCATGTCCAATCACTCCGTTGTGTCCTGGTACCCAGAAAATACGCAGTTGACCCAGGACTGAGTAATCATTTATCGTTATCGTACAGTCTAACACAGATCTGGATTTGACCCTTTCCGATGTTATTGCTTTGATCGCCATTTGGCTATATGTAAAAATTAGATCTTGTGGTATTAGAGAGCCAGTTCACACACTTGGTGATTGCTCGAACTTCTACTTGAAATACCGTGTCATGGTCTGGGAGGCGGAAGTAAAGTTCGACTTCTAGTCTAACTAAAGTGTTGTAGGTACCAAAAGGATCGTGCCAATGACGCCCATTTTTTCACTGAATTGTAGGTAATATAAAAAACATTACACTGTACACAATTCTAAGTATTTGTATGGATTAATACTAAAGCTATTAGTAAACTTTTTGTGAACAAGTAAGAAAGTTTCAGTCGGGTAAACCGACTAAGGTATACCCTCACTTTGTGAGTAATATAATATTGCATATTACTCGAATTATTCTGTCAATTTGTTTGGGAGGTAGCAGAAGGGGTTTATCAAATACACCTTTTTTTGCTGAACATTAGATACTTTAAATTCATGGCACTGTGCCGACTTATAAGCATTTATGTCCACTGGTATAAACGTTATGAGACATTAAATTGTGGTATGATTTGGTCATTTTGTGTGGGAGGTACAAAAAGGGGCGGGGTGATAAAGACCCACTTTTTACAGGACTATAGGCACTATAACAGCATTACACTGTACAAAATTTCAAGTATTTGTATGCACTGGTATTTAAGTTACAAGCCGTTTACTTTCGGTACGAAACGGTCCATTTGTGTGGGAGGTACCAAAAGGGGCTGTACGATAATGCCCATTTTTTACCGGACTATAGGCGCTACAAAAACATTATACTGTAGAAAATTTCAAGCATTTTTATGCACTTGTATTAAAGTTATAAGCAGTTAAATTTTGATGCAAAATGGTCCATTTGTGCGGGAGGTACCAAAAGGGGCATGCCAACTTCACCCATTTTTCTCGAGTTAATAGCGACTTATATACTAATATTATGTGCAGAACTTCAAAAGATTCGAATAAGTAGTATAGAAGTTATTAAAGAATCAATATTTCACTAAATTTTAACCCTTGTGTGGGAGGTACCAGAAGGAGTAGACCACTATGGCCCATCTTCGAACTCATCCGGAGATAGATCAAAATATTACCACATACCAAATTTGAAGTCAATCGGTTACTCCTTTCGAGAGTTATCGTGCGCACCAGCCAGCAGACACACAGACAGACAGACAGACGGACGGACATTGCTCATTCGACTTAAAATTACCCAAAACGGATTTCCTCCGGACATACTTAGGGTCTTAGATCACTCCTTCGATGTGTTACACTTTTTTCCGTAGCAAATGATATATACCCTCGTCACACTAAAGTGAGGGTATAAAAATGTTCCATTTGTGTGGGAGATAACAAAAGGGCCGTGGCAGCTTCGCCCTTTTACTCGGGATGGTAGCGACTT
Source organism: Eudasyphora cyanicolor (assembly GCA_963930755.1). Lineage (NCBI taxonomy): Eukaryota > Metazoa > Arthropoda > Insecta > Diptera > Muscidae > Eudasyphora > Eudasyphora cyanicolor. The sequence continues at coordinate 100,472,344 of OZ005738.1, read as the reverse complement.
ATACTATATTGGAATTTCAGAAGATTCTACTCTGTAGTATAGAAGTTATTAAAGAATCGATATTTCACAAAATGTTAACCATTTGTGGGGGTGGTACTAGAAGAAGTAGACCAATATGGCCATTCTTCGAACGTAGACTGAGATGGAGATGCATCGAAATATTTCGGGATACCAAATTTGAAGTCAATCGCTTACACCTTACGAAAGTTATCGTGCGCACAAAACACACAATTAGATAGATGGACAGACGGATGTGGTCTTAGGTCACTCCTTCGATGAGATACACTTTTGGTCCGTAGCAAATAATTAGTATATACGAGTTTTTAGTGTAATCACCGTCGACATATAAGGCGTGTTTTCGTTACACCATAAGTGCTTAATTTGTATGGGGAGCTAAGCACTTTTAAGCACTATTAGTTCCCGATGAAGTTTGGTGCTTGTGTTCCTGTCTTAATCGAGTATGATGTTGCCAGATTGGGCACCCTATATTTAGCAATAAGGCATCCCATTTTTGGAGAGATTGTTAAAAATTATTGTGAATTAACGGGATGAAGAAGAACAAAAAAGGAAAATTATTTTAATATTTGCAAAAAGAGTGTAAACAATTGAACATAGAATAGTAAATATATGTTTTTTTCACGAATTTTTTGTCTGTTTCGCACTGTTTTTTCTTCGCAACTCATGTCACCATTGCTACCAGATAGTGAAAATCCGCCAGTTATTGCTTATGTGCCAGTTAGTGGAAGTCAGTTGTTTTCGTTGCAAAGTGCTAAACTAAAATTGCTATATGCCTATAATGACAATGCTTCGTCTGATGTTACTCGTTGGATAAGATAAAGCTACTTTAATTTATTTGCTCTTCTGGACCACACAACGTTTGAAAGAGTGCTCAATATTTCGTTCTTTGGACTGAAGCGTATATTCTGAGGCCTTCCGATGAAAATTATCTACCGAGATAACTAAACTTTGTAATTTCCCAACAAAATTATTTTTTTGTGCAAAGAGTATAAATAAACACAAACAATGCAATAATTCGAAATCTTCTTAAGGCGACGATTTGACGAATCTTCACATATAAATGTTTCGACTCTAATTCATTACTTGTAAGTTGAGAAACGGGGTCGTCTGCTTAGAGAGAAATAATTCTCAAAGAGTGCTCTATATTTCGTTTTTTGGACTGAAGTGTATATACTCAGAATCCGCTCAAAATCACAGTCAGTCTGTGCATGTACTCGTATTCTTGTAATCGAAGTACAGGTCGCAATTTTGGTCCAATCTCAACGAAACTTTGCAAATATCTTTCCTTTGGCCTTTCGAATTTGGTTAAAATCAGATCAGATTTATATATAGCCCCCATATATATGTACCTCCGATTTGGCATATATGCACTGCATAAGCAATTTTTTTAACCTATCTATATATAAATTGAAACACTTAGAGAAAATACAAAATTTGAGGAAAATCGGTTTAGATTCATATATATCCCCCATATATATATATATATATATATATATATATGTTTGTCCAACGCATAGTATGGGGACAGTTTTTTGATATACCGCATACAATGAGGACATTTGCATAGTTCAGGGACAGTCCCCATTATTTTCACATATCTTGCGCATACTATGGGGACATTGATAGTTTGGGGACATTTTTTATACAAATTGTAATTTGTATTAAATTTTAATCCGCCCAATCCCCTAAGGTTATATATAAACTCCTTTTATTTATATATAAACACTAAATGCTATTTTCTTGAAATTAAAGATAATTTTTCAATCGTTGGCCTTGCCACCTGAACAAAAAAACATTACATTTTGACGCCGTTGCTTTCAAAAATTTTGAGTGACTTAGACACAACATATGTACGTCACAGATGTTTATGTTTATAGTTTACTGAAATCGATGATGTGTACGCCAAATTAAAGACAAAATTAAGGAATTAGTGTGTCATGATTTCATTTGGATATATTTTATTAAAATCGTCCATTCAATTTAGTCAGTATACTGTTATTATATTATTATTGTAGATATATCGAAAATATTTATAATAATAAAAAGACAAGCGTTCGTATGCCTGTGGAGGCGGTGACAAAATAATTATAAAGATGTATGAAGGCTTTTGCTGAACACGGTGGAGTGGGCACTTGTTGATTACTCAATCGATCTATAAAAATGTGATGGCCGGCCACTTCTTTGTTCTGGTTTCTTTCTCACAGACAGAGCGATACAGATCAATGCTCACAATTTGGACGTGGACGACATGCGGTTCCAGCGGGCGGCATGATACAAATATTGCGGATATTAAGGTATTCTTATAACTCGCTGAGATGACGATTTTCACAAGACGTTGCGATTTGAATATCATAGACTGTTTCTTGTGAGGTTTTGTGAAGTCGAAGGACTTTACCAACGATGACGTCCATGGGCCTTATAAATAAAAATAATTTCGTTAAGTCTTCACCTCTTCCATGGAAAATAACACATTTATCCGCATAATTTTAACCTGCCAAAACAAATGGCATTAACCACAGATTTTTCTGGGAAAAGAAAGAGGTTAGTAAACTCAGACACAATTTTCGTATATGAGGCTTCGGAATGGATATTCCATGTCAAAGAACAATAAGGGAAACACTTCAAGAAGTATTTCTCCCAAACAGCCGACACCACCGCTCATCACCATACTCCTGATAATCTCTCTCCAAAAATAATGATATATCAAAAATCGTTGAAATCGATGGATTTTTTGAGTGATGTATTCTACAAAAAGATTCCTTGTAAAAATCACTGTTGGTCCCCACAGCACACTTTAGTGGCAACGCGGGGTTTTTACACGTATATATATCGTATTTATTCACAAAGTTTTCTGGGTAAACTAAGACGAAGACAATTTTAGCAAGAAGGCCCCGGAATAGATGTTCCATGATAAAGAACGAAATACAGGGGACACTTCAGGAAGCATTGCTCCCTAAACAATCGATAACCCCTCCCATCACTTTTCCCCTGATGAACTCCCACCAAATATAATAATATCAAAAGTCGTAGAAATCGATGGATCTTTTGGACGATGTATTCGACAATAATATTCACTATAAGTCCCCACAATACACTTTTATGGCAACCCAATGATTTTTTAAATACATATGAATATTAGGCCGGGTAAAAAAAGTATATTGCTGTTGTCCGCATCTCAAATGAAAGCTTGTTTTGTTTAATGAATGTCCCTTTATCTTGAACCGCCAGTGAGCTAGAGCAATATTACATAACCTTTAAAATCCATGTTTTTCATGGAAATGTCAGACATCGTGCACTCATTTATTAAATGTGCAGCTAGAACTCGCTATTCCGTTTCAAACAATGCCAATATTGTGATTCTCGCGCTGATAGAACCGAAGTTATTCACGATTTAAGGGCGTAATTTTGCATGAAAGAAGCTGTGGTCAGTGGGTAGTGGACGTACCTTAGCAATTATGTATATTTAAAAATGTGTAATAATAATGTCCTGACCACAAACAAACTTTATTGAAAATTGCATGCGAATAGCCTAGTAATGTAAAAGTATACCTAGACAATAATCAAGAATATAAATATATAAATAATATTCTGTTCTTAATCACAACATTGGTATTGTTAGAAGGGGAATAGAGAGTTCGCATATGAATATCTACGCGATTGAGTCCATGATTTCCGACATTTTCAAGAAAAACATGAATTTTAGATGTTATGTAATATCACTGTCACTGGCGGCACAAGATAAAGCCTATATATATTTGGGGGATATTCATTAAACAAAACAAGCTTTCAGTTGACATGCGGACAACCGCAATATTTTTTTGACCCGCCCTAATGTATATAGGTTTTTATGACTCCTGAAATGTCTCCTTCATATAGATTTTTGACATGGAACGTCTATGTCGAAGCCTTCTGTATTTATATTGTTCCTGAGTCTACGATATACTCGTACATAAAAACCACTAATTTTACATCAAAGTGTGTTGAGCAGACATATTGTGATTTTACTGGGAATCATTTTGTCGAATACATCATGCAAAGAATCCAACGATTTCGACAACTTTTGATATATTACTATTTTTATAGGGCAATTTTAAGGGGTAAGGGGGTGTAAGGAAAAATATTTAGGGCCCTATCATCCCATTATTACTAAGAATTTTTGTAGATAATAGTACATTTTTAAATTGCATCACATCGGTTAAAACCGTATGATCAACACCGCCAAGAAGTCAAATTCGTCTGTGACCTTCATATGGAATATACTGTAAAGGCATAACACTGCACACAATTTTAAGAATTTGTGTATATCGTATTCAAATTATAAGCTGTTAAATGTTGGTTTAAAAAGGTCCATGTGTGAGGGAGGTAACAAATGGTACGGAGCCACTACGCCCATTCTTCTCAAGGTGATAGAAAAAGAAAGACTAATATTATGTGTAGGTTTTTTAGAAGATTCCGATAAGTTGTATAGATGTTATTAAAGAATCAATATTTCAAAAATTGTTTAACGTTTGTGGTAGAGGTACTAGACGGAGCGGAGCAGTATGTCCCATCTTCAAGCTAAGCCTAATTGTGTTTTCTTTTGTTTTTTGAATTTTTGCTTTTGATTCCGACCATCACAAAATGCAGCAGTATCATATGTTGTAGGCGGCATTATTAAAATCCTGCTCTCTAACAAGGCAAAATCTTGTTTTAAAAAAGAAACACCATAATATCGAAACAAATTTTACCACATACCAAATTTTAAGTCAATCAGTTACTCATTTCGAGAGTAATAGTGGGCGCTAGACAGGCGGACGAAGTGACAATTCTCAAATGACCTATAATTTACCATAATGGATTTCCGTCAAACATACAGTGGCTCTTAGGTCACTCCTTCGATGTGTTACACTTTTGGTTCTTTACAAATGATATATATCCTCGTTTCACTAAAATGAGGGTATAAAATAGCGATTTGCATGATCAATGCAAAGTGATTTCACATAAGCGGTATAGAATAAGTCGGGTAAACGGGCTTACCAATCCTCTCACCTTCAGCCCAAAAAAATAGTAATTTAGTTATTTTTTATTACTTAATTTTACATTTTTTTAGTTTAATTTTCCATTTATTGTACTTTATTAATACATAATAAATAACTATATTCGTTGCTTGGTTTTTGCAACATATAAACGAAATAAATATAATATTTTTTTTATTTAATTATATTATTGCCAGTGTAAATTGCATGTTCTGGTATTAAAGTTAAAAGCTGTTAACTTTTAGTGCAAAATGATCCAATTCTGTGGGGGGGTATAATATATAAATGCATTACACTGCACAAAACCTCAAGTATTTGTATGTACAGCTAAAGTTATAAGCTGCTAACTTTTGGTGCCAAATGGTCCATTTGTGTACCAAAAGGGACGTTGGAAACTTCGCCTATTTTTTGGGGGTGATATCGTCTAATAAAGTAATACTACATATAGAATTGTAGAAGATTCGAATGAGTATAATCGCCCTTATTCCAGTTGGCGTCGTTGACGTCTTCACATCATTTTCGTCATACATATGTATCTATGAAGTTCTAGCTTTGTCATCTTTACGCCAAAACGAATGTTCTTGGTATCCATGAACTTTTTTCTTACTGGTTTTTTATAACTTAAAACCAGTAAGGAAAGGCTAAAGTCGGGCGGGGCCGACTATATAATACCCTCCACCACTCTCGTAATATTGAATAACACTGAAATATAAATTTTGTAATTTTATTTAACTCTAAACTCTATCATACTAAATTTCCAAACAGTTGGATGTAAAATACATCTTCTACAGGACTAAAGAGCCTAATAATACGAAACATATATATGGGAGCTGTAGCTAAATCTGAACCGATTTTCTGCAAATTCGGCAATGTTCGTCCGTGGATGAAGAAACTCTACCATGCAAAATTTCAAAACAATTGTATGTTAGATACAGCTTCTATAGCACTTAAGGGCAAAATCGGACGAAACATATACGTATATGGAAGCAATACCTAAATCTTAACCGATTTTCTTCAAATTCGGCAATGTTGGTCCATGGATCAAGAAACTCCACCATTCTAAATTTCAAAACGATTGGGTGTAAAATACAGCTTCTACAGGACTAAATATCCAAATCGGACGAAACATATATATGGGAGCTATAGCTAAATCTTAACCGATGTCCTTCAAATTTTGCAATGTTGGTCCATGGATCTAGAAACTCTACCATTATAAATTTCAAAACGATTGGATGTAAAATACAGCTTCTATAGGACTAAAGGGCCAAATCGGACGAAAAATATGTATGGGAGCTATATCTAAATCTAAACCGATTTTCTTCAAATTCGGCATTGTTGGTCCAGGGGTCAAGAAACTCTACCATTCTAAATTTCAAAACGATTCGATGTAAAATACAGCTTCTATAGGACTAAAGGGCCAAATCGGACGAAACATATATATGGGAGCTATATCTAAATCCTAACCGATTTTCTTCAAATTCGGCAATGTTGGTCCATGGATCTAGAAACTCTACCATTCTAAATTTTAAAACGATTGGATGTAAAATACAGCTTCTATAAGACTAAAGGGCCAAATCGGACGAAAAATATATATGGGAGCTATATATAAATCTGAACCTATTTTCTTCAAATTCCGCATTGTTGGTCCATGGATCAAGAAACTCTACCATTCTAAATTTCAAAATGATTGGGTTTAAAATACAGCTTCTACAGGACTAAATATCCAAATCGGACGAAACATATATATGGGAGCTATAGCTAAATCTTAACCGATGTCCTTCAAATTTTGCAATGTTGGTCCATGGATCTAGAAACTCTACCATTATAAATTTCAATACGATTGGATGTAAAATACAGCTTCTATAGGACTAAAGGGCCAAATCGGACGAAAAATATGTATGGGAGCTATATCTAAATCTAAACCGATTTTCTTCAAATTCGGCATTGTTGGTCCAGGGGTCAAGAAACTCTACCATTCTAAATTTCAAAACGATTCGATGTAAAATGCAGCTTCTATAGGACTAAAGGGCCAAATCGGACGAAACATATATATGGGATCTATATCTAAAACCTAACCGATTTTCTTCAAATTCGGCAATGTTGGTCCATGGATAAAGAAACTCGACCATTCTAAATTTCAAAACGATTGGATGTAAAAAACAGCTTCTATAGGACTAAAGGGCCAAATCGGACGAAAGATATGTATGGGAGCTAAATCTAAATCTGAACCGATTTTCTTTAAATTCGGCATTGTTGGTCCATGGGGCAAGAAAGTCTACCATTCTAGATTTCAAAACGATTGGATGTAAAATACAGCTTATATAGAACTAAAGAGCCAAATCGGACGAAACATATATATGGGAGCTATAGCTAAATCTTAACCGATTTTCTTCAAATTCGGCAATGTTGGTCAATGGATCAAGAAACTCTACCGTTCTAAATTTCAAAACGATTCGATGTAAAATACAGCTCCTATGGGTCTAAAGGGCCAAATCGGACGAAAGATATATATGGGAGCTATATCTAAATCTGAACCGATTTCAACCAAATTCAATAGGGATCTTTACAGCTACGAAATACTCTAAACTGCAAAATTTCAGAACGATCGGAGTGAAATTCCGACTTGTAGTCGACGAACAACTTTACATGGACAGACGGACAGACATGGTTAAAACGACTCACCTAGTGATTCTGAGTCGATCGGTATACTTTAAGGTGGGTCTAGCTATAGTATTTTCAGGTGTTACAAACATCTGCAATGAAACAAACTTATAATACCCTGTACCACAGTGTGGTGTAGGGTATAAATATTTTCAAAATTTATGAAGTCGTCAATCTAAACAGTGTCGACTAAGAATCGTCGTCGACGACGCCAACTGGAATAAGGGCGAGTATAAGTTGGACCCAATGTATACGAAGCAACGCGCCTGCGACTTTTTTGAAATCCCTACCTAAAATTATGCTCATTTAAACGGTGAGTCATTAGTTTCCGCAAACACGGAACAAATTTATTTTATTTTGTTTTTCGTATTCAGTCACTCATAAAATGAAATGTCAGTTTGTCCTTATACATACATACATATTTTTATTTCGAGAAATTTGTCTACCCCGGAAGCTTCTTTACACTTTTTACAAACTCGTGTCGCAGTTGCTTTGTAAATTGGGTCTTATTAATTAATCAATATTTCACTAAATTTTAATCCTTTATGGGGGGCACTAGGAGTGGACCAATATTGAAAATCTTTGAACTTGGTATGAGATGGGAAAAATATTACCACATACGAAATTTGAAGTCAGTCGGTTACTCGTTTCAAGAGTTATCGTGATTACCAGCAGACTGAAGGACGGACGGACATTGCTCAAATGACTTGAAGTAAGCAAGACAAATACAGTCGAGTAAATTAACTAAGGAATACTCTTAGGTGGCATTTTGTGTGGGAGGTACCTAAAGTGGTGATACCGCCTAATGTTCACAGGGCTATAGGTACTTTATAAGCGTTACTGTGTGCAACGTTTTGTGGCATTTTAGTGCATTGGTACTCACGCTACAAGCTGTTAATTATGTACATAATGGTATCATTGCGTGGGAAGTCAAAAGGGACACTATAAAAGCATCAAGTATTTTTCGAATGACCCAAAGCGGATTTCCGCCGAACATACATGGGATCTTATACATATTAGTCCTTCGATGTGATACCCTTTTGGCCAATATCAAATGATATATACCCTCATTACACTAAAGTGAGGGTATAATGACACAAAACTATTCTGGGTCACTCCTCCAGTGTGTTACACTTTTGGCCCGTATCAAATTACATATACCATCCTTTTTGTAAGGTGAGGGGATGAATATCGTTTTGGGTAGACGGCCTTTGGCCGGGATCAGACGTTTTCTCCTCTGGGTATGTCCAAAGACGGCTACACGGATGTTCTCAGCCGGCTTAGGTCGGGATCGAAGATTTTCTCCTCTGGAGTATGTTCAAAGATGGCTAAACTGTTTACTTCACTCGGCCGGGATTATAAATTTTCTACTCCATGGTATGTCCAAAGTCGGCGGTGTGGGGGATCACAGGACAACATTGATTTCGTTTTTATAAATTGATGTATAAAAGTCTTGTGTTTACATCAATTTATTTTGGCAAGCAAATGGCAGACTGGTTGTATTTGACCATGATTCAATTAATACAGGTAGTGCACAGCGAATAGCGAAACACCCCCAGGGTGTATTTTCGTATTTGTTGGGCTAGTAGCACTACCTTTACAATTTTATGAACTGGAAATTGGGATTCAATCCGTTCTCTGAATACAGAACAGGGGTGTAACTTAAAAATATCACAAAAGCACATTTATAATATCCAAATATTACTGCGTGTTTTTGTTAGTCCTGATTCGCACTCGGCAAGTGTCAAAGTTTGTGGGAGAGAGAATCACAGAGCTCTTTCCGCCTGCCTCTCTCTCCCAAAAACTTTGACACTTGCTTGGAAAAAATTGCGGAGTGTGAATCCGCACTTAGACTGTATCACTCCAAGTGCCTGTTTTCATCATGAGATTTCGTCGCGCGATCTGTCAAAAATACATCCCTGGGCGACTAGTCTTTTAGGTGTAAACGAGGATCGCACTACCCCGAGAGAGGATCACATGACAAAGTTTGTTTGTCTCTCTCCTAAAAAACTTTCACACTCGCTAAAAAAATGATTCGTGTGAAGCAGGACATACATTTGAAATTTATTATGAAAGCGTCTATGTTTGGGTAGCTGTTGTACATTTCCATATTCATTAATCACACGAGACAATTATGGCCATGTAAGTAGCAGTGTATGTAGAAGAGAGAGGCAAACAGCCTGACAAATAATACTCAAATACAACCCTGGATGCGTTTGTAATTTTCATGTCAAAATTAAATGATGCATAAGCAAAATATTTTCCTATAATAAAAACTGACTGTTAATGTGTCTTATGATCCTCCTTCGGAATCGTGTGATCCCCTCAAAAGTCGTCCGCATTTTTTACAAGTGGGTGTCAAAGTTTGTAGGAGAGAGAGGCAGAGAGCTCTTTCCACCTGCCTCCTCTCCTTTAAACTTTAACACTCGCTTGTAAAAAATGCTTCGTGTCAATCAGGACTATGAATATGTACTACAGCTGCCCAAACACCGGACGCTTTCGTTGGTTTGTCCTAATTTCCACTACGCAATTTTTCCATGCAAGTGTCAAAGTTTGTAGAAGGGAGAGGCAGAGAACTCTTTCCGCCTGCCTCTCTCACCAACAAACTTTTACACTTGCTTAGAAAAAGTTGCCGAGTGTGAACCAGAACTATATAAGTAATACCCTAAAGGTATGTACAGACGATTGCCAGATCGGCAAACGTTATCAACCATGTTAAAGTGCGGCAACTGTACGGGCAATGACAGATTGTTAGGCAAAGGTGAATTGACAGTTCAGACGATTGCAAGAAAACCTTACAATTTCCTATATTTACAATATATTTTGTAAATATTTATATGCAGGATTGCCAATAAAAATATTTTATAGACAGTGTTGCCAATAAAATGTTTTTCTGCCAATGGCGCTGTTGTCACATGCATAAACTTCGCACATCTAGCAATCTGCAAATTATCTCGCAATGACTTTTCTAATAACGTTGCAAGACAAAAATTGCATGTTCACACGATTGTTCGTTCACAGGGTTGCATTATTCCGCCATTTTTCTGACAATATTGTCCGATCTGGCAATCGTCTATACATAGCTTAATAGGGTGCGGTGAAACACACACACTTGAAATTTTTGTCAGCTTATTCTGTAAAATCCTCAGCACACGAGGCAACTACGACGACTCTGCCCATCATGAGACAGAGAGGCATGCGCAATAGAAGGAGGAATTCATCCCTTTTCCTCGCACCTATGATTGGCAGAATTCTCTACATATGCAATATTTTTACAGACGTTATACGCTTTCACTCGAATTTAAGAGTGGGATTTACAATCAGTGCATCGAGTTATGCGACCGGATCGCATGATCTGTCAAAAATACTCGTACACCCTTGGCAGTGCAGTCTTTTTGGTGTAAAAGGACGACTAAACGTTTAAGTCGGGATTCACACAAGACAATTTTTTCCAAGCAAGTGTCAAAGTTTGTAGGATAGAGAGGCAGGCGGAAAGAGCTCCCTGCCTCTCTCTCCTACAAACTTTGACACTTGCTTGGAAAAATTGCTAAGTGTGTAGCACGTCTAATTTAGCACAAATTTATTTAAATTTGCACCGACTACACAACAACGAATGACAAAAATATAAAGAAATACCTAAAAGCAGCTGTCATCTTGAATGCGTATGAAAAACACACAACGGGATGCCAGTACTAGAAAGATTTATCCTCTTTCTATTCCTCATATCTCTCTCTCCCATGAACTCAGAGTTGCAGCGGGTGAAAATGCTGCTTGTGAATATAGACTTATCATGAGAGCAAGTATTTTTTTCTTGCAATACGTTCTGTCAATTTTGATTTTTCGATATTATGAAAGCGTATTTCGGTACGTCTAGAACAATTACATAGTCCTAATTCACACCAGACAAATACTGACACTGGCTTGGAAACAATTTCAGAGCAACTGGAGTTGCCTCGTATGCTGACATAAATTGTATGTCCTGATTCACACGAAGAATTTTTTACACGCGAGTGTCAAAGTTTGTAGGAGAGAGAGGCAGGCGGAAAGATCTTTCTGCCTCTCTTTCCTAAAAAACTTTGACACTCGCTTGTAAAAAAATGCTTCGTGTGAATCAGGAGTGTGGAAATGTACAACAGTTAACAGTCAGTTTTTATAATAGGAAAATATTTTGCTTATGCAACATTTGATTTTGACAAGAAAATGTCAAACGGATCCAGCGTTGTATTTGAGCATTATTTGTTAGGCTCTTTGCCTCACTCTCCTACATACACTGCTACTTGGCAATAATTGCCTCGTGTGATCCATAACTATGGAAATGTGCTACAGCTACCCAAACACAGACGCTTTCACAATCAATTTCAAATGTATGTCCTGATTCACACGAAACAGTTTTATACAAGCGAATGTCAGGAGAGAGAGGATAAGGGATGAATTCCTCTTTCTATTGCTCATGCCTCTCTTTCTTATGATGGGCAGAGTCGTCGCAACTAGAGTTGCATCATGTGCTGAGGATCTTAGAGAATAAGCAGCTGACAAAAATTGCAAGTGTGAATCGGAACTTACACCGCAGCCTATTAGGGAATTACTTAAATACCAATGTAAGTCCAGATTCACACTCGGCAATTTTTTTCCAGCAAGTGTCAATGTGTGTAGGAGAGAGAGGCAGAGAGCTCTTTCCGCCTGTCTCTCTCTCCTACAAACTTTAACACTTGCTTGGAAAAAATTGCCTTGTGTGAAACCCGTCAAAGCATCCAGTGTTTGGGCAACAGTAGTACATTTAAATAGTCCTGCTTCACACGAAGCATTTTTAACAAGCAAGTGTCCTAAAACTTTGACACTCGCTTGTAAAAAAAATGATTCGTGTGAAGCAGGACCGGATCGCACGTTCTGTGAAAAATACAACATTGGCAGTGCAGTCCTTTTGGTGTAAATGTGCGATTGAACGTTTTCGAGAGAGAATCGTACTACTTTTGAGGGGATCACACGATTCCGAAGGAGGCTCACGTTCTGTGAAAAATACAACTTTGGCAGTGCAGTCCTTTTGGTGTAAAAGGGCGATTGAACGTTTTCGAGAGTGAATCGTGCGACTTTTGAGGGGATCACACAATTCCGAAGGAGGATCATACGACACATTAACAGTCAGTTTTTATAATCGGAAAATATTTTGCTTATGCATCATTTGATTTTGACAAGAAAATGTCAAACGCATCCTGGGTTGTATTTGAGTATTATTTGTTATGCTACAGCTAAGTACAGACGACTGCCAGATCAGACCACGTTATCAACCCTGATAAAGTGCTGCAATTGTACGGACAATGACAGATTGTTAGGCAAATGTAAATTGGCAATTCAGACGATTGCAAGAAAACCTTACAATTTCATATATTTACAATATTTTGTAAATATTTATATGCACGATTGCCAATAAAAATATTTTATAGACAGTGTTGCCAATAAAATGTTTCTCTGGCAATGGCGCCATTGTCACATGCATAAACTTCGCACATCTACAAATTATCTCACAATGACTATTCATTCTGCCAACGTTGCAAAATAAAAATTGTATGTTCACACGGTTGCACGTGCACAGGATTGCATTTTTTCGCAATTTTTCTAACAATATTGCCTGATCTGGCAATCGTGTATACATACTTTGCTTTAGGCTCTTTGCCTCACTCTCCTCGTGTGATTCATAACTATGGAAATGTACTACAGCTACCCAACACAGACAGTTTCACAATCAATTTCAAATGTATGTCCTGATTCACACGAAGCATTTTTTTACAAGCGCGTGTCAAAGTTTGTAGGGGAGAGAGGCTGGCGGAATTGGCTCTCTGCCTCTCTTTCCAACAAACTTTGACAATCGCTTGTCAAAAATGCTTCGTGTGAAGCAGGAGTGTGGAAATGTACTACAGTTAACAGTCAGTTTTTATAATAGGAAAATATTTTGCTTATGCAACATTTGATTTTGACAAGAAAATGTCAAACGCATCCAGCGTTGTATTTGAGTATTATTTGTTAGGCTCTTTGCCTCACTCACCTACACACACTGCTACTTTCTTGGCAATAATTGTCTCGTGTGATCCATAGCTATGGAAATGTGCTACAGCTACCCAAACACAGACGCTTTCACAATCAATTTCAAATGTATGTGCTCATTCACACGAAGCATTTTTATACAGGCAAGTGTCAGGAGAGAGAGGATAAGGGATGAATTCCTCTGTCTATTACACATGCCTCTCTTTCTTATGATGGGCAGAGTCGTCGCAACCAGAGTTGCCTCATGTGCTGAGGATCTTAGTTCAGATTCATACTCGGCAATTTATTCCAAGCAAGTATCAAAGTTTGGGGAGAGGGAGGCAGAGGGCTCTTTCCGCCCGCCTCTCTATCCAACCAACTTTGACACTTGCTTGGAAAAAATTGCCGAGTATGAATCTGGACTTGGAGAATAAGCAGCTGACAAAAATTGCAAGTGTGAATCGGAACTTACACAGCAGCCTATTAGAGAATTACTTAAATGCCAATGTAAGTCCAGATTCACACTCGTCAATTTTTTTCCAGTAAGTGTCAATGTTTGTAGGAGAGAGAGGCAGGCGGAAAGAGCTCTCTGCCTCTCTCTCCTACAAACTTTGACACTTGCTTGGAAAAAATTGCCTTGTGTGAAACCCGTCAAAGCGTCCGGTGTTTGGGCAACAGTAGTACATTTAAATAGTCCTGCTTCACACGAAGCATTTTTTTCAAGCAAGTGTCCTAAAACTTTTACACTTGCATGTAAAAAAATGATTCGTGTGAAGCAGGACCGGATCGCACGATCTGTCAAAAATACAACCTTGGCAGTGCAGTCCTTTTGGTGTAAAAGGGCGATCGAACGTTTTCGAGAGAGAATCGTACGACTTTTGAGGGGATCACACGATTCCGAAGGAGGATGATACGACACATTAACTGTCAGTTTTTATAATAGGAAAATATTTTGCTTATGCATCATGTGATTTTGACAAGAAAATGTCAAACGCATCCAGGGTTGTATTTGAGTATTAATTGTTATGCTAAAGCTAAGTACAGACGACTGCCAGATCGGACAACGTTATCAATCCTGTTAAAGTGCTGCAAATGTACGGACAATGACAGATTGTTAGGCAAATGTCAATTGACAGTTCAGACGATTGCAAGAAAACCTTACAATTTCATATATTTACAATATTTTAATATTAATATTTATATATACGATTGCCATTAAAAATATTTTATAGACAGTGTTGCCAATAAAATGTTTCTCTGGCAATGACGCCATTGTCACACGTATAAACTTCTCACGTGCACAGTGTTGCATTTTTCCGCCATTTTTCTGACAATATTGCTTGATCTGGCAATCGTGCTTTAGGCTTCACTCTCCTCGCGTGACTCATGACTATGGAAATGTACTACAGCTACCCAAACACAGACGGTTTCACAATCAATTTCAAATGTATGTCCTCATTCACACGAAGCCTTTTTTACAAGCGAGTGTCAAAGTTTGTAGGAGAGAGAGGCAGGCGGAAAGAGCTCTCTTTCCTACAAACTTTGACACTCGCTTCTAAAAAAATGCTTCGTGTGAATCAGGAGTGTGGAAATGTACTACAGTTAACAGTCAGTTTTTATAATAGGAAAATATTTTGCTTATGCAACATTTGATTTTGACCAGCGTTGTATTTGAGTATTATTTGTTAGGCTCTTTGCTTCACTCTCCTACATACACTGCTACTTACTTGGCAATAATTGTCGCGTGTGATCCATAACTATGGAAATGTGCTACAGCTACCCAAACACAGACGCTTTCACAATCAATTTCAAATGTATGTCCTGATTCACACGAAGCATTTTTATACAAGCGAGTATCAGGAGAGAAAGGATAAGGAATGAATTCCTCTTTCTATTGCGCATGCCTTCATTACAAAATTTGTCGGAAAATAGTTTCTTAATTAAGGAACGAATACTGCTCAATTTGGGGATAATCGGTTCAGATTAAAATATCGTTCCTGCCTACTTAGTATTTAAGCGCTAATAAAACTGTATTTTATGTCCGATCTTTATATAATTAGCAAAAAATAGGTTTTTGATCAAGGTGATGAAAATCTGTTGGTACCATCTATTTGTTCATTCCGATTCTTAATCTATGGCAGAATACTGCGCATTAAAAAAATATGATTTTTTTATAACGCGCATTTTTTTGTAAATATAAACAATTCCCAGAAAAATCAATGTGGAACAAACTTACAGTTGTATTATTGCAATAAAAAACTATAGAAAGTTAAAAAAATAAAAACTATATTTTTCAATTTTCTCCTAACGCTTCTTCAACTCCTCCTTGTTTTGTTTTCTAACAAATATTTGAAGAAAGTAATATAATAAATAATATAACATTTTTTGCAAATATAAGCATTTCACAGAATAATCCAATTGGAACAATCTTAACAGTAGTATTTTTTCCAAAAAAAATATAAAAAGTAAAAAAAAAAATAGTAATAATAAGATTTTCTGTTTTTCTCCTAAATGTTCGACGAAAATGTACCTAAAATGAATATTCGTACGTATATTAACATCCTCTAACTTGAAAATAATATTTGAGTTATTTTTTCTTTATTTATTTCAAAATGGAGTTATATTGTACTACTTCTTATGTTTGAATAAAAAAAAACCGTTAATTTTGAAAGAGAAAGTCAAAGCCGCTCTTATAAAGATAGCCACCGCGTCCAGTTTCGTGAACAATCTGGCAACATATATTTATCGCATACTATGAGGACCTGTCCCCAAAGTATGCGGTACATATATGAAGGACCTGGAACTATGCGGTGGATAGTAGATTAGCTATATATACCGATTTCTATAGGTTATAGTGGAATAATCGGTATATTTGGGATCCATAGGTGGTAAAAAATAATGCTACATTAAAAAAATCGATGAATTTTCCTGTCCCCAAACTATGCGATGGACAAACATATATATATATATATATATATATATATATATATATATTCAGATATATCATATAAAAGCTTACTTTAATCTCATAGAGGCAGAACAATTATAGAGCACAATAAAATTACCCTCTCAACCACTCTCATTTATGTGGTTCATTTTGGCTGAAGCAACAACAAACAGACACTCATATAAATCGACGAAAGGTATATGTATAATAGGGCGATTGATTTTTTTTTAAATCGTATAGCAAAAACGAAAACTACATAAAATTCTAAGAAAATTCTCCGAAAAAACATGTATCTAAAATAAAATCCTAATCCGCGCCTCTCTGCTTTAAATGGCCGCCTTTGCCAAAAAAATAAATGTTAGAAAAAATAGCCTTTCCAAAAAGAAATCGAATTTTCTGAATAAAAATGGTTTAGTAAGGTAATTCTTTTGCACTGTGTATCTTTTCGACACTCAAAATTTTCTTTTCATTAAAAAAATATTCACCCAAGTAAAAAAGTTTGTATATAATCTTATATTTAATATTTTTATAAGGAACATAGGTAAACAAATTTTCTTTCATAATTTAATAAAAAAGATGGGAAATACAAAAAAAACACAAAAAATTGTTTTCAGTATTTATAGAATAACCTTCTTTTGTTTCGATAAACAATTCTTATTTTATAATGCAAATAAAAACGTGAAACGTGTTCTAACTATTTTTTATAGAGAACGCAAATCAGAGCAGATGCAAATTGGGGTTCAACTGCTTTTTTGATAATTGAATATTTTGATTAGTCTTAAGACAAAACCTGTATTGCATAAACTATAATATAACAAGTAAGACAGTTTCAGTCGGGTAAACCGACTAAGGTATACTCGTACCCTCGCTTTGTGAGTACTGTAATATAAAATACACGAATTAATCTGCCAATTTGTATGGGAGGTACCAGACGAGGTTTAACAACTACTCCTATTTTCGCTAAACAGTAAACTTCATATATAATGCACTGAATCGAATTGTAAGCATACAAACGCTGGTATATTAAAGTTATGATCTATTCAATTTTGGTATGATTTTGCCATTTTGTGTGGGAGGTACTAAAAGGTGCGTGACAACTTCGCCTATTTTGCACTGGATTGTAGGTACTATGAAACACTGTACAACATTTCAAGTCTTTTTGCGCATAGGTATTCAAGTTATAAGCTGTTAACTTTTGGAGCAAAATAGTCCATTTGTGTGGAAGGTACCAAAAGGGGTGCGATAACTTCGCCCATTTTTCTTGAGCGAATAGTGATTACTAAAATAATATTATGTGTAGAATTTCAGAGGATTCAAATAAGTAGTATAGAAATTATTAAATAATCAATAATTCACATAATATTAACACTTTGTGGGAGGTACTAGAAGGAGTAGACCAATATGGCCCAACTTCGAACTTAGCCGGAGATAGAAAAAAATATTTCCACGTACCTAATTTGAAGGCAATTGGTTACTCCTTTCGAGAATTATCGTGAGCAAAAGCTAGCAGACAGACAGACGGACGGACATTGCTTATTCGACTTAAAACGGCCTAAAACGGATATCCGCCAAACGTACTTAGGGTGTTATGTTACTCCTTCGATGTGTTATGCTTTTGGGCCGTAGCAAATGATATATACCCCTGTGTCACTAAAGTGAGGGTATAATGAAACATAATATATTTCAAAAAAGAAGATAATTTAAGCGAAAGAATAGGAAAACAATTTTCGAGAGGCGCGGATTAAGTTTTGATTTTTGACACATGGTTTCTTCGGAGAATTTTCTTATAATTTGATGTAGATTAAGTTTTTGCAATACGATTTTTAATTTTTTTTCATCCATACAAATCAACCCGCCCTAATGTATAAACACTTGTGCGCAACCATATCCAATTGGTTTCTGGTTCAAGCAGTGTTTGTAAATACAACACTCGGCTTGATTTTTTTTACTTAATTTTTTTGAAGTTGTTAATAATTCTTTTTCGTTCCGTCTATGCTTTTCCCAATATGTTTGATATTTAAATCGAATAATTACAGCTAAGCTTTTAATTTTGCTGTCAAGCAATTGTATTTTGACATGCCATTTTAAAAAAATGAATTCTTCGCAATACAGAAATGGTATAATTAATATAAATGGTATACAGTTATAAAGCGAACATAAATCAACTATTGGTTAGGCCTAAATCAAGAACTGATCAGGCTTATATCAAGTATTATCAGGCTTAAATCAAATATTGCACAGACTTAATTCAATCAAAATTTTCTTCAAGCCCGTTTAGCACTCAAATCAATCCCATAAATCAATCGCTTTATGCCTGAAGTAAGAATATTTCGGCCTAAAATCAAGCCTAATCAGTCTTAATGAGCTTTAAGATTAATAATTCAGGGCTTAAAAATCCGTACTTCATTCAAGTATTATTATTTATTTATTTATTTATATGAATTACAATACAAAGTAAATTTATATTCTAATTGTACGGTCCAAGGTAAAGCCGGGTTACAAAGATCATGTGGCTAGGAGTTTGCAGCGACAGACCAGAGCCTCTGGTGGGAATCGAACCCACGACCCCCAAACTCATAGGCGAGCACGCTACCAACTCACCTACTGGGGCGCTCTTCATTCAAGTAATTTGTACTTGGTTTAAGAAAACCCGTACTTTTGACACCACTACGGCTTGATTCCAGTATGGATTACACTATTTTTTATTTCTGTGTAGGAACTGTATTTATACCGGGTCAGTAAAAAATTTGGCAGAAAGTGGTTTCTTATTACATTAAAGAGCACTGGAAAACCGGTTCAAATTTAGATGTAGCCCCCATATCGTCCCCCAATAAAACAATAGCGTATTTGCATCTATCTACATAATCGATTCTATAGCTGGTAAAAATTTGGTGGAATTCTACTTCAACAAAGTGGGTCATAACTTAAATTGCAAAAATAGTGTATATATGTAGGATGGTACTTTGATCCCATTTGTTTGCAATTAACGCAATTTTAGACTAATAGAATATCATCTGGCTGCAGCCTGATTATTTCACCACATATTAAAATAACAAGAAGTTGAAAACATCGATACTCTTCTAAAATATACATATTTATCTTCCAACCAGTAAGGAAAGGCAGAAAGTCGGGCGGGGCCGACTATATATAACCCTATACCTCCCTAACAATGCGATAAGGGTCATTGCCATAATAATTTGGAATAATTGGTAAATGGGTAGAAACATATTATCTAATTCTGAAACGATAATCGCTAAATTAAGCAATATTCGTTGCTAAAGTGAGAAACATCTTTCTGGAAAATTTTAATGATCGGAAGTAAAATACAACTTCTATAGCAGTTTGATACCAAATCAGGAGGAACATATATATGGAGCTTTAATATAAATCTGAACCCATCTTCCCTGAATACTTATTCATGTAAAAAGACCTCCTTCTGTCGAATTTCGTACTGATCGGATATAAAATACAGTCTCTACAGCGCTTACATGTCAAATCGGGGGTAACATATATATGGGAGCTATATATATAAATCTGAACCGATTTTCTCCGAATTTGGCAGTATTCCTTCATGTAATAAGAAACCTCTTTCTGCCGAATTTCGCACTGATCGGATATAAAATACAGTTTTTACAGCGATTACAGGTCAAATCGGGGGTAACATATATATGGGAGTTATATCTAAATCTAAACCGAGTTTCTCCGAATTTGGCAGTATTCCTTCATGTAGAAAGAAACCTCTTTTTGCCGACTTTCGCACTGATCGGATATAAAATAAAATTTTTACAGCGCTCACATGTCAAATCGGGGGTAACGTATATATGGGGGCTATATCTAAATCTGAACCGATTTCTTCCAAATTTAAAAGTGTTCATTCATATAACAGGAAACCTCTTTCTGCCGAATTTCGCACTGATCGGATATAAAATACAGTTTTTACAGCGCTTACATGTGAAATCGGGGTAACATATATATGGGGGCTATATCTAAATCTGAACCGATTTTCTCCGAATTTAGCAGTATTCCTTCATGTAATAAGAAACCTCTCTTTGCCGAATTTCGCACTGATCGGATATAAAATAACATTTTTACAGCGCTTACATATCAAATCGGGGGTAACTCTATATCTAAATCTGAACCGATTTTAACCAAATTCAATAGGGATCGTCCTTGGGCCAAAAAAAAGATATGTGTAAAGTTTCGTCGAGATAGGACCATAATTACGACCTGTACTTTGATTACAAGAATACATGCACAGACGGACAGACAGCCAGACGGACATAGCTAAATCGACTCAGAAAGTGATTCTAAGTCGATCGGTATAATAAACGATGGGTCTATTTCTTCTCCTTTTGGGAGTTACAAACAAATGCACAAAGTTATAATACCCTGTACCACAGTGTGGTGTAGGGTATAAAAAGGCTATTGTCACAAAAACTTCAAATGTGATTTTCTCGAAAAAACCCAAAAAAATTATACACTATTCTTTTATTGAGGGGGCGATATATTCCTCTCGACTATAGATATTGTACTTTACCGATCTTTATAACGTAGAGATACTTTTTTCAATAGCCTTTTTCTGACAGATCACGTGTGAGTAGTGTCATGCTGTCATGTTATTTTTGTTAGGTATTGTTTGGTATTGTTAGGTATTGTTCAGTTTTATTATCAAAATAATCGTTCGCCAATTGCGCTAAGTCCATTTTTTTAAATCCAAAAAAAACTTTCCAGTCGACCCACGACCCTGACACCCAGAGCAATATTTTAGCTCTCGTTTAGAGCTATATTTTTGCCATTGACCGATCTCCGATCCGACGTACCGGAATCATCGGTCCATATGTCTTCAAAAATGATGCCGGTGAGAACGTAACCGTCAATGGCGACCGTTGTGTTGCCATGATAACCGACTATTTGATGCCTGAAATTGAAGCTCGTGATCTCGGCGACATTTGGTTTCAGCAAGACTGCGCTACTTCCCAAACATCGCATCAAACAATGGATTTATTGAGAGAACACTTTGGTGAGCAGATAATTTCACGTTTTGGGCCGGTCGATTGGCCACCAAGATCGTGTGATATCACACCGTTAGACTTTTTCCTGTGGGGATATGTAAAGTCTAAAGTTTATGCGGACAAACCCGCTTCGATTCAGGCCTTGGAGCAAAACATCAAGCGTGTCATTCGCCAGTTACAAGTCGAAATGCTCGAACGAGTCATCGAAAATTGGACTCAACGGATGGACCATCTGAGACGTAGCCGCGGTCAACATTTGATAGGCATAATCTTCAAAAAATAAATGCCAAAGAATGTTCTTTCAAATGATAATCATTGCCTATTCAATTTGAATTTTCTGTGTTTTTTTCTTTAAAAAAGTAGGGAACCTCGAAATGGATCACCCATTACAATTTGGCAGAAATGAGGTTTTTGATTTTTATAGTCCCATCTATTTGTGGAGTGGATTTGAAGGAGGTGTGGATTTAAGGAGGATTCTAGATATTGATCATAATAAACTAAACCTTTTTTTACGAACGTTCCCACCACTACCACTCTTACCCACAACTTCCGACCGTGGGGGCCACACGCCCATAGCATAGGGATTGCGTACACACCATGATCCGAACCATGACAGATTAATGGTAGAGGGTGGAGGCAATAATCGTAAAATGCGCAGTGTCCTTTCATAGATCAAGTATCAGAAGGAACAAATGACTATACATAATCTAAACAGATTTTGGATTAACTTGGACAACTTGGATTAAATACAAAATAGGCCCATATATATTTGGCTATATCTAAATGTAACCGAATATTACAAAATTAGACAGTATTCGTTCCTAAATTAAGAATCTACTTCCTGTAACATTTTGTAATGATCTGAAGTACAGTACAACATTTATGGCGCTTTGATACCAAATCTTGAGGAACATATGTTTGGGGGCTATATCTAAATATGAACCGATTTTCAACGAATTTGGCAGTATTCATTCATGTATTAGCAAACCTATTTCTATTGAGTTTCGTACAGATCGGATATAAAAATGGTTTCTACAGCTCTTATATATCAAATCGGAGGTAACATATATATGGTGGCTATATCTAAATCTGAACCGGTTTTTCTCAAATTTAGAGTTGTCTCTAAGTGTATCACGAGATATCTTTCTGTCAAGTTGTACACTGATCTGTTAAAAAATGTTGCTTATACGGCGCATATATGCCAAATAGAAGGTAAATATAAGGGGGGGGACATAGTGGGGTTTGATTTATAATTTTATTTTATAGATTATAATTTGAAAGCGAACTTAAAATTTTTATTATCGATTGAAAAAACATGTAAATGTTGGCCATTAGTAGGTCGGAGGGCGACTCGTTCGTTGTATCTCACGAAAAACAGGAGTAATGTTGGCTTCCAAAACGTCAATCATACCTGGAATATTTCTGAAGACCTCAGACTTTGCATAGCCCCAGCAAGGCACGATCTAGGTGGCCAATTTACCGTAGCAAGCACATAGTCCTTTAACATGGTGCGATAACGGTTACCATTGACGGTAACATTCTGATTTCCTCATTTTTAAGAAATATATATGGTTATAGTCCTTTAACATGGTGCGATAACGGTTACCATTGATGGTAACATTCTGATTTCCTCATTTTTAAGAAATATATATGGTTATCGAGTTTGTAACCGTCGTTATAGAAGTTAATTAATCTACTGTCCTGGGATACGACCATTTCATTCTGTTTATCAAGTAAAATAGTGAAATACTTCTTGTCAAAGAGTGGATCAGTCATAGTGTAATCAACAGTTCTCGAAAGGTCAGGCATTCTGTCTAGAATGACACTATGTTCGTAGACATTTCCTGACCATATTGACAGTTTTTTGAGTCTAATCGCAGTACATGCGGCTTATTGCAATTTGTTTTTAAAAACATCGGAAAAAGCAGAATCATCAAATTTTTTATTATCTTATCGTAAAGTCTGATCGGCCATGCATAAAGTAAGACCATTCCTCAAAAAAACGAAGCATAATTTAAAAATGTGTAGCTAATTTAGCAAGTCATATCACTTAAACTTGAAAATACGATATAGCGCCCAAAGTCGCAGGTGAAATCTTTACAGAATATCAAAGAACACCTCAACGAAGACTATAAAAAAACTCAACGGTTAGAAGTTATAAGAAACTTAATGTAAAAAAAAAACAAAAATCTTTTGCCTACAAAATGACTATATTTCCATGTAAATTTTAACAACGAAAACAAATAAATATTTCAAGCGTATATATATATGATTTCATACCTCATAAAGCATGCCTTAAGTTGGTTTGTATTTTATTCCAATTTGTTTTTTATTTCTATATTCCCAACAGTTCAAATTTCAGCAAACTGTACTATAAATGCAGATACATATGTATATTAGGGCGGGTCAAAAAAAAAATATTGCGGTTGTCCGCATCTCAAATGAAAGCAATCAAATGAAAGCAATATTTAACTTTGGGCAGTCATTTGATCATCTAAATATTAAGATATTTTGTTTATATTTTGGATACAATGTACTGAATTAGTGCTCAACAGATTGACATAACCATTTTTTCGACATCACATGTGTCTTAAAATTTGAGTTTCGGCCGCATTTTTCAATTTCCGATAGATAGCTCTACGTTCTGCACAGTGAATGAGGACGCCCCCACACGGATTATGGGTGATTGCAGTAGCTCGCTCAGATATCACCATCGTGTCGCCTGGTCTGATAAATGACGTCACCTGGCAGCCCGTCATTTCATTGGGATCAGACCACCTCCCCATAATCCTCTTCATAAACAGACCAGCCGATTTCATCATCTCTGAACGCCGTACTTTCATGAATCAAAGGAAAGCGGACTGGAACGGGTTCAGAGAATTCACCAACCGCAGCTTCAGTGAACTACCCATCCCCTCAGATGTTCCGGCAGCTGAGAAGAAATTCCGAGGCCTTCCCTGCTGGTCGAATACCCGTGATACGACCTAATTTCCCAGCATATGCAGCGGGACTAGCAGACGAGCCTGATGAAATTCGTCGTTCTAACCCTGCTGATCCTAGAATCAGGAGCTCGCGTTATTTTGACCGGTAATTTATAGAGCACCCCGTGAGTGACAGAGTGACGTACCGGGAGTTGAGTACCTGACTAGGGTCCTTAATCTGTTCTTGACCACTCTGATAATACCCGTAGCCTGGAAAATGGCCAGGGTGGTACCGCTACTAAAAGCGGGCAAATATACGAGAAAGGGACAATCGTAAAGGCCTATCTCCCTTCTCTCGCCGGTAGCACAGACGCTTAGAGCGTTAATCCGAGCCTGATTGTACATTTCCAATTGCTGATCATCCGAAAGCAGCATAGTACGACTACTGCTTTGCACGCATATCCACACATGAGGGCCGCGGTCTTAACCAGAACAAGCCCGGTGACAGGACAGTCCCTGTGGCGCTAGACCTATCGAAGGCCTTCGATACTGTCAGCCACGCCACGCTTTTTGAGGACATCGCCAAAACGTCCCTCCCGAACAGTTTAAAACGTTGGTCAATTACATGTGTGGGCGCCAGTCGTATGTGGAGTTCAGAAACAAGAAGTCCAAACCACGTAGAACGAAACAGGGAGTTCCCCAAGGTGGGGTGATATCTCCGGCACCTCTACCTTTCTGCAATTCCACCTCCACCTGACGGCGATGAAATCGTATCATATGCTGATGACTGTTCGATTCTGGCGTCGGGTCCCTTGATCGATGATATATGTGGAAGACTGAATGTATACCTGGCTGAGATTGTCAATTTCTTCGCTGCCAGGAACCTGAAAATATCCGCCACCAAACCATCGGCCAAATACCGCCCTGAGAACTGCGACAGGGTGCCTCCTCATGTCTTCGGTGAACCACCTACATGAGGAGACGAAGATCATAACCGTGCGTACCAACCGTGTGTACCAAAATTGTCCGCACAAATGGACCATTTTGGTACCAAAAGTTAACTGCTTATGGCTTTAATATCAGTCCATACAAATACTTGAAATTTTGTGCAGAGTAATGCTTTTATAGTACCTAGCGTCCAGAGAAAAGAGGGCGTTATTGGCACGCCCCTTTTGGTACCTCCCACACAAATGGACCATTTTGTACCAAAATTTACCACCATATAACTTTAATACCAGTGCATACAAATACTTGAAAAAATCTGCACAGTATAATGCTTTAGTGCCTAGAGTCCAGAGAAATATGGGCGTAATTGGCACAATATTTTTGGTACAAATGGACCATTTTGCACCAAAAGTTAACTGCTTATGGCTTTAATATCAGTTCATATAAATACTTGAAATTGTGTACAGTGTAATGCTTTTATAGTATCTAGGGTGCAGAAAAATGTGACCGTTATACGCACGCCCCTTTTGGTACCTCCCACACAAATGGACCATTTTATACCAAATGTAAACAGCTTTTAAAGTTAATACCTGTACAAGTTGAAGTTATTAAATGCAATTTTAATCGATAATAATTTAATTAGAACAAAAAAATTAATTTACGAATATTTTTTGGGACTCAAGGTGAGGGGATTCATAAGTCGGTTTACCCGACTGAACTTTCTTACTTGTTTATGATTTTTTGAAACAAAATCAAATATGTTCTAATTGTTTTAAACGACAGTTATCAATCTTCTGTTTTTACGTAAACGCGATATTCCCAACAATTGTTGTCCTCATAATTCGATAATTTATAGGGTATCACGGAAATATTTATCTTTGTATCCCTCATAATATCCAAGGGTATCACGGAAATATTTATCTTTGTAGCCCTCATACACTCAGAAAAAAGTTAACCCAAAAATGAGTTAAAATGAACTAAACCTTAATAAAATTGAACTTCGTATGGCGCTAAAGCAATTTTAACTTGCATTTATTATAAACTTTTCCTTAACATAAGTTCAATCGTTGAACTTAGTTCTAGCACAATTATACTTCAGAGTAGAATTTTTTTTCCTCACACATAGTTCAATCTTTTCAAAAATTAGTACAAAAATTACCTAATGTCGCAAACATTTTGGACTAACATTTAGTTTATACTAACTAAGTTAAAGGAGCATATGTATGTCGTTCAATAAAAATTTTCGTTTAACTAAGTTAATTTTTTTCAAATATTTGCTCAGATGATGAAAGTTGTTCATTGGAGAAAGTAAGAAGAAATAATAATAAGTTCATTTTTACTGAAGAGAAGTAAACACCGTTCGTACACAGCGTAAAATTTCCTCAAAATAAGTTCATTTTCCCAAAATTAAAGTAAATACGGATATAAAGATAGTTATCTTATAATCCGCGGAGGTAATGTTTCAACTTATTCCTATTTAGATTTGCTCAGTCTTAGTTCACACTTGACTAAGAACTAGTAAACTTTTACTCAATTCACTTATAATAAATGTAAGTACAATGGTTAGTGATATCAAGTCAAATTTTCTCAAGTTAAGTTCAAATATAACTAAATGGAAGTATACATAATTTATTTACTTACTGATACCTAGGACGATTTTCTTGCCTATAGTTAAACCTCACTATTAAGCAATAAAATATTTTTATACCCTACACCACACTGTGGTACAGGGTATTATAAGTTTGTTTCACGGCAGATGTTTGTAACACCTGAAAATAACACAGCTAGACCCACCATAAAGTATACCGATCGACTCAGAATCACTAGCTGAGACGATTTAACGATGTCCGTCCGTCCGTCTGTCCATGTAAAGTTGTTCGTCGACTACAGGTCGCAATTTCACTCCGATCGTTCTGAAATTTTGCACTTTAGAGTATTTCGCGGCTGTTAAGATCGCTATTGAATTTGGTTGAAATCGGTTCAGATTTAGATATAGCTCCCATATATATCTTTCGTCCGATTTTGCCCTTTAGTCCTATAGAAGCTGTATTTTACATCCAATCGTTTTGAAATTTAGAATGGTAGAGTTTCTTGACCCATGAACCAACATTGCCGAATTTGAAGAAAATCGGTTCAGATTTAGATATAGCTCAAATATATATCTTTCGTCCGATTTGGTCCTTTAGTCCTATAGAAGCTGTAATTTACATCCGATCGTTTTGAAATTTAGAATGGTAGAGTTTCTTGATCCATGAACCAACATTGACGAATTTGAAGAAAATCGGTTAAGATTTAGCTATAGCTCCCATATATATGTTTCGTCCGATTTGGCCCTTTAGTCCTATAGAAGCTATATTTTACATCCGATCGTTTTGAAATTTAGAACGGTAGAGTTAATTGATCCATGAACCAACATTGCCGAATTTGAAGAAAATCGGTTAAGATTTAGCTATAGCTCCCATATATATGTTTCGTCCGATTTGGCCCTTTAGTCCTGTAGAAGCTGTATTTTACATCCAATCATTTTGAAATTTAGAATGGTAGAGTTTCTTGATCCATGAACCAACGCTACCGAATTTGAAGAAAATCGGTTAAGATTTAGCTATAGCTCCCATATATATGTTTCGTCCGATTTGGCCCTTTAGTTCTATAAAAGCTGTATTTTAGATCCAATCGTGTTGAAATTTAGAATGGTAGAGTTTCTTGATCCATGAACCAACACTACCGAATTTGAAGAAAATCGGTTAAGATTTAGCTATAGCTGCCATATATATGTTTCGTCCGATTTGGCCCTTTAGTCCTATAAAAGCTGTATTTTACATTCAATCGTTTTGAAATTTAGAATGGTATAGTTTCTTTATTCATGAACCAACATTGGCGAATTTGAAGAAAATAGGTAAAGATTTAGCTATAGCTCCCATATATATCCGATTTGGCTCTTTAGATCCAATCGTTTTTGTACCCTACACCACACTGTGGTACAGGGTATTATTTAAGTATAAAATGTCCCAAAAGTAAATTTATGTAAACAATTTATACATGAATTACAAAATTTATATATCAGAGTTATTCAATATTACGAGAGTGGTGTAGGGTATTTTATAGTCGGCACCGCCCGACTTTAGCCTTTCCTTACTGGTTTAAATATTAGTTCATATGCACTAAGCCTGGGTAAATATTTCATGTATTCTAGTAATATTTACAAACTTTTAGTATAAATGTTCGTAAAGTGGAGTAAAAAATGCTTGCAAATGAGTTTACTTGTAATTCACATAAGTAAAATTCATGTTGCAGCCCAGTTATGATTACATACCTTAAGTTTATTGATTCTTAAAAGCAAATGCAGTTTTATATAAAAAAAAGGATATCTTTTACTCCAATTTAGTTCGAAGTTCACTAGCAAGAAGTAAACACTTGTTTAGGGATAAATGCAAATTAAAGACAGACAAGAAGTACTAGACGTAACGTTTGCTACTGACCGGGTGTCAGACAAAATTATTGGGTGGAATGTACTGGACGACCACTCATTCTCAGATCACCATTATATAGAGTTCAAACTCTCCGAAAAAGCGCCTAAACCTGCTGTTCACAGAAATGTGAGGAAGATAAAGTGGCTCCTGTATGAGAATAATTTCAAAAAAGTCCTCAGCTCAAAACTTCTGTACGAACCGAATAACAAAGCCGATCTGGGCGATCATATAACCACATCATTCAATAGTTCACTTGAAGAAGCCTGTCCAACACCAAGGTACAAGGGTAAAACTAAACCCCAGTGGTGGACTTCTAACCAATGCAAAATCTAGTGGGGTCAGTAATGACTGGGAAGCCTAAAACGAGCAACTCAAAATCTATAAGAGTGAGAAAAGCTCAAAAATTATCAGTAATTTAATATACTGCTCGACACACATTTTCCGGGAAACTCACCGGCAGAACACGAGGATCAGCAGGACCAACAAAAGAGCGAGTGGGTTGCTAGCGTCGCAAGCTTGTTAACTGAAATATCAAGAATCAGCTGGGCTATTAACAGCTTTGACCCCTTCAAATCACCTGGACATGGCTACATCACTCCAGCAGAAATGCAGAAAATGTTAAAGTACATTATCCTCTGGCTGGAGAAAAATTATGAAGGCTGTATAAGGCTCTCATACATCCCCAATCGATGAAGGGATACAAAAGTGGTATTCATATCCAAAGCGGGAAAGATATCGCACACTAGGCCAAAAGATTTCAGACCAATTAGCCTATCCTCCTTTCAGATTATTTAATTAGGGAAACCTTGGATACAAAATACCTGTCGGGGAACCAACATGCATACAACAAGGAAAAGTCTACAGAATATTCCTGCACGAACTTGTGAGCACTATCGAATCGTCCCTACATTCCAAAGTATTCTCTATGGTGGTATTTCTTGACATAGAATGGGCTTTTAACAACATTCATTCAGATTCGGTAATTGCGGCGCTGTCACGTCTAGAGTAGAACTCTAGCTTGATTAGACAAATTCAATGCCTGCTCAACAGCAGACGCATAACAGCAAGTCTTGCTTCCATTAGCAGCGGTTTGGGCGTTAACCCAAACAAAACAGAATTGATTGTCTTTACTATGTTGAATAAGGTCCCACATGTGGATCCTCGTCGGATAAATGGAACAGATCTAGCCTTTTCTGCAAGTGCAAATTATCTAGGAATAATTGTTGATAGGAAACTGTTATTGCGACTTCTACTATTATTCCGGTATTGCAACATGTGAGGAAGGCTAACGTAGTTGCGGTGTAGTGTCGCGGTAGGACCTTTATCCTAAAATCGTCCATTGTATAGTTCGTTCAATACTGTTGCACGGCATTTTGGTGTGGTGCCCATACTCAATATACGAGTACTGCTGATTAAATTTATGTCGTGAGAAGTTGCAACAAGAGCGGCATTAAGATTAAACTGCCTATCAGTGTGGATGTACAAGAACTACGGCCACATGAGAATATCAAAGTATAGTGCTATGATAACCGACCGAGTGTACTGTATACCAACGGTGTAATCCTTTGAAAGGAACTACATCACTATGATACGGGTACTAGCCTGAGATGAATGGGTTGGCAAAATACCAGGAAATAAAAACTATCTCCTCTTTTATACGGATGGTTCAAAGTGTTGATATAGCTCACAGGCTACAAGGTACCTGCAGTGTCTATCAAGCCGAAATAATGACAATATGGGAAGTGGCTGATTCGCAACATAGTGACCAGCACCATTAATTCTTTGGATGCCTAAATTCACAAACAGCACTCGACTGTCGCAGATCTCTTAACGAGATGGCTGAGGAGTTCAATATACACCTCATATGGGTGCCTGGATGTAGGGATATCTCGGTAAAATGCAAAGCCGATTAACTTGCTAGGAAAGGGACGACATTACAATTCTCGAAGAAAAATTCTATTGTGGCGCCACTATTCATGTAAGCTTTGTCTTAGGCAAGAGACAATCAGGTAGCCCAACGAAAGATGGACAGAAATCAGCACCTAAAGGATAGCTGGAAAGATCTGGAAAAGATATGACCTTAGAAGGTCAAAATATCTCCTCGCACTAGAGAGGAAAGACTGACTATCTTAGTGTCAGTTCTGACGGGACATACCTGATTGGCGAACACGGCAGTATTTTGGACATTGAGTTCTGCAGAAGCTGTGGATATGCGGAAGAAGTGGAGAGAATTGAATACTTGCTATGCTACTGAGTAAACGCTGGACATACTGGAGTCGGCTTAAACAGAACTACATGTTTACATACATACAATAATCGGTCCACATAGTCAGGAGATACAATATTCCAAATGTCAAACTTTGACTCCCTGTGTCTTCGTAACCTATCACTCTAAGAAGCTCTATTTTTCTCACATCTAATATCCATAATACTTTTACAACCCCGGCAAGTTTTGACGTTATCGGAATAAAGAACAGTTAATTTTAATCACAAGGAAATTGTGCATAGCAATAGTGTTTTAACGTAGCATAAGGCGTGTTTTCGTTACACCATAAGTGCTTAATTTGTATGGGGAGCTAAGCACTTTTAAGCACTATTAGTTCCCGATGAAGTTTGGTGCTTGTGTTCCTGTCTTAAACGAGTATGATGTTGCCAGATTGGGCACCCTATATTTAGCAATATGGCATCCCATTTTTGGAGAGATTTTATCAATTATTGTGAATTAACGGGAAGAAGAAGAACAAAATGGGAAATTATTTTAATATTTTCAAAAAGAGTGTAAACAATTGAACATAGAATAGTAAATATATGTTTTATAAATACTTTTCACGAAATTTTTGTCTGTTTCGCACTGTTTTTTCTTTGCAACTCATGTCACCATTGCTACCAGATAGTGAAAATCCGCCACTTATTGGTTATGTGTCAGTTAGTGGAAGTCAGTTGTTTTCGTTGCAAAGTGCTAAACTAAAATTGCTAGCTTGTAACGAAAACATGCCTATATAGTCAGGCTGGCCCGACTTCTAATATTGCTTACTGCTTTAAACATGGCGATGTATAAAATTGTCAGCACACATAATTTTCCGTAACTACCCTACGGGAAATTGGACCGGTATAATACACGTCACATGATAGGTCCTTTAAGGATAGTGACCAGTCCTCAGACTACCCCCTTTATATGGAAAGAACCGGTAATTTTAACATGGCTTTGTCATTGGAGGTGACGAATTGACACCCTGTGATGTGTCATGGTACTAATACACAGTAATACGTTCAGTACCTACCACTACAGTATCACTAATATGATAAATCCCATTTTAACGTGTCGCACAATATGTCATTGAATCCGTCACCTAATAAGCCCCTATTGAACCCACAACAGAATATATTCCAATTAAACCTATCGCCGAAGGTGTCAAAATTTAACCCATTACACAAACCATTCTGCCTTTATTTATAATAATTTTGGAAGGTTTATATAAATTATTAAACATTGTAAATTAATTCTATAAACCTCCATAAATATTTACAAAATGTATACACCAGTGTTAATGAGATTTTTTTACTTTTTAGTTTGAACAAAACATTAATTCAGAGAAGTTTTTTAAAAGTACAATATTACAGAGAAAAAATCAAAAATTTCAATTGTAGTAAAATAAAAATTACTTCATATTAATCAAAGTATTGTAAAGGACATCGGGATATAAATTCAGTCAATCGCCATCATTGAATTCATTGCCGTGAATTTCTAAGTTACCACTTTTGTTCTGTAGTAACTTTTTTAAATGACGTTTCTTGCTTAAAAATATCGCCTTTAGTATAGTGTTTGCAACATCTTGTACATTAGGGTTTGCACCTACAGCTTCTGGAAATATTAAATGTCGAAAATATATTAGATAATTTATTCCAAATTTATATTTTATGAAACATATGAAGATACCTTTTAGTGAGTTATAAAAAAATGTTAAATCCATCAATCTCTTTTTCACATGGGTACCATCGATATTGTATTTGTAAATAATTTCGTCAGATAGAAGCAGGGAGATATTTTTTCCAAAATTGTTTCGGATTAAGTGCTTAAATGCGGTGACCTAAGAAAAATAGGAGTTGTCTGTATTACAATGGAAATTCTATTTTAAATTCAATTTTTATGATTACAAACTACTATACTTACATGTACGTCTTTATTATCTTTGTTTGAATTCTGAAATGTTCTCAGGTTTCTTTTTACCAAGATAGATACCAATTGGAATTACGGGTATGTTTGAAGCGTTTGCTATTCTAAGCAAAATTGGCCACAGTTGTGTCCGAGAGCTTTTAAAAAGAGGCAGTCCATCAATATTAATATCCAGTACAATTTCTTGCCTATTTGAAATAAAAACATGTAGTGATTTCAGTTGCATCAATATGCCTATGTGTGTGTAAACGCCTGGTGAAACATCTGATGTGAAAATTTCACTATCGTTTGGAACCAATGTTTTTACACTGAGAGGAACATTTAAATTTTCACTTCTAAGTAGAGCTAGTAAATCTTTGGTAGTCTTTCGGGACGGTCGGTTCCTCGTATACCAATGCTTTAGTTTTTCAGTTAAAATATTTCGAACTGGCGTGGGAGGAACGATTTCCCCATCAGTTAAATCGGCATTTATTTCTGCGTCACTAGTCTCACGAAGGCTCATAAAAACATTTTCATTGTTTGAATCGAAACACTGCGGTTCTTCCTCATTTACGGATGTGTTTAAGCTTCCTACATATTCTTCCGTTTGTTTTTTATTAATCTTTTAATGTTGCGCTTACTTGAACCTCTTTTCAACATTTTTCATTGATCTTGACAAATTTATATTTCTTTATTAATAGATTAATATTTAAACACACACACACGCAATACTCATCTCTATTTTGATTTTTTCACAATAAGTGGTTATATTTTCAATTTTTCTTCACTTCAATACACAAACTATTTCCAATAAATTAATTTATTTCTTTTGACATGACATATCAAAGCTGTTTTGAACATATTCAACGGCGCTATATAGTGAGTTATACAACAGCCAGCTAGCCGCCGCTTATATTGTAAACAATGTTTACAAGACAATATATAGGTTTTATTTTTGTTGTTTGTTCTTTTTCAAAACGAAAATCTGTCAATCCTAAAATATAATCGTATTACGTTAATTAGTGCAAAAAAGACACTTTTTGTGATTTTTTTGTGACGACACAGTTAAATAAATTAATAATTATAGTGGAACTTTCGTAGTATATTGTGTAAAAATTTTATGAAGAAATATCACACAATTTTTAGGAATACTTTGAAGTGAAAAACGTGATTTTTGCAAAAATAAATCTGCTATTTTGTTATTGTAAAATACCAAATATTAACAAATTTGAGAAAGTCTTTCAAGCGTTACCCCGTAAATTATGTACAGAAATAGCGTTCAAAATTTCAAAACGATCAGTGCAGTAGTTTTGAAGATGTGATGGACAGCGACGCCCACTGTGCGACGTCGGTTGTGGGAAAAACGCTTTAACGTTTTTCTGATGTACTGAGTCACGCAGGAGGCGCGGTTGCTTAGTAGACAGCTGTATCTTCGTTAGTTTTGCTCCGATTCATCTCAAATTTTCACCATTCAAAAAATTTTACAAACGTTACCCCTCCCCCCACTTAAAGTTTGAGTTAGGAGTGACTATTGCAGCCTTCAGGAATAATTGCTGCTACATTTGCCGCCACTCCTAATACTAATCAGTACCCAAATGGGTACTGATTGGTGATATGTCCCGATTTTACCAGTCCTGTGATCGGTACGTTCAGGTTAATTGACACTGCTTTTCCCGTAGGGTATATACACAAGTGTATCAGACAAACATATTGAACGAAATAAAATAGTATTTTTTGCTGGTTTGAAATGACTGATTTATTTCTAAAAAAAACACAAAAGTATAGTAATGGTTTATACGTTCAACCGATACAGATAAAAACCAATCTATACGAAACTATTTTACAAATAGTGCATCAAATATTTACACAAATACAATTAAAATTAGAAGCTAGTATGCGTAACCTATAATAATCCTTAAAGAAATTTTGAATGATAGCGGCCAAGATGGTGTAGCACCTATGGGATCTACATGCCATTCTGTGCCAAGAACTCTTTCAGGATATTTCTGCAGGATGCCAGCAATGAGGATTTACTCGCATTACTTTTACGATTTTTGCGCATCTGATGTTTTACCTCCGTATTCCTTTGTCCGTCGTGCCTAGAGTTGTCTGATATAGACTGGCGGGTGCTCTCCTGGTGTAGTGTGGGTTCGCCAGAGTCAGTTTGAATTATAGGCTTATTTTTAGGAGTAAACTGGGCATCAGACACTGCTCGATAGTGCATCATCATCATGCCAATGGCAGCCGAAAATTCGTCTTCGGTGTACTCATTATTACTGCAACGTTCAGCTTCTTCTTGGAGTTGTTTTAAAAGTTCATTTTCGTCCACCATCATGTAATCTGATTGATTGTAATCGTACAAATATAATTCAGTCGGCTTGGCATCCATGACTGCTGAAGAACTTTAGTAGACTGATGATTGTGACAAGCAGTGTTCAACATTTATGCATATCTCGAGTACGTACCTGGCGGTCAAGTGTCAGTTGTTGCGAGTCGACGGGTCCTTAATATTTACCTGGCTTTAATCCTTAAGCGCCGTCATTTAATTGCAGCGAACGTGTGTGTGACATCTGTTCGTTCTGAGGTGGGAGTACTAACATGGATTAACTAATTTTATGATGGGGAAAGGCAATCAGATTTGTACCTACTCTAAGTTAATATGGCCATAGCCGATTGTATATTTTGGGTAAAACCGTGTTTTAAGTATCAAATCATTTACAGCTGGCTGGTTTTCTCAGTTCATTGGAAAATGTGTGCAACGAATCTATACGAGTATTTTTGCATTTGTAGGTAAAATCTGCAATTACTTTGCAAACAACGAAAAACATTTCTACTAATTAATTTATAATTCTGCGAATGCACACAGACTAATTTCGCCACATCATCGCATTTCTTGTTCTGATGTATGGCTAAACACAATTCTGAACCTATTTTCTTCTAATTTGACCATTTTAACGCACAGCATGCCTCAAGCAATTGCAATTTTGCCTAGATTGACGCCAGAAATGACTAATAAGGTCAGAATCATCCCCACTACACAACTGTGTAGATCAATCACGATAAGTGATCAAAGAAAATTGCTTATAGTCCGCGATTTTTATGAACTTGCTGGAAATGTTAAGTATGATGCTCTAATAGCGGGATACGATTTTGTTGAAAATCTTCAGAAACTTTGGGAGACATGCACATTTAAACATTAGAAGTTGGGCAACAAGTAAGAAAGATTCAGTAGGGTAAACCGACTAAGGTATACCCTCACTTTGTGAGTAATGTAATATGGAATATTACGCGAATTAATCTGCCAATTTGTGTGGGAGGTACCAGAAGGGGTTTATCAAATACATTTATTTTTCGCTAAACAGTAGATATTTTAAATACATTGCAATGTGCCGAATTATAAGTGTTTATGTGCTCTAGTATATTAGCCTCCATTTGCGGTATAGCTTGACCATTTTGTCTGCGCAAAATTTTTCAGTATTTTTATGCAATACCATTGCATGTTTTATGCTGTTAACTTTTTGTACAAAATGGACTGTAAGCACTATAAAAGCATTACACTGTAAAAAATTTCATTTCAAATAAACTATTACTATGTGTGGAATTACAGGGGATTCGAATAAGTAGTATAGAAGTTATTAGATAATGAACATTTCACTAAATTGTAACCCTTTGTGAGGGAGGTACTAGAAGGAGTGGACCAATATGGCTCATCTTCGAACTTAGCCGGAGATAGAAAAAAATATTACCACATACCAAATTTGAAGTCAATCGGTTACTCCTTTCGAGAGTTATTGTGCTCATTCGTCTTAAAATGCCCAAAACGGATTTCCGACGAACATACTTGGGGTCTTAGGTCACTCCTTCGATGTGTTACACTTTTTGTCCGTAGCAAATGATATATACCCTCGTCAGACTGAAGTGAGGATATAAAATATCTCGAACAGTGATTGTGTTGATATGCTCATAAATTTGTTCTGCGAGATATATTTAATTATTTAGTTTTGATCTTGATTTTTAAAGTCTTCAGCTTTAGTAGTACCAAGGTGTATTACATATTTTTAAAATAGCCATTTAAATCGAAAATAATACTTTCAAATTGAAATTTACTAAACCAATTGATAACTTATATTGTGCACTATATGTTAATTAAATCATTGTGGGTGATCCGGTAGTTTCTGAGGTGTAAATAGAAGAATAAAATAAGTTCATAATTTTGTCCTATCTATAGTATATATAGGTTTTAAAAATAATAATAATAATACATATAGGTTTTAAAAAAGTTCGAATAAAAAACCAGTAAGGTCTGGCGGGGCCGACTGTATAATACCCTCCACCAAAATAATTTACAGCTGGGTTCTACTTATCAAAACATGGAACGATATACTCAATTTTCTGAAGTACAAAAGCCTAAATTTCAGCATGATGGGTTAACAAGTGCGTCCCCCAGAACGCCAGGAAGTCTAATCGGAAGGGACATTTATATGGTCATCCGCATTAGCCACGACTTTGCCGCCACAACGTTCGAGATCTAACAGAATTCCATTCACTGCTAGGTTTCAAATTAGTGGAGACAACACTTCTTATGGGGTCCCTCTGTTCAGAAACCATGTTAGGGTTGTGGACCCAAGACTTGCTGTTATGCGTCTTTTATTGAACAGTCTTTGAATTAGTCTAATCAAGCTAGAGTTCACTCTTTAATGTGATAGCGCCGCAATTACAGCATTTGGGTGAATATTGTAAAAAGCCCCTTCTATATCTAGAAAGACCACTATAGTGAATTCCTAAAAATCTAGGGACGATTAGATAGTGCCCACACGTTCGGAGGAGAGTTTTGTATCAAGGAATCTAAAAGTATTTCCAGGCATTTTAGGAGGCATGAAGTCCTTTGGCTGAGAGTGCGATATCTTTCCCGCTTTGGGTATGAATACCACTTTGGTGTCCATTCATAGATTAGCCATATCTGCGAACATGATGTCGTCCCCTCAATAAAATAATAGTGTAAAATTTTTTCGCAGTTTCGAGAAAATCACATTTGAAGGTTTTGTGATAATAGACTTCTTTGAAGAAAATATTGTATATCGATGTTTTCAACTTCTTGTCATTTTAATATGCGGTGAAATAATCAGGCTAAAGCCAGATAATATGCTATTAGTCTAAAAGTGCGTTAATTGCATATTCATAAATGGAATTAAAGTACAATGCTACACACATACAGTATTTTTTCAATTTAACTTTTGACCCACTTTGTGGAAGTAGAATTCCACCAAATTTTTCACCAGCTATAGAATCGATTACGTAGATTCTTAAAATTCAATAAAAAAAATAATGTTGTATATGTGTATACGCTATTGTTTTATTGAGGGGACGTAATAACCTTCATAATTTTGCTCCTGCCGGGGTATAATGTACTTCAACATTTTCTTCGGGCTTAAAGTTGCTAATCGCCCAGCTGTTGTCTATTGGTTGTCCTGCTATTCCACGAGTTATAACCGATGGTTCTTCTGTAGCCTAAACATGGATTGATTCTTCTGTAACCCAAACCATCCAAGTCGACAGACATCTCGAGTTGCTCAGAGTTTGAAATCCTGGTTTGCCCAACCATAATTGGAGAATTGCACTTTTGAAGTCTCTTATAATACAACTATTAAAACTAATACATAGTAGGAGTGTCAATTATTCAGAATATCAGTTTGATTCGTGCCATGTAGTATCTTATAACAGTGCAAATTTAGAAAATTCATTAAATTTTGGTAATTTTATAACCTACTTAAATAAATTTGATATACTCTTTTTATATGAAACACATGTAATGTCCGATAAAATATCATATTTTTCTTCATTTTTCCAAAATTATTGTTGTCTCTGGGTAGAAGCAACAAGAACACACAAATTTGGCCGGGCTACTGGTGGTTTTTTGTTCGCATTCAAGAAAAGCATTAAGGCCAAATTTCACTTAAGGTTTCTGAACAAACATGACTATACAATTTTATATACAAAGTTTGATGGAATTGTATTATATTTGATCCCAAAATATTTGAACTGCACAAAGTGGAAAAATGATGTGGGCATTTTTGAAGCATTTTTGCAAAAACTCGATCCAACAAGATTTTGCATTAAGCACGGTACTATGTTCCGGTTTCACGTTGAAATCCCATACAAAAAACAAAGTTGTGAAAATATGAGTGAAATTTTTTCATTTGTGGTACTATGTTTTTTCAACGTGAGATATTGACATTTTGCGCCGATACAAATTAATTGAACGCCGCAACAAATTGAGGCCGCCAGCATTGTACTCTATTTATATATATTCACATTTGTCCGCGAGAAATTCAACTGTTGTAAATATTAGCAATAAAATTTCCTAATAAAGAATACTAAATTAAATTATCTGAAATAAAGAAAACTAATGCAAAGGACGGAAAATAATTATGTACATGGAATTCGTGATTTCGTTTTTAAATGGTTATAAAGAAAATAGTGAGTTCTTGCAAGCCATAGGAGTTGGCAAAATAAATTCCGTTTATGGATGGAAGTTTAATTTATATATGTCAACAAATATAATGTAAATCCCTAAAAATAATAATAAAACATCTTTTCGGTTCATCAAAACATCATTTTATTTATTTATATTCGTACAACAGTAGGAAATTATTTTGTTATTTGTAACCTGGCTTCTGATGCCTCACAAGCATCGCCATCTTATCAACACAAAATAAATAATTTATGTATAACAGCACAATGATCTTCAACAATATTTCCTTTCTGCAATTTAAATTAACTATTTTAAGTTGATTAGAATTTAAACTCGTGTTTGTTTTCAAGAAAAGGAAAAAATGCACATGCTTATACACGCACACATTCATATAAAAGTGACATTTCGACACACACACACTTCAAAAATGCAATGCGACTTTGTACAAAAGCGTTCCATTTTTCAAAATGAAATAATATTTTGTGGAATTTTTTCAAGCTGAAAAACATAGCACCCACCTTTATGGGCGACTTAAATGCAAGGATAGGAGAAGAACAAATGCTAGAATATAATATTATACGCGATTGCCCGCACATTAGTTTATGCAGAAATTCTAAAGATAAATGTGTCAACTCTCAAGGTAGACAACTCTTGAATATGATAGAAAACATAGGTAGAACGTTGAATGATCCATATGGAGAGTATAGCTTTTGTGGTGTAATGAGTAACTCTGTTATTGATTATTGTATTTGCTCGGTTAATTTCCTACAATATATAGATGAGTTCACCGTATCCTCTAAACCGTACTCTGACCACATGCCACTATGCCTGAAAATAAAAATTCCAAAACCCCAAGGGAGTTGGCAAACAAATTGTACCCTGCAAATACTTCGCTGGAACGATAAGTATGTATAGGGTAAAATACTATAGAAATCTAGAGACTCTTTCCAATGGTTCGATTCAAGAAATGGATGCTACCACGGATGATTTGGTTGCATCGATCAAGAATAAAATAGAAAAAGCGAATGTTCAGCGAAAAGTCACATAAATCTTTTTTTGAACCCAAACAGAAATGGTTTGACTGGAAATGCTTTCGATGTAGATCGGTTATGCTTAAGAATCTCAAAATATATAGAAGGAATCATTCTATCCGGACAAATTACGATATCTCTCCTCCAGGGCTAAATATCTAAATGTATGCGACGAAAAGAAATTGACGTTGTACAATAAAAACATTAGGAACCTAGATTTTGTAAAATGCAGTAAAGACTGGTGGAACTTGTCTAATTTCACTTAAAGAACATAGTCATACACCAGGGGGTAACCTTAATGCCAACGACTTTCTCTCTCACTTTAAAACTATGTTGCAGAATCGAGACGATGCTCAATGTATTATGTGGTGTATGCCTTGTTTTGTTGATGCCTTCTTAGATTCCCCAATTGAAATGTACGAAATATACGCAGTTATAAAGAACCTGATTTCAAATAAATCGCCAGGCAAGGAATCCCGTATGAATTCTATAAATTTGATCTCCATGGCTTTTTTAATGATATATTGACAGTTTTTAATAAAATATTCCTTAGCGAGTCTATACCACAAACCTTTAAACAGTCAATTTGGATTCCTTTTTCCAAGAAAGGCGACCCAAACTCACCAGTTAATTACAGAGGTCTATCACTAATAGACACTTTTGCAAAATATTCAATAACATTTTATTGAATCGTATATCGAATTGGCTCTAAACTTATAATATTTTAAATGAGTTTCAATCTGGTTTTCGAAAAAACTACTCCACGTTTGACAATATATTCAATCTCGTCAACATTGTAAATACAAATAAGATAAATAATAAAAACGCTTATGAATTTTTGTTGATTTCTCATGTGCTTTCGATCTGATTCCCAGGAATAGTCTCTTTTACAAACTTTCCTTTATAGGACTCTCATCTAAAGTTATATGAATTCTAAAATCATTGTATGATAATACGGAAACTAGAATCTGGGGTGGAAATACATTCTCCGAATCTTTTTCAGTAGAAACTGGAGTAGAACATGGCTGTATTCTTAGTCCAGTCTTATTTTCTCTATATGTCAAGGACCTTCCGGAATTCCTCCCAGGAGGTGTTAATGTATAAATTTACAAGTATAAATTTCTGCTATATGCAGACGATATTGTCTTGCTATCAGACTCTCCCTGTTCTTTACAAAATATGATTAATGCTTTAGAAATTGTGTAACATGGGATTTGAAAGTTAATCTATCCAAGTCGAAAATAGTACTTTTCCGCAAGGGCCCACGAATATCCTCTAATTTAAAGTAGTGTTATAGAGAAAAATACATAGAAATTGTCAATTGCTATACATACATCGGAGTTGGTTTGACATATAATCTGTCCTTTAAAAAACATCTTCAGAGAAAACTATCTACTTATGAAATCGCTAGTAACTCAACTTGGTCGAAAGTTATCCAAAAATTTCCAGAGACAATAAATTAAAAATTTTAGAAGCTTGCTTAAAATCCATAATGTTATATGATGCACAAGTATGGGGCTATGAAAGATTTGAAGATTCGTAAAAGTTACTTCGTTTTTTTTAAAGAAATTACTGCTCTTGCCAAACAATACCCCAAACTATGTCTTATACATAGAAACCGTCCTAAATACATTATTTACTTCAACTTTAAAAATACACTTTAGCTACATTGAAAAAGTATTGAATCTTAGTCCTGATAGATTACCTCGAATATTAGCTGAAAAAGTAATAGCATTGAATGTCTCCTAGGCAAAAGAATGGTGAAATTTATGTAATACATTGGAATACCCTCTACCTAACGACGGTACTAATATATGTGTATGCTGGAGGATAATAATATATGCTTTGCAAATGAAAGAACGTAACGATTTTTACTTAAATGCTTCTAATTCCCAATTCCATGATCTCTATTGTCAACTAAATTATAACGTAACACCTAAACTAACCGCTAAATTATCTACTCGTGCTACCAGTTTAATTATAAAAGCTAGATGTGGTCTCCTTGATCTAAATGCAAGATGTTTTAAAGACAATACAAATTTTTGCAGCATCCGAAATCATTTTGCAAAATATAAATTACTAGTTACGTGTAGCATCTACGCTTTATGTACATGCAAAAATTCAGCGTAATCCGTACAGTAGATCTCAAGAAAATTAAAAAACAAAAATGTGGCATGAGCGGACATTTTAGGTCATAACTTCCGCGAAAATGAAAATTCTGCAAAACTACTCAAATTGTATTTTTTATTTACCCTCCGGACCACGCATACCAATTTTCATCACAAAATTCGACAAAAGTTTTTTTTTTGGCTTTTTTCAAAAAATTTTACCCAGAAGTTTGTTCTTAATATAGAAAATTAATTCTTAATGAATTCAATATCTAAAATGTACATATGTATGTATATTAGGGTATAGCAAAAACGCAAACTACATAAAATTCTAAGAAAATTCTCCAAAGAAACCATGTACCTAAAATAAAATCCTAATCCGCGCCTCTCGACTTGAAAATTTATATGCCCGCCTTTGCCACAAAAAAATAAATGTTTGGAAAAAAAGCTTCTTCCAAAAAAATAGAATTTTCTGAATGAAATTGTTTAGTAAGGTAGTTCTTTTGCACTTTATATCTTTTCTACACCCAAAATTTTTTTTCATTAAAAAAATATTCACCCAAGTAAAAAAGTTTGTATATAATTTTATATTTAATATTATTATAAGAAACATAGATAAAAAAATGTTCTTTCATAATTTAATAAAAAAGATTGGAAATACAAAAAAAAAATATTGCACTCAAAATTGTTTTCAGAATTTATCAAATAACCTTCTTTTGTTTCGATAAACAATTCTTATTTTATAATGCAAATAAAAACGTGAAACGTGTTATTACTATTTTTTATATAGAACGCAAATCGGAGGAGATGCAAATTGGG
The DNA here is from genome assembly GCA_963930755.1 of Eudasyphora cyanicolor. Classification (NCBI taxonomy): domain Eukaryota; kingdom Metazoa; phylum Arthropoda; class Insecta; order Diptera; family Muscidae; genus Eudasyphora; species Eudasyphora cyanicolor. The sequence continues at coordinate 100,428,754 of OZ005738.1, read as the reverse complement.
GTTTAATTGCTTTACTGCATAAACTATAATATAACAAGTAAGAAAGTTTCAGTCGGGAAAACCGACTAAGGTATACTTCACTTTGTGAGCACTGTAATATGAAATACACGAATTAATCTGTCAATTTGTATAGGACATACCTGAGGGGGATTGACAAATACTCCTATTTTTCGCTAAACAGTAAACTTTAAATATATTGCACTGTATCGAATTGTAAGCGTTTATATGCACTGGTATATTAAAGTTATGATCTATCAAATTTTGGTATGATTTGGCCATTTTGTGTGGGAGGTACCAAAAGGGGCGTTGCAACTTCGCCCATATTTCACTGAATTGTAGGTACTATGAAACCATTACACTGTACAAAATTTCAAGTCTTTTTGTGCATAGGTATTCAAGTTATAAGCTGTTAAATTTTGGAGCAAAATGGTCCATTTGTGTGAAAGGTACCAAAAGGGGCGCGGTATCTTCGCCCATTTTTCTTGAGGTGATAGTGACTAATAAAGTAATACTATGTGTACAATTTCAGAGGATTGAAATAAGTAGTATAAAAGTTATTAAATAATCAATAATTCACTTAATATTAACACTTTGTGGGGGAGGCACTAGAAGGGGAGGACCAATATGGCCCATCTTCGAACTTAGCCGGAGATAGAACAAAAAATAGGTTACTACTTTCGAGATTTATCGTGCGCACCAGATAGCAGAAAGACAGACAGACGGACGGACATTGCTCATTCGACTAAAAACGACCTAAAACGGATATCCGCCAAACATACATAGGGTATTATGTCACTCCTTCGTATCACTAAAGTGAGGGTATAATAAAACATAATATATTTCAAAAAAAGAAAATAATTTTAGCGAAAGAAGAGGAAAAACATTTTCAAGTCGAGAGGCGCGGATTAGGTTTTGATTTTAGACCCATGGTTTCTTCGGAGAATTTTCTTAGAATTTAATGTAGATTACGTTTTTGCTATACGATTTTTAATTTTTTTTTTCATCCATACAAATCAATCCGCCCTAGTGAACATACATATCTATATACGTACTGTGTGCAACATCGTAATCACCATCAGCGCCATCAACAACAATAAAAGCCAAAAACAAACATTAAGTCTCAAGTGGTCGACAAGTGAAACTGTAGCTTTTGCATTCAACCGAGAATTTTTCTTCGGGTAAATGCAGTTCCTGTTTGTTGTTCTTTTTTTAACCCAGCAAACATATTTATGTACCTGTAGCATAGTTTTAGATCAAACAGAGGTCAAGTGCGAAACAATGAATCTGTAGTATTTCGCCACGCATTCATCACCCTAACCACATTTTGTGTACGATTGCAGTAACTATACATTTTGCAGTTCATATCATAACACTTTCCAGACAACAATAAAAATATAAATATTTTCAAACCAGTTAATCAATATTGTTTTCAAATTCAGACAAAATCGACTCAAATTAGGAATCTATCAGTAGCTTTGTAATTTGTAGTTCCACAAAAACTCCTTCTTTAATTTTAGCATCTAATTCGTTGTGAAAACATTTCTCGGGTATTCAACTGCGACACTGTTTCATTTTTTTAGCAAAGTTTTGACGACATTTTTGAATATTGAGGGCTTTTCATTACCTTTGTGCAACAAAACAGCTTTCTAGTTTAACTTGCTGCTGTCTATAAATAACCACCAATCACTTGGATATTATGTCTCCTTAAATTCATTGAACAAGCCGTTTATGTTATGGCAATAGCAAATACTGCCTTTTCTCGAAAAGTAGCAAAAGAAACTTTCGTGTAGACTTCTATAATATGAACTTTTCACGTCAGATGTCACAAAACTATGTTTGACGGACAACCATATCGGCCCACTCTTTGTGGAACCTCCCCCAAAAATGGTTGAAATTTTGTGACATGTTAATACTCTTATAACTTCTACACTACTCATAGGTATACTGTAAAATTTCATAAATAGTAATCATTTTACAGCCTCTATAAGCTGAATAAAATTTGGCGAAACTAATTTGTACAAAAAGTTCACAGCATATAACATTAATACCAGCACATACAAATAAATGAAATTTTGTACAGTGTAATGTTTAGTACCTCCAGTACAAAGTGGGCGATATTGCCACGCGCCTTCTAGTACGTCTCACATAAATGTTAACCGATGATGTAAACATACAGTTGACATACAGACAGACGGGCATGGCTAAATCGACTCAAATTGATTGGTGTGAATTTTGGGGTGGGGACGTCTTTGGTTCAGAAATTGCTTTATACTTATAATAAGTGAAAATCTTCACCAAATTACAAAGAAAAAAATATTTGTGTGTTTTCAACTATATTTTGTTTGTTGATTTTTTTCAAATATTTTTCTTTGTAATCTGATGAAGGATTTTCAATTATTATAATGCAACTTCCGAACCAAGGTCGTCCTCACCCCAAAATTCACACCATCGGTAGAGTACATATGGACCATTTTTATACCCTACACCATACTGTGGTACAGGGTATTATGACTTTGTACATTTGTTTGTAACGCTCAAAAAGAGAAGAAATAGAAACATAATTTATTATACCGATCGACATAGTCGATGTAGACATGTCCATCTGTTTGTCTGTGAATGTATTTTTGTGATCAAAGTGCAAGACGTATTTATGATCCAATTGTGATGAAATTTAGCACAGTGCTCTTTTTTGGCCCAAGAACGATCGCTATTGAAATTGGTAAAAATCGGTTCAGATTTAGATATAGCCCCCATATATATGTTACCCCCGATTTGACATGTAAGCGCTATACAAAGGAATGTTATTGAAAACTTTTCGCAAAACAGTAGTAAATTATTTCACTCTTTATGAAAATTTAAGGAAACCCATACTTTCCTAAATTTAATTATAAAATATTTTAGATTTTTTTAAATGTCCCCTTTCTATACCCTCACTTTAGTGATATGAGGGTATATATCATTTGCTACGAGGCAAAAGTGTAACACATTGTTATTGGCAGTGATAACCGTTATCGAACCATGATAATGGTCTCGGTGAGCTCTGGTTTCAACAAAACGGTGCACGAAACAATGACTTTGTTGAGAATTAATTTCGGTGAGCACTTAATTTCACGTTTTGCTACGGTAAATTAGCCACCTGGATTGTGCGATATCACTCCTTTGGACTATTCTCTCTGTGGATATCCAAAGTCTGAGATCTTCAGGAATAAATCAGCTACCATTGACGCTTTGAAAGCCAACATTACTCGTATTATTCGGGAGATCCCAGTCGCTATGCTCGAACGAGTCGCCCAAAATTTGAACTTCAGAATGGACCAGACGTAGTCATGGCTAACATTTACATGTAAATGCCATATATTGTTCTTTTAACCGATTGTGTTTTATTTTACATTATAAATCAAACCTCACAATGAATCACCCATTATTAAGACCAAAACAACGTATTGAAAATCCGCCCATACGACACCATTATTGAAAACGAAATACGAGTATATGGAAAACCATTTCAAAAATTGTCTTAAACTGAGGTATGTATGTCGTAACAGAAATTTGCGTGACCCAGTGCAAAATTTACAATATCAAAAAGGTAGGCTTAGGTCCGACCTTATGTCTCCCTTTTTTAAAAATGAAATTTCTGGATTTCCATTAACCATTGCACATATTGACTTTAATTTTGGTATTTGAAAGCAATACGAATGGTGCAATAAAAAATTGGAAATAATGGATCAGTGGGCGAGGCCCCGCTATTATTAAAAAAAACGTGTGGAGAAAAATTGCACGAATCGAGATTTGGCATTTATTATTTGAACAACCGTGTTAAGATCACTGAAAAATAATAATTGTCTAAGTAAGTACATGCATAAGCGGATAAGGTGATCAAACATTTTATTTGTGCTCTGTTCCTAATCTGAAGTTAGGGCAGCGAAGTGAACCAGTTCCAGCTAGTAATATATAAATTAAATCAAATGTTGCAAACATAGTGAATTATTATTATTTATTTACCCACATGAAACAGTATGAGAATCTTAATAAATAAATATGAACAGCAACACAATTTTGTTTCATTTCACATACAAATGAAATGTTTGCTGGCATATTTAGTTGATGTACGAGTATTTCGGGAGTTTTCTACCCTACGTCATGCGATGAAAGCAAAAGTGAGTAAATAAATGACACCAACTTGCAACTAGCGACTGGCTTTCTAGTTGAGATGACAATGTAATGTAACAAGTGGTAACATACGGGTGTACAATGACCACATAATGCTTTCTATCCTGTATCAAATGTTAGGATGTCAGTATTGGTAGGGATTCCATGCCATACATTTTTGTAGCTTGGCTAAATGCTTTCATATGCTCACATTATAGAGTACACATAATACTATTTAATTAATAAATTCTTTGGATTCCATTTTTCGAAATTTAACCAAAAACCAACAGGGTTTTTGGTGTCGGGACACTGTAATCGAATTGGTACCCAGAGTGCACTTGAACAATAACCCTCGCATGTTCCCCAGTGTCTCAGCATTCATCTTGCAATCAACCAAAGCATAAGCCACAACAACTTCGGTCGAGTATGTGCCACAACTGCAACACAGAGTCTAAATATGATGTCGGAATTGTCGTCATCAGATACAAGAGAAAACACTGAAGGGAGAAACTTTAAATTGAAAGTGTGTCAATCAACACTTTATTCGGTGTAGCTACTCCGGCAACACAATTAGGTTTAGTTTCCTCTATTCTGTCCCTACTGTTCATTGTTGGAACCAAAAACTAGAGGGTATTTCGTAATTTTTGTTGTTTTAGAACAAACACTACATTATGAGTGCACTACATTATGAGATAAGTAAAATCTTGAGTATGACCAACAATTTACAAAATTGGAAATATTTGAATATTACAATATTTCATAGCAAAAATATAATGTAACAGAGATATTTCTAAAAAGGTCATTACATGCAACACAGATACCGAAAAATATTAGTTGATGCTGATATCACCCTTTTTTTCTTAATAGCTGAACAATATGTATACCCTGCACTGTGGTAGAGGGTATTATAACATTGTGCATTTGTTTGTAATACCCAAAAGGAGATGAGATAGAGATATCGACAGGTCGACTTAGAATAACTTTCTGAGTCGATTTAACTATGTCCGTCTGTCCATGTATTCTTGTAATCAAAGTACAGGTCGTAATTATTGCGATCGCAATTAAGTTTGGCAAACACGTCTTTTTGAAAAAATGGTAAGAATCGGTTCAGATTTACATATAGCTGCCTTATGTATACCATGCAATTTGACTTTTTATGTACTCGTAATTGGATGAGTCCTATTAAAAATTTTGAATCTCAGATTATAACTTACAAACTTGTTATAAGGGTTATAACGGGTGATTCTTTTAAAGATACAAAACTTTAAATTAAAATAAAGCAAAGACAAATCTTTTTAATATTAATTAAAAAATCTTTATTGGGTAGAAAATTGTAGCTTACATGGCGCAATCTGGAGGTCCTATTTTCTCACAATTTCCGCAGCAGTTGCGACTTTATTTCGCCTATAACTCGAATGTTGATTTCCTGGTGATCAATTGTCTCTGGATTATCGACGTAGATGAGTGACGTCAAAGAAAATATTCCAATGGTGTTAAATCACACGATCTTGGTGGCCAATTAACGGGGCCATTACGTAAAATTATTCGTTCATTACTCTAAGGCTTCTTTGAATAAATTAATTGTAGCATGCGCAGTGTGGCTTGCGGCTCTGTGCAGTTGGCTAAGTCAGCTAATTGAGGTACGTTCACAGCTGACAGTAACATTCTGCCCATCATCGTTTTTGAAGACATACGGACAAATGACTCCGAATTATAGAGCGCACATAAAGTTGATGTAATGGTGTGTGAATAAAGGCTTGTGTGTTATCCTTACTCCCATTCAACCAGAAATGAACCCTGTCGCTTAAGTTTGACGAACAGAATCGTTACTTGAAAGCAAATTTCAACAAACCGAAGAAAAGAGAACTATCCGCTGTTAAATCGCTTGTCAAATAAAGCAGTGTTAACAACTCAAAATTGTGAACCCGTAAAAAAGCACCCCTACCTAAGTGTTGCATACAGCCCACACAATACATTTTGAAACCAGTAGGGAAAGGCTAAAGTCGGGCGGTGCCGACTACACCACTCTCGTAATATTGAATAACTCTGATATATAAATTTTGTAATTCATGTATAAATTGTTTACATAAATTTACTTTTGGGACATTTTATACTTAAATAATACCCTGTACCACAGTGTGGTGTAGGGTATAAAAACGATTGGATCTAAAGAGCCAAATCGGATGAAACATATATATGGGAGCTATAGCTAAATCTTTACCGATTTTCTTCAAATTCGGCAATGTTGGTTCATGAATCAAGAAACTCTACCATTCTAAATTTCAAAACGATTGGATGTAAAATATATCTTCTATAGAACTAAAGGGGAAAATCGGACGAAACATATATATGGGAGCTATAGCTAAATCTTAACCGATTTTCTTCAAATTCGGTAGTGTTCGTTCGTGGATCAATAAACTCTACCATTCTAAATTTCAAAACGATTGGATGTAAAATACAGCTTTTATAGGACTAAAGGGCCAAATCGGACGAAACATATATATGGGAGCTATAGCTAAATCTTAATCGATTTTCTTCAAATTCGGTAGTGTTGGTTCACGGATCAAGAAACTCTACCATTCTAAATTTCAAAACGATTGGATGTAAAATACAGCTTTTATAGGACTAAAGGGCCAAATCGGACGAAACATACATATGGGAGCTATAGCTAAATCTTAACCGATTTTCTTCAAATTCGGTAGTGTTGGTTCATGGATCAATAAACTCTACCATTCTAAATTTCAAAACTATTGGATGTAAAATACAGCTTCTATAGAACTAAAGAGCCAAATCGGACGAAACATATAAATGGGAGCTATAACTAAATCTTAACCGATTTTATTCAAATTCGGTAGTGTTGGTTCACGGATCAAGAAACTCTACCATTCTCAATTTCAAAACGATTGGATGTAAAATGCAGCTTCTATAGGACTAGAGGGCCAAATCGGACGAAAGATGTATATGGGAGCTATATCTAAATCTGAACAGATTTCAACCAAATTCAATAGCGATCTTAAGAGCCGCGAAATACTCTAAACTGCAAAATTTCAGAACGATCGGAGTGAAATTGCGACCTGTAGTCGACGAACAACTTTACATGGACAGACGGACGGACGGACGTTAAATCGACTCAGCTACTGATTCTGAGTCGATCGGTATACTTTAGGGTGGGTCTAGCAGTGTTATTTTCAGGTGTTACAAACATTTGCCTTGAAACAAACTTATAATACCCTGTACCACAGTGTGGTGTAGGGTATAAAAATATGGAAAACAGACCTGCCATGAATATTTTAAAATTTTCAAACGTGTGCATTTTGAGAAATACAGAGATTGTTTAAAAATTAATTTTTTTCGGTAATAGCTGTCAATAAAAACTTTTCGCAAAACGGTAGTAACTTTTTTCACTCTTTATGAAAATTGATGAAAACCCACACTTTCCTAAATTTAATTATAAAATATTTAAAATTTTTTTAAATGTCCCCATTCTACATATACCCTCATTTTAGTGATACGAGGGTATATATCATTTGCTACGGGCCAAAAGTGTAACACATCGTAGGAGTGATCTATGTTCGGCGGATATTCGTTTTGGACCATTTTAAGTCGAATGAGACATGTCCGTCCGTCTGTAACCGTTTGACTTATAATTTGGTATACGGTAATATTTTTTGCTATCTCCGGCTTGGTTCGAAGATGGGCAATATTGGTCCTCTCCTTCTGGTACCTCCCACACAAAGGGTTAACATTTAGTGAAATATTGATTCTTTTGTAACTTCTATACTACTTATTCGAATCTTCTGAAATTTCACACATAGCTTATTAGTCGCTATCACCTCGATGGGTGAAGTTGTCACGCCCCTTTTGGTACCTCCCACACAAATGCACCATTGCACCAAAAGTTAACAGCTTATAACATTTATACGAGTTCATAAAAACACTTAAAATTTTGTCCAGTGCAATGCATTTATAGTACCTAGAGTCCAGTGTTATTGTCATGCACCTTTTGGTACCTCCTACACAAAGGTACAATTTTGCACAAAAAGTTAAGAGCGTACTGCGTGAGTACCAATGCACGAAAACATAACAACATTTTGCACAGTGTAACGCTTTTGAAGTGCATATAGCTCTGTGAAAAATGGGCGTTATCATCACGCCACTTTTTGTACCTCCCACACAAAATGGCCAAATCATACCAAAATTGAATAGTTCTTAAAGTTAACATTCATTGCGCATAAACGCTTATAACACAGTGACAAAATAAACTCAAGTTGAGAAGCAAATGACGCGATACTATTTTTCCTGTAGGTCTTATCGAGTAAAACACGAATCTTTTTTTGGAATTCCCCGGACACCCCCAAAATCCGGATTTACGGGTAAAAACCGATTTTCTTGCCTTTTTTCACACCTTTCGAAAGATTTATATTTTGTTTATTTGAAGCTGTAGGAATATACGTTTATTTGTCCTACAAACACATTTTTTTCATTTTTGTCCGTGATTTTCTAGTTTAGGCTATGTGTTTACCAATTATATTGTGAGATAGCCGTACCATTAATTAATTTACATATATAGTATATTTTGTAAGGAAAAAAATGCAACCAGCCTCTTCAAAATCCGTTTGCAATTTACCTTAGTCGGTTTAGCCGACCGAAACTTTCTTAGTTGTTATCTTTAAATTTAATTTGTTGTATTTTAGGCCAAATTGTCCAGCAAAATATTGTTTTCGCTTATAAAACTTTGTCGTATCCTCAGTCAGGGACTTATGATGGATTTTAAGCTATAAATATTTTTTTCGAGATAAGAAATTTTTTTTCATTACACAATTTGTTTGACCACCAAGAAAATGTTTGTACAAATATGGATAAATAAAATTAAATTAAATTGTAATAGAATTGTAATGTAAAAGAAACCCGAAATAATATGTCATTATAAAGGTACTGAAGCAGGGGTTGGCCGCAGGACCAGGTGATTGCAACATACACATGTAAACGCCAAATAAGACGCATGCCGTCTGAACTATTCTAAAAAATTTCGATGCTTCGGGATATAACGCATATGTTATATTTATGAAAAAAAATAAAAAAATATATTTCACAAATTAAATTTGTAAAAGTTAGTGATTAATGAATTAACGTATCCCCTCGACAGTCGACACATACTCCATGCCTATTCTTTACTCCTCATCGTCCGAGGATTCTGATGAAGGGGAGTCTGGTTTGGTGGGTAAAAGCATATCTGAAGTCTCCGGAGAAAAGGATTTAGACATTTTTTTCTCCTTCTTTGTTTTATACTAATACTGCTAATTAGCGGATCAGAGCTCAATAAGAGTCTATTATAAATGTCTCGGTTACACTGCTCGCGGGAAAATTTTCTTGCGTAATTTTCTCTGTATATGCGAAATTGCTTATTTCGGGCCTCTTGAGCCTCCACCGACAATTGGCCTATTGGGAGAAGTGAGTTTTCTATTATGGCAGCACCATGTATGAGCACTTTGTGCAAAGTAGGGGTCATCGGGTGCCACCAATAATGCTGCACGTATAATTTGGCGGTGTCTAGTGCATACTCATCATATTTCTTGACGTCAATAATGTATCCACTTGAAATCGTATCTAAAATGACTTTCAGTCTGTAAATTAAATCGAAGTTTACCCCAGTTGTGTCGGAGGCCAATTGGGGGTTCTCGAAAAATCTTCGGCTGGTGTTTCCATCATTTGTGTTCCCATATTTGGATTTGGGCATGCCAATGAGTAACCCAGTTTCATTTTTAAATCTGTCTTGGATTTTTAGTTTAGCGGCCAATTCCAAGTCTTTTTCTTCAGTCGTTTTTTTCTGTCTGTATTTTTGAACTTTAAGTTTATAGCCCAAGACTCGTCACTTTTATGTGTTGTTCCGGTGGATAGCATTCTTTTTTGGCATCTAATAATCTATCGTAGCAAGGATAAAGCGACTTGTTTGTATTACGTACAATTTCATATTGCTGTCGTGTAAGGTCGGCCTCTATAAACATCGCCAATGCTTCTTGAGGTGATAATATATTACTTTTGCTGGGTTCACACGATGACTTGTAGGCATCTCTATATTTTTCTGCAATTGTTGACGATTTTGTGATTTCTTTAAGTATTTCTGATGCATTTCGAAGTCCCTTAGCTCTCAAAGTTGACTGAGCAGCATATTCATGCTGGAATTGTCTATGGCCGAACGAACCACTTCAGTTTTGCGACGCTTGCTTCTCTCACTTGACTCTTCAAATGATTTTGAAGGACGGCCTGGGCGATTTTGGGCTTGGATTGGGATTACAAACGTCCCATTTAACCACGATTGGTTTGATTTTAAGAAAATATCATGTTGTCTATTAGCTTCAGACCATTTTTTCTTAATGGCAGTCTTAAAGTAAGCTACATTTTGCTTTAGTTTTTTAAAAATTTCCTCTGTGTCACCATAAGAAGAAAACAGGTAGTTTTCTAAATAAGTCAATTTTTCATCCATAGTTTTTAAATTCTGGCTCTCCATTTTATCGTAGAGAAATTGACGGGTAACTAATTTTATTCCGGATGAGCCAGGAGAATCTACGACGAAAAATTAAAAAAAAAAATTTTTGGTACATTTTTCAACATAACCTGCAAATTTTTTTTTAACACCTGGGCAAATAAATGCAGCTGATTTTTATCAAAATCATAAGAAAAAAGTATGAAGTAATATAATTAATAACATTTTTGGGGCGAGAGGAAGCGATAATATAACTAAATTACCTTTATATTGAAAAATCATGAAAATTTTTTCAACAAAAATTAATTTGTTTAGAGCTTTAAAATACAGGTTTTTTATTATACTGGGTTGACAATTTATATGATAAATAATGGTATTTACCTGAAGCACTCGAATCCATATTGTTTACTTTGTTAACTTTCTTCAAATCCAAAATATTGACGACAAAAAATAGATCACTTTAAAAGCTTAAAAAATGAAAACACGCGTAGTGGGATACCAACAATTACTGACTACCTGTGCACGCACCCCGCGCGAGTATCGAAGTCGAGAATACCGGTTAATTATCGGCTATTCTATTGTTAACGTAGAATGATAATATATTTGGTATTTGTAACTAGTTTAAAATTTTCAATTTTGGCCGCATAAAACCTGAAAACCTACCTATGTGCGCTGGTGGCAACTTCTCTAGCTACAATATCAATGGGAAGCAGATGGAGTAGGGTTTGTGGAGACTCAGTCACAGTAGTCCTCAACCATCCGTTTATGTGTAGGCAGGCGGTTCTTTAAACCTTTGATAATTGGCTTGTAATGGATAGTTTATTAGTTGGCGTCAACCACAGCACAATGGCGTATAACAGCGAACTACTGCTATATATATCCAATGATTTTAGGTAAGTGAAAAATGCTTAGATCCTTCCAGGCCAAAATACAGGTTCTTGGAGTGCCTTTATAGTTTGCCAAAAGTAACTTAAGGATGGGCGCCCTAATACCACATACATTCCCTCCTACAATGTAGAGTTGTTGTATCAGAAATATGTCTACATCACTTGCAGCTTAGGCTGCTTTTGCGCGATGGAGGTTAATCTGTAGAATTTTTACCATCATTGCTAGAAGACAGGTTAATCTCCACCCAACAAGGGTGGGTGGAGATTAACCTGTCTTCTAGCAATGAACTGTCTTCCATCGAACTCCTCGTCCGAATCATCAAGAAGCATATCCCCACCATATGCGTAGAAAAGCCGGAGACTCCTCTCAGCCCTTCAGTGTCCGAAGACATGCATCCGTCGTCGGAAATAGATGGTACCGTCTTTCTATTTGAAGCTCCAGATATTTTTGACGAGCATGGTTCCGCACTTCCAGACGACTAGATAGTAACCTCGTTTGATACCTCACTTTACGTAGTGGGGGCTACATCCTGCTTGTATACCTTCAGGACTATAGTCCCAAAACCACATATCAGAGTTCCATTTACCCGTTGTAAGTGAGGGATGCATTCAGCATTAAGGATCAAGTTCATCTGCCGTTTTTGACTATCCACATCACTAATCTTTCCAATTCTCCAATTATTATTATTATTATTTATTAATAGATCCTTAGTTATAACAATATTAAAATATAGATAGTAACATTATTATAATCTATTTTCGGCGTAGCATATTTTCTGTGAGCCGGAGTGACATTTAAATATATATACTTTAGGGCGGGTTGATTTGTATGGTTGAAAAAAAAATTAAAAATCGTATAGCAAAAACGTAATCTACATTAAATTCTAAGAAAATTCTCCGAAGAAACCATGGGTCTAAAATCAAAACCTAATCCGCGCCTCTCGACTTGAAAATGTTTTTCCTCTTCTTTCGCTAAAATTATTTTCTTTTTTTGAAATATATTATGTTTTATTATACCCTCACTTTAGTGATACGAAGGAGTGACATAAGACCCTATGTTTGTTTGGCGGATATCCGTTTTAGGTCGTTTTTAGTCGAATGAGCAATGTCCGTCCGTCTGTCTGTCTTTCTGCTATCTGGTGCGCACGATAAATCTCGAAAGTAGTAACCGATATTTTGTTCTATCTCCGGCTAAGTTCGAAGATGGGCCATATTGGTCCTCCCCTTCTAGTGCCTCCCCCACAAAGTGTTAATATTAAGTGAATTATTGATTATTTAATAACTTTTATACTACTTATTTCAATCCTCTGAAATTGTACACATAGTATTACTTTATTAGTCACTATCACCTCAAGAAAAATGGGCGAAGTTACCGCGCCCCTTTTGGTACCTTCCACACAAATGGACCATTTTGCTCCAAAATTTAACAGCTTATAACTTGAATACCTATGCACAAAAAGACTTGAAATTTTGTACAGTGTAATGGTTTCATAGTACCTACAATTCAGTGAAATATGGGCGAAGTTGCAACGCCCCTTTTGGTACCTCCCACACAAAATGGCCAAATCATACCAAAATTTGATAGATCATAACTTTAATATACCAGTGCATATAAACGCTTACAATTCGATACAGTGCAATATATTTAAAGTTTACTGTTTAGCGAAAAATAGGAGTATTTGTTAATCCCCCTCAGGTATGTCCTATACAAATTGACAGATTAATTCGTGTATTTCATATTACAGTGCTCACAAAGTGAAGTATACCTTAGTCGGTTTACCCGACTGAAACTTTCTTACTTGTTATATTATAGTTTATGCAGTAAAGCAATTAAACCCCAATTTGCATCTCCTCCGATTTGCGTTCTATATAAAAAATAGTAATAACACGTTTCACGTTTTTATTTGCATTATAAAATAAGAATTGTTTATCGAAACAAAAGAAGGTTATTTGATAAATTCTGAAAACAATTTTGAGAGCAATATTTTTTTTTGTATTTCCAATCTTTTTTATTAAATTATGAAAGAAAATTTTTTTTATCTATGTTTCTTATAAAAATATTAAATATAAAATTATATACAAACTTTTTTACTTGGGTGAATATTTTTTTAATGAAAAAAAATTTTGGGTGCAGAAAAGATATAAAGTGCAAAAGAACTACCTTACTAAACAATTTCATTCAGAAAATTCTATTTTTTTTGCAAGAAGCTTTTTTTCCAAACATTTATTTTTTTGTGGCAAAGGCGGGCATATAAATTTTCAAGTCGAGAGGCGCGGATTAGGATTTTATTTTAGGTACATGGTTTCTTCGGAGAATTTTCTTAGAATTTTATGTAGTTTACGTTTTTGCTATACGATTTCAAAGAAAAAAAATCAACCCACCCTAATGTTCAGACAGACGCTCCTGGGAAAATGGAACTTTGGCCCATGTGCCAGTGGGAACCAGCTGCTACACGGATGGGTCCAAGCGAGGACGAAGGACGGGTCTGGGACTTTTTATTGATGAACCAGAAGTCGAACTTCACTTCCGCCTCCCTGACCATAACACGGTATTTCAAGCAGAAGTTCGAGCAATCACGGAGTGTGTGAACTGGCTCAATAACACGACAAAGCCTAAATATTCCAACATCTTCACAGATAGCCAAATGGCGATTAAAGCAATAACATCGGAAAGGGTCAAATCCAGAACTGTGTTAGACTGTAAAAGAACGATAAATGATTACTCAGCCCATGGTCAATTGCGTCTTTACTGGGTACCAGGACACAACGGAGTGATTGGAAATGAACGGGCAAACAACTTGGCTTCAAAGGGCAGAGAACTTCGAGTAATAAACTTGGAAAATTGGAAACCTTTCGAAGCCACGAAAAATGAGTTGAAGCACTGGGCAGTGATGGCTCATAAAACTGTATGGAATAGCGCAATAGTAGGAGCAACTGCAAAGATACTGTGGGGTGACCCAAATGAAAAGAAAACAAGAAGTCTTCTGAAACTAAACAACATCGATATTAGTAAGATGATGAGTGTTCTAACGGGACACTCAAGCTTACAAGCACATCTTCATCGCATAGGACTAGCAGGAAACGACGAATGCAGGGCATACAGAGAAAACATCGAAACGATGGAACATTTTCTGTGTCACTGCCCGGCTTTCACACATTCAAGATCCCAACATTTCGGGTCCGACATATTACCAGACTTGACTCATCTCAGAGAATATGACTGGAAGATACTGAGAAAATTCGTATCTGGTACCGATTTTCTGTATCTCGTGAGGTATAAAAAGATCATAAATAAGGAGCGCACAACAGGCCGAACCACTGGCTTAAGTGTATGTCCATGGACATGAGACGTTTAAACGTCTCCTCTCTTCAACCTAACCTAACCTAACCTAATGTTCACCCATGTGGTTAACACTGAATATATGAACCTTAGAGAAGGTCGCAAAAATGTTATTTGTTTTTAAAATATTTGATTAACATTTTATTCAATATGATAAAAACCAGTAAGGAAAGGCAGAAAGTCGGGTGGGGCCGACTATATAATACCCTACACCTCCCTAACAATGCGATAAGGGTCATTACGATAATAATTTGGAATAATTGGTAAATGGGTAAGAACATATATATGTGGATATATCTAATTCTGAACCGATAAAGCCAGAATGTAAATAAATGTACACACCCTTACTTAGGGAGTAATATAGTATTGTACACCGTCTGGGAGGAGCCAGAATGTAAACAAAAATTGTCCATTCTTTGTCAGTGTAATAAAGCAACATGAAAACATATAGATGATTGCTGCAGAAGTTATGAGCATATTGTGTTTAAATGAATCTTTCAATGACATTACTTGACCAATACACCTATTTTGCGATGAAAAGTGGATACTTCAATGACATTGCGATGTGCCGAAGTGTTTAAGTGCTCTGGTATTATCGTTATGAGCCATTCAATTTGGTATTATTTGAAGATTTTGGGTGGGACGTACCAAAGGAGGCGTGTCCATTTTTTCCATAATGCACATTTCTTATCGGAATGTAAGTACTATACACGGGGCAAAATCGGCTTTTTTGATATGTTTGAATTAAAAGAAAATATATTTGGACAAACATTTTTACATAATATATATTTCCTGGCAAATAAACTTTATTTAAATATAAACAAAATACAGTTGGGACGCATATATTAATATATTACAACAGAATATATTTGCAATCTCATTTTCTCAAATATAATATGCGTTTAAATACAAATAAAATTATTCTTAAGGAATTTCTCCAAATATATTTTATTTAAAAACGATTTTTAAAACTTGCTGACTTTTTCGAATTTCAGTTTTGATTTTTCTTGGTTTCGAATTGTACCTCCCAGCATTAACTTCTGTCCCAAACCAATCATTTAAATTTCTGAGTATTCTAAGCCATCATTATTTGTCAATCCTCCAAGTAATTTATTTTAGTCCAATATTATACGATTTCAATTATTATTATTTATTATATTACGAACATTCACAATTTCTAAAAAATTAACTTTGAATTACTGAAAAATATAACACAATTTATTTTCTGAATACTTAAATGCAAGTAAATATTTGTTTCGGAAATAATGATCCCAAATAAAAATATATTGGGATGGAAACAAAGATTTGTTTTGAACAAGATCCCACATATATAATTTTAGTGTGTACCAAATATTATATGTTTAGAGTGTATCCTAAACATATATATGTTTCAAGCCGAATATGTTTGGGACAATATACAACAGAAGCGATTTTTTTCAACGTGTATGCGCTGACTAATGCACTCCGGACTAAATTCAATACAGAAGCATTACACTGCAAAACAATTCAAGAAATGGTATGTACTAGTATTAAAGTTATTAACAGTTAACTGTTTGTACAAAATGGATCCATTGTGTGCACCTTTTTTATATGTCTGAATCGAAAGAAAATATATTTGTAACACAAATTTTTAATTGTTATATATATCTGATCAAATAAATTTTATTTAAAAATCAATAAAATGTAATTGGAACGCATATATTAACCATTACCGCCCCCTGTCCCATATGGGGACATCTATTTGAAGAAATGTAACTATAAGTACGATTAAATACAATAAGTATGGATTTAATACAATAAGTATGGACAAGGTTCCATGTCATTAAAAAATTGTCCCCATATGGGGACAGAGTGCGGTAATTGGTTATTATACAACTACAAAATATATTTTCAAACTAATTTTCTGAAATAAAATATGTGTTTATATACAAATAAAATTATTGTTTAGGAATATTTTATTTTATTTTTTAAAAGCTTGCATCCTAGCGAAGAAAATAATACCTATTTGCATTATTATAGCCTATATTATATACAGGGTTGCCCATATTCGACGGACC
Organism: Eudasyphora cyanicolor; assembly: GCA_963930755.1. Taxonomy (NCBI): domain Eukaryota; kingdom Metazoa; phylum Arthropoda; class Insecta; order Diptera; family Muscidae; genus Eudasyphora; species Eudasyphora cyanicolor. Next base: position 100,411,837 of record OZ005738.1, on the reverse strand, counting down.
CACGGACTCGTTGGGCCCATTCCAATCGACGAGGCTTGTCCGCAGGCAACAATCTTTGCGTCAATTGAATTTTGTACGGGAACAAATGCAAATCAACGCGAATAATCCGTTGTAAAGTGGACCGAGCCATGCCCAACTGCTGAGAACGGCGTTTTTGGGATGTTCTTGGGGACCTCTCAACACTGCGATATTCTCGGCCGATCGCCTTGGTCGACTTTTATTTGGCCTCTTCGGATTAGAAAGAGCCTCACCAGTCGAAAATTTTTAGTATAAACGCTTAATGGTGTTCTTAGAAGGCGCACTTCTCACATTTTTTAATATTTTAAAAGCACGTTGACTTGACTTCTTCTGTTGAATGTAAATTTCAACTATTTCAGAGCGCTCGCGTGGCGTGTATTGTTCCATGGTAAAAATCTGCTTGGACTGACGCTTCAAACGCGGTATGTCATTAAGCGATCTGACATCTCTGTCAAAAGTTATGGCGTTGCCAGATGGGTCCGTCGAATATGGGAGACCCTGTAGTAGAAATTATAGCCCTTTTGGTAGAGGTAAAAGAATTTCAAAAAATCTATTTTTTTTATTACTTTTATTTATATTATGTACACTTGAGTTTATTTACATGTACAAGTTTCATTAGAAGTAATTGTGAGTTCTTTGTTGACGTTTCTAGATTTCAGAATCGGTTTCTCTAATGAGGAACCAAATATAATCTTTCATCATTCTTTCATCCCAGTGCCCTTGGTAACGACGCTCAATGGACTTCATTTCTTCGTGAAACCTTTCGCCATGTTCGTCGCTTACGTCGCCAAGATTCTCGGGGAAAAAGTTTAAATGAGAATGCAAGAAATGAATTTTGAGGGACATATCTACACCTGTTGGAATACATAAAGCGAAAAATAAGTTAGAAGAATACATACATATGTGGTATAAACATAAATATAGAAAAAGTATATTTCCTACCAATTTTTTCATAATTTTTTAACAAATCATTAATCATTGTTTCATATTGTAGGCTTTTATTGGATCCAAAGAAATTCGAAACCACAAGATTAAACGACCTCCATGCTGCAATTTCATCCGACGTCAAATATTATTCGAAATCTACATCTTTCATCAGTTTCCTTATTTTAAGCCCATCAAAAAGGCCTTCTTCGATCTTATGAAAAGAAAGACTAATAAAACTTTTTAAATATGAGAGTGAATTGCCATCTTTCCTTAAGGCTTTTACAAAATTTTTAAAGAGCCCCAGCTTAATATGCAGTGGTGGCAAAATAATGTTTTCTTTTTGGACAAGAGGTGTGTATTTTATGTTGTTTTCACCCAATGTAATGTGTTTTCTTGTCGGCCATTTCTTTCTTCTGTAATGATATTCGCGAGCACAGCTATCCCAGAGGCATAACATACCAAATACTTTTAAATCGCAACAAATTTTCCTGTCATGTTCATATTTTATGTATTTCATCAATTTAGCCATTGTTTCGTATGATTAATAGCAGTCCGTATTGTGAATGAATGGTTGTCTCCAAATCATTGGCATTCAAATTGCACGTGAAGTCCAAAATTAAAACGTTTTATTCCACAAAACATTGTAATACATTAATTTTAAATTACTTACCGCATTCTTCCCCTAGTCCATCGAGTGAGATTTACATGGCACGAATTACACAAAATACTAGGTGTCCACGGTTCGTTCATATTTTTAACTCGTATAATAAAATATTACACATATATTTCTTTTATTATTTTACTAAACGCACGTCGATTTTTTTAATTACATATTTTCCGCAGATGTATCAAAATTTGTCGGGATCATTTACACATTGAAAAGTTCTTTGCCTTTTACTCATACTTCGAAATATAACTTTGTAATATTTTTCAGAAAATCGACTTATCTCTTTAATTACACTAATTTATTAAAAAGAAATTTCATTCATAAATTCCGGGTTTAAGCTTAATAAGATGCAGTACCTGTAGCTGACATATAGTTTGCTTCGAAAGTAGACACCCAATAAAGACTGCCGCGTACTACTTTGTATCGCGTACATATAATTTTACTACCTGTATATACGACTGTATATATGGGATGTCCATGCCCCTAAAAGGCGTAACTGAATGGAAACCTCATAAATAAAAAACCACAAATATTGTGCTCTCACAATATAGCTCTCACATTGCATATCATGTTTTATGGAGGGTTACGAACGGCCATAAAACCTCGTCCTCTCTATAATTTTATAATGTCTGACATCAATCCTCTTATGGCGAATTCAATATAAGCAAAAACATCATTTAAAAACGAAAAAATATGAAACAAGATTTTTTTGAATTTCCCTAACATTTACAAAATGGCTCATAACTTTTACATCTCTCCATAGATTTTTTCCAAATAGACGGTGTTTTCTTCGTTAGCATGCTGGCTTTTTACAAATGTGATAAAATAACTTTTTCATTTTTTTTTTCTAATTTTTTATGTTTTTATTTGCTCCATGAAAAAGTGTCTTTAAAAAAATCATTTTTTTCTCATATTTTTAACGACTGTTACTAAACCAAAGATTCTACGTGGCAACAATATTTGCAGTATATGTAGCCCTCATAATTCCCTTTAATTTGAGGCATAAAACGGCTCAATCAGGCTTATACTTATACTTATGGTCCAAATACTGAATATAATTTCCATGAAAGCTGGAAAATTTAAAAAAAAAGTTTACTATAAACATTTTTTTTAATATTTTTTTTCGTGTTTGTGACACCTTATTGCACCAGAAACTGTTATCCACATCCCTTGGACAAAAATTTTGTTGAATAGTTTTATTGAGGAATTTTACGAACATTTAAAATTTCTGAAAAAATTAATTACAGAAAAAAATAAAAAATATTAGAACGGAAACAAAGATTAGTTTAGAGCAACATCTTCCCAACTATATAATACTTGTATGTGCCAAATATATATTATACTAGCGGGACCCGGTGCACTTCGTTGCCCCAGATTACAGATTTCAGATCCCATCCATTTTTGACCAATCACGTAGACTGTCATCAACTATATATACACAAAATTATAGCACTCTCGCTAACAAATTGTTCAAGATATATTATTTTCAAAATTTGGATTATATGGGCAGCACCTCACCTATTCCACCAGATATATATACACAAAATTATATGGGCGGTGCTACGCCCATTGGTCCGATCCCGCCCATTTTTGGACCAATCACGTAGACTGCCACCAGATACATATGTACAAAATTACAGCACTCTCGCTAACAAATTGTGCGAGATATCTCAATTTTAAAATTTGTTTTATGTGGGCGTGGCCACGCCCACTTGATATATCGAAAATTCAAGTACCCTATTTTCACCACGCCCACACGTGTACATTCTGTGAAAATTTCAAGAAGATTAGTCCAGCCGTTTAGAAGTTAATACGGTACAAAAAAACCAACAAACAAACAAACACACATTCTTCTTTATATCGGGTGATCCAAGTAGAGATACTTTTTTCAATAGCCTTTTTTTGACAGATCACACGTGAGTCGTGTCATGCTATTTTTGTAAAGTATTGTTTGGCATTTCATTATGGAAAGACTTTCGCCTGAACAACGTTTACAAATCGTTCAACTTTATTACGAAAATTCACGTTCTGTGAGGAATGTGTTTCGTGCACTTCGCTCAACTTATGGTCAACATAATCGGCCCACTGAGCGTACTATTCGCAACACCATCACCCATCTTGAGACCCAGCATTTATTATTGGATAATATTCGACCGAATAGACCACGTCCAGCACGCAGTGAAGAAAATGTAGCGGCCGTAGCTGAGAGTGTACACGAAGACCGCGGAGAGCCGATTCGGCGCCGTTCGGAGCAACTCAGACTGACGTATGGAACGACTTGGCGCATTTTACGTCGAGATCTTAAATTGAAAGCATACAAAATACAGCTTGTGCAAGAACTGAAGCCGCCCGACCTTCCCAAGCTACATCGCTTCGCTCTATGGGCTCTTGAAAAGTTCCAAGAAGATCCGACGTTTTCCAGTCAAATTTTGTGCAGCGATGAGGCCCATTTCTGGCTCAATAGGTATGTAAACAAGCAAAATTGCCGCATTTGGGGCGAATATCAACCTGAAGAGATTCAAGAGCTGCCACTTCATCCAGAAAAAAACCGTTTGGTGTGGTTTGTGGGCCGGTGGAATCATCGGTCCATATTTCTTCAAATATGATGCCGGTGAGAACGTAACCGTCAATGGCGACCGTTATCGTGACATGATAACCGACTATTTGATGCCTGAAATTTAAGCTCGTGATCTCGGCGACATTTGGTTTCAGCAAGACTGCGCTACTTCCCAAACATCGCATCAAACAATGGATTTATTGAGAGAACACTTCGGTGAGCAGATAATTTTACGTTTTGGGCCGGTCGATTGGCCACCAAGATCGTGTGATATCACACCATTAGACTTTTTCCTGTGAGGATATGTAAAGTCTAAAGTTTATGCGGACAAACCCGCTTCGATTCAGGCCTTGGAGCAAAACATCACGCGTGTCATTCGCCAGTTACCAGTCGAAATGCTCGAACGAGTCATCGAAAATTGCATTCAACGGATGGACCATCTAAGACGTAGCCGCGACCAACGTTTGATAGACATAATCTTAAAAAAATAAATGCCAAAAATGTTCTTTCAAATTAAAATAAACATTCACCATTCAATTTGAATTTTCTGTGTTTTTTTCTTTAAAAAAGTAGGGAACCTCGAAATGGATCACGCTTTATATATAGATGTCTAGTGTACACCAAATATTCATATATTTCAAGCAGAATATGTGTGGGACAATATACTACAGAAGCGATATTTTTTCAGTGTGTGAGAGGTACCAAAAGGGGCGGGGTCACTTCGCCCATTTTTCTCAAGCTAATAGCGACAGATAAACTATCACTTTGTGTGGAATTATAGAAGTTTCGGATAAGTGCTATAGAAGTTATAGAGAATCAGTATTTCATTAAATGTTAACCCTTTGTGAGGGAGGTATTGGAAGGAGTGGACCAATTTAGCCCATTTTCAAATATTTTTCTTTCGAGAGCTATCGTGCGCTGCAGCCCGACAGGCGGACAGACATTGCTCAAAAGACTTAAAATGTTCCACGGATTTCCGCCGAATATACTTGGGCCTTAGGTTTCTCCATCGTTGTGTTACACTTTTGGAACGTAGCAAATGATATATACCTTCCTCCATTAAGAGAGGATATGCAAAATTTTAGCTTATTAAATAAGTCTACAAGCACAGAATATTCGGTTAGTAGTGTGATGTTATGATTTAATTACATTATTCATCTGATATTTGTAAAACCTACACCACACTGTGGTATAGGGTATTATGACTTTGTGCATTTGTTAGTAACGCCCAGAGAAGAGATAGACCCACAGTTTATTTTACCGATCTACATAGAATTACTTTTTGGGTCGATTTGGCCATGTTTGCCTGTACGACCGTATGTCTGTCCGTCCATGTTGTCATGTGATCTAAGTACGGGCCGCAATTACTTATATAATGCGATTTCGACGATACTTTGCACATAACTGTTTTTTTGACCCAAGAACGATACATATATAATTTGGTTAAAATCGGTTAAGATTTACATATATGTACCCCATATATGTACTCGTATATAATACCCCCTATTTTACATGTAAGCTCTGTAGAAACTGTATTTTGTAAACGATCAGTTCGAAATTAGCCACAAATAGGTTTCCTTTTACAGGAATCAGGGTTGTGGAATCGAAGTCGGCGCTGTGTTAGCTGCTTTTATTAAATTATACCTTCCAATACACATATTTGTATGTTTGGTTCTGAATATAGTTGAGTTAGTACATTTTGCAAAATTAATATCGGAGTCGTAGTCGTATTCGACTCTGAAAGGGAGATGAATTTTGCAAAATTATCTAATCCAACTATTGCAGGATCAAAACTTTCCATTGTTATGTAAGAGCATACATACATTTATACAAAATATGTAAAAAAAACATAAAATGTATGTATTTGAAATTATAATTTCGTGACATTTGCAAAAACACGCCGAATACATAGCCCTGACAGGAATGAACAAATTGGGGAAAATGGATTCAGATTCAGTTATAGCCCCCATATATATGTTACACCCGATTTGACATGTAAGAACTGTTGAAACTGTATTTTACGAGTATATCCGATCAGAACGAAATTCGGCATAAAAAGGTTTCTTATTACATGAATGAACACTGCCAAATTCAGGAAAAAACGGTTCAGATTTAGATATAGCCCCTATATATGTATGTGTTCCTACCGATTTGCTATCAAATCGCTATAGATTTAGGAACGAATACTGCATAATTTTTTCAAATTTAAATATAGCCACATGTATATGTTCCTGCCTATTTAGGAAGGCAGTCCCAAAATCATGCGACCTAACAAAGGAAACACAACAAATTTGAGAAAATTTATCTTTATTTTAACATAATTTCCCTTTAGGTCATTACACATTTTTCAGCGATTTTCAATAGCATCGATACCCTTTTCAAAGTAAGAACTGTCTATCAAGCTCCTGAAAATGGCCATCAACCGCAACCTTTACCTCTTCATTGCTGCCAATTTTTCCGCCGTGCAATTTTTCCAAGATTGGAAACCAAAAATAATCGGATGGAACTATATCTGGCTGATGAGGCACATGTTGAAGTAGTTCGAATTTTATTTCATATTGTCTTGATGAAACAACACTTTATTTTTCGCAAATGAGGCCTTTTACTTAAATTTCGTCACTCAAACGCTGCAATAAGTTAGTAGTTGATAGTTAAGATAATCAGATTCAGATTTGACATGAATCTCCCATTCCGGTCCACTGTTTTCATTTGACAGTATTCGTTCTCGGATCAATGAACTCCTTTATGTCAAATGCTCAGATGTTAAATACGATTTCGATAGCACTTAGATGCCAAATCGGAGGTAAATAATATGTAGCTTTATCTAAATCTGAACCGATTTTCTTTAAAGTTGGATATCTTCGTTTCTGTCTCAAAAAACTCCTCTCCGCCAAAATTAATTAATAAAACTCAAATTTCTACAATGTAGACAGACAGTATCGAATTCATAAAATTCTTAAATAAGTATATGTGTAGCTAGAAAAACTATAAAATATATAGCTCTAAAAATTGTTTTTTTTTTCAGCTGAATTATTACAGTGGATGCAAACGGGTGTGTAATAAGTTAGTCCAAAAAAATTTCGTCAAAATGCAGATTGACATTGTTGAATGTAAGCACTCGATATGTAATAAAAGGTGTAAGTAGTATTTTGTAGATATAGCGGAAATTATAAGTATAAACATGTATGCTATTTTAATATTCGTCTTAAAAAACTTTTTGGAGAATGTTTTCGAAAAAAGAATGGGTCAGCAATGTATTATAAATAGCTTTGCCACGCTTCTCCAAATTATACCATTTTTTACGAAAATTTCAAGTGCAGGGTAAACTGCAGTAGGAATTTTGAGACCTGATAAACAATTTTGTGAAAAAACTAAAACAAATCGGTTTTTGGAGATTATTGAATATATTTTGGGAATTGTGCGATTTTCGTTTACAAATACAGTTATGTTAGAACTAGCATCAGATTCTGGCGTCAAAACGTACAAATAACAAAAAAAAATAATATCCATACTTATTTGAAAAATGTTTACTTTATATATAAAATCCGTTGTACGTTTGTTTATAACGCATGTTCTCATAAACCTTAAGAGCGAATGGGCTTAAAGGTACACAATAGGTTTACATCGGTGCCATCTGTGTTTTAGAATTACTTAAACCTCAATAAATGGCGAAGTGGTGAAGATATTTGCAAAATTCACATTTCTAAAGCGATTTGACTGAAATTCAAAATAATTCAAGCCGTTGGAACAGTTTGTAGGTATTACTTGACCAGATAGATTATGCCTCCTGGACTTATACCCAATTCTTATACATTTGGTTTTTTTTTCTGAGACCCGAAATGTAAATATATGTTTTTGCTGGGGTCAACTAGGGGATTTATATAGTTTAGGCCGCGTTCGAAAATATTTTGTTTTTTAATTATTTCCCGATGCATTCCTGCGAATCGGTATATATACAGGGTGGCTGATATGTAATGCAACAAAGTAAAGCGCTATATTTTTTAATTTTTTTTTAAATTTTATTGTTCAAAAGCAAAAAATGTCGGAAATAACATACAATTTTAGAAACAGTTTAGATTTGTTCGAATTGGCCACCTTTGGCACGAATTATGGCCTTCAAACGGCACGAAAGTGGCTCTGCGGTATTTTGGCCCATTCCCGGCGAAGCGCCGTCTTGAGATGATCGATACTTTGGTATTTTTTAGTGCGAACCTTACTCTCTAAAATGCCCCAGGCGCAAAAGTCCAACGGATTGAGATCCGGAAATCTTGGTAGCCATTGTGCGGTAGAAATGAAGCAAGGAACCTCTTTTTTAAGCCATTCTTGGTTGACGCGTGCTGAGTCCTGTTGGAATGTCCATGGTCTGCAGCCGAAATGTTTGTCTGCCCAGGGCTTCAATACTGTCTTTAGGACATTTTCCCGATAATATTCGGCATTTATTTTGACCCCATGGTCGATGAATACGAGCGGGGAGCGACCATCGGCCGTTACGGCGGCCCACACCATTACCATCGGTGGCGCTTGAGTTCTGGTGGCCAATCGAAGGTGTAAATTTTCAGCTGACCTCTTTGGCAAGTAAACCCGATCATTTTGTTTGTTCACAAACTGCTCAATTTGGAATGGCTTCTCATCGGAGAAAACCAAATTCGGTAACTGGCCACTTTCGTGCAAGCGAAGCAACTCCTTGGCTCTTTCCAGTCTAACTTTTTTTTGTGCATCGGTGAGCTCTTGCACTTTTTGGAACTTCAATGACTTTAGTCCAAGCTCATTTTTTAATATGCGTTGTATCCGTTCTCGCCATATGTTCAGCTCACCTGCAATTTTTCTACCCCTGCGGCGTGGATTTCGATAAAATCTGGCCTTCACTTTTCGGATCATTTCTGGTGTTGTTACCGTTTTTTGTCGTCCACTTTTTGGACGCGATGTAACACTGCCAGTATCACGGTAACGAGCAATGGTACGAGAAACAAAAGATTTATTCACATTTAAATGCTGGAGGGCTCTAACGATAGCCTCTTGTGTTTTTCCACCCAAATATAAAGCAATCACACTATCACGCTTGAATTCCATCACGAATAACTTTTTTCTGAATGCAATAGATCATAATGCTTTTGTAAGCTTGTAAACAATAAAATGAACTGTCACTGAAATAAATCTGTCAGCTATCAGACTAGCGGTTTAGAAATGATAGCAACCTGAAGTTGGTTGCAATACATATCAGCCACCCTGTAAAAGTCGCATATATACCGATTCCTTTTTCATTATCTTTTCTGGATAGACAATAAAATTTGCTAATTGGTGAAAAATATTGTCGAAATATTGAAATTATAATTACGAAATATTCTTTGTCAAAAATAAAAAAATGGTGAAAATACAAAAAATATTTTTTATTGTCCATCCAGAAAAGATAAGGAGATATGACTAATGGAAGAGTGAAGCGAATATAAATGTTACAATTGTACACCAATCCTCTTCAATTGTCAACCAGTCACTGATCTTTAGCAAAATTGATTTCAGAAACATCAACATAAGAACCCATAGCCCTCCGATGGCGTCCTATGGATTTAAAATGCGGTTTATGTTTGGAACAGGGAACGTAAGAACTCTTTCAGAATCATCGAGACTTCACCAAGTCCAAAACGAGATGTCAATTTACAGCCTTGATATCTTTGGTTTAAGTGAAGAACGCTGGCCAAAATCCGGAACAATGGGCCTCCAGAAGGGCTACTTTATTTTCTCTGGAAATGTTGTACACCGCATAAATGGGGTCGGTCTTTTGTTATCGCCAATTGCAATTACAGTGACCACATGTTGCTGGTTGCTACCCTACTATTAAATCCCAAACCGTGGATAAGCAATGAAACCCGTGAGGAATTAAAACACCTCAAACACTTTCGCAACGTTGTACTACGAGCAAAAACAAATGAAGTGAAAGCTATAGACAAAGCTAATTACCGCACTCCTTCCTCTATGGTAGTCCTCTAGTTCGCAGTGATAAGCGCAAATACTTCAATAAGATAGTAGAACAAGCTGAGAATGCCGCCAACATTGGAAACCAACGTGGCGTATATGACACCATAAATCACATGAGTGGCAACAATATAAGAACTACGGCAACAATTAAAGATGAAGCTCATGAGAGGTGGTCAGGTCATCGAAGACGTCGACACTTTTTGCTAACTTGGTAGTAAAATAACGAAAAACGGGGGATCAGAGGCTGACATCCGCGATCGTAATTATAAAACTAGAAGTGCTTGCACTAAATAAAATTTGGAGAATCAACAAGATCTCGCGTACAACTACAGTAAGAATTTTCAACAGCAGCAATCAAATGCATTTTACTATATGGGTGCAAAACTTGGAGATTGACACAGGCGACAACTCGCAAAACCATGTTTTTTTACACCGCTGCCTGCGCCAGATTTTCAGTTCTAACCGCATTTCTAATGAAGAACTGCTACAACGAACAAAAACCGGCCCTGTCGAAATCCGAAAAAGGAAATGGACGTGGTTAGGACACATCTTTCGCCTACCTCAAAATGATATCGCTAGAGCTGCCTTGGACTGAAAACCCCAAGGACAACGTTGGACAGGCCGTTCAAGAATCACGTAAATACGCCGCACTAATAAATAACTTTAATTAATATTAACTAATCACTGAAGAAAAAATGGTAGACTTTTTTTGTTTGGCTTAAGGCTTGAAGTAACAAAACTGGTGTTGTTGTCTTATTTTATTTATTTATTTTCCGATACTTTAAATGAATTCTTCCATCATCTTCAGGGAATCTAACATAATTTAACAATAAACACAAAAACGTATAATAAAACAAATAAAACACACGAACTAACACATATAACAAAAATATTTAAAATTTAATATTTTAGAATTTACTAAAATTTCTTTAGCAATCATTTCATTTAGCTTATAGTGCTTTGTCAAGTAAAGTTTGTTTTTGAACGTCTGTATTTGTTTACTGTATAGCGCAAGATTTTGTCGCAATTCTCTGTGTCTCTTTTGTAATAAAGTAGCTTGTCATTTGGAGTGTCAATTATATGTAACGTTTCAAGAGTGTATCTGCGATGATAAGTGCTCTCTTCTGTCAATATTAGGGATGTAACGAATATTCGCATTCGCATATGCGAAAGCGAATTATTCGCATCATTTTAACATTCGCTTTCGCATTCACATTCGCAAAAACCATCATTGGATTATTCGCTTTCGCAAAAATATATTTCAGTATTCGCTTCCATTTGTTAAAAGTGTTAAAACTCCCTATTCCCTTCACACAATTTGCAGATATTAATACCAATTAAAACCTCTGCAACTTCTCTTCAAAACAGTTGAAAAAATATGTTTGTCCTTGTAGTAACAGGAGGTAAAAATATGGAAAACATTCTTAATACTTGAATATCCTGGAAAAGTTTCAATTCAGTTCCTTAAATTTGTTGGTACTAAAGGGTCAATGTATTATTCGCTTTCGCAAAAATGCATATTTTACTATTCGCTTTCGCATTCGCAAGAAATATATTTCAATATCCGCTTTCACTTTCGCTACATCCATAGTCAATATCTCCACATCGTCAAAATTGGGACTATGCCCCGTCAAGGTACAGTTGTTTAGGGATTTCTTACTGTTAAGGGAATTCTCCACCTATATTTTGTTTAAAAAAAATTCAAAACTTTGAAGATTTTGCGTATTTAATTTAATTAATTTGTCACTGATTTCGAGTTTTACCTTGTTATTTAAAATTATATAAGTAGTTAAGGGCTATTTTTAATTTCTATTTATTCCAAGTCATCATTTGTTGTCAACCCATCTTGCATAATGTGTGTCATTATGCAAGATTATAGGATTTCAATTATAAAGGAATATTAGGAACATTTAAAATTTCCCTAAAAATTACCGTTGGATTACTGAAAAACATGAAACGTCTCTTAAAATTAAGGTATTGATATATTGTCTCTATATTCAAATGCAAATAAATAATTGTTTCGTAAATAAAACTCCCAAATAAAAACCAGTAAGGAAAGACAGAAAGTCGGGCGGGGCCGACTATATAATACCCTACACCTACCTACCAATGCGAAAATTAGCATTGCGATAAGTATTTGGCAGTGTTCATGGTTAGGTTAGGTTAGGTTGAGAAGAGGAGGCGGTGAAATTCCACCTCATGTCCTTGGACATACACGTAAGCCAGTATTCGGCCTGTTGTGCGCTCTAATTGTTATTATTTAGAAAGGTCGGTAAGCTATTTTAGGAACTCTGTACTGTCGACATAGTCCTTAATTTTCTTCCAGTCTACGCCCCTAAGTTGGGTCAAGTCTGGTATAGCATCATTTCCTAAGAAACGTGATCTATTGTTGGCGAACGCTGGGCAGTGGCAGAGGAAATGCTCCAACGTTTCATCATCCTCCCCGCATGCCCTACATATGCTGTCATCTACAACTCCTATCCTATGTAGGTGTGCTTGTTAGCATGTGTGTCCTGTAAGGACGCCCATGATCTTACTAATTTCTACCTTGCTCAATCTCAGTAAGGTCTTGGCCTTGTCCTCGTTTGGGTCACCCCACAAGACCTTCGTTGTCTTCCCAACGTTTTCACTATTCCATAGCGTGATATGGGCGTTCTTCGCCCATATTTGTAGTTCAGAACGCATAACTCTGAAGGGTTTTGCGTTCTCTAATGTTGTTGTTTGCAAGTCTCTGGCTCTAGATGCCAAGGCGTTTGCTTTCTCGTTACCCCTTACTCCGCAATGGCCAGGCACCCATATGATGCATATAGTGCCGTATTCGGAGTAGGCGTTAATCGCCATTTTACAATCTAAAACGGTCCTCGACCTCACCGTTCTAGACGTTATCGCCCTAATAGCCATTTGGCTATCTGTGAAAATATTCACTTTTGTTGGTCTTGTGTTAGTCCCAAGCCAGCTCACACATTCTGTAATTGCTCGGACTTCCGCCTGCAGGACTGTGTTATGGTCTGGCAGACGGAATAAGAGTTCGGTTTCCGGTTCTTCGATGTAAAGTCCTAGCCCCGTTCTCTCCCCTAGTTTCGATCCATCTGTATAACAGCAATTTCCAGATGTTGTCTGTACTACGGTTCCATCAATCCAGGATTGTCTGTCTGGTATCATGGTCTCACACTCAGCAACCATTGATCTTTCAGGTATTCTGTCGGATACTGATGATATGTCAGTTAAATCCACCGTCACTACCTCAGCTATCTTTTGATGATATTACACGTGATCGCTTTCGATCCATTCGCCCATCACTTTGAGCCTCGTCGCCGTGAGGGCAGCTTCATATCTAATCTGTATTTCTATTGGTTGGATATTCAAGATCGTCTCCAATGCCCTACTGGATGTGGTCCTCATTGTCCCGCTTATGCCGAGACAACACATTCGTTGGACCTTTTGTAATATCATTATGTTGCACTTATTCTTCATTGATGTCCACCACACTACTGATGCGTAAGTCAAAATAGGTCTGATTACGCTCTTGTAGAGCCATTGTGTCATACTTGGATTAAGGCCCCATTTTGAGCTAATGGCTCTTCTACATAGTGCCCAGCATATGTGAGCCTTGTTTGCTCGTTCTTCTATGTGGCACTTCCAATTTAGTTTCCTGTCCAGGATAACACCTAAGTATTTAACCCTGTTGGAAACTGGAATTGTTTTGTTTAGGAAATGCGGGTCATCATACTGACCAATCTTCGTTTTCCTTGTGAACAGACATATCTCTGTCTTTTCTGGGTTTACATTTAGGCCTCTCGGTCGAGCCCAGTCATATGCAATTTTTAGAGCCGTTTCGGCCCTTCTACAAAGTTGATTAGGATTCTTCCCCCTCAGAAGTATTATAACGTCATCTGCGTAACAGACTGGTTTAAGTCCTTCATCCGTTAGTATCCTTAGGAGACTATTTATAGTAGTGACCCACAGGAGTGGTGATAAAATACCGCCCTGTGGTGTTCCCTGTGCTACTCTGTCTCTTATTTTTATGTCGTGGGACCCACAATTTATCCATCTATTCCTTAGCATGTGGCTTATCCAGTCTCGGAGAGCCCGGTCCACCTGAAACTGGTCTAAGGATTGGATGAGTGTGTCGGTCCGTACATTATTGAACGCCCCTTCAATGTCTATACATACCGCAAGTGTATACATCTTTCCATTGAAGGATTCTTCTATGTTGTGTACTACATCGTGTAGGGCGGTATCCACCGATCGCCCTTTAACATAGGCATGTTGTCTAAATTTTAGCATTTCGCCTGGTATCTTACTTTTAATCATGGTATCCACTATACGCTCCATGGTTTTGAGTAAGAACGATGTTAGGCTTATTGGTCTATAAGCCTTAGGTGTTGCATAACTTGCCTTGCCGGGTTTAGGTATGAAAACTACCCTTGCCTCCTGCCAGGCTTTCGGTGTGTATGCGAATTTTAGACATGCTGTGAAAATGGCGGCTAGATGAATTGATATGTAGGTTTAGGTTTAGGTTAGGGTGGCAGCCGTATTTTTTTACAAGCTCACATAGACCAGTTTAGGTCCCTAGTGTTACCACGGGCTGAAATGCCCCTCATCGAAACCAACCTGTTTGATATATAAATTTATCGATAGTACGAATATCAGTACTGGAAAGATCTGTTAGGCTGCCTAAAAAGGCCGACCCCAGTATATCCAGTCGTCGTTTACTCAAAGCGGGACAGTCGCAAAGCAAGTGCTCAATGCTCTCCACTTCTTCCTCATCTCCACAGCTTCGGCAGAAGTCATTGGAGTCAATACCCAATCTTTTGGCGTGTTCACCGATCAAGCAGTGTCCCGTCAGAACCTGTACTAACGTAGACAATCGTTTCCTCTCTAGTGCGAGGAGATATTTTGACCTTCTCAGGTCATACCTTGGCCAGATTTGTCTAGCTACCCTGCAGGTGCCGATTTCTGTCCATCTATCGTTGGACTGCCTGATTGCCTCTTGCCTAAGCCAAAGCTTGCACGTGGCTAGTGGCGCACCAATATATGCAAATTCTTCGAGAATTTGTAATGTCGTCCCTTTCCTAGCAAGTTCATCGGCTTTGCAGTTCCCCGGGATATCCCTATGCCCAGGCACCCATATGAGGTGTATATTAAACTGCTCAGCCATCTCGTTAAGAGATCTGCGGCAGTCGAGGGCTGTTTGTGAATTTAGGGATGTTGCCTCCAGAGAATTGATGGCAGCCTGGCTGTCCGAGTAAATGACAACGCCATTGTTGGTTACTATGTTGCGACTCAGCCACTTGGCGACTTCCCATATTGCCATTATTTCGGCTTGATAGACACTGCAGGTATCTGGTAGTCTGTGAGCTATATCCAGACTAAGTTCTTCACAGTGTACTCCGAAGCCAACCTTTTCATCAAGCTTCGAACCATCCGTGTAAAAGTGGAGATGGTTTATATTACCTGGTATTCTGCCGACCCATTCATCTCTGGCGGGAATCATAGTGATGTAATTTCTCTCGAAGGTGTACACTGTTGGTATATAGTCCACTCGGTCGGTTACCATAGCACTACACTTTGATATCCTCATGTGACCATAGTTCTTGTACCTCCACATTGATAGGCAGTTTAATCTTATTGCCGCTTTGGTTGCAACTTCTCTCGCCACAATATTAATCGGCAGTATATGGAGTAGGGCTTGTAGAGACTCGGTCGCTGTAGTCCTTAAGGCTCCGCTTATGCTCAGGCAGGCAGTCCTCTGAACCTTTGTTAGTAGGTTGGTAATGGTTAGTTTGTCAGTTGCCGTCCACCATACCACAATACCGTATAACAGTATTGGACGAACTACTGCTATATATATCCAGTGGACGATTTTAGGAGAGAGTCCCCACCGCGACCCTACAGCCTTTTTGCAGGAATATAAGGCGACGTTGGCCTTCCTTACACGTTCCAATACGTTAAGTCTAAATAACATTTTCCTATCTAGAATTATTCCTAAAAATTTTGCACTTTCAGAAAAGACTAGATCTGTTCCATTTATCCGAGGTGGAGGGTCCACATGTGGGACATTATTCATCCTAGTAAAGAAAACCAATTCTGTCTTGTTGGGGTTAACGCCCAAACCGCTGCTTCTGGCCCATCTAGCCAACTTGTTCAGAGCCACCTGTAGGATGTCTCTGAGGACGTTTACGAATTTGCCACTCACTGCGATTGCCACGTCGTCCGCATATGCCACGACCTTGCAGCCACAACGTTCTAGATCTAGCAGGATTTCATTCACCGCTAGGTTCCAAATTAGTGGAGACAATACTCCTCCTTGCGGGGTCCCTCTGTTTACATACCTTGTTAGAGTTGTGGACCCCAGACATGCTGTTATGCGTCTTCTGGTGAGCAGACTTTGAATTAGTCTAATCAAACTAGTGTTAACTTTTAGATGTGAGAGTGCCGCAATTACCGCATCGGAATGAATGTTGTTAAAAGCCCCTTCTATGTCAAGAAATGTCACCATGGTGAATTCCTTGAAATGCAGGGACGATTCGATAGTGCTCACAAGTTCGTGCAGGGCTGATTCAGTAGACTTGCCCTTGTTGTAAGCATGTTGGTTCCCCGACAGGAGTTTTGTATCCAGGTTTTCCCTAATGAAATGATCTAAAAGTCTTTCCAGACCTTTCAATAAGAACGAGGATAGGCTAATTGGTCTGAAGTCTTTTGGCCTAGTGTGTGATATCTTTCCCGCTTTAGGTATGAATACCACTTTGGTATCCCTCCATCGATTCGGGACGTATGAAAGCCTGATACAGCCTACATAAATTTTCTCCAGCCAGGGGATAATGTACTTTAACATTTTCTGCATTTCTGCTGGAGTGATGCCATCTGGTCCAGGTGACTTGAAGGGCTCAAAGCTGTTAATAGCCCAGCTTATTCTGGATCTCTCAGTCAAGAAGCTAGCGACGCTCGCAGTCCACTCGCACTCTTGTTGGTCCTGCTGATCCTCGGGTTCTGTTATAGAGTTCCCCGGGAAATGTGTGTCGAGCAGTACATTGAGCGACTGCTCGCTGTTTTTGGTCCAGTTATTTGCCTCATCCTGTAAATATCCCACTGTACAGGGTGAAGCAGATAATATCTTCCTCAGCCTAGCGGCGTCGGAGACCTTTTCCACTTCACCACAGAAGGTATACCAAGAGCGCCTTTGCGCCTTTCTAAGCTCCTTCTTATAGATCTTGAGTTGCTCTTTATAGGCATCCCAATCATTAGCGACCCCAGCAGATTTAGCCTTATTGAATAGCTTGTTGCAGGTCTTTTTCATAGCCGTTAGCTCAGAAGTCCACCATTGGGGTTTAGTTTTACCCTTGTACCTTGTTTTTGGACAGGCTTCTTCAAGGGATCTATTGAATGATATGGTGATATGATCGACCAGATTATCCAAACCGGCTTTGTCATTCGGTTCGTACGGAAGTTTAGAGTTGAGGACTTTCTTGAAATTCTTCTCATACAGATGCCACTTTGTCTTCCTTACATTTCTGTGGACGGCGGGTTTAGGCGCTTTTTCCGCGAGTTTGAACTCAATATAATGATGATCTGAGAATGAGTGGTCGTCCAGTACATTCCACCCAATAATTTTGTCTGACAGCCGGTCAGTAGCAAACGTTACGTCGAGTACCTCTTGTCTGTCTTTAATTGTGAAGGTCGGTTTATTACCTATGTTACAAATACTAAGATTGGTAGTTAGAATAAAGTCAAGAAGCGAATCACCCCTATTGTTTATATCCGTACTACCCCAGATAGTATGATGAGCGTTCGTGTCTGCGCCAATAATCAGCTCGAGCTCGTCAGACGTTGCTTCTTCTACTACTTCCCTGAATAGAGCAGTCGGTACTACAGATTCATAAGGCAAGTAGCTGGAGACCACCCAATATATGCGATTACCGATCTCCAGGCTAGCAGCTGTTTGGTCTTTACCACTTAAATTAGTCAGGAGAAAGATACTTAGATCTTTCCTGGCCAAAATGCAGGTTCTTGGAGTGCCTTCACAGTTGGCCACAAGCAGTTTAAAGTTGGGTGTCCTAATACCGCACACCCTTCCTCCCACTACGTAGGGCTCCTGTATCAGGACGATGTCTACTGCGCCTGTGGACAGGCGCAGCAATAGAGCCGCTGAGGCTGCTTTAGCGTGATGGAGGTTAATCTGTAGAATTCTTACCATCATTGGTAATTGACAGATTAACATCCACCCCAACAAGGGTGTTATCGAACTCTTCGTCCGTATCGTCGAGAAGCATGTCCCCGCCAGATGCGTCAAAGAGTCCGGAGACTCCCCTCAGCCCCTCTGTGTCAGAAGTAGAGCTTTCGTCCTCAGAGTAGGACGTTACAGATCTTCTGTTAGAGTTGGAGTCACCAGAAATAATAGGCGTGGCTACCTCCGCACTTACAGAAAGTGCCACGGTGGACGACTCACCTTCTGCAGTGGGAGCTATATCCTGCTTGTATATCTTCAAGATTATAGTCTCGAAGCCATATTGTAGGGTTGCACTCGCACTTTGTATATGGGAGGTGGATTCAGCGTTTAGGATAAGATTGACCTGCCGCTTTTTACCATCCGCCTCACCCACCTTGCTGATTCTCCAATTATGGGCCGGCAGACCAGGATTGGAATCTTTTATTATTTCTAAGATGTCAGCCGGGTTGGAGGGCTCTTCTGTAACCCAGGTGATGGCTCTAGGGTGACTAGGGATGTTGTTTTTTTCGACAACATCCAACTGGGCACCCGGCCACACCTCACCCGCTCGACTCAGAGCAGCCTTATAAAGGTCTACTGATCTGGCATCACCGAAATATAAGAGCTTTACTCTCCCCTGATGCCATCCTGCATCGTTGCAGATTGGTGGTTTGCCCGGCATTTCTCTACGGACATCGAGGTAATGAGCCATAATGGCTGATTGTACATGACTCCATTTGTCCTTGAGGATGGATCCATCCTCACTACTTCTGTCTATAACAGCCATCACTAGACTCTCCTTCGCCACTTCATTGAAGGGCTTGGTGAGTGTCCTGTTGATGGTGACATTAGGGCCTCTTGCCTTTTTCGAAGGCAGGGGTTCATCAGGTGATCTGATTCGTTTTACTTTATTAGCCGTTAACACAGCTGAATTTGTGGCTCTTTCAGCCGACTCATTGGCCTTAGAAGCATCTATGACGCCTTTAGCCCAGGTAAGTGACTCTTTTTGTTTTTCGGTAAGAGCCGAAACCTCAACAGCCTCCAACTTCGTCAAAACTCTGAGCGCTACACGATGCTCATTGTGCTTCCGTTTTGACGGTCGGACATGACGTTTTCCCCTCACCGCACCACCTGTTGTGAGTACTTGGGGGAGATTTTCACCATTTTTGTTGTGGTCGGCTTTGGCCAAGACCAACGGACGGACAGTCGGACGATTGGGGAACCGCGCTCCATCGGAACACGAAGGCATCCCCGTCAAGAGAATTTATTTTAATTTTGTCTGTATTAGACCGTAATAGGTACTACGATGTAGGCCTTACAGACTTTGTACAGATTTTTGCTATTGCGTAATAGGTACTGGTAACTATCCACTATGTGATAAACACGTCCGTTCACTGCGAATGATCAGCAACGAATTCAATTGATATGTAATCCACCTCCATCTGTAGTAGTGCCGGAAATATTCCATCAGGTCCTGGTGCCTTAAATGGTGAAAAGCTTCTTACGGTTTCTTTGACCATATGGTCTGTAATGATATGACTTAGTTGTTCCTCATTTTCACTGTAGTTCGGTATCTCAGTCTGGCCCGTCGTACCTTGCGGAAAATGGGTGTTCATCAAAAGTCTTACCATCTCTTCGGTTGAGTCCACTCTTCTGCCCATATCGTCTACCATTGTTTCGGTTTGGCTATGGGTTTTTGAGAGGAACTTTTTAATTTTAGAAACATCGTTAACGCTATCGACCTGTTCGCAGAATAGCTTCCAGGAGTTTCGTTTTGCTGTTCTTGTGATTTTGTTATATTCTCTGAGTCTTCTATGGTAGTCGTCCCAGTATACTGGAGATTTTTTACGGCGTGCCCTATTGTAAAGTCTACGGACCTCTTTCCCAATGTTGCGAATCTGCCCGGTCATCCAAGGCTTCTCTTGGGCTGATTTCCTTTCTCGAAGCGGACAGCTGTCTTCGAAAGACCTTACTAATATATCCGTGATGTAGTCAACATTAGTGTCAATATCCTCAACACTTAGGCACTCGAAAAGTCCATGCCCTAGTCTTTCTCTAATTAGCTTCCCGAATTTTGTCCATTTAGTTTTGGCCTTATTTCTGAAACTTATTGGGTTCGGCGGTGGCCGTGCTATCTTAAACCTTATGTAACGGTGATCAGAAAAAGAATGTTCTTCAGAGACCCTCCATTCCTGTATCACGTCTATTAGATTTTCTGAACATATTGTTATATCTAATACTTCTTCCCTTATTCTATTAACGAAGGTAGCCGTGTTACCTATGTTAAGTGTTATTAGGTCGTTAGTATTCAAGAATTCTACTAGGGCCTGGCCCCGTTTATTAATGTTAGTACTACCCCACGCGACGTGGTGAGAGTTAGCATCGCAACCTACTAGTACTTCGTTACCTGTTTGTTTGACTTTCCTCACCAAGCGTTGTAGTTCCGACGTAGGTGGTAATGTCGGTGAATCGAAAGGCAGATATACTGATGCTAGGTATACACTTCCATTCCCTTGTTTCAGTACTGTAGCATCCGATGTTGACAACTCTGGAGAAAAAAGATAACATAAATTTTTGTGACATATAATACAAGTCCTTGGTCTAGTTCCTGTATTTGCATAAAACAGTTGGTAATTAACGTGATTTAAGCCAGTAACCTTGTTTCGAATCGTCCATGGTTCTTGGATTAAAGCAATATGAGTCTTACCTTTATTTATTATTTCCATCAAAGCGTTGGTTGCCGCCTCGCTCCGATGGAGGTTTATCTGGACGACTTCAATCATTGGTCCTCCAGTAACCGGTCTTCTTGGGAGTCAGTGATTGTAGATTCGGCTCCCTCATCATTTTTTGGCTGCAGTGAGCGCTTATCTTCATCGCTGCCTTTATTATTTATTGGCTCAGTTGTCCGGTTTTCAGCGCCAACCAAAGCCTTACCAATTTTGAAGAAGACTGCTTTGTTCACATAGAACGCCATACCCTTCGTCTTGACCAGGCTGGCCATGGAGAGCCGATCCAAACCCACCACAAGGAGAGTGCCATCACGGTCATTCTCTCTGTGGAAGACTTCCCACCTCTTCACGTCCAGTCCCTTGTTTTGCTGGCCAAAGAGTTTGAGCATGCGTTCTGATGTGAAATTGCTGCCCCATCCTTTGACGTGTACTGTTGTTTTTATGAGCTGAGGGATGTCCCTCCTCCTTACCAGTTTCAGCTTAGCGCCTTCCCAGGGAGAGGGGATGCTATCCACAAGCTCTTTGAGGGTCTCTATACATTCTGGTGACGCGAAATTCATCCTCAGTGTGTCCCCTTTGAACTCGCTGCTCATTATTTGAATTGGGGGCCCGTCGTCGGAGTTGAGAGCGTGCTCCACAATTTTATTATTCACCAAGTCTTCAACGTTGTTGTGTTGGTCAGTGGGGATTTTGCCGGATGCTCTGTTGATGTCGATCACTGCGTAGCAGAGCTCGTCTCTATATTGCTTTCTGGCTACTTTGGCATAAGATGGTGGCTTCTTACCTTTTTCATCAACCAACTTCCTCTTCCGTAAAGATCGTGACATCTTTTTGGATGTACTATGCTTTCCGGAGGGTTCCGTGGTTGCGCTCGCTTCCTTTGTAGTTGGATCGACTTTGTCGCCGCCCTCTCCACCAGGATACAGACTGGAGTCTCCTTCGTGAGGGGCTTGACTTGTTCTCTCCAATTTACTTGAAAGCGGGGAGCTCTTTTTCTTCTTCGGCGGTTTCGCAGTGTTCTGCTCTTCTGGAGATCTGATCCTCTTTCCTGCCTCCGCAGAGGTGGATGGAGTTTCAGATAGCTCCT
This sequence comes from Eudasyphora cyanicolor, assembly GCA_963930755.1. NCBI lineage: Eukaryota > Metazoa > Arthropoda > Insecta > Diptera > Muscidae > Eudasyphora > Eudasyphora cyanicolor. The sequence continues at coordinate 100,389,670 of OZ005738.1, read as the reverse complement.
TTGGAGCATCCTGCACTATGGCCTGTTTGCTGCTTCGGTTCATCTTCTTCAACTTTCGTCGTTGTGCCCCTGATAGCTTCTTCTTTTTTGTCGTGAGCTGTGCCATGCACGCGTTGACTTCTTCTACCATCTTGCTGACCTCGACGTCTTTGGAGTTAGCTAAAACAGTAATGTTAACGTGTTCGTTTGAGTCGGAGTCGGAATCGGATTCTCTACCTGTACTAGAAGGCTGGGTCCAGTTAATACTCTCCCGTGGTTCCTCCTCTTCCTTCTCCGTATTTTTGCCAATGGCTGTATGTGCGCTTGTTGCATTGTCTGCGACTACAGGCGCCAAGGCACCCACACCTGTAGGAGGATTGGTTGCGCTTGTTTCACTTACTACGACTACAGGTGCCAAGGCAGCCACACCTGTAGGAGACATTGAAAAATTTTTTGGCTCGCTATCTTGGGATAACGACGGCACGTGACTAGGGAGCACATCAACAATTGCCGCCGGTACTGGGGTTATTACTCCCTGCACCGTAACTTTATTTACACATTTCCTACTTTCCATATTGTTTTTTTGTTTTAGGGGAAACACCCCCATAGTCAGTTTTGGTCCGCGGGGAATGCAATATTCCCTAAGGTGGTGTACACACTGTTCCATCCCCCCAAGGGGCGCCTCAGTAAGGATAGAAAAAATCCACCCTCCCTGAGGCATCCCTAGTTGAGATGAAACAGTGTGTCCATCCCCCTCCCCCTATCCGCCACCTGGGGACGCGCCCGTTAGGAGACTGACAACTCCAGCGGGTGGCAGTGTTCATACATGTAATAAGAAAACTCTCTCAGTTAACTTTCGTACTGATCGGATATAAAACATGATTTCTACAGCGCTTAAATGTTAAATCGGGTGAAACATATATATGGGGGCTATATCTAAATCTGAACCGATTTTCCCCGAATTTGGCAGTGTTCATACATGTAATAAGAAAACTCTCTCTGTTAAATTTCGTACGGATCGGATATAAAACACGATTTCTACAGCGCTTAAATGTTAAATCGGGTGAAATATATATATATGGTGGCTATATCTAAATCTGAACCGATTTTCCCCGAATTTGGCAGTGTTTATTCATGTAATAAGAGAACTCTCTCTGTTAAATTTCGTACTGATCGGATATAAAACACGATTTGTACAGCGCTTAAATGTTAAATGGGATGAAACATATATATGGTGGCTATATCTAAATCTGAACCGATTTTCCCCGAATTTGGCAGTGTTTATTCATGTAATAAGAGAACTCTCTCTGCCAAATTTCGTACTGATCTGATTTAAAATACAGTTCCTACAGCGCTTACATGCCAAATCGGGTGAAACATATATATGGGGGCTATATCTAAATCTGATCGGATTTTGGTAGTGTTCGTTCACGTAATAATAAAACTCTCTCTGCCGAATTTCATAAAGATCGGATGTAAAATGTGGTTTCTACGGCGCTTGCATGTCAAATCGGGTGACACATATATATGGGGACTATATCCAAATCTGAACCGATTTTAACCAATTTCAATAGGGATCGTCCTTGGGCCAAAAAAGAGCACTATGCTAAATTTCATCACAATCGGACCATAAATACGACCTGCACTTTGATTACAAGAATACATGGACAGACGGACAGACGAACATACAGGCAGACGGACATGGCTAAATCGACTCAGAAAGTGATTCTGAGTCGATCGGTATAATAAACAATGTTACAAACAAATGCACAAAGTCATAATACCCTGTACCACAGTGTGGTGTAGGGTATAAAAATAGGATGAAACAAAGAACAAGAACATCGTCTTCCAAAATATATAATTTTTGTGTCTGCCAAATAAAACACTATGCAAAAAAATGCAATGTCCAAGGGATGTGGAAAGCAGTTTCTGGTGCAATTAAGTGTCACAAACACGAAAAAAATATTAAAAAAATGTTTATGGTAAATTTTTTTTTTATTTTTTTTTTATAATTCCAGCTTTCATGAAAGTACATTAACGGCCTGTTTCTGTATTTCTAACGAAAGTCTCTGCGAACGAAAACCAGTCACTCACTATCGTCTGGAATTTGGTTTCTCTAAGGTTCGTTCGTTCGTTCGCCGGGCCTTACGTCAATGACGTTAGCAATTTACCAATTGGATAATAATGTAATTGCCATATCAACAATTTCACAACTTCCGGTCTAAAAAAGCACACATATTTGTATGGTCGACCTTAGAAAATACACCTCTGTATCCTTTACATGAGCGGTGGCCAAAAATCAACCCTGGGTGAGTTAGCTGAGCTGATCCAACACTCTCATTTCTTTCTCTCTCTCACGTCTCTCTCATTGTGTACTGATGCATTTTTTCCATCTTAGCGAGCTGCCAATTTTGACTTGTTTATGCTTAAATATGTAAACATATGTATACAATTTTATTATTATTTAATTGTTTTTACCATAATTATGCTAATATCTACTTGTTTTTGCTTTTAATAACGTTTTTTTGTCATTGTTCCTATCAGTCGACAAATAAAATAACGTGACTCGATCTGACATTTGTGTTCGCCCAGATGACAGCAAAGAGAGATAGAGAAACCAAAATTTACACTGAAATGATTACGTTTTCGTACGAGTTCATTATCGTGCGACTTGTCGTTGTGATGGTAGTTAGTGAAACCCAAATCAGCTGTTTGTCGTCTGGCAGGCGAAAGAAAGCAAAATTTTAAGTTACAGAAACAGGCTGTAAGTATTTGGACCATAATTCAAGTATTAGACTGATTGAGTCGTGTTATGCCTCAAATTAAAGGGAATTATGAGGGCTACATATGCTGCAAATATCGCTTTCACGTAGAATCGTTGGTTTAGTAACAGTCGTCAAAAATATGAGAAAAAAAATGATTTTTTTTTAAAAAAAAAACACATTTTTCCTGGTACAAGAAAAAACAATAATAAATAGAAAAAAATCGAAAAAATTATTTTATCACATTTATAAAAAGCCAGCATGCTAACGAAGAAAACACTGTCTATTTGTAAAAGTTAAAAGCATTTTGTAAATGTTAGGGAAATTCCAAAAAATCTTGTTTCATATTTTTTCGTTTTTAAAAGATGTTTTTGCTTATATTGAATTCGCCATATGTGAGAGAGACATATAAGAGACATTGCACTTGCATTTTATTTTATGAGGATTGATGTCAGACATTATAAAATTATAGAGAGGACGAGGTTTTATGGCCGTTCGTCAGATAGAGGGTCATTCAACAATATTTGTGGTTTTTTAGTTACGCCTTTTAGGGGCATGGACATCCCAGTCGTATATACAGGTAGTAAAATTATATGTACGCAATACAAAGTAGTACGCGGCAGTCTTGAAAATATTTGGTGTATACTTTCGAAGCAAACTATATGTCAGCTACATGTACTGCAACTTATGAACCTTAAACCCGGAATTTATGAATGAAATTATTAATAAATTAGTGCAATTCAGCGCCTTAAAGAGATAAGTCGATTTTCTGAAAAATATTACAAAGTTATATTTCGAAGTATGAGTAAAAGACAAAGAACTTTTCAATGTGTAAATGATCCCGACAATTTCTGCTACATCTGCGGAAAATATGTAATTAAAAAAATCGACGTGCGTTTAGTAAAATAATAGAAATATATGTGCCATATTTTGGTATACGAGTTAAAAATATGAACGAACCGTGGACACCTAGTATTTTGTGTAATTCGTGCCATGTAAATCTTACTCGATGGACTAGTGGAAGAATGCGGTAACTACTTTAAAATTAATGTATTACAATGTTTTGTGGAATAAAACGTTTTAATTTTAGACATCACGTGCAATTTGGAATGCCAATGATTTGGAGACAACCATTCATTCACGATACGGACTGCTATTTTTGTCTAAGTAAACAAATTGGAGTAGGAAGGAGAATTCGCTGGAATTACGCAGAAGTAAAATCTGCCACTTTGCCAGTTGCACATTCGGAAACAATACCAATTCCCAAGTGTCCAAGTATATCTAACAGCCTAATAACGGAAACATCATCAAGTTCAACTGAGTACTCAACTCTGAGCGATTCAAGTTTGAGTCAGAAGTCATCCCTTTTAACTCAGTTTAAACTCATTGATCTAGTGAGAGATTTGGAACTGACCAAAGATAAGGTAGAACTACTTGCATCTGGGATGAAATAGTAAAATATTTGGCCCCAGAGGTTAACATATCATATCATAGAGTCCGTGATAAACCTTACAAACAATTTTATACAACTGTGGATAACAGATGCTTTTGCAAGGCCATTCCTGGATTGTTCGATGAACTTAATCAAACATACAATTCAAAGGAATGGCGGTTACTTGTTGACAGCAGTAAAGAAAGTTTGAAAGCAGTACTTTTACTCAACGGAAATCAGGAACCGACGATTCCCAATGCTCATGCTGTCAACACTAAGGAATCATACGAAACAAGGGCTAAATTAATAAAATATATTAAATATGAACATGACTGGAAAATTTGTTGCGATTTAAAAGTAGTTAGTATGTTATGCCTCTGGGATAGCCGATATTTTGCCACCACTGCATATTAAGCTGGCGCTCTTTAAAAATTTTGTGAAAGCCTCAAGGAAAGATGGCAATTCACTCTCATATTTAAAAATTTTATTTAAAAGTCTTTCTTTTCCAAAAATCGAAGAAGGAGTTTTTGATGGACCTAAAATAAGGAAACTGATGAAAGATGTGAATTTCGAATCATATTTGACGTCGGATGAAATTGCAGCATGGAGGTCGTTGAAGCTTGTAGTTTCAAATTTCCTTGGATTCAATAAAAGACCGCAATATGAAACAATGATTAATGATTTGTTAAAAAATTATGAAAAAATTGGTTAGAAATATATTTTTCTATATTTATGTATATAACACATATGTATGTATTCTTCCAACTTATTTTTCGATTTATGTATTCCAACAGGTGTCCCTCAAAATACATTTCTTGCATTCTCATTTAAACTTTTTCCCCGAGAATATTGGCGACGTAAGTGACGAACATGGCGAAACGTTTCACCAAGAATCCACATTAGAGAAACCGATTCCGAAATATACAAACAAGATTTTTTCAAATAGGCATTATTTTCTTCGCTAGGATGCAAACTTTTAAAAAATAAAATATTTCTATCTTTTATGTTTTTTTTTGTCCCAGGATTTTTTTTTAAAAAATCTACTTTTTCCAATTTGTTTAATGACTGTTACTAAATCACTGTTTGGTAGCCCACATTAATAGCGTCAATTTAACGTATAAGTCGACCTGATCGGGCATATACTCCAAAAATTATAGTGCAAATACTAAGAGCACCTTCGACGATAATAGCATTTTTAATAAAAAATATTTAAAAAAAAAAAATTATTCATAAAAAAATTTTTGGTTTTGATTTTATATAACAGCATGCCACAACCTATACAAAAAAATAATTTTTAGGTCTAGTACACAAAAAAAAATTTTGTTGCATAGTGTTATTTGAAAATTGAAGTCTTGTACGCGAAGAACGTGACACTTTTGTCTCAGCAATGATCGTCAAGGCACACCCAGTACGGAAGTGTATATGAAATAAAAGGATTTTTAAAAAGGGCAATGCAAGTGTTGCACTTTTTTGCAGAAAAGAATTTGCCATTAGTCCGCATCGAGATGCTAGTGGACTTCCATATAGGTCGTAAGATACCAAACGACTGATTAGCCTTTGAGATGCGGAAGGCTGCAGCCGCCAGTTTTTGTTAATGTACTGCCAAGATAAGAGAATGTGGTAACTTCTTCCAGTTCAAAATTCTGTAGTCCGAATTTCGTGCTGTTAAGAGTATTGCAGCGCATCATTCTTAAATTTATTTTAAGCCAGCTTTATTTTAAGACAGCAGGCTTATATCGACAGCATATTCCAGGCACTCTAGATGTTGGTTGAACCCCCATTATACCTCTACTGGCTGCAGTGGAATTGCGTACTACGACGTCAAGTACGATGTTAAATAAAAGAGAAGACAAATACAACCTTGCCTAACGCCAGTTATCAGGTTGAAACTGTAGCTGTTGGTGGCATTTAACGTCTTTACACAAGGATTGTATTAGCGTGATAATTTTAAGTTGCACACCTTTGCAGGCCAGTGCACTCCATATTGCGTGGTGACTGAGGGTGTCGAAAGCCTTGTCAATGTCTATAAATGCCATATATAGAGGAGTTTGCCATTCTGCAGACTGCTCAATTATTATACGCAGAGTGTTATTGTGATCTACACAAGATTTGTGTGGACGGAAGCCGGCATGTTCTGGCCTAAGATCGGGAAGCACAGCATCTGAAACCCTCTTGTTAATGATGTGCGCGATAACCTTGTTCATTGCGTTTAGTATTGTAATGCCTCTCCAGTTTCTGCACTCGGTAAGGTCACCTTTTTTGGGATGTTGACAATAACACCTTCCTTAAGATGTGAGTCAAGTTCGCCTGTGTTTTAGAAGTTCTCCACGAATACTTAAAAAAAAATAATTCCTTACTTCGGAAATAAAAGTAAAAAAAAAATAATTGGGTGGAAACTAAGATTTGTTTAAAACAATATGTACCCAAATTATAATATTTCTTTGTACCAAATATCACATATTTAGATTCACATTTATTCAGAATATGTTTGGGACAATATACTACAGAAGCGATTCAGCGTGTAGACTTTATAAGTTTTAATTGATCTAGCCTCCCTAATACACATTGTCGACAAACTGTATGGTGTTCACAAATTTGTTCCTCCTCTAGCACTTCATGCAAGACTTCCAGATGAAAGAAAAAAATCATTTCATAGCACATGACAACTTTGGGGTTATTTCCTGCATTTGTTGTTGTTTTTTTCTTTTTTTTTTGTTTCCCTCATTGGGACGAATGGAAGGAAATTTGCGACAAACTTCAGTAATTTGGATTTTTGTACAAATGCTCTGCAGTCTTTTCATTAATAATGAATTCGATTTAAATTTTCTGTCAACATTGTTAATGATGTCATAGATAATTCAAGCGAAATCAAATGACATCAGCATAATTTGTTTGGATGGAAATTGTTCTATTAAAGTTTAATTTGTAATTTATTTAATTTGAATGTGATGCTCATTGTATGCTGAATTACTTGTTGATTAGCCTTAACAATACCAAAGCAATGAATAATATAAAAATTCTACAATCTAGCATTCGGTCTTGCATGGGAAGATGCGAAATCATGAGTTTGCTGCATAGTTAATATACGAGTACTAAAAATCGTGGAATTATTTGGATATTAATTTGTTATAAGATTGTTTGTGTTTAAATAAGGAGCACTATATGGACATTTCGTTGAATTTGTGAAAATTATATACGATATTTCCCAGTTGCGCCTTGCGATAGTGATAATGAAGCAATAATTATCGCATAATTTTTAGATTAGTCAGTTAATATCAATAATAAGGAAGGAAGAAATTTGTTAGTTTCTGTACATTTTCGCGACATAAAAGTATTTATCTATATATAAATGAATGAGTGTGCGTTACGTATGGACTCCATGTCCATGGCTGGACCGATTTTGGTGAAATCTTCAGATTAGCCTAACGGATGACATAGGCTATATAAGATCTTGATAGGGCAACGGGGCATGACCTCGCCCATATATGCCAGTTTGGAGTGATTATTTTTTGAGTGATTCGTTAATGGGTAACCAGTCCTGGACTTTCCAAAAACGGGCGGGATCATAACAATGGGCGTGGCCCCGCCTTATAAGCCACATTTTTAAATTGTGATATCTTGCACAATTTGTTAGGCTGAGCGAGGTAATATTGTGTATATGTATCTGGTGTCAGCCTTCGTGATTGGTCCAAAAATGGACGGGATCGGGAATCTGAAATCTGGGGTACGAAGTGGAATGGGTCAGCTAGTGTATTATAAAAAGTATAAGATAATAAAATGTTGCAAACCAAAATAGAATTTCAGAAATAAAAAAAAACAATATAAAAGATAAAAATTCGCTGCTTGATTCTAAAACTAATACTTAAATTTTCTTAAGTTGGGCACTTTAGTTCATTAAAGTGATCGCTCATTTCAGTTCAATCGAGGAATTAGATCGTTCATTTAGTTTACCAGCTCACATAAGCTCACCAGCACATTAGTTCATCAGCTCTTAAGCTCTCTTTAGTTCAACCGCTCATTTCGTTCAGCATATCACAGGTCACCGCTTTTAAATGAATCTGATTGAATATGAATATAAAAACTTATTTGTGTTGATTGAGGGATGTCATTCCAAAACATGCCATGCCGAATCTTATATACCCTGCACCATGGATTGCATTCAATTCTATTACTGGAAAATCGTTGGGCATGGAGCAAATCTTGGAACCATCCTTTTTGTTTAAGCAAATTATTAAAAAAACGAACGATGAAATCTTTTTTTAGCCAAACTTTCAACTGAAAAATGTGGTATTTATGGTTTGAATTTGCATATTTGAGGGCTACCTCTACACACAATATAAACTGACTGGTATGCTTTTTATTGAGATAAATTCTTGCCAGAATTGAATACAAACTGCAATGTTTCAGCTAAATTGCTTAGAAAATGTGGTGTTTATGGCTTAAACAATCCTTTTTGGAACGACATATATAGGTGGACTATAACCAAATAGAGTACAAACTGCAAAGTTTCAGCTTTATTGCTTTAAAAATGTGGTATCTATGGCTCAAAAACCGTATTTTGGAGCGACCTCTTTAGGGGAGCTATATCAAAACATTGAACGATATGGCCCATTTGCAATCCCAAACGACCTGCAACTATAAGAAGTATTTCTACCAAATTTAATCAAACTAGCTCTATGATTACGGACTGTAGCGTGATTTCAACAGACAGACGACATGACTAAATCGTCTTAGAATTTCACGACGATCAAGAATATATATCTACTTTATGGGATCGCAGATCAATATTTAAAGGTGTTGCAAAGGGAATGGCAAAATTAGTATACCCCCATCCCATGGTGGTGGGTATAGAAAGAACCAAAAATGTATTTATGGCTAAGTTTTTTTTTTAATTATTTTGATATTTTTGATGAACGTTAAATTAATGGCTATTTAGTGTCTGCAAAAAAGTGTTTTTTCCCGAAAACTAGATTTTTATATCACATTTTGGAATTTTGAAAAATTGAGCTATGTTTAAGTCGAGGGACAACATCAGTACGAATTGAAAAGGGCAACAAATTTTAGTATTTCACGTCGACGGGGTAACATTTTTTTCAGAATCGAAATCACCATAAGTTAAATATGAGGTTTAGGACAATAATATGACTTATTAGGGCTACAAATGTTAGAAATATATATTTCACGTAGAATCAGTGCTTTAGTAACCGTCGATAAACAACACTGTCCAACGGCATTTTTGGAACAGAATAGCATATTTAGAATAATTCTGAAATGGCATGTTGGGTAGATAATTTTTGTAGAATAAACTTATGGTCCAGCTGGCCTGAGTTTTTTTTGCAGTGGGTCAAAGTTTTCATTTTTTGGTCGAAGGTAGCGTTATACTAAATGAAAACCAGTAAGGAAAGACAGAAAGTCGGGCGGGGCCGTCTATAAAATACCCTACACCTACCTACCAATGCGAAAATAGGCACTGCGATAAGAATTTGGCAGTGTTCATACATGTAATAAGCAAACTCTCTCTGCCGATTTTCGTACTGATCGGATATAAAACACGGTTTCTACAGCGCTTACATGTCAAATCGGGTGTAACGTATATATTAAGACTATGTTAAAATCTGAACCGATTTTTCCTGAATTTGGCAGTGTTCATACATGAAATAAGAAAACTCTCTCTGTTAAATTTCGTACTGATCGGATATAAAACATGATTTCTACAGCGTTTATATGTTAAATCGGGTGAAACATATATATGGGGACTATATCTAAATCTGAACCGATTTTCCCCGAATTTAGCAGTGTTCATACATGTAATAAGAATACTCTCTCTGTTAAATTTCGTACGGATCGGATATAAAACACGATTTCAATAGCGCTTAAATGTTAAATCGGGTGAAACATATATATGGTGGCTATATCTAAATCTGAACCGATTTTCCCCGAATTTGGCAGTGTTTATTCATGTAATAAGAGAACTCTCTGTTAAATTTCGTACTGATCGGATATAAAACACGATTTCTACAGCGCTTAAATGTTAAATCGGGTGAAACATATATATGGTGGCTATATCTAAATCTGAACCGATTTTCCCCGAATTTGGCAGTGTTTATTCATGTAATAAGATAACTCTCTCTGCCAAATTTCGTACTGATCTGATTTAAAATACAGTTCCTACAGCGCTTACATGCCAAACCGGGTGAAACATATATATGGGGCTATATCTAAATCTGATCGGATTTTCTCCGAATTTGGTAGTGTTCATTCACGTAATAATAAAACTCTCTATGCCGAATTTCATAAAGATCGGATGTAAAATGTGGTTTCTACGGCGCTTGCATGTCAAATCGGGTGAAACATATATATGGGGACTATATCCAAATCTGAACCGATTTTAACCAATTTCAATAGGGATCGTCCTTGGGCCAAAAAAGAGAACTATGCTACATTTCATCACAATCGAACCATAAATACGACCTGCACTTTGATTACAAGAATACATGGACAGACGGACAGACAGACAGACGGACATGGCTAAATCGACTCAGAAAGTGATTCTGAGTCGATCGGTATAATAAACAATGGGTCTATCTCTTCTCCTTTTAGGTGTTACAAACAAATGCACAAAGTCATAATACCCTGTACCACAGTGTGGTGTAGGGTATAAAAATGATGTAAGTTAATGTCTGAGAGATTTCTCATTGTTAGAGTTACACAGTGGAATGTTATGAGGATCATTTTTGTGGAAGATATTAACCCTCTAGCTCCCCTCTTAATGGGTCAATTTGGCCCTTTTTTCGAAAAAATTAAAAAAATCCTTTCAAAAGGACATTTAAGGATTAAAATATTCTACGAAAATGTTTGCCGGAAATTTTCAGTAGGGGTCGCCAAGGACACCAATGTAGTAGTTTAAGTTTTTTACGTTTAATTAGCAAAATTACACGCCAACTCATAAATAAATAATATAATGTAAATTTAAAGTCGCGATAAATTAAAATACAAACACTTACAATTTTGTACAGTGTAACGCGTTTATAGTACCCATAGTCTATTGAAAAATTGGCGTTATTGCCATACTTGGTACCTCTTAAATAATATGGCCAAAATTAAAAATATGAAAAATGTTTTTTAATTTCCCTTATTTTTATAATATGGGTAATAACTTATATATTTATCCATAGACATACTGCTACTTTTCCTCATTTTAGTCTTTTCCAATTCCTTTTTACTCGAAATCTTTGAAGCAAAAAAATAAATACTATTAAAAAATTATGAAGATTTTTTTCTCGTCATTTCTAAATAAATGTTTTAGCAACTAGACTTCGTTAAACATATTTTAATTTGTTACGACTTTAAATTTACATTATATTACTTATTTGTATAAGATGGCCTATAATTTTACTAAATAAGCGTAAAGAGCTATATTTAAAACTTCGGTGTCTTTGGCGACCCCCACTGAAAATTTCCGGCAAACATTTTCGTAGAATATTTTAATTACAGCCCTGACTATACATATATACCATGACTATTGTGAGCTGGGTTCAACACAAGGATTAATGCAAAAAACCTCAAGTATATATGGCGATTGACAGAGAGAAATATATTAATTGACAGGGAGAAATATCTTGATACAATTAAAGGTAATACTAATTTTGAGAAAATTCGGTTCAGATTTAAATATAGCCCCATATATGTATATTTTACCATCGATTTGACAAGTAACCGTTATAGAAACTATATTTTATATCCGATAAGTACGAAATTTGACAGAGAGTGATCTTACTACATTAATAAAAACTGCAAAATTTTGGGAAATCGTTTCAGATTTATATTTAGCCCCCATATATATGATACCACTGATCAGTACGAAATTAGGCAGAAAAAGGTTTCTTATTACATGAATGAACACTGCCAAATTTAGGGGGAAAATACTGCTCATTTTAATAGTATAGCTTCAGATCTAGTTTATTCTAGTTAGAGGTGGAGCTAAGTACTTTGTCAACTGAAACGAAACTAATTATTACAAATTATTATAGCAATGCCCCTTTTAGCATTGTTAGGGAGATGTAGGGAATTATATAGTCGGCCCGCCCGACTTTCTGTCTTTCTTTACTGGTTTATATATTTTTTTCGTGTTTAGGAAACAAGATTGTTTTGTTTTATATTAAGGGTGGTCCAATCATAATGCACGATGTTAATTGTGAGTGACACGTACCGAGCCGTGGCGAGCATTTGGCCGATAATTGTTTCATACATAATTGTCATAGATCCTTATATCGTAATAGGAAATATTAAGATAATTCTCTGAAAACTTTTTGTTTTATTTACAATTAACATTGTGCGTTTAATATCCGTGGCAATTTTCAAAGAAATGTCGTAATTGTGAGTCACATGTGGCAAGCAGTGGCATTTGGTCGATATTTGGGATTTATTTGCGATTAACATCGTGCGTTTAATCTGGAATACACTAGAATATAGAAGAAAAATGTGTGTATGTTAGTTTGTTTGTTCAGTATAGACGTTTAAACGGCTCGACCGATCTTCTTTAAACTCTTACAGAATGTCCATGTGTGGGGATGGTGAACATAGGACACATGAGATTTCGATACATAAAGCGGTCATGGACCCGCCAATATGAGCCAAGTTTTGATATTGAAAACATTTTTTAACTAAAGTGCTGACATTTTGTGTGTATACATTTAGTGGAAGTTTATGTGATTTGTCAAAAATGGGCGAAATAGCCCCGCCCATATAAGCCAAATTTTGAAATTGACATATCTTGTACAGTTTGTTAACGAGAGTTCTGTAATTTTGTGTACATGTATCTGGTGACGGTCTATGTGATTGGTTCAAAAATGGTAGGGAAAGGACCAATGAGCGTGGACCCGCCCATATTAGTCAAATTTTGAAATTGATATATATTGCGCAACTAGCTGGACCCGGTCCACTTCGTTGCTCCAGATTGAATTTTCCGATCCCGTCCATTTTTTAACTAATCAGGAATCCTGTAACATATTTATAAAAAAAACAGCACTCTTGCTAACAAATTGTGCAAGATATCTCAATTTCAAAATATGGCTTACATGGGCGGGGCCATGCCCATTAGACTGATCCCGCCCATTTTGAACTAATTGCGTAGACTACCACCAGATACATATGCACAAAATTACGGCACTCTCGCTAACAAATTGTGCAAGATATATAATTTCAAAATTTGGCTTATATCGGCGGGGCCACGCTCACTTGGTACATCGGAAATGCAAGTACCCTATTTTCACCAACCCCCACACATATTCTGTGAACTGCCGGCCTGTACATAAGCGGAGCGTTAAGGACTACAGCGACTGACCCTCTACAAGCCCTTCTCCATATATTGCCGATTAATGTTGTGGCGAGAGAAGTTGCAACCAAAGCGGCACTAAGATTAAACTGCCTATCAATGTGGAGGTACAAGAACTACGGTCACATGAGGATATCAAAGTGTAGTGCTATGGTATCCGACCGAGTGGACTATATATCAACGGTGCGCAACTTTGAGAGGAACTACATCACTATGATACCAGCCAGGGATGAATGGGATGGCAGAATACCCGGAAATAGAAACCATCTCCACTTCTATACGGATGGTTCGAAGCTTAATGAAAAGGTTGGCTTCGGAGTACACTGTGAAGAACTTAGTTTGGATATAGCTCACAGACTACCAGATACCTGCAGTGTATATCAAGCCGAAATAACGGCAATATGGGAAGTGGCTGAGTCGGAACATAGTAACCAACACTGGCGTTGTCGGACAGCCAGGCTGCCATCAATTCTCTGGAGGCCAGATCTCTTAACGAGATGGCTGAGCAGTTTAATATACACCTCATATGGGTGCCTGGGAATAGGGATATCTCGGGGAACTGCAAAGCCGATGAACTTGCTAGGAAAGGGACGACTTTACAAATTCTCGAAGAATTTGCATATATTGGTGCGCCACTATCCACGTGCAAGCTTTGGCTTAGGCAAGAGGCAATCAGGCAGTCCAACGAAAGATGGACACAAATCGGCACCTGTAGGGTAGCTAGACAAATCTGGCCAAGGTATCACCTGAGAAGGTCAAAATATATCCTCGCACTAGAAAGGAAAATATTGTCTACGTTAACATCAGTTCTGACGGGACACTGCCTTATCGGCGAACACGCCAGAAGATTGGGTATTAACTCCAATGACTTCTGCAGAAGCTGTGGGGATGAGGAAGAAGTGGAGAGCATTGAGCACTTGCTATGTGACTGTCCCGCTTTGAGTAAACGACGACTGGACCTACTGGGGTCGGCCTTTCTAAACAGCCTAACAGATCTTTCCAGTACCAATATTCGTGCTATCGATACATTTGTATATCAAACAGGTTGGTTTCGATGAAGGCCATTTTAGCCCGTGGTACCACTAGGGACCTAAACTGGTCTATGTGAGCTGAAGAAAAAAAAGGCTGCAACCCTAACCTACATTCTGTGAAAATTTCAAGAAAATATGTCCACCCGTTTAGACGCCTATACGGTACGAACTAACACACATTCTTCTTTATATATAGACTATTTTTGTACCAATCACAAATGCTGCCACCAAATACGTATACATAAAATAACAACACTCTCGCTAACAAATTGTGCAAGATATCTCCATTCCAAAATGTGGCTTACATGGACGGGGCCACGCCCATTAGTCTGATCCCGCCCATTTTTTAACTAAACACGTAGACTGCCACCAGATACACAAATACACAAAATTACAGCATTCTCGCTACCAAATTGTGCAAGATAGCTCAATTTTGGGTTATATGGGCGGGGCCACGCCCTTTGGTCAGATCCCGCTCATTTTTAGATCAATCACGTAGGCTTCCACCAGACACATATACACAAAATTACAGCACTCTCGCTAACAAATTGTGCAAGACATCTAAATTTCAAAATTTGGCCACGCCCATTTGTCCGATCCCGCCCATTTTAATCTAATCTGGGGCGATTAGATTAAAATTTAGCAAAACAGCTCAAATTGTTTTAATTTTTTCCAAATTCTGAACCATATTATTAAACAATTTAAAAATATTTTGACCTGCCAAAAAATTTTGGCAGAATTGTTTTATTTTTACCCTGTTAGAATAAAAATGGAATAAAATATTTTTTAAATTTTTTTTTATGGTGTTTTTTTAATTTTGTAACGATGTTACAAACAAACTACTGTGTGAGTAAATATTTAAACTCTATCGTTGAGTATTTGTAAGATACTCCTCGTTTGAGTATTCGTATTATACTAACTTATTTTGAATAATCTTAATCTATAAGTACAAAATATGAGATTTTAAAACTAGGTACTTTAACTACGAAGAAACGAGACGGAGCAAGTCCGCATGACAGTTTTTACATTCAGCCCTCTTACAGAATTTTCTGCTATCGATATCGTTTCATTATTTACATAATGTGTGTGGTTTCCCGGTCGATGCGCCGTATAACTCTCAGCCGTGCCACAAAATTTATTTTACACATTTCTATTACGCCTAACATGTAATTTTCGTTATCTATATTTCACATGGCTACGCATGCCCCTTCGAATATGTGCTGTCTTATCACTCCCAAAACACAGCCACATTATCAGCAACTAAAATATGATATGATTATCAGCAACTAGAATATGATCATTCTGTCGTGTCTAAGTATTTGGTGCACCTTGAACACCGCTGTTTCATAATTGTCTTTAACTTAACGCAAATTCCGGTAATATCGTGAAAATACTGCAAAAAAATTTCAAAATATTAAAAGTACTTTCGATGAAAATTGGATTTAACAAAAAAAATTAAGAAACCAGTAAGGAGGGGCAGACATCTCTTCTTCATCCAAGGATGAGTTGAAGAAGTTGATAATAATAAAAAAGAGCGCTTTGATACCAAATCAGGATTTTCCCCAAACTTTGAAATGTTTATTCATGTAATAAAAAAGCCCTTTCTGTCGAATTTCGTATTGAGCGGATATAAAATACCGTTTCTATAGTGCTTATATATTAAATCGGGAGTTCCCAAATTTAGCAGAATTCGTTTCTGAGTTAAGAATCTGCTTTCTCCTAAATTTCCTATGATCGGATATAATATACAACTTCTATAGCTCATTGATGGCTTTATCTTAAGTTGAAACGTGTTTCTTAAATTTAAAACTCTATTTAAATTAGGTCAAATAAGATGCACGTACGTGCCAAATTTTGTCCCGATCAGACAATAATAGCGACCTGTACTTCAATTTATTAATACATACAAACAGACGGACATAGCAAATTGATTCTAAGCCGATCTGTATAGTAAACGATGGGTCCGTCTTATTTGCTTTGGGGTGTGACAAACAAATGCACAAGACCTATATCCTCGAGGCGTCAGATATAGGACTGGGAGACCTTGTCAAGTAGCACAACCTATCAGGCTGGATATAAAGACACAAGAGTATAGCAGACACAACGCACGTTAGGTGATTATCAAAACGGTATTTTAATATACTAATTGAGGCTAGGGTTCTTAGCCAACACGTTAACCAACCAACCCACAAATGCACAAAGTTATAATACTCTGTACCACAATGTGGTGTAGTGTATACAAAATATCACAACAATTTTTAAACCCACACTGTGGTACAGGGTATTTAGTCTTTTCATTTGGAATTCTAGAGCTACAAAAGCTGCATTTCACATTCAATCATTGTATATGTTTTTACATTATATATATTTTTTAATGCCTTTATTTTGAAAATTCTTACAATACTACTCTGAAGCAACGAAGTGGAGCCGGTCCGACCATATTTTGCAGCAATAACGTAGACTGGGGCCCATATAAACGCCCATTGATCCGATCCCGTCCATTTTTGGGCCAATCACGTAGACTACCACCAGATACACATGCACAAAATTACGTCACTCTCGCTAACAAATTGTGGCTTAAGTGTATGTCCATGGACATGAGACGTTTAAACGTCTCCTCTCTTCAACCTAACCTAACCTAAACTAAGTGATTCGTCAGCGCTATAGCTGACGAATTTTATATCCCACCATTATGAAATGTTGTAGAAGGAGCTTTTATCATTATTTATTAAAGATTAGAACACTCCTTTTTAGAGAACTCTACTTGGAATAAGCCTTGACTAGACGGTGGGGCTAAGTGATTTCTTAATTGAAACGTGACTAGTTATTCCAAATAATTATTATTTCAATGTCCCTTTGTACATTGTTGGGTATTATATAGTCGGCTGGTTTGTTTTGATTTAACGAAATAGTATGCCGCAATCTACAAAAAGAAGGTTTTTAGGTCTCGGACACAAAATACGCTATGTTCTAGAATAAAAATCGCTAAAACAACTTACAGTCGTATTCATAAAAAAATACTAATTATGATTTAAAGTGCACATTAGTTAACAAACACTTTTGGCCTAATAAACGATTATTAAAAAATCGTATTCATAAACAGCATTTTAACTAATAAACATTTTAATGACTTCGTCAATGTAATGCTGGCAACACCATCTTTTTCACACACCTTTTTTCTCTTAATGATACATTAATAGGATTATCAATTCGACTGTAAGAGTAGTCGAATATATAAATTATTTTATTGTTTATTTTAAAAACAACTGTATTAATAAACAAAAATGTATGCTCACTTGTCCAATAAATAAAAAAAACAACAACTAAAGATCAAATAAATGACGAATTCAGATATGTTTTTTATTACATACAAAAAGGTATTCGAATAACGAATAATATATACACATGTTGATTGTTTACATATCACTAGTGAATTTTGTACAATTTACATTTGACGTAGAAAAAAAGGGCGCGAATTCATTTATTGTACCAATTTACAATATGGAAAAAAGAAGAATGTATTTTAATATACCGATGGACGCGAATCATGCCCAGAATCTATTTAGCCATGTCCGTCCGTCTGTGACAACTTTTGGGATAAGGAGCAGCTTATATTGCACAATGCCTTTAACTCTTCTTGGAAAATGCGACAAATCGGTCCAAGTTTTTATATATCTCCCATTTAATGGTACATACCGTTTTGACAAACACGTTCTAGAAGGCACAGTTACGTATTTTATTCTTTTTTTAGCCTACACCATTTCTAGAAAATATGTTCAAAAACAGTCTTATAAATTTTTTTTTCATTTATAAAAAAAAATTCCGTGAAATGTTTTGCAAACGCACACGAAGAAAGAGCAAATGTCACTTAAACAAACGCTTAAAGTAGGGTCGGACCAATATTAAAATTCACGCATTTAACAATGGTTTACAAAAGGTGCTTTAGGCTAATAATCGTTTATGAATACAGTTTTAAAAAATTTTTGCTTAACAAAGGTTTGTAAAGCTTTTTTAAGTTTTTATGAATACGGCTGTTAGACTTTTATAAGGATCACAAATATATATTATATGTAGTCTAGACTTCGAATTCATAAATCCTTGCCCCAATTAGTATAAGGAACTTGTACACTAAGATCTGCCATTTGTCATTTGCTCTAAATTTTGTTCTACCCAAACAATATTGTTGCAAAGACGCCCTCATGTTTGACGCTAACTACATATGCCACAGGAAATCGTCACAATACAGATTCCTTTGCTTCGAGTTCTGCCTTTAAAATAAAGACATTTACAGTGTATTGCTACTTTACGACGCATTCCATGGTTTGCTTAACAATCTGTTCTATCATCATTATGTCATTACATTTTACCCAACATTGTCGATAGTAAATCTTAATACGATGACACTGACCATAATCACGATGACCACTGTCATTATCCCACCCAAGGACAATCGAGGGTAATAACATCCCAAGCACGTAAACGCATCCCAATTAAAAAATCATCAAAAATAGTTTTAAAACGAGCAGTAAAGCAAAAAAATAAATCTATAAAAGTGTGTGTGTGTGAGCAAAGGAAATAATGACTACATAGTTGTTACAGGAAAGAGAAGAATTGGTATAATTGAAACATTGTAAAATTCTCTTGTTATTTTCAAGATTTTTTTTGCTGAAAAAGTTGAAAATAAATTGTAAAAGTTTTTTGGTGTCCTTTAGAAAAAATGGAATGCAAAATTAAACAAATTCCCGAAAAAAGGATGTAAAACGAAATGTATAATTCTTTGTTGTTCTTTCTGTTACAGATATCAAGAAAAGAGCAATGGCAGTTGAAAAAGCAGAAGAACTTATCATTGTAACATCAAATAGCCCCCATATCTGTACATGGCGAGCCAACTTTGGGGGCTTCAAAACATCAAAAGTATCTACTTAACTTTAAGAATTTGGCACTTTTATCCTTGTGTGTTGTATTGTTGAATTTGGCAGTCTGATGAGTTGAATGTAGAGATAGAGGAAAGAGAAGGACACCGGCCGACCGGCTCCTCTGGCATTTACAGAGCTGATGGAGCGCTCTGTTGCCTCTGTCTGCTTATCGTCATTCAACAGATAAAAGTTTTGTCTTTGCCATTGCCATAATAAACGCCGTGGCCTAAACGGCCCCACCACACTCACGGGGACACAAACATGCCGACGAACACATTACACATTACAGACGACCACCGCCAGAAGCGAAAGATGCAAAGATTCATGCCAACAACTGTTGTTAGCTTAAATGCTTCAAATGCCAACAGATGTGTGCGCTTCTCTGACGGCGAATTGTTGGAGATATTCGTATGGTGTGGTGTGGTTTGCTCTGTAGAGATTTATGCGCCTTTGGAGATTTCGAATTGTGTGTAGATTTCGAACATTTCGTGTGTTCTCACCGCTCTCAGCGAATTTTCCATTATCGAAAACCAACGCTTGCGCAGTGGGCAAGTCTACAACGGGCAGTCAGCTGCTTGCCATAGTATGTGATATTTCGCCTGCCTCAAAAAAAAACAGTTTGTCATTTAAACGAAGCGTGAACAGGTGAATCAGTCGCTAGAGTGTACCTCCAAACATGTGTGTGGTGTCCCTTCATAATTGCTATGGCCAAACCAAAATGAAGCGCAGCCAGCAATGTCGCCACGAAAGGCCCACAGTGCAGCAGTTATTAACAATTACATTTAAACTGAAATAAAAGTGACACAAAACCAATCGAAACCGACAACAAAAATATGTATACGTCTTGTGTTATGTGACAAAACCACGAACAAAAAAAATCAATCAAAATTTATTAAAAAAATTAAATAAATTACAACGGGTATTAAAAAATGTAAATCAAATCAAAGCAAAATAAAGCAAAAAAAATCAATTTTGTATAAATATAGAGAAAATAACAAAAAACACACTACTCATACGACACCCCGAGCCATAGATAAACACGCGTAATCGCAGTAGTTTCCGCATCCGTTTCCGCATCCTCGCCTCACACACACTCAGTGTTGGCCATAGCCCGGCTTTGATTGTGGTTGTCTAGTGTAGTAGTAGTAAGTACTACATAAGTATATAAAAAGTGTATATAAGTAGTTTTGTTTTTGTAATTTTTTTTTCAATGTGTGTAAATATGTAAATATAATGCAAAAAGGAATTACTTGTCGTGGCTTTCAAGTGCGTTTCTCCGGCTTGGCTTCCGATTTTTTCTTGCCAGACACACACCTACCAAGGAATTGATGTTTATATAAGAACCTCAAATATAAAGGCGCACAACTACAAACAAACAGACAAAAAATCAGCAATGTAAATAAAAAATTCAACTCTTGAAGAGCATCATAGTCTCTTAAAGCATTTAAATATCAGAACATTCGGTAGAAAATATTTCAACAAAACAATGTTTGTGTCAATTTCCTTTAAATCCCGAAATTCACAGAGAACGCTAAAGCATACCAACAAAGAGACCACGAAGAGGTGTACTTGAAAAACAACTTGAGATTAAATTAAATCTAAAGAAACGCAACGAAAACGATTAAATTATTCTAAATTTGAGCTTGGACCAAAATAACAACAACTACAAGAACACCAAAAACAAATACAAATACATCATTAAAAGGTAAGAGGAGAAGTAAACAGAATTTTATAAATAATCTAAGGTTTTGTTTAGAGGGTCGTTCCAATGGCCCAAAGAGAGTGTTAATTGGGTTAAGAGTGGAAAATTGTCATCATCGCCGTCATCATTGTGCATTCCTAAAATTCAGTCAGTGTAGCCCATCATCAACGCCATCGCCTTTGTCATCGTCGTCGATGCTGTCGTTGTCTTTTGCACCCAAAACAAACACTCTTCCATTTCCATTCTTTAAAAGCATTTAAGTGAATGTTCAAGGACCCTTGGCTTTCATCTCAGCAACTACCTCTTTCACTTGATCATTCTTACCCCTTTTTCCACCTCTCGCTCACTGAACGGCATGCACTCAGTTACGGTTTTAACACTGGTTGCACACGATGACGTGACGCCACTCATCTATATTGAAGCCTTTGTCTTTGGGGTGATTGCATTCAAATAGAAAAAGTAGATTACGCAAAAATTGTTTAAATCGTGTATTCCATAATTATTTTATTCTTGAAAAAAAGTTGCACTTTAAAAGCACTGAACCAACTGCAGTCAGTTGTGGTTTTGTCACTGGCTGGACTCGATGACCACTCGTCTGAATTAAAGCCTTTGTCTTTGGGGCGGTTAAAATAATTTTAGAATTTATTTAATTCTTGAAAAATGTTAAACATTGAAATTGTATTGATTGCCAAACATTTGATAAGTAAGAATAAATAAAAAAATTTAAATTAAAGATAAAAATTTTTAAAATTAGTACAAATAAATTCTTTTTGAAAATCAGTATGTAGTCATACTCGTATATTAATAGAGTAAACAAAATATATTTTGGAACTATTTTTATTGCCTAGACCACACTGTGGTACAGTGTATTATAACGTTGCGCACTTGTTTGTTCATTATATCCATCGACTTAAAATCGCATTCTCTCTGTGCAAGTATTCTTGTAATCAAAGTACAGGTCGCAATTATGTTCCGATCTCAACGAAACTATGCACACATCTTTCTTTTGGCCCAAGGACAATACTTGTTGAATTAAAATTGGTTCAGATTTATATATAGCTCCCATATATACTGTATAAACATAATTTTATAACCGATCTGTATAAAAATTGATAGAGTGAAGTCTCTGGATACAACTAGAGACAATACAAAATGTAAGTAAAATAGGTTCAGATTAAGATATTGCCCCCATATATACGTAGTATGTTCAAAAAATATCGCGAATTTTGTATTTTTTCAAAAAGTATTTATTTATTCATGAATATCTATTTTGTCCCCTTCAAAGTAATTCCCCTCGGATATAATACACTTCTGACAACGTTTTTTCCAATCCTCGAAGCACTTCAAATTATCATTTTTTGTGATCTTGTTCAGCTCCTCCTTCGATGCCGTCTTTATTTCCTCAATCGTGGCGTAGCGTCATTCTTTCATGGGCCTTTTCAGTTTGGGGAACAAAAAATAGTCACAGGGGGCTAGGTCAGGGGAATACGGTGGCTGCGGCACCATTACTGTGTTGTTTTTGGCCAAATATTCGCGCTTATGCAACGATGTGTGTGCAGTGGCGTTATCATGGTGCAAAAGCCAGTTTTTGTTCATCCACAAATCCGGGCGATTTTGGCGGATTGCTTCGCGCAATTTGCGCATAACTTGCAGGTAATATTCTTTATTGACCATACTACCCTGTGGCAAGAACTCATAATGCACCACGCCCCTGCATTCAAAGAAAACTCTGAGCAAAACCTTTACGTTCGACCGAACTTGGCGCGCTTTTTTCGGTCCTGGTTCATGGGGCAGCTTACATTGAGCTTTAGTTTCCACGTCGTAACCATCAACCCATGATTCGTCACCAGTTATGACCCTCTGGAGGAAATTTGGGTCATCACGGACCGAGTTCAACATCTCCTGAGCAATGTTAACGCGATGCTGTTTTTGGTCCAAATTGAGCAATTTTGGCACGAATTTAGCGGCGACCCGAGTCATGCTCAAATCACTGGTTAAAATCGAATGGCATGAGCCAATCGATATGTCTAGATCCTCAGCAACTTCTCTAATGGTAATTCGTCGATTGGCCAATATTATTTTATTCACTTTATCAATGTTTTCGTCTGTTGTTGACGTGCACGGGCGTCCGGCACGCTGTTCGTCCTTCGCATCTTGTCCGATAAAAGTTGCGTTGGTCCAAGGTAGCTTCACCATATGCCACAGTCAACATTCGGAATGCGTCAGCGCACTTTATTTTGTTTTTCACACAAAATTTGATGCAGATTCTTTGATCCATTTTCTGAAATAGATAAAAATCGAAGACAAGTTAAAACACATTCAAGCACAACAGCTGTCAAAAATTAACTAAACATTCAAAATGGCCGACCTTGTCAGCATAAGTAAGGGACATGAGTACCAACATAACGCTACAAAAATATCAAAAATCAAATACACGTAGCCCGCGGAAATTAAAAATTCCCGATATTTTTTGAACATACTCGTACTCATGTTTTATCATCGATTTGACATGTAAACGCTGTAGAAACTGTATTTTACATCCGATCAGTACGAAATTCGGCAAATTTGGGAAAAATCGGTTTAGATTTATATAAAGCCTACATATATATGCTCCTCCCGATTTGTAATCAAAGCGCTATAGAAATTGTACTCTGCTTCTGATTATTATAAAATTTGGCAGAAAGAGGTTTCTTAATTAATACGAACGCCCCACATCCCCATAAGGTAGGGATTGCGTACGCACCTTGATCCGAACCATAGCTGGTTAATAGTAGAGGGTGGAATACCAGCTACAGAATATATGAACAGCCTATATATACATACATACATTAAAAGTGTATAATTTTGTTTAGTAAATTAAAGAACACACATAACTGATTTAAATAAGATATGATTCTAGATTTTACTATATCTATTCCTACATTAAAGTCAATAATATCGTATAAAGTATTAAAGTATATGCGCATTCTTCATTAAAGAACACACATAAAGCAGCCTTACACTACTGATTTAACTAAGATATGATTCTAGATTTTACTATATATATTCATACATTAAAGTCAATTATATCGCATAAAGTCTATGCACATTCTACGGATGGGCTCTGCAAATGCATAATGTGTACGTTGAAAATCAATATGCAATAATTGGTAATATCTGGAAGATCTGAATTGTACATTAAACCTTAACTTAGAAAGCATGTAACCAGAAAGCATATCACAATTTATAACCCTCAATATCATTGCGGTGTTCAGCATAATACGTCTGCTCTTAAGAGTAGGCAATCTTATCAAGCCCAACCTATTAGTATAGAGTGGAAGAACAAAATCACAACTCCAATGCAGGTGCCTTAAAGCGAGTAATACAAATTGTTTCTGAACGGATTCCTTATCCCCTCACCTTAGAGAGGAGGGAATATATCATTTGCTACGAACCAAAAGTGTAACAGATCGAAGGTGTGACCTAAGACCCAAGTATGTTCGGCGGATATCCGTTTTGCGTAGTTTTAAGTCATCTAAGCAATGTCCGTCCGTCCGTCAGTCTGTCTGTGTGTCTGTCTGCTGGCTGGTGCGCACGATATCTCTCGAAACGATATATTTTTTTAATAATAAATATAATATTTTAAATATAATATTTTTTCTATCTCCGGCTAAGTTCGAAGATGGGCCATATTGGTCCACTCCTTCTAGTACCTCTCCCACAAAGGGTTAACACTTAGTGAAATATTGATTATCTAATATTAGTAGCTAACACCTCAAGAAAAATGGGCGAAGTTGCCACGCCCCTTTTGGTACCTCCCACACAAATGGACCATTTTGCACCAAAAGTTAACAGCTTATAACTTTAATACCAGTACATAAAAATACTTGACATTTTGTACAGTGGAATGTTTTTATAGTGCCTACATTCCGGTAAAAAATGGGCATTATTGTACGGCCCCTTTTGGTACCGATCGACCGTTTTGCACAAAAAAATGAAAAGCTTATAACGTTAATACCTCTGCATACAAATACATACGTACAATTTTTGTGCAGTGTAATTCTATTATAGTGTCTACAGGTCAGTGAAAAATTGGCTTATAACTTTAATACATACAGTATAATGTTTTTATAGAACCTACAGTCCATTGGGCACAAAAATGGGCATCATTGACACGCCCATTCTGATACTTCCCACACAAATAGTGGTAGGGCAAGAGTGGGCGTGGCATTACTTAAAATCCGAATATCTCAAAAAGTGTTGACCCAAGAATAACGAAAAAAATTGGAACACACGTTAATAGAGTTATTTTCTAAAACTTCAATAAAAAACGGAGGGATCGGATTAGTGGGTGTGGAAAAAGTGGGCGTAGGATTAGTTAAACATTTGCTATCTTAGAAACTATTGACCCTAGAAGAACGAGATTTGGATTGTAAGTTGTTGGAGTCAATATTTAGTACTTTCACCAAAAGATACAATAAGTGGGCGTGGCATTATATAAAATTCGAATAAATCAGAATGTGTTGATGGTAGGAGAACGAAACTAAATCTTCAGCAGAAATTGGCGGGATAGGATTAGTGGGTGTGGCAAAAGTGGGCGAAGCATAAGTTAAGCATGTATTATCTCCGAAACTATTGACAGTAGAAGAAGGATATTTCGATCAATAAACATAACCTCATACAATATGACATAATTTGTGCATTTTTGTATTTATATCCTACACCACACTGTGGTACAGGGTATTATTTTATTTGTATATGTACATTTTTGTATATGTAAGCGAGAGTGCTGTAATTTTTTGTATATGCATGTGATGGCAGTCTACGTAATTGGCCAAAAAATGGGCTGGATCGGAAATCTGAAATCTGGGACAACGAAGTGGACCGGGTCCAGCTAGTTGATAATAATTAATTTGAAACAAAAAAATAAATTAATTTACGAATAATTCTTGTGGCTCAAGGTGAGGGGATTCTTAAGTCGGTTTACCCGACTGCACTTTCTTACTTGTTTTTATCAACATAAATCCCATATTGGGGGTCCCATACAACAGATCCATATTCTAGAATAGGTCTAACAAGTGAAGTATGCAACTATTTCGTTACATATGGGTCTGAAAACTCTTTCGCCCATCGCTTAGTGAAGCCAAGAACACCATAAGCTTTGTTCACCATTGTAATTATGTGATTATTGAAGTTAAGTTTAAGATCCATTAATATACCAAGATCCACAAAGGATTCAAAAGTTTCTAAATTGGAACCAAGAAGACTGAATGTAGATGGAATCTCTTCCTCAAATTAAGGTCCATGTAATTAATTTCACACCAACAACCAAAGTTGTCTAAATCATTTTGAAGAAACAAAGAATCATCAGTTGTGTTATAAGAATAAAATATCTTAACATCATCTGCATACATCAGTAATCTAGAACTAATAATTGAATCTGGTAAATTATTGATAAATAGTAGAAACAGCAAAGGGCCAATATGATTACCTTGGGGTACCCCATATGAAACCAAAATCGGGCCTGAGAAGCAACCACCAAATTTGCCAATCTGAACACGACTGTTCAGGTAAGAGGATATCCAACTCAACAAGTTATTACTAAAACCAATACGATTCAGCTTGTATAGTAAGAGTTTATGACTAACTATATCAAACGCTTTACTAAAATCAGTATAAACCACATCAGTCTGATTACCAAGAACGAACTCATCAATTACCTGGGAGGTAAATTGAACCAAATTTGTCATAGTCGAAAGTCCCTTACGAAATCCAAGGATCAATGGAATAAGAATAGATAATACACTATGAGATAAAATCTTAGTGATCAGTTTTTCAAAAAGTTAGGGAATGTTACTTAATTTCGCAATTCCTCGATAATTCATAACATCAATCAAGCATCCAGATTTATGAAGTGGAGTTATAAAAGACTTTATCCAAATAAATGGAAATATCCATACTTTAACGAAATTGAAAAGCAACGTGGATGGGACAGCAAAACTTTGAGCACATAGCTTCAGGATTGCACTTGGTATACCATCTGGGCCAGCACTGTTAGAAGTCTTAAGCTTGCCTAAACTTGACGATACGAAAGATAAATCGAAATAAAGCATGCTCAAATTTGTCAATGATGTAATATTGTAAGAGTAGGAAATACCTAGTTGACACGGTTGACGAGAATAGGTTGATGCAAAGAATTTTTCAAAACAATCGGCGATTGACTGATCACCACAGAAGTCTTCACCATCAATTCCAACCCTAAAAGGCCTTGGATTAGACTTACGTTTCATACTGGCAAAATCATAGAACGATTTAGGGTTCATCTTAAAATTGTGAGCTAACTTATTTAAGTAGAGCTCATAGCACTTACGAGATTCTATGTTATACTGTGATCTGGCTACAGAGTACCTCACCTAATTGACATCGGATCCAGACCTTTTGAATTTCTTGAGAGCAGTCATATTTTAAGAATACCACGATGGTCTATTGGTATTCTTAATACGAATCTATGGTACATATTGTACCAAACATTCATTCAAGACATTGTAAAATCTCTCAAAAGATAAATCAATATCAATCAAGTGAGAATTTAACAACTCAAAATTTGTTCTTTTGAAACAAAAAACTGTACCCTCGTCGCGTGGGGGTATATATAGAAGAAGAGTCCGCGATGTCATACAGAATGGAAATACTCAGCGCAGGATGGTAATTATCCTCCCGGTTAGAAACCGCAGAAATTCTATGAGTATCAAAAAGCTGAGCGTTATTCACAAATACTAAATCAAGTAATTTACCAGACGAATTGGAAATCCCATTAATTTGCAATAGTTCGAGATCGGAAAAACGCCTAACTACGTCCACTCAAACGAGATTAAAGAAGAATTCACAGGAGTAAATGCTTTATTATCTGACAATGAAAGCCAAGAAACAGAGGGTAAATTAAAATCCCCCAAGATTTAGATATGGTTCACATCCCTCAGCATGAAAACTAATCTGCCAGCGACCATCATAAACAGATAATTCCGAGTTTAGGGGTATGTATGAACATGAAACCAATAATTTAGCTTTACCTAAATTATTAGAGTCAACAATAAAATCAATATCATCAGTTTCATCAAGATTGACACGTTCAGATGAAAGTGAACATTTTACCGAAATAATAACTCCACCACCAATTCTTTAAATGCTATTTTTTATATAGGGTGATCCAAGTAGAGATACTTTTTTCAATAGCTTTTTTTTTACAGATCACGTGTGAGTCGTGGCATGCTGTCATGTTATTTTTGTTACGTATAGTTTGGCATTTCATCATGGAAAGACTTACGACTGAACAACGTTTACAAATCGTTAAATTTTATTACGAAAATTCACGTTCGGTGAGGAATGTGTTTCGTGCACTTTGGTCAACTTATGGTTAACATAATCGAGTCATCGAAAATTGGACTCAACGGATGGACCATCTGAGACGTTGTTCAGGAGTAAGTCTTTCCATGATGAAATGCCTAACAATACTTAATAAAAATAACATGACAGCATGACACGACTCACACGTGATCTGTCAAAAAAAGGCTACTGAAAAAAGTATCTCTACTTGGATCACCCTATATATAGAACATTGTCATTGGGAACGAATACTGTTTAATTTGGGGATAATCGGTTCAATTGTTGTTGCCACATATATATGTTCCAACCTATTTAGCATTTAAGCTCTATTGAAACTGTATTTTATGCCCGATCTTTATATAATTTGGCAGACATGATGTTTATACCCTACACCACTGTAGTACAGGGTATTATAACTTTGTGCTTTTGTTTGTAACATCCAAAAGGACAAGAAATAGACCCATCGTATATTATACCGATCGACTTAGAATCACTTTCTGAGTTGATTAAGCTATGTCCGTCTGTCTGTGCATGTATTCTTCTAATCGAAATACAGGTTGCAATTGTGGTCCGGAGAAATGGAATAATTTAGGTCCAATTTCAGTTTGTCGTCTGATTATTATTGACGTTAACATTTGCTATCATATTTCTATATATTTTATAATTCTTTTCCAAATTTCTAATTTGTTTCACCGGATTATGTCAATGATTTTTGATGTTAACAATTTGGTTCATTAGTTTACATTTTCGACAGAGTGTATCTATCTATCACTTGTTATTTTATACGCGGCAGCTTCATATATTATTACTCGGGATTTTTCGGGATCGGGATTTTCTGGGATTTTCGGGATCGGGATTTCCCGTTTGATAACACTATACATGTTTCTTCCAATTTGTCTTTTAAACACTATAGATACTGTATTTTACACCCGATCATTATAAACATTGGCAGAGCGAAGGCTAAAGAGACACGAACAACCGCCACAAAACTTGAATTGAAGATATGACCTGATAAGATCAAAATATGCGACTGTCCCGCTTTGAATAAACGACGACTGGACATACTGGGGTCGGCCTTCCTAGGCAGACTAAAAGATCTTTCCGATACCGATATTCGTACTATCGAAAAATTGTTATCTATGTATATCAAACTGGTTGGTTTCGATGAAAGGTATTTTAACCCGTGATAGCACTAGGGACCTAAACTGGTCTATGTGGGCTGCCAAAAAATCGGCTGCCGCCCTAACATAACCTAAATTTGAAAGAAATTGGTTAGATTTAGATATAACCACCATATGTTTCCTTTGATCGGATAGCTATGCGCTGTGAACGACAATGCGTATGAAATTCAACTCAAAGAAAACTCTTTAGCCAAGCATAGATGCCACCATATATAGGACAAATCGGTTTCTAATTTAGATATAACTCCCATATATATGTTCACTTCGAATTGACGTTTAAGCTCTACAGAAGCTGTATTTGAAATCCAATAATTATGATTTTAGTTAAGAAGATTTTTTTGATCAAAGGAAGAACACTGCAGAAGAAAATCGGCACAGATTTAGATATAGCGTATATATATATACCATATATACCGAATTTGCATCTAACCGATATAACCACATGTCTCATCACATTTCATCCATATTATCAGATAAAAGTATCATGTTCCACGAACATTTCTCAACAGATCCGTTGAAAATTTAGCATATAACAGCTTCTTGAGACAATGATAAAACTTGCCAAATTTTAAGAAAATCGTCTCAAATTTTTATGTTACCCACATAAATCTTACATATTTATTTTTAATCTAAAAACTTAACAATATTTCTTGGTATTCTTCTCTGAGAAAGTGGTATAGGGTATCATAATGTCGGCTCCGCCAGACTTTAGCCCTTCCTAACTGGTAACATAAAACTGCTGGATTCGAAAACCATTTCCATCATGTTTATAAAAAATTAAATGTATTTTCAGGACAAAAGAATTTTTAAATTATTTTTATTTTTAAGAGCATCTGAAAATATATGTCAAAGAACTGAAAAATACACATATGTATATAGTCGTATACACGCTTACTTTCACTTACATTCTTTGAGGAATATTAAATTCTTCGCGTACTACATATGTACATACAAATATGTGCGAAATACCATATTGCAAAGTCAAGGTAGTTTGTTGGTAGGTACGAGTACATAAATATCAATATTTCACATTTTAATCCCATGGATGATATCGCGCACAGGAAACAGCAACTTTCACTTTTTCAGCAAACATCAATTCATTTCATTGAGGCACGCCCTGTCGTGACGAGCTCACACCGAAAGTTTACATTGCAACTTGAACAAACACCACTTCCTGTCAAACAAAAGGAACAACTAGTATACAATAGTACATTAGCGTGGGTCGTATTGAGTTTTATTCTGTTTAAAATGGAGTGCTACATATTGATTTGTTCAGAACCTACCACTTTTGTGCGGATTGTTACGACAACAGTCATTATGTTCACTTAACTTAGACATCACTTTATTGCTAGTCTGAAACATTTTATACAATATTGATAGACACACTAATACATATATTTATTCAGTATATATTATATACATATGTATTCGTGTACATACAGTAAATCAAACAAGTAAAATCGTTAAGTTCGGCCATGCCGAATCTTGTATGCTCTGCACCATGGATCGCATGTGAATGTTTTCTCATACTAAATTTCAGCCCAATTCGTTGATATTTAGGTTTTTTCCAGCGTTACGAAGTCAAATTAAGAGGGACCTTTGTAATGAATGGACTTATGACTACCGTTATTCGTGTTAAGAATTACAGGTATAAACAAACCCCAGTTACCAATTTTTAGCCTGACCAGTTGACATTTGAGGTCTCTATGTCGTTAAGAAGTCAAATCGGGGAGATGCTATATATGGGGGCTATATCAAAAAATGAACCGATATTGCCAATTTTCAATCCAAGTTACCTGCAGCTGTTAGAAGTATCTATACCAAATTTCAGTCATCTAGCTCAATTATTGTAGACTGTAGCGTGATAACAACAGACGGACGGACTTTTAAATCATCTTAGAATTTTACTAAGATTAAGAATATATATACTTATATTTATATTTAGAGGTGTTACAAATGGAGTGAACAAGTAAGAAAGTTCAGTCGGGTAAACCGACTTAAGAATCCCCTCACCTTCAGGTCCCAAAAAATATTCGAAAATTTGTTTATTTTAATGTTTTAATATAATTTTGTTGTAATTAAATTACACTGCCCAACGGCATTTTTGGAACAGATTAGTGACCCTACAATTTCGAAAGGGTATATTGAGTAAATCATTTTTGTAGTATAAACGTACGGTCCATCTGGTCCGCGTTTTTTTACAGTGGGCCAAAGTTTTTATTTTTTTTGTCGGAGGGAGCATTATACAAAGTGAAAAAACCAGTAAGGAAAGGCAGAAAGTCGGGCGGGGCCGACTATATAATACCCTACACCTACCTAACAATGCGATAAGGGCCATTGCGGTAATAATTTGGAATAATTTGTAAATGGGTAAGAACATATATATGTGGATATATCTAATTCTGAACCGATAATCGCTAAATTAAGCAATATTCGTTCCAAATCAGGAGAAACATATATATGGATGTTATATATAAATTTGAACCGATTTTCCCTGAAATTGTATTTTATATCCGATCAGTATAAAATTCGACAGAAAGAGGTTTCTATTTTACATGAATGAGTCCTCCTCTGATCGGATATAAAATACAATCTCTACAGCGCTTAGATGTCAAATCGGGGCTAACATATATATGGGAGCTATGGCGGCATGAAATTGGGCCCCAGGAAAATACGCCCCAATATTTTTATGAACATGGGCCCCAAAAAATAACATGTCAAACAACAAAAATTTTTTTTGGTGCTTAATTACATTTTTATACCCTCACTTTAGTGTGATGAGGGTATATATCATTTGATACGGAAAAAATGTAACACGTCGAAGGAGTGACCTAAGACCCAAAGTATGTTCGGAGGAAATCCGTTTTGGGTCATTTTAAGTCGAATGAGCAATGTCCGTCCGTCTGTCTGTCTGTCTGTGTGTCTGCTGGCTGGTGCGCACGATAACTCTCGAAAGGAGTAACCGATTGACCTCAAATTTGGTATGTGGTAATATTTTTTTCTATCTCCGGCTAAGTTCGAAGATGGGCCATATTGGTCCACTCCTTCTAGTACCTCCCCCACAAAGGGTTAAAATGTTGTGAAATATTGATTCCTTAATAACTGCTATACTACTTATTCGAATCTTTTGAAATTCCACACATAGTATTAGCTTATTAGTCGCTATCAGCTCAAGAAAAATGGGCGAAGTCGCCACGTCCCTTTTGGTATCTCCCACACAAATGCACCATTTTGCACCAAAAGTTAACAGCTTATAACATTAATAACAGTGTATAAAAATACTTGTATTTTGTACAGTATTATGCTTTTATATTGCCTACAGTCCAGGGTAAAATGGGTGTTGTTGCCACGCCCGTTTTAGTACCTCCCACACAAAATGCCCAAATCATACCACAATTTAATGTCTCATAACGTTTATACCAGTGCACATAAATGCTTATAAGTCGGCACAGTGCAATGAATTTAAAGTATCTAATGTTTAGCAAAAAAAAGGTGTATTTGATAAACCCCTTCTGGTACCTCCCACACAAATTGACAGAATAATTCGAGTAATATTCAATATTACATTACTCACAAAGTGAGGGTATACCTTAGTCGGTTTACCCGACTGAAACTTTCTTACTTGTTTGTCTGCTTTTTATACCCTCACTTTAGTGCGACGAGGGTATATATCATTTGGTACGGAAAAATGTGTAACACGTCGAAGGAGTGACCTAAGACCCCAAGTATGTTCGGAGGAAATCCGTTTTGGGTCATTTTAAGTCTAATGAGCAATGTCCGTCCGTCTGTCTGTCTGTCTGTGTGTCTGCTGGCTGGTGCGCACGATAACTCTCGAAGGGAGTAACCGATTGACTTCAAATTTGGTATGTGGTAATATTTTTTTCTATCTCCGGCTAAGTTCGAAGATGGGCCATATTGGTCCATTCCTTCTAGTACCTCCCCCACAAAGGGTTAAAATGTTGTGAAATATTGATTCTTTAATAACTACTATACTACTTATTCTAATCTTCTGAAATTCCACACATAGTATTAGTTTATTAGTCGCTATCAACTCGAGAAAAATGGGCGAAGTTGCCACGTCCCTTTAGGTACCTCCCACACAAATGCACCGTTTTGCACCAAAAATTAACAGCTTATAACATTAATAACAGTGTATAAAAATACTTGAAATTATGCACAGTGTTATGCTTTTATATTGCCTACAGTCCAGAGAAAAATGGGCGTTGTTGCCACGCCCCTTTTGGTACCTCCCATACAAAGGTACCATTTTGCACCAAAAGTTAACAGCTTATAACATTAATACAAGTAAATAATAATACTTGAAATTTTGTACAGTGTAATGTTTTTATAGTGCCTATAGTCCTGTGAAAAATGGGCGTTATCGCCACGCCCCTTTTTGTACCTCCCACACAAAATTGACAGAATAATTCGTGTAATATTCTATATTACATTACTCACAAAGTGACACAAATTGACAGAATAATTCGTGTAATATTCAATATTACATTACTCACAAAGTGAGGGTATACCTTAGTCGGTTTACCCGACTGAAACTTTCTTACTTGTTGGGGTTTCATTTCATTTTTTTGGGGCTTATTTACATCTATAAATTTAGAAACAGGAGAGGCTACATATAAATGATTTGCTCCACGCTGCCAACTTTGGATCCTGTCCATAGGAGAAAGTCTTAAACAGAGGCCGAAGGCAGCAGGTCGTTGGCCTACCGCGCAGGAAAAGATTTATAATTAAAAACTAGTTTTGTATAGGTGTATTATTACATACTCCACAGATTTACGAAGATAAAATTTCTTAGTTTTTGGGGTTACTTTTCATTTCATACTGTTTTCTTAATTGGGGTGTAATTTCCTAAATCAATTTTGGTAACGAAAATAGGCCCCAAATATGGGGCCCACATTCATTTTCAATTTGGGTAGCATTTTCTTGGGCCCAACTTCCGGCCGCCGGGCGCTATATCTAAATCTGAACCGATTTTCTCCGAATTTGGCAGTATTCCTTCATGTAATAAGAAACCTCTTTCTGCCGAATTTCGTACTGATCGGATATAAAATACAGTTTCTACAGCGCTTACATGTCAAAACGGGGGTAACATATATATGGGAGCTATATCCAAATCTGAACCGATTTTCCCCAAATTTGGCATTGTCTCTAAGTGTATCACGAGACTACTCTCTGTCAATTTTTGTACAAATCGGTTCAAAAATGTTGCTTATAAAGTGCCAAATCGGAGGTACATATATATGGGAGCTATATGTAAATCTGAACCGATGTTAACCAATAGGGAATGTCCTTGGGCTTAAGGAAAGATATGTGCAAAGTTTCGTTGAGATCGGACCATAATTGTGACCTGTACTTTGATTACAAGAATACATCAACAGACGTCTGACGGACAGACAGACGGACATAGCTAAATCGACTCAGAAAGTGATAACAAGTCGATCGGTATAATAAACAATGGGTCTATCTCTTCTCCTTTTGGGTGTTACAAACAAATGCACAAAGTCATAATACCCTGTACCACAGTGTGGTGTAGGGTATAATGACGTAAGTTAATGTCCGAGAGATTTCTTATTGTCAGAGTTATATAGTGGAATTTTATGAGGATCATTTTTGTGTAAGATCTTAAGCCTCTAGCTCCCCCCTTGATGGGTCAATTTGGGCCTTTTTTAAAAAAAAAATAAAAAAAAAAGTCCTTAAAAAGGACATTTAAGAATTAAAATATTGTACGAATATTTTTGCCGCAAAATTCCAAAGACACCAAAGTTGTAAATATAGCTCTTTACGCTTGATTTGCAAAACTACACGCCAACTTATAAAAATAAATAATTTAATACAAATTTAAAGTTGTGATACTCGTAAAGTAAAATATGTTTAACGAAGTCTGGTTGTTAAAACTTTTATTAAGAAATTACGAGAAATATTTGGTAACATATTCATAATTTTTTTAATAGTATGTATTTTTTTTGCTTCAAAGTTTTCGAGTAAAATGGAAAATAAAATGGTATCTATGGATAAATATGTATGTATGTTATTACGTTATTGTAAAAATGAGGAAAAGTAAAAAAAAAACATTTTTCATATTTTTTATTTTGGCCATATTGTTTAGGAGGGCCATACCTAAAATGGGTATGGCAATAACGCAAATTTGTCAATACACTATGGGTACTTTAGACAAATTACACTGTACCAAATTGCAAGTGCTTGTATTCAAATTTATCGCGACTTTAAATTTACATTATAGTATTTTTTGTATAATTTGGTTTGGTTTGGTAAAATGGAAAATAAAATGGTATCTATGGATAAATACATATGTATGTTATTACGTTATTGTAAAAATGAGGAAAAGTAAAAAAAAAACATTTTTCATATTTTTTATTTTGGCCATATTGTTTAGGAGGGCCATACTTAAAAGGGGTATGGCAATAACGCAAATTTTTCAATACACTATGGGTACTTTAGACGAATTACACTGTACCAAATTGCAAGTGCTTGTATTCAAATTTATCGCGACTTTAAATTTACATTATAGTATTTTTTGTATAATTTGGTTTGTAATTGTGCTAAATAAGCGTAAAGAGCTTTATATACACATTTGATGTCTTTGGCGACCCTTAAATCCTTAAATCCTTTTTGAAAGGATTTTTTTTTTCAAAGAAAGGGGCGAAATTGACATTAAGAGGAGAGCTAGAGGGTTAAGATCTTACACAAAAATTATCCTCATAAAATTCCACTATATAACTCAGACAATAAGAAATCACTCAGACATTAACTTACTTCAGTTTTATAGCCTATTGAAATTGGTGAAAATCAGATTTAGATATAGTTCATGTAAATATTAAATAAAATTCATAGGTTAATATTAAAAATTCTGAAATGAGTATCAAATTTCGGTAATTATGGGTATATGAGTAATGTCAAAAAAAAAATAATTTGTAATTTATTAAATACATTAATTTTATAATTTTTGTTATGTTTATTAAATAGATTTTTAATGCCGCTATGTCGATAATTAGTAAAACAAGTAAAAAACGTTAAGTTCGGCCATGCCGAATCTTATATACCCTCCACCATGGATTGCATTCAATTTAATTACTGGAAAAATCTTTGGATATGGAGAAAATCTTCGAAATCTTCGTTGAAGCAAACATTGAAAAAAAAGAACGCTGCAATTTTTAGCCACATTTTAGGCCCCATATTCTTTAGCCAAACTCTTCAGCTGAAAAAAGTGGTACTCGTTTTTATGGCTTAAATAAGCATATTAGAGGGCTACCTCTACACAGGGACTACAACATATTATACACTGACTAAATTTTCTTGCCAAAATAGAATACAAACTGCAAAGTTTCAGCTAAATTGCTTAGAAAATGTAGTGTTTATGGCTTAAACAAGACATCTATATGTGGACTATAACACAATATGTACTGATTTAAAAAAAATTTGCTGTGATGAATGCTTGTCTAAATGAAACACAAACTGCAAACTATAAGAAGTTTTTCTACCGCATTCGATCAACCTAGCTCCATTATTACGGTCTGTAGCGTGATTTCAGCAGACAGACAGACGGACATGACTAAATCTTCTTAGAATTTCACGACGATAATGAATATCTACTTTATGGGGTCGCAGATCAATATTTCAAGGTGTTACAAACGCAATGAAAAAGTTAGTATACCCCCATCCTATTATGGAGTGTATAAAAACGAGAATTGTTCCATAATAATGAAAATATCATTTTTTAAATCTCTATAATAAAATTTGTTCCTAAAACAAGAAAGAAAGTTCAGTCGGGTAAACCGACTTACGAATCCCATCACCTTGAGTCCCAAAAATTGTTCATAAAATATTTTTTTTTGTTTTTAATTAAATTATTATCAATTTAAATTGCATTTAATAACTTTAAAGTATGCACTGATATTAAAGTTAAATCTGTTTACTTTTGCTACAAAATGTTCCATTTGTGTGGGAGGTACCAAAAGGGACGTGTCAGTAAAGCTTAAATTTCTGTGGACTCTAGGTACTATAAAAGCATTACACTATACAAAATTTCAAGAATTTATATTCACTGGTATTAAAGTTACAAGCTATTCACTTTTGGTGTAAAATGGTCCATTTGTGTGAGATGTACCAAAAGGGGTACGCCAATAACGGCCACTTTTCTCTAGGACAGTGTAAAAGAATTGCACTGTTCGAAATCTCAAGTATTTGTATGTACTTGTGTTAAAGTTATAAGCTGGTAACTTTTGGTACCAAATGGCCCATTTGTGTGGGAGGTACCAAAAGGCACGTGCCAAGAACGCTCACTTTTCTCTGGACTCTTGGTACTATAAAAGCATTACACTGTACAAAATTTCACGTATTTGTATTAACTGATATTAAAGCTAGAAGCAGTTAACTTTTGGTGCAAAATGGTCTATTTGTGCTGGAGGTACCAAAAAGGGAGTGGCTTATTTTTCTTGGCGTGTTAGCGACTAACAAACTAATACTATGTGTGAAATTTCAGAAGATTCGAGTAAGTAGTATAGAAGGTATTAAAGAAACATTATTCACTAAAAGTTAACCCTTTGTGGGGGAGGTACTAGAAGGAGTGGACCAATATGGCCCATCTTCGAACTTAGCCAGAGATAGAGAAAAATATTACCGCATACCAAATTTGAAGTCAATTAGTTACTCACTTCGAGAGTTATCGTGCGCACCAGCCAGCAGACAGACACACAGACAGACAGACGGACGGACGGACATTGCTCAAATGACTTAAAATTACCAAAAACGGATTTCCGCCGAACATACTTAGGGTCTTGGATCACTCCTTCGATGTGTTACACTTTTGGCTAGCAAATGATATATACCCTCCTATCTAAGGTGAGGGGATAATGACAAAAAAAATCAATTTTTAAAATTTTGAGATTATTAACCAAAACTAGAATGGACGTTAAATTATATTAGTAAACTGCATAAACCAATTCCGACTCGAAGAAAATTTTTAAATTTATTCATTTGTGTCGAATAATATTTCCTGAATTCAATATATTTGTTTCCAGTTTTTGATTCGAATTTAAAAAATAGCAATGTCCAAAATTTTTAGCCAACAAATTTAAAGGCCACATTTGAGCCCTTCAAGTCACCTGGACCAGACGGCATCACTCCAGCAGAAATGTAGAAAATGTTGAAGTACATTATTCCCTGGCTGGAGAAAATTTATGTAGGCTGTATCAGGCTTTTATACATCCCGAATCGATGGAGGGATACCAAAGTGGTATTCATACCTAAAGCGGGGAAGATAACAGACACTAGGCCAAAAGACTTCAGACCAATTAGCTTATACTCCTTCCTATTGAAAATTCTGGAAAGACTTTTAGATTATTTCATTAGGGAAAACCTGGATACAAAACTCCTGTCGGTGAACCAACATGCTTACAATAAGAGGAAGTCTACAGAATCAGCCCTGCATGAACTTGTGAGCACTATCGAATCGTCCCTGCATTTCAAGGGATTCACCATGGTGGCATTGCTTGAAATAGAAGGGGCTTTTAACAACATATACCTAGATGCGGTAATCGCGGCATTGTCACATCTAAAGGTGAACTCTAGCTTGATTAGACTAATTCAAAGCCTGCTCAACAGAAGACGCATAACAGCATATCTTGGGTCCACAACTCTAACAAGGTTTGTAAACAGAGGGACCCCACAAGTAGGAGTACTGTCTCCACTAATTTGGAACCTAGCGGTGAATAAAATCCTGCTAGATCTAGAACGTTGTGGCGAGAGAAGTTGCAACCAAAGCGGCAATAACATAAAACTGCCTATCAATGTGGAGGCACAAGAACTAAGGTCACATGAGAATATCAAAGTGTAGTGCTATGGTAACCGACCGAGTGGACTATATACCAACTGTGTGCACCTTCGAGAGAAATTACATCACTATGATTCCCCCCAGAGATGAATGGGTTGGAAGAATACCAGGTAATAGAAACCATCTTTACTTTTACACGGATGCTTCGAAGCTTGATGAATAGGTTGACTTCGGAGTACACTGTGCAGAGCTTAGTTTGGATATAGTTCACAGACTACCAGATACCTGCAGTGTCTATCAAATCGAAATAATGGCAATATGGGAAGTAGCCAAGTGGCTGAGTCGCAACATAGTAACCAACACTGGCGTTTTTATTTACTCGGACAGCCAGGCTGCCATCAATTCTCTGGAGGCAACATCCTTAAATTCAAAAACAGCCCTCGACTGCCGCAGATCTGTTAACGATTAGTTAAATACACCTCATATGGGTGCCGGGGCATAGGGATATCCCGGCGAACTGCAAAGCCGATGAACTTGCTAGGAAAGGGACGACATTACAAATTCTCTAAGAATTTGCATATACGAGTATTG
The DNA here is from genome assembly GCA_963930755.1 of Eudasyphora cyanicolor. Lineage (NCBI taxonomy): Eukaryota > Metazoa > Arthropoda > Insecta > Diptera > Muscidae > Eudasyphora > Eudasyphora cyanicolor. Next base: position 100,349,572 of record OZ005738.1, on the reverse strand, counting down.
GTGCGCCACTATCCACGTGCAAGCTTTGGCTTAGGCAAGTGGCAATCAGGCAGTCCAACGAAGGATGGACAGAAATCGGCACCTGCAGGATAGGTAGACAAATCAGGTCAAGGTATGACCTGACCAGAGAGGCAAAGATTGTCTACGCACTAGAGAGGCAAAGATTGTCTACGTTAGTATCAGTTCTGACGGGACACTGCTTGATCGGCGAACACGCCAAAAGATATGGTATTGACTATAATGACTTCTGCAGAAGCTGTGGAGATGAGGAAGCAGTGGATAGCATTGAGCACTTGCTATGCTACTGCCCCGCTCTGAGTAAACGACGACTGGACTTACTGGGGTCGGCCTTTCTAGGCAGCCTAACAGATCTTTCTAGTACCGATATTCGTACTATCGATAAATTTGTATATCAAACAGGTTGGTTTCGATGAGGGGCATTTCAGCCCGCAGTAACTCTAGGTACCTAAACTGGTCTATGTGAGCTTGTATAAAAAAATACGGCTACCACCCTAACCTAAACCTAAACCTATAAAAGCATAATTGTCATTAAGACGTCTCGGGAACCTGATATGTCGCTTAGGCCCCTCAGTGGGTCGCGCAACTCCATTTGAGAAGCTCTGTCGTAGTCGGTTTACCCGACAGAAATTTTCTTGCTTGTTTTCAAAATAACTTGCTTAAAAAAGGCCAAGTCGTTTAATGATTTGCATCCTTTCTACTTCAACGATTTTTTCGGTTATATTGAATTGAATGTAATTTATTGTTGAGGGTATTTAAAGTCGGCCGAATTCACTACAGTTCTTCTTGTATAAGATAATTTCGCCACAACGCCTTCGAATTACCACTGCCCCTTATCGCATGAATACTCTATAGCACCCAGACATGATCGCAGCTTTGAAGGCTATAAAGAATCTGAGAATAATTAAAATGGGGTACCGGTTTCGAATTCCGCAGCGGGTATTTACAGTGTTATACCCTACACAACAGTGTGGTACAGGGTATTATAATATTGTGCATTTGTTTGCAACACCCAAAAGGAGAAGAAATATACCCATAGTTTAGTACACCGATCGACTTGTTATCACTTCCTGAATCAATTTAACCATGTCCTTTTGTCCGTCCGTCTGTCCCATTATAACATTTATAGATTACCATAAGTTTGCAATATAATAATAAAGCAAATACCGCAGGCATTATAAACCAGTAAGGAAAGGCAGAAAGTCGGGCGGGCCGACTATATAATACCCTACACCTCCCTAACAATGCGATAAGGGTAATTCCGGTAATAATTTGGAATAATTGGTAAATGAGTAGGAACATATTATCTAATTCTGAACCGATAATCGCTAAATTAAGCAATATTCGTTCCTAAATCGAGAAACATCTTTCTGGAAAATTTTAATGATCGGAAGTATAGTACAACTTCTATAGCGCTTTGATACCAAATCAGGAGGAACATATATATGGAGGTAATATATAAATCTGAACCGATTTTCCCTGAATACTCATTCATGTAAAAAGACCTCTTTCTGTCGAATTTCGTACAAATCCGATATAAAATACAGTCTCTACAGCGCTTACATGTCAAATCGGGGGTAACATATATATGGGGGCTATATCTAAATCTGAACCGATTTTTTCCACATTTGACAGTGTTCATTCATATAATAAGAAAATTCTTTCTGCCGAATTTCATACTAATCTAATATAAAATAATGTTTTTACAGCGCTTACATGTCAAATCGGGGCTAAAATATATATGGGGGATATATCTAAATCTGAATTCAATAGGGATCGTCCTTGGGCCAAAAAAAAGATATGTGTAAAGTTTCGTCGATATCGGAGCATAATTGCGACCTGTACTTTGATTACAAGAATACATGCACAGACAGACGGACATAGCTAAATCAACTCAGAAAGTGATTCTAAGTCGATCGGTATAATAAACGATGGGTCTATTTCTTCTCCTTTTGGGTGTTATAAACAAATGCACAAAGTTATAATACCCTGTACCACAGTGTGGCGTAGGGTATAAAAATCGTACGCAGAAATAAAATTTGTCTTTCCTTAATCTCTGAAATGAGCGCATTTTCAATTTAGAATTAAGAAAATTGATTTAATATTAATACAATTATCTATATTTTATGAATAAAATGTACTAACTAAGGACCTCTTTGGCGCAGTTCTTTAATTATACCCTACACCACACTGTGGTACAGGGTATTATAAGTTTGTTTCACGGCAGATGTTTGTAACACCTTAAAATAACACAGCTAGACCCACCTTAAAGTATACCGATCGACTCAGAATCACTAGCTGAGTCGATTTAACGATGTCCGTCCGTCCGTCCGTCCGTCCGTCCATGTAAAGTTGTTCGTCGACTACAGGTCGCAATTTTACTCCGATCGTTCTGAAATTTTGCAGTTTAGAGTATTTTGCGGCTGTTAAGATCACTATTGAATTTGGTTGAAATCGGTTCAGATTTAGGTATAGCTCCCATATATATCTTTCGTCCGATTTGGCCCTTTAGTCCTATAGAAGCTGTATTTTACATCCGATCGTTTTGAAATTTAGAATGGTAGAGTTTCTTGATCCATGAACCAACATTGCTGAATTTAAAGAAAATCGGTTAAGATTTAGCTATAGCTCCCATATATATGTTTCGTCCGATTTGGCTCTTTAGTCCTATAGAAGCTGTATTTTACATCCGATCGTTTTGAAATTTAGAATGGTAGAGTTTCTTGATCCATGAACCAACATTGCCGAATTTGAAGAAACTCGGTTCAGATTTAGATATAGCTCCCATATATATGTTTCGTCCGATTTGGCCCTTTAGTCCTATAGAAGCTGTATTTTACATCCGATCGTTTTGAAATTTAGAATGGTAGAGTTTCTTGATCCATGAACCAACATTGCCGAATTTGAAGAAAATCGGTGCAGATTTAGATATAGCTCCCATATATATTTTTCGTCCGATTTGGTCCTTTAGTCCTATAGAAGCTGTATTTTACATCCGATCGTTTTGAAATTTAGAATGGTAGAGTTTCTTGATCCATGAACCAACATTGCTGAATTTGAAGAAAATCGGTTAAGATTTAGCTATAGCTCCCATATATATGTTTCGTCCGATTTGGCCCTTTAGTCCTATAGAAGCTGTATTTTACACCCGATCGTTTTGAAATTTAGAATGGTAGAGTTTCTTGATCCATGAACCAACATTGCTGAATTTGAAGAAAATCGGTTCAGATTTAGATATAGCTCCCATATATATCTTTCGTCCGATTTGGTCCTTTAGTCCTATAGAAGCTGTATTTTACATCCGATCGTTTTGAAATTTAGAATGGTAGAGTTTCTTGATCCATGAACCAACATTGCCGAATTTGAAGAAAATCGGTTAAGATTTAGCTATAGCTCCCATATATATGTTTCGTCCGATTTGGCCCTTTAGTCCTATAGAAGCTGTATTTTACATCCGATCGTTTTGAAATTTAGAATGGTAGCGTTTCTTGATCCATGAACCAACACTGCCGAATTTGAAGAAAATCGGTGCAGATTTAGATATAGGTTCCATATATATCTTTCGTCCGATTTGGTCCTTTAGTCCTATAGAAGCTGTATTTTACATCTGATCGTTTTGAAATTTAGAATGGTAGAGTTTCTTGATCCATGAACCAACATTGCCAAATTTGAAGAAAATCGGTTAAGATTTAGCTATAGCTCCCATATATATGTTTCGTCCGATTTGGCCCTTTAGTCCTATAAAAGCTGTATTTTACATCCAATCGTGTTGAAATTTAGAATGGTAGAGTTTCTTGATCCATGAACCAACACTACCGAATTTGAAGAAAATCGGTTAAGATTTAGCTATAGCTCCCATATATATGTTTCATCCGATTTGGCTCTTTAGATCCAATCGTTTTTATACCCTACACCACACTGTGGTACAGGGTATTATTTAAGTATAAAATGTCCCAAAAGTAAATTTATGTAAACAATTTATACATGAATTACAAAATTTATATATCAGAGTTATTCAATATTACGAGAGTGGTGTAGGGTATTATATAGTCGGCACCGCCCGACTTTAGCCTTTCCTTACTGGTTTTATGACAAAATTGTATTACATTTTTAAATTTCAGCGATTATTTACAAATCAATATAATTAAATATGAATCTTTGGGTAAGAATGCGTTTAAATACAGCGATAACTCGCGGAAGGAGTCAAATTTGATTTTGCCAACTTAATAAATGAGTAGACGAAATGATTCTGAGCAAAACCTCATTCGATGGGAGGAGTGCGTCATAACCCTACTCGAATGTATATAAAAAGTTTTTGTTATAAATATCGTTCATCATCATCATTGTTGGTCTTCATACACAAAAATGTTTTATTATAGGTACGATTGAATTTTAGGTAATAAATTAAGAATGTATTGGAAATAAAACATCCATATGTAAAACATCGCACCTTTGATGAAAAAAATCACTCAAAATCATTTTGATATACTTTACAGAGCAGAAAACCAAACAAGTACATGACTATAACAAAAATACAAACACGTATTGCAAAGCCATAAAGTAGCAATTTTATTATTTCAACAATTTATTTATGTGCGTATTTTGTTAAATTTTTCGCAATAATTAAATACTCGTGCAACATTTTGGATTGTGGAAAAATTATTTAGTGTCATATTCTATCATCACAATATTTTATTATATTCCTCCGGAAAAAATCTGAATGTTGGCATGTTCACACACGTTGACATCAAACATAAGGCAACAATTAAATTGAAATTGAATATAAATTCTAGAACTCTGCAGTGGCTGGCAGTTTAACATTTTACCAGTACACTCGCGATGTTTTCTCCTGAAAAAAAAGAAAACATATTTTTTCGAAACAACAATAAATTGTCTCGTATTTGTGTTTACATTACGGAGCTCGAGTACGGACGCCACTGCAGAGGATTATCACAACAATGCAAATCGAACAGACCAGACTATACAATGCCATCTAACATTACTGTATGTAATAACAGCACCTGTCTATGGAATTAATATATACAAATTTGCACATTCGATTGAATATAATAATATTCTGGGGCTGTCAATGTTTAATATACGGTGTAAGAAACTGGACTGTAGCATTTCGTAAACAATTTATAGAATTCCAGTCGACGAGTAGGTACTTTATGTTAGTAGACAGGCAGATACCTAAATTTCCGCAAAGTATACATAGGGTAGGTCATTCCTTAAGTAAGTTGAAGTCATACATAAAAAATTAAGAAATGTGAGTGAGGTAAATATTATGTGGAACAAGGCCTTTTCCATCCAATGAAGGGAGTATGTGTCTTGATATGCCGGTTACTTCTTAAATATCGTAATATTTTTATTCGTAGAGTTTATGTATATGGGGGATTTCATGCCAAGTGAGTCAATTTTTAAAAGATGTGTCTTCTGATCGGTATGAAATTTGCAACAAATTTAGTTCTATTGGATAGAATTTATGGATAGAATATTTTGAAAAAAAAAATAAACAACGGGCCTACTATGACGATTTTAAATTTTTCGAAATTGCAATTTTGAGGAATTCTGTGCTTATTAAAAAATTTAAATCTTTTTATCGGTAAAAGCAATATATTTTGCCATGTAAAATACTTGCTTTCTATCACTGTATAGAAGCAGGTTGGTCTATAGCCGAGAGAGTATCTCAGTTTAAATCATAACGATTACAGACCGAAATAATAACGGGCAACCGACATGGACAAAAGTACGGCACAGCTGACTTGTTGTAAAATAAATATTACAACAAAACACTTAAAGCAATAAGAAAAAAGCTTTTTACTATAAAGCTTTACTCTTAATGTGTGAGTGATTTCTACAAGTAAATTCTAATTGAATTTCTTGTGGACATGGCAAAGTGCTAGTATTTCATTGTGTTTGATTGTTTGATCGATAGCCGAAAAGTGAGTCTTTGGGTGCAATTCTCATTTGCTCGTGTGAGTCGCCCCGTGATAGGCTTTGAGAGTTTGGTTATCGAATCATCAATCAAAGGCTTTTTTGAAAAGCCGGCCATGTAGACTACTGATGACGGGGGTCACGCCCCAGAAATCATGATATAGTCTGTGGGCACGCAATGAAATACTTGCAATATATTTTGCCATGTAAAATACTTGCTTTCTATCACTGTATAGAAGCAGGTTGGTCTATAGCCGAGAGAGTATCTCAGTTTAAATCATGGTAAAAGCAATATATTAATATGGGACTTTTTGCAAAAGGTTAGTAATTACATGCACTCTTAATGAAAAATAGAAAAGAAACTATAAAACAATTTTTTTCTAATTAAAAAAAAATCCCCTTTTTATCCCCTCACCTTAGAGAGGAGGGTATATGTATATAATTTGCTACGAGCCAAAAGTGTAACACATCGAAGAAGTGACCTAAAACCCAAAGTATGTTCGGCGGAAATCCGTTTTAGGACATTTTAAGTCATTTGAGCAATCTGTCTGTCTGTCCGTCTGTCTGGCTGGAGCGCACGATAACTATCGAAAGGAGTAACGGATTGACTTCAAATTTGGTATGTGATAATATTTTTTTCTATCTTAGACTAAGTTCGAAGATGGGCCATATTGGTCCACTCCTTCTGGTACCTCCCACACAAAGGGTTAACATTAATGAACTATTGATACTCTAATAACTTCTATGTTACCTATCCGAATCTTCTGTAATTCCACACATAGTAATGGTTTATCTGTCGCTATCAGCTTGAGAAAATGGGCGAAGTGGCCTCGCCGCTTTTGGTACCTCCCACACAAAAGGGACCATTTCGTACAAAAAGTTAACTGTTAATAACATTAATACCAGAGCATACAAAAACTTCCAATTTTGCACAGTGTAATGTTTATATAGTACCTACAGCCCAGTGAAAAGTGAGCGTTTTTGGCACGCCCCTTTTGGTACCTCCCACACAAATGAAAAATTTTTCGCCAAAAGTTAACTGCTTATAGCTTTAATATAAGTGGACACAAATACCTGAAATTTTGTACAGTTTAATGTTTTATAGTACCTACAGTGCAATGAAAAATGGGCGAAGTTGACACGCCCCTTTTGGTACCTCCCACACAAATATACTACCAGTGCATACTTTAAATTAAATGCAATTTGAAGTAAGTCGGTTCTCCCGACTGAACTTTCTTACTTGTTATACCCTCACTTTAGTGTGACGAGGGTATATATCCGAACACAGTGGAACACATCGAAGGAGTGACCTAAGACCCCAAGTATGTTCGGCGAAAATTTTGAGCCATTTTAAGTATTTGAGCAATGTCCGTCTGTCTGTCTTGCTGGAGCGCACGATAACTCTCGAAAGGAGTAACGGATTGACTTCAAATTTAATGTGGGATAATATTTTTTTCTATATCAGGCTAAGTTTGAAGATGGACCATATTGGTCCACTCCTTCTAGTACCTCACACACAAAGGGTTAACATTTAGTAAAATATTGATTCTCTAATAATATATATAGTGCTTATGAGAATCCTCTGTAATTCCACACGTAGTAATAGTTTATCTGTAGCTATCAACTTGAGAAAAATGGGTGAAGTAGCCTCACCCCTTTGGCTCTATGAAATAAACCCCAAAAAATTTCATACATTTTGGGATTAATTCATCGTGAAATAAATCCTAAAATGTTGGGTTTTATTTATTTTTTTCTGGACATTGTTTAATTTTGTACTTAGGATTTATTTCGTTTCTGTAAAATTCCCAAAAAAGGTCCAATGAAATAATTCCCTAACAAAAAAATTTGAGATTTGTTTCATTTCTTAAAAATTTTGGTATTTATTTAATTTTTTTGGTATTTATTTCATTATTTAAATTTTGAAGGAAGTATGAATTTGAAATTATTAATGTTAAAGAAGAAATAGCATATTGATCAGAAAACCAACGGGATTTGAGTTCATAATAACTTTTTTATTAAAGAGATAATTATTAATTTATTTTTATCCTGTATATATATACTGGGTGGCCTAAAATGACCGAAGGGGTTTGAATTGCTTATAACTTTTTTAATATAACTTTTTTATTTCTTTTAAGTATTTTGTAGAAATGACTTGTGGAATTTAAAATGGAACAGTAGAACAACGTGCCAAAAAAATAAAAAATACAGTTATAAATAAATAAAAAAATTCTCCATTAATGTACTGTATTTAAAAAAAAATTTTATTACCCTGTATCACAGTGTGGTGTAGGGTATAAAAATAATTATGTCTGAGAAGCGCGCAGGATTTAATCATTGGTATGCTATTGGAAATGATGTAATGAGACGCAGGAAAAATTTATTTGAGGATACATATGCGGTAAAGCGCCGCCGGCAATAAAATGTATTTGGAAATCGAGCGCGCGATTTAAATTTTTTTGCCTGCGGCGCTTTACTTCACATCCGACATCGTCTTGTAAAATTTTCAAATATTGGTTTTGCCTACAAGATTTTATTTGAGATAATTATATAGTATGCTTTCATCATTTCAATGATTTAGGATGTGCTGTAATGCGCCTCAGACAAAAATTTTATTTGGATATCGCGCGCTCGACTTCCAAATAAAATTTTTAGTCTGAGACGCATTACAGCAGATATATCTTCATGTGAACGATTTTCACATGATTTTTTCCTCGGGCGCATTACAGCATTTCCTACAGCATACAAATGGTTATCATAAAAAAAATTATTTTATATATTACACAAACTAACTTCGCCATTTCCATGATCCATTCAATTACATTTATTTGCTAATAGTTGCGGATCTTTATGTACAACATAAAAACCTCGTACATTGGTGGATAAGTGTGAGTAATTTAAGCGGCCCCACAAGAACTGTTAAGTGGAAATATTATATCTATTACTTTCAAGTATATTTTCAACTGATGTAATTTTATATATGAATGACGATTGGGAGTTATTTCATTTTTTTTGGAAATTATTTCATTGGGTCTTATTTCATTTTTTTCTTGGGCATTATTTCGTTGCTAAATAAATCCCAATATCTGGGACATACTTCATTTTCTTTTTGATGAGTTATTTCACTTTTTTGAGATTAATTTCACTTTTTGTTTTGGGAGTTATTTCATTTTTTTGGAGAATTATTTCATTGGGATTTGTTTCATTGGGGTTTATTTCATAGAGCCCACCCCTTTTGGTACCTCCCACCCAAAGGGACCATTTTGTACAAAAAGTTAACAGCTTATAACATTAATATCAGTGCATAAAAATACTTGAAATTTTGTACAGGGTAATGCATTTATACCGACTACAGTCCAGTGAAAATGGGCGTTATTGCCACGCCCCTCTTGGTACCTCCCACACAAAGGCACCATTTTGTACAAAAAGATAACAGCTTACAGCATGAGTACCAATGCACGAAAATACTACAAAATTTTGCACAGTGTACCTCTTTTGAAGTACCTATAGTTCTGTGAAAAATGGACGTTGCCACCACGCCCCTTTTTGTACCTCCCACACAAAATGGTCAAATTATGCCAAATTTAATGGCACATAAACGTTATAATTCGGTATAGTGCAATGTTTTTAAAGTATATACATTTTAAGTGAAAAAAGTATTCTTTCTGGTACCTCCAACACATTTTTAATTCGTGTAATATTCCAAAGAATATACTCACAAAGTATACCCTATACCTTAGTCGGTTTACCCGACTGAAACTTTCTTACTTGTTACTTTAAAATTTTATGTTTTGTATTTTAAGCAAAATTGTCCTCTACAATATAGCCAAGTTCCACGATGTTTTTTCGAGAAATAATTAAATCATTGTGGCAGGTTTGTCCCAGTATTTTCTAAAATGCTCAATAGGCCGGAGCTATAGCTAAATCTTAACCGATTTTCTTCAAATTCGGCAACGTTGGTTCATGGATCAAGAAACTCTACCATTATAAATTTCAAAACGATTGGATGTAAAATACAGCTTCTATAGAACTAAAGACCAAATCGGACGAAACATATATATGGGAGCTATAGCTACATCTTAACCGATTTTCTTCAAATTCGGTAGTGTTGGTTCATGGATCAAGAAACTCTACCATTCTAAATTTCAAAATGATTGGATGTAAAATAGCAAAATCGGACGAAACATATATATGGGAGCTATAGCTAAATCTTAACCGATTTTCTTCAAATTCGGTAGTGTTGGTTCATGGATCAAGAAACTCTACCATTCTAAGTTTCAAAACGATTGGATGTAAAATACAGCTTCTATAGGCCTAAAGGGCCAAATCGGACGAAAGATATATATGGGAGCTATAGCTACATCTGAACCGATTTCAACCAAATTCAGTAGCGATCTTAACAGCTGCGAAATACTCTAAACTGCAAAATTTCAGAACGATCGGAGTGAAATTGCGACCTGTAGTCGACGAACAACTTTACATGGACAGACGGACGGACGGGCAGACATGGTTAAATCGACTCAGCTAGTGATTCTGAGTCGATCCGTATACTTTAAGGTGGGTCGACGAACAACTTTACATGAACAGACGGACGGACGGACGGACAGACATGGTTAAATCGACTCAGCTAGTGATTCTGAGTCGATCGGTATACTTTAAGGTTGGTCTAGCTGTGTTATTTTCAGGTGTTACAAACATCTGCCGTGAAACAAAGTTATAATACCCTGTACCACAGTGTGGTGTATTGTATAAAAAAATATTTTGAGAGATTTTTTATTTTCTTATAAAGATTGAGGAAAAGGCTATCGAAAACACTTTGGGAAAATTTTCTAAATACTCGTACAATAGTTACATGAAAGTGAAAAAGTTACATGAAAGTTTGACAATCATGAAGATATTCCACAACTTCCAACTCGACCAGTCCTGAGTCATAACTACTATCCAATAGAACTAAAATTGGTATAAGTTTCATACCGATCAGAACACATCGATTTTAAAAATTTACTCACTTGATATTAAATCCCCATATATAAGATTCGTCCAGAGAGGTAAACATTTCTCAAAACTATGCAATGTTTTGATAGTGATACTCATACACCCATATCGGCTATTTATTTTGGCGGGCGTAACGACACAACCTTAGTTATGACATATGAAGCATAGCCGCGAATAACGTTGTAAACGACAAAATTAAAATGGTTAAAAATGTACAAAGAACTGTTTAAAAGTAGCAGGCACTTTCAAAATTGTCTTTTTATACCCTCCACCATAGGATGGGGGTATACTAACTGTGTCATTCCGTTTGCAACACATTGAAATATTGATCTGCGACCCCATAAAGTATATATATTCATGATCGTCGTGGAATTCTAAGACGATTTAGCAATGTCCGTCTGTTGAAATCACGATACATACAGTCCGTAATAATGGAGCTAGGTTGATCGAATTTGCAAATGGGCCATATCGGTCAATGTTTTGATATAGCTCCCCTATAGATGTCGCTCCAAAATACGGGTTTTGAGCCATAGATACCAGGTTTTTAAAGGAATTTTGCTGAAACTTTGTAGGTTGTATTCTATTTTGACTAGAATTCATCACAGAAAAAATTTGCAAATCGGTTCATATTTTGTTATAGTCGCTCCTATAGAGGTCGCTCCAAAATAGACTAATTTAAATCATAAATACCACATTTACTAAGCATTTTAAGCGAATCTTTGCAATTTGTGTTTCATTTAGACAAGAATTCATCACAGCAAACATTTTCTATTATCTAACTATTTATTTTGGTCAGAAAATGTTGTCAGTTCAATATTCGAACTTTAAATAATGCTACGACCTCATTTGCCACTCTTACTTTTTCCAAAAATTTATTTTTCATGAACCATCTCTGACCAATTAGCTTCCAAACAAAAGAAAAAAATTTAAAATCGGTCCAGTGGTTTTAAAGTCTATAAAGCACATACATACATAAAAACATTTTTCCATTTTTATATATATTTATTCATAAATATAAATTTGGTCTTCATCTAAGTAATCCCATACAAATACAATACTCTCCTACCAGCGCTTTTCCCAATTATGGTATGCGATTTTTGGTAAGGCCAAAAATCGTGGCTAAACTTCTCATTTCAAAAAAAAAAAAAAAAAGCTCCCCATGACCACAAAATGAAAATTTTGACCCACTGTAAAAAAACTTAGACAAGCTGGACCATAAGTTTATTCTACAAAAATGATCTACTCAACATGCCCTTTCAGAATTATAGGGTCGCTATTCTCTTCCGACCAAAAAGTCTTAATTTGGTGGACAGTGTTTTTGTTCGACAGCTTTTTACGAGAGGAAAATGTAAAACCCTTTTTGTGAGTTCATTTCATTAATTGGTGCAAAAACTTTTTTAACCTGCACAAAAAATTTAACAAACTAAATGATACGATGTATGCACGGTAGTCTTAGGAAGCATCTCAAGTGATGGGGTCTGTTACGACGATGTCACTGACTTGCATTTCAGTGAACAAGGGGCCAAAAACATTGGCAAAAAAATAACCAGTAAGGAAAGGCTAAAGTCGGGCGGGGCCGACTATATTATACCCTACACCACTCTCGTAATATTGAATAACTCTGATATATAAATTTTGTAATTCATGTATAAATTGTTTACATAAATTTACTTTTGGGTAAAAATAAAACAAGTGTGTCAACATTTTTTGAAACGTCAAGATTTTTTTGAAATTTGGTATTAATCTGGTTGAGAATTTGAAAAAAATAAAACAATTTGAACCGTTTTGCAAAATTTTGATTTTTTCGCGAGATATGACCTATTAAATTTTTCCGAGTGTGTTTAGAAAACTGCAATTTTCTCCGGAAATATTGAACAGATTCGACTGAAATTTTTGCAGGTCGGTCCGAAACATTTCCTAAAATCTAAATATATCATAAACTTTAATTACCAACTGACCATATGAAAAATATTGCAAAATATTTTTTGCATATGCGAATAATTTCACTTTCTGGAGCAGTAATTTGAAATATTTTATATTTAGAATGCGTCCTATATTGACGTCCACCAGAATCAGAAAAAACATTTTGGTAGATCGCGCTTTGTAAAAATATACAGCAAATTTACGGACACTACCTTTTTGAAAAAAATTTTGGTTCATTATTACAGGACCTCAAGGACCTTACCAATTTTGTCCAAATTTACACAATAGCTAAATCCATTAGTTCTGAGTCCAAAAGCGCATTAATTTTTTTTCGGCGGATCAAGTTCTCAGCATCTGGAGCTTCCAAACTGTGGATATGTAATTTGGAATATCTCCGTCAATTCCTATCAATCTGTACAAAATCAACGACGAAAGAGACGTGAGAAAAGTCACTTTCATATCTTGTTTCCTAATATATGTTTTCTTAACCCATTAAGAGGCAATTTTTTACTTTTTGTGTTAAATGCAATGATTTTGGAAAATGCGTTATGGACTGGACTGTTCGTGCGGTGGATGTAAAAATTCGCGATTCTTTAATACATACAGCACCGTAAAAAAATATCTTGACCTTTCAAAAAATGTTGACACACTTGTTTTATTTTTACCCTTTTGGGACATTTTATACTTAAATAATACCCTGTACCACAGTGTGGTGTAGGGTATAAAAACGATTGGATCTAAAGAGCCAAATCGGATAAAACATATATATGGGAGCCATAGCTAAATCTTTACCGATTTTCTTTAAATTCGGCAATGTTGGTTCATGGATCAAGAAACTCTACCATTCTAAATTTCAAAACGATTGGATGTAAAATATAGCTTCTATAGAACTAAAGGGCCAAATCGGACGAAACATATATATGGGAGCTATAGCTAAATCTTAACCGATTTTCTTCAAATTCGGTAGTGTTGGTTCATGGATCAAGAAACTCTACCATTCTAAATTTCAAAATGATTGGATGTAAAATACAGCTTCTACAGGACTAAAGAGCAAAATCGGACGAAACATATATATGGGAGCTATAGTTAAATCTTTACCGATTTTCTTCAAATTCGGCAATGTTGGTTCATGGATCAAGAAACTCTTCCATTCTAAATTTCAAAACGATTGGATGTAAAGTACAGCTTCTATAGAACCAAAGGGCCAAATCGGACGAAACATATATATGGGAGCTATAGCTAAATCGTAAACGATTTTCTTCAAATTCGGCAATGTTGGTTCATGGATCAAGAAACTCTACCATTCTAAATTTCAAAACGATTGGATGTAAAATATAGCTTCTATAGAACTAAAGGGCCAAATCGGACGAAACATATATATGGGAGCTATAGCTAAATCTTAACCGATTTTCTTCAAATTCGGCAGTGTTGGTTCGTGGATCAAGAAACTCTAACATTCTAAATTTCAAAACTATTGGATGTAAAATACAGCTTTTATAGGACTAAAAGGCCAAATCGGACGAAACATATATATGGGAGCTATAGCTAAATCTTAACCGATATTCTTCAAATTCGGGAGTGTTGGTTCATGGATCAAGAAACTCTACCATTCTAAATTTCAAAATGATTGGATGTAAAATACAGCTTCTATAGGACTAAAGGTCCAAATCGGACGAAACATATATATGGGAGCTATAGTTAAATCTTTACCGATTTTCTTCAAATTCGGCTATGTTGGTTCATGGATCAAGAAACTCTACCATTCTAAATTTCAAAACGATTGGATGTAAAGTACAGCTTCTATAGAACCAAAGGGCCAAATCGGACGAAACATATATATGGGAGCTACAGCTAAATCTTAAACGATTTTCTTCAAATTCGGCAATGTTGGTTCATGGATCAAGAAACTCTACCATTCTAAATTTCAAAACGATTGGATGTAAAATACAGCTCTTCAGGACTAAAGAGCAAAATCGGACGAAACATATATATGGGATATATAGCTAAATCTTAACCGATTTTCTTCAAATTCTGCAGTGTTGGTTCGTGGATCAAGAAACTCTAACATTCTAAATTTCAGAACTATTGGATGTAAAATACAGCTTTTATAGGACTAAAAGGCCAAATCGGACGAAACATATATATGGGAGCTATAGCTAAATCTTAACCGATATTCTTCAAATTCGGTAGTGTTGGTTCATGGATCAAGAAACTCTACCATTCTAAATTTCAAAATGATTGGATGTAAAATACAGCTTCTATAGGACTAAAGGTCCAAATCGGACGAAACATATATATGGGAGCTATCGCTAAATCTTAACCGATTTTCTTCAAATTCGGCATTGTTGGTTCATGGACCAAGAAACTCTACCATTCTAAATTTCAAAACGATTGGATGTAAAATACAGCTTCTATAGGACTAAAGGGCCAAATCGGACGAAAGATATATATGGGAGCTATATCTAAATCTGAACCGATTTCAACCAAATTCAATACCGATCTTAACAGCTGCGAAGTACTCTAAACTGCAAAATTTCAGAACGATCGGAGTGAAATTGCGACCTGTATTCGACGAACAACTTTACATGGACAGACGGACGGACGGACGGACAGACATGCTTAAATCGACTCAACTAGTGATTCTGAGTCGATCGGTATACTTTAAGGTGGGTCTAGCTGTGTTATTTTCAGGTGTTACAAACATATGCCTTGAAACAAACTTATAATACCCTGTACCACAGTGTGGTGTAGGGTATAACAAGAAACCATTTTGGAAGCTGTTCTGAAACCACTTAACCATTCCCTATTTCAAAACCAGGCAATATATGTCAATTAATATATAATTATTATACCCTACACCACACTGTGTTACAGGGTATTATAAGTTTGTTTCACGGCAGATGTTTGTAACACCTGAAAATAACACAGCTAGACCCACCTTAAAGTATACCGATCGACTCAGAATCACTAGCTGAGTCGATTTAACCATGTCTGTCCGTCCGTCCGTCCGTCCGTCCTTCCGTCTGTCCATGTAAAGTTGTTCGTCGACTACAGGTCGCAATTTCACTCCGATCGTTCTGAAATTTTGCAGTTTAGAGTATTTCGCAGCTGTTAAGATCGTTCAGATTTAGATATAGCTCCCATATATATCTTTCGTCCGATTTGGCCCTTTAGGCCTATAGAAGCTGTATTTTACATCCAATCGTTTTGAAATTTAGAATGGTAGAGTTTTTTGATCCATGAACCAACACTACCGAATTTGAAGAAAATCGGTTAAGATTTAGCTATAGCTCCCATATATATGTTTCGTCCGATTTTGCTCTTTATTCCTGTAGAAGCTGTATTTTACATCCAATCGTTTTGAAACTTAGAATGGTAGAGTTTCTTGATCCATGAACCAACACTACCGAATTTGAAGAAAATCGGTTAAGATTTAGCTATAGCTCCCATATACAGACGGACGGACGGACAGACATCGTTAAATCGACTCAGCTAGTGATTCTGAGTCGATCGGTATACTTTAAGGTGGGTCTAGCTGTGTTATTTTCAGGTGTTACAAACATCTGCCGTGAAACAAACTTATAATACCCTGTACCACAGTGTGGTGTAGGGTATAAAAAATTGAACTTTAACTGATGTCAAATATTCATTGAATCAATGTAATTTTTCGAAGAACTACTGATGAAACGTTTTACATCCAACCAATGAAAAGTGTTGTAGGTTGAAAAACAAAGAAAAGTTTCATCAAACCAAGGTAGGAATTCATCAGATTGAAGATGATTTTTTTCAGTGTAAGATTTTGTGCAAAACCATTTATTATCAAAGACGGTGTTGCTTCTTTTTGCATGCAATCAATAAGATCTCTTATTATCTTTGTATCTATGGAGTTATAAGCATCTGCAATAGGCTGAAATAGCTTATTTTTATCTCCACCTACGCTTTCTCAATTTATCTCTTTCTTGAGAATTTCCCAGTAATTTTCAATGGGATTCAAGTTTACGGTTGAGCTGGCCAGTCCATAACGCCAACCCCTTCCTTTCTAACTCAATCATTTCGCGGTACTATTGGGGTGGTTGTCGTGTTGAAATTGACGTAATAGAGCAACATTCCACTCAACATAGGGAAGCATGGAATTCTCCAAGATTTCGCAGTGCATAAACATGTTCATTATTCTGTTTATTGTATAGAGGGGTTCAATCACGTTACCGGAAAAGCATCCGCTGACCATGACATTGCCGCCTCCATGATTTACAGACCGTTTATAGTATAAAGGGTCCAATATTTTATTAACTAGTATATACTGTATACTCGTATCATTCAAATCTGATATTCCCGTAAAAAGTTATATCGACTTCAAAATAGCTAAATTTGTAAAAAAATGTTTAGATGACCAATTTGACACCCTATAAAATCTAAACTGCTTTGAATTTGGTCAAAATTCCGTATTGTCTTGTAGTATACGCGTGCAAAATTTCATCCAAATCTAAATTCTTAAATATTCAGAGTGGGTCGGTTTGCTTTTGAATTACCCCATGCTTTCCATACACAGAAAGAAAAAATTGAGTAATCCGTACTTGAATCAAGCCGTAACGGTGTCAAAAGTACGTTAGGTTAGGTTAGGGTGGCAGCCCGGCATGTCTCTACGGACATCAAGGTAATGAGCCATAATGGCTGATTGCACATGGCTCCATTTGTTCTTGAGAATGGATCCATCCTCACTACTTCTGTCTATAACGGCCATCACTATACTCTCCTTCGTCACTTCATTAAAAGGCTTGGTGAGTGTTCTGTTGATGGTGACATTAGGGCCTCTTGCCATTTTCTAAGGCAGGGGTTCATCAGGTGATCTGATTCTTTTGACTTTATTAGCCGTTAACACAGCTGAATTTGTGGATCTTTCACATGGTTCATTGGCCTTAGAAGCATCTATGACGTCTTTAGCCCAGGTAAGTGAGGTTTTCGGTAAGAGCCGAAACCTCAACAGCCTCCAACTTCGTCAAAACTCTGAGCGCTATCCGGTGCTCATTGTTTTTCCGTTTTGACGGTCGGACATGACGTTTTCCCCTCACCGTACCACCTGTTGTGAGTACTGGGGGGAAATTTTCACCATTTTTGGTGTGGTCGGCTTTGACCAAGACCAATGGACGGACAGTAGGACGTTTGGGGAACCCCGCTCCATCGGAACACGAAGGCATCCCCTCAACGAAATTATTTATTTTTTGTCTGTATTAGCCCGTAATAGGTACTACGATGTAGGCCTTCCAGACTTGGTAGAGATTTTTTTGCGATTGCGTAATAGGTACTGCGTAATAGATTTTAACTATCCGCTCTGTGCTAAAAACGTCCTTTCACTACGACTGATCGGCAACGAGTACGTTAAGTACGGATTTTCTTAAACCAAGTACAAAATACTTGAATCAAGTACGTATTTTTAAGCCCCGAATTCTTAATCTTAGCGCTTATTAAGCCTGATTACGCTTGATTTTAAGCCGAACAATTCTTATTTCAAGCATAAAGCGATTGATATAAGAATTTTATAGGATTGATTTGAGTGCGAAACGGGCTTCAATGAAGAAATTTTTGATTAAATCAAGCCTGTCCAATACTTGATTTAAGCCTGATAATACTTGATTTAAGCCTGATCAGTTCTTGATTTAAGCCAACCAATACTTGATTTAAACCAGATCAGTTCTTGTTTTAGGCCTGATCATACTAGATTTATTGTACTTTCGTTCATTTTATACCTATATACCATCTATATTTATTATACCATTTTTGCACTGTGTTGCAAAGAATGCAATTTTTAAAATGGTATGTCAAAATGCAATTGCTTGACCACAAAAGTAAAAGTTCTGCTGCATTTATTCGATTTAAATATGAAACATATAAGGAATAGCATCAACGAAACGAATAAGAATTATTAACAACTTCAAAAAACTAAAATCAAAAAAATCACGCCAAGTAATGTATTTGCAAACACTGCTGAACGAGAAACAAATTGGATATGGTTGCGCACAAATGTTTATATGTACATATTCATCTCGACGATTAATACACGCTGAAAAAAATCTCTTCTGTAGTATATTGTCCCAAACATATTCTTGAAACATATATATCTTTTTATAATCTTGGATCGAAATATTTACTTGGAGGATTGACAACTAATGATGCCTTGGAATACTCAGAAATTTTAAATGATTGATTTAAAACATAAGTTAATGCTGCATTTGGTATCATACCTGGGGGGGGGGGGTGTTCAAACCAAAAAAACTAAAAAATGTTTTTAAATAAAAAATATTTGGAGAAATTCCTAAACAATAATATTATTTGTATTGAAATACATATTTTATTTGAGAAATTGGCTTTACAAATATTATATGTTGTAACATATTAATATACGGGTTCCAAATATATGTTATTGATTTTCAATTAAAATTTATTTGCTCAGAAATAAATAATGTTTAAAAATTTGTGTTCCAAATATATTTTCTTTCGATTCAAACATATCAAAAAAGGCGATTTTGCCCCGTGTATGCGTGTGTGCTTGATGTTGCGTCCGCCAAAATAAACCACTTGAATGAGAGTGGTTGATAGGGTAATTTTATTGTGCTTTATAATGGTTTTGTCTCTCAGAGATTAAAGTAAGCTTTTTCTTACTTTAAGCCATATTAGGCTTAATTTTCCTTTTCAAGAAATGTTTACTTGATTTCAAGCATTAAAAACTGATTGTAAACCTTTCAGCGCTTAATTTTTTCAATTTAAGCCGATTTATATTTGTTTTAGGAAAAAAGAAAGTACTTAAATTTTTAAGTACGATTTAGGCCTAAATTAATAATTTTTTACTTGAATTTAGTATGGCATTTTTCTTTCTGTGTATATTTAGGCACTTTTTTTTGATGATTTTTGAAATCATCCATTTTTGTGTCATGATTTTTCAAATAGTATTGACATAGCCTTCTAAAATTTCGCATTTTTGATTTATATATCGCAAAATGCATTTTTTGCATATTTTTGCACATTTTTTGCATATTTTGCATTTTTTTGCATATCTCAAATTTGCAAAAAAAAATACAAATACGCACCTGTTTTTCGATTCCTTTTTCTTTGAAACGAATTTTGGTCCAATCAGAATTTTTCTATCAATCTGCAAAAAAAATATGCAATTGCATATAATCCGAGGTAGCTTTGTGCTCAAATGATAGCTACTTGGGACGGTAATGGACGCAAAAATTATTCCGTTTCGAATTTGGTACTAAAAAAATTGACAAAAATTTGAACGAAAACAAAATAGATGAGATAAAGAATCAAGTTCATAGTTTTATAGTTTATGTTCAGATGTATTTACCAAAGTTCAGAAGGTATCTGAAAGGGTTTGAAGAAGCCCACTTAGAGTGGGTTTCTGTTGTTGTGGGACGTCCCAGCTTGACCTGCAATGAAGGGGGAAAACGACTAAAAAGGAAATTGACAGTTGAACTCTCACCGCGCCAAGAATAAGACAAAAAATGCCAATGATTTAAAATTACTTTAACTTGTTACTCATGGAAAAATATAATTGGTGTCCCATGTCATAAACTGTCCTTTAATATTAGCGAATAGTTCTCAGATTATTGTCGCTACTGCACATCCAGTTGGCTGATTAGGGGGATATGTTTCGGAGGCACGAAACAAATTTTATAAGCACGACAGTCGCATGCTAGACCAAATAGCCCCATTAATAATATAATTGATGTTTTTCATATCGGGAGGTATTGTATTAATAAATTATACCTCCCGATGTTATAACCAAATTTAATTTTTAGCATAACTGTATGCATTCCTTTTATTTTTTTTTTTTAACGAACGTTCCCAACGCAACCACTCTTACCCGCCCCTTCCGACCGAGGGGGCCACATCCCCATGACGTAGGGATTGCGTACACACCATGATCCGGACCATGGCGGGTTAATAGTAGAGGGTGGAAATACCAGCTACAGAAAAATTTCATCAGCCGGCACATGCAAACAATAAAAGCAGTCTACTTACACATTTAAAAAAGATATTATTCTAGATCTAACTACATCAATTTCTACATCAATGTCAATAACTTCATATAAAGTGTTAAAATCCATGCACATTCTACGAATGGGCTCTGCCGAAGCATAATTGGTACGTTGAAAATCAATATGTAATAATTGGTAATATCTGGAAGGTCTACAAGGTACATTGAATCCAATCCTAGACAAAATAAAATTAGAAGGAACATCACCATTTATAACTTTCAGCACCATGGTTGTGTTCAGCATAATACGTCTACTCTTGAGAGTAGGCAGTCTTATCAAACTCAACCTGCTAGTATAGGGTGGAAGACTAAAATCACTATTCCAATGAAGATGTCTTAAAGCGAATAATAAAAATTGTTTTTGAACCGATTCAATCTTATCAACGTAAGTCCCGTACTGGGGGTCCCACACTACGGACCCATATTCTAGAATAGGTCTAACTAGTGACGTATATAACTGCCTAGTTACATATGGATCTACGAATTCTTTCGCCCATCGCTTTATGAAACCAAGCACGCCATAAGCTTTATTCACCATTGTAATTATGTGATTATTGAAATTGAGTTTAGGATCCATCAATATACCAAGATCCACAAAGGATTCAACAGTATCTAAATTGGAACCATGAAGACTAAAACTGGATGGAATCGCCCTCGACCTAGAGAAACACATATGTTTACATTTCTTAAGATTGAGGTCCATGCAATTTATATCACACCATTTTCCAAAATTAATCAAATCATTTTGAAGGAGCATTGAATCTTCAGATGTTTTATAAGAATAAAATATCTTAACATCATCTGCATACATCAGTAAATTTGAACTAGAAATTGAATCTGGTAAATCGTTGATGAATAGCAGAAATAGAATGGGGCCAATATGGCTACCTTGGGGAACCCCAGATGGAACCAAGATCGGATCAGAGCAGGATATACCAAATTTCACAATCTGAATACGACTATCAAGATAAGTTGATATCCAACGCAATAAGTTGTTACTAAAACCAATAAGATCAAGCTTATGTATCAAGAGTTTGTGATTGACTCTATCGAAAGCTTTACTAAAATCTGTATAAATCACGTCTGTCTGATTACCAAGAACAAACTCGTTTATAACCTGAGAAGAGAATTGCACCAAATTTGTCACAGTTGAGAGACCTTTACGAAATCCATGTTGGAATGGACTTAGAATAGACGATACTTTATGAGATAAAATCTCAGTAACCATTTTCGCAAAAAGTTTTGGAATTATACTTAATTTTGCGATTCCACGATAATTCCCCACATCAGTGAGGCTTCCAGATTTATGAAGAGGGGTTAAGTAAGATGTTCTCCAAATGGATGGGAAATAGCCATATTTTAACGAAGTATTAAATAGTAATGATTAAATTTTATGATTGTCTCTTAGATATGCAAATAATAAAGGATCCGAAGAATCCATAGACCTGTGAAATATATTATTGGGCTACTTTTTTCGTACACTATAACCAGTTCTAAAATATTGAGTGTGCCGATAGTTATGTACATGGATGCCCCAGGCGGCATATAGTGTTCATATTGTCCTAATCGATGGCAAATTTGTATGAGGGCTATATCCAAATCTGAAACGATTTTCTTCAAATTAAATATGGTTGATCCTTGGTACAATAAACATATCCATGCCAAATTTCAAATTGGACCATATTTGCAACCTGCAATTAGCGTTGAGACATCAATCTCGTGTGGGAGGTGAAAGTGGGCGTTGCCAGATTGTTGTTGTCTATTTGTTATGTATGTTATGACTAACAGGTGCGCAAATTTTTAGGACTATATACACAAAAATTGATTGATTGAAATCCAGTGAATCTGAGTATAAAAAAACGATCAGAGGGGCTTTCAGTGGTCAATAGTGGAAAATAGCGTGCGGAGAATCAAAAGCTTTATTGTACGATTGAACATTTCACATAATATGCGATATCAATAAATTAGCCCGATTCGGCAGTTTTATAAGCATATATACATATATTGACCATAACCATAATATCAGTTATATTGTAGTTAGATGTGTCACCACACATTGCTGAGCGATATATTGCGTAACACTTTCAAAAAATAATACACGTTATATAAATACTCGAGTCTATACATATGCAAAATTACAGTTTCCAAGCTCCTACAGGAGCCTCAGCTGTCTAGTACAATAAAATATATAAATACAATTTTTTTGAGGCGAAAAAATCTATTGATTTTTCTTAATTTATTATTGTGGATGTACAATAAATATATTTTGTATACCCTACACCACACTGTGGTACATAAGTTTGTTTCATGGCACATGTTTGTAACACCTAGAAAGTATACCGATCGACTCATCTGTCCGTCTATCCATCTAAAGTTGTCCGCCGACTAGAGGTCGCAATTTCACTCTGATCTGAAATTTTGCAGTTAAGAGTTTTTCGTACCCGAAATGAAACCAGTTGAATTTGAAGAAAATCGGTTAAGATTTAGATATACCTCCCATATACATGTTTCGTCCGATTTGGCCAAATGTAAATTGTGTAAACAAATTTGAGTTAAAGTATTCATTGGATATTTAATTGTTATCCAATCTTACTAGAGTGGTGTAGGCTATCATATAGTCGGCACCGCCCGGCTTTAGCCTTTCCTTACTGGTTTTTACATTTATTTTCAATGTAACTATCAAAATTATATAGAAAAATATAACACAAACTTGTAATGTTCGGTTTGGTCGACCACGTGGACATTTACGACATGCATTTACTTGTCCATTTACCATGTCACTTTTCATTAATATCAGATTAATTACAAATAAAAGGGAAAACAAACAATAATTCCATTTATTGCAGCAAAATTCGGATGCATATTCAATTTCAGTAATTTGAAATAACCTTGAAAATGTATTCATTTTACAAATTAAAATTTAATCATTTTATATAAATATACATATATAACATTCAGACATTTCATATAAATGTCATCTGAATAATTTGTATAATTAAATGCAGATGACAGCGCGGACGTGTGGACGTGGATCAGTTGGCAGCCGAACACGTGCGTCTTATCTGGCGACAATTAACGGTTGATGACGCCATACATTTAAAGTACCAAATCTTTAAGCTAATTATACACATTTTGAGATACATACAAGGACTCGTGCGAATGTACTTATTAATGTACTCAGTGGGTCTCTGCTTATTAGGGTGGAATGGGTTTTATAATTGAATTAGATTTTGCTTGAAAATACATTGAAATAACACAGTACAATACATGATTTTGGGACTAAAGGCCAGGTTAGGCAAACTTAACCGTAATTTAGCTTTAGCACCGCCGTAACGTTGCCCGCTGGAGCAATTACCCAAAACTTCAAAAACGTGACATATGACTCAGACATTCACAACAAAAATAGCAACAAATTAATTTTATTTTATATTTATTTGCTACTAGTTTATCATTTTATTACTTATTAATCATTACTTTTCAAAATGTTCGCATAATTTTTTTCTTTTTACTGATTTTGTTTGCAAATGCACGTATTTCGTACCGTCCAAATCAAATTTCAGCAGATTCAGCCGTCCGTTTATGTTTCGTTTTCGTTGGCTAATCTTTTACACAGATTTCCATATGTCTGATTGAATCAGCTGATTCATTACGCTACGGGGCGTTACGGTTACTTTTGCTAACCCAGCCTTCAATTCTGAGAATTGAACGTGAAAGTAGCCCCAAAAATAAGAGCTTCTGCATCATTCGTCTAGAAAAGTTGGCTCAATTTATAATTTCATGGCCATACAATTTTTTGGCTCAAGGTGGATTTTTAGCACTTTTTCTATATTGTAACACGGTTATATCTCGGTATATGGTATGGAATATCTCTTTTATGTCTGAAACAAAGTTGTACATAGGAGAAAAAAAATGCGGAACATACCTACCCGAAAAAAGTGCATCCAATGCCTTAAAAATCGCAAGAATTACCATTTTTGCCATTTTTTTTGGTAAATAACTGGATTACAAACCCACATATAGGCTGTTTTATTTTTTTTTTTTGAAGTGCCTATACCTTAGGGACGTTACGTCGATGTTCTATAGGAAATGGAATAATAGCAAGTAAGAAAGTTCAGTCGGGTAAACCGACTAATGAATCCCCTCACCTTGAGTCTCAAAAAATATTAGTAATTTTTTTTTGTTTTGATTAAATTATTATCAATTTAAATTGCATTTAATAACTTTAAAGTATATACTCAAAAAATATTAGTAATTTTTTTTGTTTTGATTAAATTATTATCAATTTAAATTGCATTTAATAACTTTAAAGTATATACTGGTATTAAAGTTAAAAGCTGTTTACTTTTGGTACAAAATTGTCCGTTTGTATGAGAGGTACCAAAAGGGGCCTCCCAATAACGGTCAC
The DNA here is from genome assembly GCA_963930755.1 of Eudasyphora cyanicolor. Classification (NCBI taxonomy): domain Eukaryota; kingdom Metazoa; phylum Arthropoda; class Insecta; order Diptera; family Muscidae; genus Eudasyphora; species Eudasyphora cyanicolor. The sequence goes on along the minus strand of OZ005738.1, from coordinate 100,324,259 downwards.
TTTTCTCTGGAATCTAGGTACTATAAAAGTATTACACTGTACAAAATTTCAAGTATATATATGCACTGGTATTAAAGTTATAAGCTGTTAACTTTGGTGTAATATGTATTGTAGGTACTATTAAACCATTACACTGTACAAAAGTCCAAGACTTTGTATGCACTGGTAATAATGTTATAAGCTATTAGCTTTTGTTTCAAAATTGTCCATTTGCGTGGGAGGTACCAAAAGGTTCATGGCAACTTCGCCCATTTTTCTCGAGCGAAGTTTTTGACTAATACTCTAATACTATGTGTAGATTTTCAGAATATTTATATAGGTAGTATAGAAGTTAATAAATAATCAATATTTCACTAAATGTTAACCCTTTGTGTGGGAGGTACTAGTAGGAGTGGATCAATATGGTCCATCTTCGAACCTACCCGGAGATAGAAGAAAATATTACCACATACCAAATTTGAAGTCAATCGTAAGACCATTTTTTTTTAAATCCAAAAAAAAATACTTTTCAGTCGACCCACGACCTTGACACCCATGAGCAATATTTTAGCTCTCGTTGAGAGCTATCTTTTTATTGAGAGAATACTTTAGTGAGCAGATAATTTCACGTTTTGGGCCGGTCGATTGGCCACCAAGATCGTGTGATATCACACCGTTAGACTTTTTCCTGTGGGGATATGTAAAGTCTTAAGTTTATGCGGACAAACCCGCTTCGATTCATGCAATGGAGCAAAACATCACGCGTGTCATTCGCCAGTTACCAGTCGAAATGCTCTAACGAGTCATCGAAAAATGGACTCAACGGATGAACCATCTGAGACGTAGCTGCGGCCAACATTTGATAGACATAATCGTCAAAAAATAAATGCCAAAGAATGTTCTTTCAAATGATAATAAACATTCCCCATTCAATTTGAATTTTCTGTGTTTTTTCTTTACAAAATTAGGGAACCTCGAAATGGGTACCCATTATAAAGAAAAGAGAAAATACATACTACGAGTTTACGAGTTTACAGTAAGGAAGGGCTAAAGTCGGTCGGAGCCGACTATTTGATAACCTACACCACCCATGTTTTTCTAACGAAAGTGATTAGTTGACCAACTTTTATTTATTTTATTGTAGCTATATACGGGGACTATATGTAAATTTGGACCGATTTTCTTTAAATTTGGAAGCGTTAGTTCCTGGGCCAAGAAGCTCTACTCTTCCTATCTTCAAAATAGTTGAATACAGGCATGATTAAATCGAATCTGCTGGCGATTCTGAGTCGATCTGTATACTTTAAGGAGCGTCTAGCATCTAGCTACCAAACTCCCATTGTCAATAACCTTATTACAACGATTACTTCAGTCGATCGTTAGAATATATCTGCACAGCTCAAGTAACATTGAACGAGAACTGCTTGCTGAAAATCGCATATCACCAAAAAAAACAATCAGTTGTCATCATCCGATTTTTGCACCAACTTCCGTTCTATAAATTCACCTGAGTAAAATTTAAGTATTTATACTTTAAATCAGTTCAGATTTGGATGTATACCACTATATATGTACCTGCCTATTTAGCATTTAAGCGTTATTGAAACTGTATTTTACGTCCGATATTTATACAATTTGGCAGAAATGAGGTTTTTGAACCAAATTGATGAAAATCTTTTTAAATTGTGTATAGTTCCTTCCGATTCTAGATATATGAATGTATACTGCGCATTTTAAGGTTATCGTTTTAGATCTAGTTTATTATGCACAACATCTTCAACTCCTCCTTAAAATAATACATGATGAGACTTGATGGAGCAAAGTACTTTCTTACACCCAGGAAAATAATTGGTTGGAATTCGAATTGTCGACAAAAAGTCTATTGCATATACCGTGTGCCGGTTGTATTTATATATAAATAGTAAAAACGACAATTATAACATGGATCCGATCAAATGAAAATGCTTCCAACCAAATCGATGGTTGTATCAATCGATTTAAGATTTTTTTCATTGACACTCGATTAGTTGTGGTAACTACATTTCAATTTTCATTATATTACCATACGAGTATGATCGATATTTGGTAGTGACAACGATTTTTTTTATTCTTGACAACAGAAATTGTATCAATAGAACAAAGATTATTATTGCAACAAATAATTGGTTACTATAACAGAAACCAGTAAGGAATGACAGAAAATCAGGCGGGGCCGACTATAGAATACCCTACACCTCCCTAACAATGCGAAAATAGGCATTGCGATAACAATTTGGCAATGTTGATACATGTAATAAGAAAACTCTCTCTGTCAAATTTCGTACAGATTTGATATAAAATACAGTTTCTACAGTGCTTACATGTCAAATCGGGGATAACATATATACGGGGGATATATCTAAATCTGAAGCGATTTTGACCAATTTCAATGGGAATCGTCCTTGGGCCAAAAAAGAGCACTGTACTAAATTTCATCACAATCGGACCAAAAATACGACCTGCACTTCGATTACAACGATACACCTACAGACGGATGGACGCACAAACGGACGTGGTTAAATCGACTCAGGAAGTGATTCCAAGTCGATCGGTATAATAAACGATGGGTCTATCTCTTCTCCTGCTGGGTGTTACAAACAAATGCACAAACTCATAATACGCTGGACCACAGTGTGGTGTAGGGTATACAAATTTTAATAAATTATCTTTTTTGGTTATCCCAATAATTTCCCAAATTTACAATAATTAAATATATTTTGGACAATACAACCGAAAGCTTGGTTGCTGTTCTCTTGTTGCTACATGACAAACAAAAAAAATTTGTTTATTCGACACATTTAAATCTTAAATATATCTTCAAATATAATTTCGTGTGGATACGAGTATTAATGTGTGGAATGCAGAATATGGTGCGCAAAATGTTTTACAAAAATAAAAAATAAATGCAACAATCAGGAAATTGAAAGCACAAGGTTAAGCGATATTTACATAAAAGTTCTGTTATGCGTTGTACTCTCGTGTACTAAAATGTGTGTCAAATATTTCCACATCTCATAATAGTGATGAATTTTTAATATGTTTAATAAAAATTAATAAAAACTTTTATTAATTAATTGTCGGTAGTATATGACTAACAAATTGTCAGATCAATAAATTTTTAAAAACAGTTGCTTGTGGTAACTTACAGATAATAATTTTAGATACCATTTTAGTAGTTGGCGCAACCAAATAAGAGTGTTGCTAACATGGAAGCAGAAATATACCACAACTAAAATGTTTGTTGTCTTGATGAAATCGCATGATAGTAGACAGAACTACCAAAAGTCGGTTGGAAAATAATTCGGTTAAGGCAACCAAACTGTTTTCTGTGTGTAATTGAAGCGAAACCAATTATTCGAAACTAGTACCGCAATGCGTATTTTCGCATTGTTAGGGATGTGGAGGGTATTATACAGTAGTTTGCCTTCCTGGTTTTGTATTTCCCTTTTTAAAAAAAACATTTTTTTCATATTTTTGATGACAGTTATTTAACGAAAGGTTCTATGTAAAATTGATACGTAGAACCTTACCTTGTGCGTATCCTATAATATACTTCAAAAAATATAGTCCAAATAAATGCTAGAGGTACATTTCATAAAAATTTGAATTAAAAGAAATCATCATAAATATTTTTTTTATATATTTTTCGTCTTAAGTGTACCAAATCACACCAGAAAATTTTAAGCAAATCTTGTCGAAAATATTTTCTAAACTTGTGTAACTTGACCACTCCGCCATTTGTGCCATTACGGCACTCGTATAACGTTTAAAATAAGTTTAAAACACAGAAGACCTCGAACTGATCCTACTGTGCAATTTTTAGCCCATTCACTCTTACGGTTTCGGAGATCATGCGTTACAATCAAACGCACAAATGTTTTTTTATATAAAGAAGATATTACATTAAATCGACCTCAGCTAAAATGAAACGCATCGGTCCATGTTTTGATATAGCCTCCATATAAGGGTCCTTTCGATCTGAATTCTTGCCGATTATGCGGAAATTTAAGAATTTTTACTTTATTACTCCATTGCTCTTAAGCGCCCATGTTCTATTTAACTTCTTGGCGGTGTAAATCATATGTTGATTAGCCTATGTGCCTGTGGTTTAGAAATTTATTCTCTTTAACATGCAACCATCATAGTAATAATGGATTCACACAGCCCTTTAACATTTCACAGTACAACATATGATTTTTGGACTGAATTGTGAGAATTGGACGTAAAAGTTGCACCAAAAATAAGAACATCTACATCATTCGTTTAGTCAAGTTGGCTCAAATAATAATAATTTAATGGCCATACGAATTTGAAGCAAAGTTTTAGACATTGAATAAGAGATAAAAATGCGGAACACTGCTTGATCGGCGAACACGCCAAAAGATTGGGTATTGACTCTAATGACTTCTGCAGAAGCTGTGGAGATGAGGAAGAAGTGGAGAGCAATGAACACTTGCTATGCGACTGCCCCGCTCTGAGTAAACGACGACTGGACATACTGGGGTCGGCTTTTCTAGGCAGCCTAACAGATCTTTCCGATATTCGTACTATCGACAAATTTATATATCAAACAGGATGGTTTCCATGAGGGGCATTTCAGCCCGTGGTAACACTAGGGACCTAAACAGGTCTATGTGAGCTTGTATAAAAAATACGGCTGCCACCCTAACCTAAAAACCTACCCGAAAAAAGTACATCCAGTGCCTTAAAAATCGCAAGTATGTCCACAAAGTCATAACATATCTGTCAGTAAAATATTGAAAAAAATACGTATAAGTACGAGTAATAACTTTTTAAGGCACTGGATGCACTTTTTCCGGCATAGAAAAAGTGCAAAAAAAATCGTATGGCCATTAAATTATTAAATGAGCTTGAGCTTGACTAAATGCATGATGCAGAAGTTTTTATTTTTGGGGCTATTTTCACGTCCAATTCTCAGAATTGAGTCCCAAATCAATGTCCTGAAAAGTGCTGTACTGTGTTTGTCTATGCATTGGATATCAAACATTGTGGAAGGTGTTAAACAGTTGGCCCCGCCCGATTTTAGTCTTTCCTTAAATTTTTTTTTTAAAAATCGAGCAGGCCGACCGTATGATATCTACACCACCCTATCGGAGCAGAATAACAAGAAATATTTTCAAGATTATCAATTTTACTTTACAGCGCTTAGATTAAAAATCGTTATATAAGCATATACCTTACCGATATCTACACGCTGAAAAAATCGCTTCTGTAGTATATTGTCCCAAACATATTCGGCTTGAAACATATATATGTTTAGGATACACTCCAAATATATAATATTGGGTACACACAAATATTAAATATTTGGGAAGGTGTTGGTTTAAACAAATCTTTGTTTCCATCCTAATATGTCATTATTTGAGCATATTATTTCCGAAACAAAGATTTATTTGCTTTTAAGTTTTTTAGAAAAAATACAGATACCTTAATAACGTTAAGTTTCTCAGGATACAAAATTAATTTTGAATGTTTAAAAAATATTTTATAATACGGCAAAGTTTTGAAAATCTTTTTTAAATAAAATATATTTGAAGAAATTCCTGAACAATAATTTTGTTTGTATTAAAACAAGTATTTTATTTGAGAAAATTAGTCTGCAAATATATTTTGTTGTAATATATTAATATATGCGTTCCAAAAAAATTTTGTTGATTTTCAGATACAATTTATTTGCCCCAAAACATAAAATATTTAAAAAATTGTGTTCCAAATATATTTTCTTTCCATTCAAACATATCCAAAAAGGCGATTTTGCTCCTCGTAGTACAAACAAAAAACAAATTTTAGTTATATATATATCATATTAAGAAAAAATTAACTCAGTTTAAGTAAAAATTTACATGAAATTTGGAGAAAATCTAGTTAAATTTTCACTAAAATCATGTACATTTTTACTTGAAATCAGGAAATTTGTACTAAAAATTAAGAAAATTTTAACTAAAATCAAGTAATTATACCCTCACTTTAGTGTGACGAGGGTATATATCATTTGCTACCGAAAAAAATTTTACACGTCGAAGGAGTGACTTAAGACCTCAAGTATGTTTCGAGGAAATCCGTTTTGGGTCATTTTAAGTCGAATGAGCAATGTCCGTCCGTCTGTCTGTCTGTCTGTCTGCTGGCTGGTGCGCACGATAACTCTCGAAAGGAGTAACCGATTGACCTCAAATTTGGTATGTGGTAATATTTTTTTCTATCTCCGGATAAGTTCGAAGATGGGCCATATTGGTCCACTCCTTCTAGTACCTCCCCCACAAAGGGTTAAAATGTTGTGAAATATTGATTCTTTAATAACTGCTATACTACTTATTCGAATCTTTTGAAATTCCACACATAGTATAAGCTTATTAGTCGCTATCAACTCGAGAAAAATGGGCGAAGTCGCCACGTCCCTTTTGGTACCTCCCACACAAATGCACAATTTTGCACCAAAAGTTAACAGCTTATAACATTAATAACAGTGTATAAAAATACTTGAAATTTTGTACAGTATTATGCTTTAATATTGCCTACAGTCCAGGGTAAAATGGGTGTTGTTGCCACGCCCCTTTTGGTACCTCCCACACAAAGGTACCTTTTTGCACAAAAAGTTAACAGCTTATAACATTAAAACCAGTGTATACAAATTCTTGAAATTTTTTGCACAAAAAGTTAACAGCTTATAACATTAAAACCAGTGTATACAAATTCTTGAAATTTTTGTAATGTTTTTATAGTGTCTATAGCACTGTGAAAAATGGGCGTTATTTCCACGCCCCTTTTTGTACCTCCCACACAAAATGCCCAAATCATACCACAATTTAATGTCTCATAACGTTTATACCAGTGCACATAAATGCTTATAAGTCGGCACAGTGCAATGAATTTAAAGTATCTAATGTTCAGCGAAAAAAGGAGTATTTGATAAACCCCTTCTGGTACCTCCCACACAAATTGACAGAATAATTCGAGTAATATTCAATAATACATTACTCACAAAGTGAGGGTATATCTTAGTCGGTTTACCCGACTGAAACTTTCTTACTTGTTTTTTTTACTAAGATTAAGTTACATTTTTACTGAATGGAAGTAAAATATTTCCTCAAATCAAGTTCAATTTTACTTGAATATACGAAAATTAAACTAAAATGTAAGAAACGTTTAACTATAAATGAGTAATTTTTGAACTTGCAACTTGTAGAAGTAAACTAAATTTTTGTTCATAACTACTAATATAATTCAGCAAAATATTCTCGGGAATTTTCCAATAAATATTTTGCTCCAATGTATTTGAAACGAATTCAAAAAACCTGAAACAAACAGAATTCTCATTCAATGTATCAATCTTATGTCTTAAGTATTTCACATATAAACCTATATATTTGCTGCGAAGTTAAATTACTTAACTTCGCGGCTGCTGTTTGAAATGATATTTCAGCAGTTAAGGAAAGAATCTCTTGAAACGAACTGGAATTTTTTGCTTAACGAATATTCAAGGATTATTTGAAAACCGTATTATAAATTTCAGAAAAACATGAACTAGAACTAAGGAAATTCGGATATTTCTAGTTAAAATTTCCTAAAATGATTTATTTTCGAGGAGTAGTAAATGTTTCTTCGACGCTAGGAAATCCTTCCTCGGTAAAAGTCAAAATTTACCAAATAGTAGGAAATTTTTACTTGGTCGATGAAATTTTAAGTAAGTAAAATCATATCCCATTTCCGAGTATTTAACCAATTTGCTATATCTTTGAATTTAGTTCAATTTACTCATTGAAAGTAAAATTTCCCAGTTTTGAGGAAAATTTAACTAAACATGAGTAAAAATCTTGAACTAAACTGATATATAGATTTTACTCACATAAACGATTGCCATTTTTCTGAGTGTAGCAACAAACAATGACACAAAATGTAAGCTTTTCTAAATACGAATTCATACAAATACATCCAACACGAGAACAACAATTTGCCCTGTTTTGGAGGTCTATTAACATGTGAATGAACCTTAAGTAATTGTTTTCACAAAATTAACAGAATCTAATTTTAGCTGTTCTTCTATTCCATTGTGTTTATTGTACATTTTTATAAACTAGGATTCACATGGATGGCACGAATCCAAAAAGTAAAGACAAGAAGTACTCGTATACACACTACATGTGCAAGGACATAACAGCTCACATGTTTTTTGAGGAAAACATTCAGTTGCCCTGAAGCAAACGAACACAATAGCGATTATTGACAAAAAAGTAGAGATTTTTGTGAGCTCAAGTTGTATGTGATTTTTAAAAATAAAAACGAAAACGAAGCTTGAAAAATGCTCTGCAATTCGTTATTATTGTTTCGGATTTGAATGAAATGTTGTTAACATTTTAATTCGAAAGCACACGTTATTTCCATTCCAATGACATTTTATAAATAACACTGCCCAACAGCATTTTTGGAACAGAGTAGCGACCTTACATTTTTGAAAGGGCATGTAGATCATTGTGGTAGAATAAACTTATGGTCCAGCTGGTCTGCGTTTTTTTTTTTACAGTGGGTCAAAGTTTTCAATTTTTGGTCGAAGGGAGCATTATACTAACTGAAAAAAAAAATACTATTAGTAATTGTCTGAGAGATTTCTTATTGTCAGAATTTGGAATTTTATGAGGATAATTTTTGTGGAAGATCTTAACCCCCTTATCACCCTTCTTAATGGGTTAATTTGGCCCTTTTTTTCGAAAAATCTAAAAATTTCCTTTCAAAAATTACATTTAAGGATTAAAATATTCTACAGCAAAGTTTGCCGGAAAATTTCAGTGGGTGTCACCAAAGAATATAGCTCTTTACGCTCAATTAGCAAAATGTAACAAGTGGCCTAAGATCTAACACGTAAATGGCTTGTTCCAGGGCATTTTATGTAATCTGAGCTTGACGAATACGCCTATTTCACGCTGAACCGTTGATATAGATAGACATTACACTGTACCGAATTGTTAACGTTTTTGTGTACTGTTATTAACGTTATGAGTCATTAAATTTTGGTATGATTTGTCCATTTTGTGTGGGAATAATTTGAATTACTCTTAAATGTACCACACGAACCCCCCTTTTTGCACCACTACACCAACAGTACCCGAAACCATTAACACACGATCCATGATGGAGGGTAAAAAAAGTTAAAACTTAAATTTCTAAGATATAAACTTAAATTATCTAACACCTCTTCTACAAGCGTGCCAAGTTTTGTCGCAAATGGGTTGTCGTCTGCTTAAGAAACATCGGAATTATTTCAATTTTTTAATTCATCGCACTTTGTGTTTTTCGGATCTTTCACAATGTTTAAGCTTCTATTAGGGCAAGAGTTTATTTTTTGTTATGTCTATCATTGTAACGACTATATCTTCTAAACAACTTAAATTATTAAATTTTTTCAGCTTCACAGAGTATAGTGCCAGAAATAAATTTGATGATTTTTGGAATTTTTTTTGTAAAATTTAGTTTTTAACACTATGGGGGTGTTAAGACGAAAGATTGTTTATTTTTATAAAAAAACTTTATTAAACAAAACCAATGAAAATGTGTAATTTCAAAATTGAAAGTTGTTATACTGAAAGATATTTAAAAAATGTGACAAAGCAAATTTTACAAAAAGCAAAGGTATGTTGATTTACATTATTTTGACTAAAAAATATTGAATAAAATTTGACAAGGCAAATTTTACAAAATGCAAAGGTATGTTGATTTAAATTATTTTTAATGAAAGGTGTGCGCCACCACACTACCCCCTTTCTAGCGAAATGCGATTCTTTTTGTGACTGCGTTATTGAGTTCATTGGTTGATCGACTTGATGATGGAGATAGTTCGATTTCATTGATGATTTCATTTTCCAAATATGCTGGTTTTATGCGATCAATTGAAATTGTTTCTTCTTTATTGTTTAACAGAACTTTGAAGAATGTCTTGTTTCGGTCCAGAACTTTGAATGGTCCAGTATATTTGTGCGATAATGATGTGTTAATTCCTTCTTTTCTAATCCAAACGTAAATAGACTGAAACAAATCTTTACTTATGAATGGTTTATGCAGACTGTGATCAGATGCGTTTTGGGGTTGACAACTTTGAACAATATCCTTCAGACGATCTACAAATTCACTACAGTTTTGTGTTGTAGAAGTTTCTTGGAAGAATTCTCCAGGAAGGTGTAAATTTTCGCCGTACTTCTGCGGATGATGTCTTAAGATCTTCTTTGTATGAAACACGAATACCAAGTAAGACAGATGGTAAAACTTTTGTCCATTGAATATCACCATGGCATATAATTGCAGTTTTCAAAGTACAATGGAGACGTTCTATCATCCCAGTTGCTTGTGGATGATACGATGTTGTATGTTGACATTTAGCGCCAATAAAATTGCAAAAATCGTGGAATTGTTTTGAGGCAAACTGCCTTCCTCTGTCGCAAACAATCTTATTTGGGCTTCCATATCTCGAAATCCAGTGCTCATAGACAGTTCTGCATATTGTATCTGATGTTATATCTTTTAGAGGGATTGCTTCAGGACATCTTGAGAATCTGTCAATCATTGTAAGGATATAATTGTAACCTTCAGATGTTGGTAAAGGACCAACAATATCTAGATGTATCTCCGTGAAGCGATTCGAAACTAGTTTGAAATGTTCGTGTGGTGATTTTGTATGTCGAGTTATCTTCGATTTTTGACACATTTAATAAAGCTTTGACCATTTGTTGCAATTTGTTTCCATTTGTTCATGCTAGGCCAAACAAAGCGATTTGTCACGAGTTTCCTTGTTGCTCTAGACCCAGGATGTGATAGATTATGAAGTAAGTCAAATGTTGATTTTCTGTAACTTTCAGGCAGATAAGGTCTTGCTCTACCCTGAGAAATATCACAATATATGTTTATATTTGTACCAGGAAGTTGCATGTGCTGCATCTGAAGTCCAGAACCGGCGGAGAGAAGACCTTTAAGTTCTTCATCTTTATTCTGAGCTTCTGCTAACTTGGCATAGTTGTTTTTTTTTGTTGTGAATTGACCAATGTAATCTAAATGTCTATATTGCCTCGGGGATGCTTTGTTAGGGTTTTGATTGAAGGCATACGTGAGTGGTTTGTGGTGGGTGTATATGATGAAATCACGACCTTCAAGCATACATATATCTGAAATCATCACTGCAAAATAAGCGGCTAGAAGTTATCTGTCATAAGTACTGTATTTCTGTTCCGCAGGACTTAACTTTTTGGAATAAAAAGCAAGTGGTTGCCATTTGTCAGATATTTTTTGCTCGATAACTGCACCAATTGCATAATCCGATGCATCCACTTTAAGAACAATTTCTGCATCTTCAACAGGGTGAGCAAATAATGTTGCATTTGCTATGAGATGTTTGCATCTGTTAAAAGCTTCCTCAGCTTCAGTGGTCCAAACAACTGGTCGCTTATCCTTCTTCTTTGCGCCTTTCATATATGTATTTAGAGGGGCTTGATGGTGGGCAGCATTTGGAAGGAAACGTCGGTAAAAATTTAACATACAAATAAAACTTCTTAAGTCCATTATGGTTTCTGGTAGTCCAGAATTGCTTGAACTTTTGCGTTTGTAGCTGTACTGCCAAACTCATTGATATGGAATCCCAGAAAGTCGATTTCAGAGGAACCAAATTCACTTTAGCCGGATTTATCACAATACCAAACTCACGGAAACGATTGAAGACAATTTTTAAATGTTCGATATGTTGCTCTTGCGTGTGTGATGCTATTAAAACATCATCGATGTACACAAACACGAAGTCTAATCCTCGAAGAATTTCATCCATCAACCGCTGAAAACTTTGTGCAGAATTACGAAGTCCGAATGGCATTCGGAGGAATTCGTAAAGTCCAAAACGGGTAATAATTGCGGTTTTACAAACGTCATCAGGATGCACATGAATTTGGTGGTATGCTCGTACCAAATAAAGTTTTGTGTAGAACTTACATCCATGAAGGACTGCTGCGTACTTTGTGATAAACGGAATGGGGTATCTGTCAGGGACTGTAATTTTGTTTAAAAATCTATAATCTCCACAGGGTCTGAAATCACCGTTCTTCTTTGCAACCATATGCAGCGGATTCGACCACTTACTTTTTGAAGGACGTATAATATTGTTTTCAAGCATAAACTGAAATTCCTTCTTTGCTATATTGAGGCGTTGCTTGTCCAATGGTCTTGCTTTTGCACAAATCGGTGGTCCAAAGGTCTCTATGTGATGAAATACTCCATGCTTCTTGACACCCAGTGACATGGAAACATTGCGTATCTCCGGATACTCTTCCAAAAGTTTTTGGAATTGCGACTGGTTTTTAGAAAGGGTAGAAATTCCAAGCAACTTCTCTTTTGTTAGTCGTGCTTGAGAAAATAGAAGCGTCGTTCCATCCACTAGTCATTTATTTTTAAGATCGGGCAATAAATTGATGTGGTTTAGGAAGTCTGAGCCGATTATACACTTGGAAACGTCAGCTATGACGAATAACCAGGAGAAACTTCTTCTTAGACCAAGAGAAAGTTCGAGTACAACCGTACCAAAAGTTTTGATTGGAGTGCCATTTGTTGCAAAGAGTAGAGTGGGTGAAGGAAAGGTTGTACGTGCCATTTTGTGATTTTTTGGAACAACGGACACGTCTGCTCCGGTGTCAATTAAAAATGTCTTCTTTTATAATGGATCCCTGATGAATAGGCGGCCTGAATTTGAAATAATGGAAACATCGGTCGCCGCGCACTCCGATGCCGAAGTTAGTTTTTTTTAGATGAACACGGCTGAACGTTCGACTGCGTTCAGCAATAAGTGCGTTCCAAACCTGTTGTGATACCAGCAAAATTCTGCGTTATTCTGTCTTGATCGAGATCGCCGTCTGTGATGACTCTTGCTTCGATTGCGATTCATATTCTTGAAATTCTTTCCCAATGCATCAATTCTTGATGTTATTGAAGAGTCTGGAACTGGATCCAAACTTGAAATTGTTGCTGGCTGAATCATATCCATTATTTTGTCAGCTTGAACTGCCACTTTGTTGACATCTTTTTGTTCGCTAATGACGAGAATTGCACGGACATTATCTGGTAATTGTTCCAGAAAGTGGATTTAATGACCTTATCACCAACTTGTCCTAAGCCTAAATTTTGTATTGTGTGCAAAAATTGGCTTTGCTTTTGGTCTCCTAAGACTTGACCACTTAAAAGACGTTTTAATTTTCTCTCATCCGATTCGGAGAATAGGGAAATAATTCTAGATTTCAGCTCTTCATATTTGTTTCTTGTTGTAGAACTTTCCACTAAATCACTTACCAGATCAAGCGTTCCTGGATCAATATTGGTCACAAGATAACGGAACTTAGTCTCATCTGATGTTATGCTTTAGAGGCTGAAAATTGTTTCCACTTGGAAAAACCATACCTTCGGATTCTTTTGCCAAAATGGGCTAAACTTGATGCTGGTTGCTGAAGCTGCATCTATATGAAGTGGCGGGGTTGCTTCATCCATTATATTTGATGCTTATCCCCTGTCTTGATTTTGCAGTGGAATGTCTGGAATTATTTGATCTTGACTTGCTGAATTTCCTGCTCCTCGTGCTGGTGAATGCATAATAGACATTTTATATAAATGTTCCGATTTGGGGTCACCAATTTATGGGGGTGTCAAGACGAAAGATTGTTTATTTTTATAAAAAAAACTTTATTAAACAAAACCAATGACAATGTGTAATTTCAAAATTTAAAGTTGTTAGGCTGAAAAAATATTGAAAAAATGTGACAAAGCTAATTACAAATTTTGTCAAAATAATTTAAATCAACATACCTGATTAAATTATTTTGACTAAAAAATATTGAAAAAATTTGACAAGGCAAATTTTACAAAATGCAAAGGTATGTTGATTTAAATTATTTTTAAAGAAATGTGTGAGCCACCACAATCACAATAACTGCTGCTTTCTAATTTCGATCTAGCTCTGGATCAATTTAGCGAAATGTTTTTTACATCGTTTTATAATAAAATTACCAAATATTGGAAAAAATTACCACAAAAATTGTCAAAATTTCGAAGATTTTTCTTTCAGAATTTTGTTGTATTGAGATAATTTGGCGATTATTTCCTTGATGTTTTAAAAGTCGGTTTAGTTTGGGGACATTGCAACTACTAATTCTTTAGGTAAGAATCAGAGTTCGGAAAGTACATTAAGGAACGGTTCGTTAGCGTTCTGTACTCTTTTTCTGTCGCGAACAGTACTCTAAAACATTCCTTATAAAAGTACAAAACACAATAAAATAATTTTTCAAAACATGGACAATTTTCACTTAGGACGATGCAGTGCAATATATAGTATGAATGCTTTAATTTCAGCCAATTCAGTTGAAAATGTGTTCTTTACAGCGTCAAGAAGTGACACCGGACGGGACCTTTGTATGTGAGTACGCACTAAATCAGCATAACACCCTGTACCACAGTGTGGCGTGGTTATAAAAACAGGGATATACTGGTAGTAACTAGCTGTTCCCGGTCCACTTCGTTGCCCCAAGTTTAGATTTTCGATGCCGTCCATTTTCGGACCAATCACGACTACTGCCACCAAAAACATATACACAAAATTACAACACTCTCCCTAAAACATTGTGCAAGATATCTTAATTTCAAAATTTGGCTTATGTGGGCGGGGCCATGCCCTTTGTTCCGATCCCGCCCATTTTTTTATTATGGCTAATGAAGCCGGGGATCGGCTTCAGCATGAAGTAACATAGAACGCCAGCAATTTCTGTCTTCTGCTTTCTGGCGACAATTTGTGATTTGAAGTGCTGATAGATTTTGTTGCACCTGATCATTCCAACGGAGATTGGGTCGCCCTTTTCTACGTTGTCCTCCGACCGGTTCTTCCTTATATGTCTTCCGAGCTGGGACATTCTTTTCCATTCGCCATACGTGTCCAAGCCAGCGCAGACGTTGTACTTTGATGTGTCTGACTATGTCGATGTCGGCGTACAGCTGATACGGCTCTTGGTTCATTCTGATACGGAATTCATCATCGGTACGTATGGGGCCATATATCTTACGGAGAAGATATCATATCAAACACTACCAACAATGACTCATCTGATTTTTTCAACGTCCATGTTTCAGCGCCATATAGTAGAACGGGTAGGATGAACATTTTATATAGTGTTATCTTCGTTCGACGGGAGAGGGATTTGTTTCTCAATTGCCTGCTAAGTCCGAAGTAGCATCTATTGGCAAGAGTTATTCTACGCTTAATATCCAAGCTTACATCATTGTTCTTGTTGACACTGGCAACTAAGTAGACAAAGTCTTTTACAACTTCGAAGTTGTAGATTTCGATGAAAACGCGCTGTTCGATACGCTGTGATGTTTTGTTATTCGAAATAGAGAACTTCGGCTTGTCCTCGTTTATCTTTAGACCCATAATCATCGACTGCTTTTGCTTTGCAAAGGCCCCGCTTACTGCCCGCTTATTTCGACACAATTATATCAATACTGTCCGCATATGCAAGCAGCATTTCACTCTTGTTTTAATTTATGATTCTGGCAAGATCGTCTCCATCAGTAAGTTGAAGAAATCACACGATAAGGCATCGCCCTGCCTGAAGCCTCTCTCAGTTTTGAAGGGGTCTGAGAGGTCTGTTCCAATTTTTACGCAGATTTTGGTGTTTCCCAGCGTTATTATGCAAATTCTCACAATTTTTGCGGGGATATCATGCTCAGACATAGCGATGTAAAACTTTTCCCTTATCGGCAGCCCGAATGCAGTTTTGTAGTCGACAAATAGATGGTGAGTGTCGATTTGTTTCTCTTTGGTCTTTTCCAGGATTTGGAGTAACGTGAATATCTGATCAATTGTGGATTTACCAGGACGGAAGCCACATTGATATTTTCCTATCAAGGTGTTGGTGTATGGTTTGAGTCGTTAACATATTACGCTAGATAGTATTTTATATGCGATGGAGAGGAGACTTATACCTCGATAGTTGGCGCAATTGGTAGGGTCTCCTTTCTTGTGGATAGGGCAGAGGACACTAAGGTTCCAATCATCGGGCATGCATTCTTCATACCATATTTTGCATATGAGATGATGCCGGCAGCTTACCACGGGTTTTAAACAGCTCAGCGGGCAGGCCATCGGCGCCAGCAGCTTTATTATTCTTTAACCGTGCAATAGCTGTTTTTACCTCCATAAGGTCAGGCGGTGGCATGTCAATGCCGTCGTCGTTGATTAGCATTTCAGGTGCAGATTCTACATTTGCGGAATTGTTGTCATCATCACCAGCTAACAGCTTGGAGAAATGCTCCCTCCACAACACCAGTGTACCTTGTGCGTCTAAAGGATGACTCACCACACTTGTATCCTTCAGTTTGACGCTTTATTTTCTGAAAGAACTTCCTGGTTTCATTCCTGTCGTAGTGTATCTGAATTTACTCACGCCTTTCTTGTTCTTGTTTCTTGCGTCTGAATAAGCGTTGCTCGTCCTTTCTCTTCTCTCTATACCTCAGGTTTGTTGCGTCTTTTTCGGCATGTGTGGCAGCTGTCGGCAGGGTTCCTCGGTAAGCAGCATTTTTTTTCTGCAGTGGCGTCGCGACACTCCTGGTCGTACCACTGATTCCTACGAGGTCGATCTTCGGCAGCAGCTCGAACTGAGTGGGACATATGTGTCCATTGTTCGCCTATTGTGGAGAGTCGAGAATTTTCTTCTAGCATTTCGGAGAGACGAGTGAAATAGCTTCCAGCTATCTGCTGTGATTGCAGCTTTGTGACATCTAGTTTTCTTTTGATGCCAGGGCGGACAGATTTCGACTTGCTGAGGCGTGTTCGGACTTTTGCTGCAACAAGATAGTGGTCCGAGTCGATGTTGGCGCCTCGTATGGTCCGTACGTCGAGCTCACTTGTTGAATGCCTTCCATCTATCACAACATGATCAATTTGGTTCTTAGTGTTCTGATCTGGGGACAACCAAGTAGCCTTGTGGATATTTCGATGCTGGAATCTAGTACTACTTATCACCATGTTTCGGGGCGCGGCGAAGTCGATGAGCCTCATTCCGTTGTCAGAGGTGTCTTCGTGGGGGCTACATTTTCCGACAGTAGGGCCAGTCACGACAATTTTAATGTCGTGTTTCGGACAGCGATCGTATAATTCGTCGAGTCGATCGTAGAAGCTGTCTTTGACCCCTTCGTCTTTTTCTTCGGAAGGCGCGTGGACACAGATCAGGCTGATGTTGAAAAATTTAGCCTTCATACGAATTGCGGCAAGCCGTTCATGAACGGGTGTGAAACCGGTTACAAGGTTTTGGAGTCGGTTGTTTACCACAAAACCGCAACCAAACTCGTGCCTTTCAGCATGGCAGCTGTAATATATATCGCATGTAGCCTTTTTGGAGCAACCTTGCCCTGTCCATCGCATTTCCTGGATTGCAGTGATGTCAGCTTTATACGAGTATCTTTCGAGGACATTTGCCAGTTGGATAGTTGCACCTTGTCTATATAGGGTTCGAACATTACAGGTGCATATCCGTAAATCGTGATCCTTTATACGTTTGCGGGGTTCGTCATCATAGGCGGGGTCCATTATTATTTCTTTTTTTACTTATTTTCATTGTAATTGTTTCCAACGCACACCCTCAGGGAACCTTGAGGTTTAGGCCGCCGCTCACCTTAGCCGGCAACCATTGGTTACCGGTTGCCGTTACCAGGGATTACCGCGAGGAGGCCACCAATGATTTTGCAGTGGCGGTATCATCACAAGTTATGACAGGGTGAATTGACATCAACAGGGATAGTTAACAGCTTTACCAAGTTAAAGCGATCGAAACGTTACCCTGAGAGAATCAACCCCAAAATCCCCCATTTTTGGATAAATCTTATAAACTGCCATTAAATGCATACACAAAATATTTCAGCACTCTAGCTAAAAATTTTACAATTCTAAATTTAGCTCATATGGGCGGGTCCAAGCCCACTTGATAGAAACTGTATTTTATATCCGATCAGTACGAAATTTGGCAGAAAGGTTTCTCTATTACAGATTTAGATATAGCCTCCATATATATTTTACTCCCGATTTGACAAGTAAGCGCTGTAGAAACTATATATTATATCCGATCAGTACGAAATTCGGCAGAGAGTTTTCCTAGAACGCAAAGAAGCACTGCTAAATTTGGGGAAAATCGGTTCAGATTTAGATGTAGTCCCATATATATATTACTCCCGATTTGATATGTAAGCGCCGTTGAAACTAAGTTTTATGTTTTTATCTGATCAGTACGAAATTCGGCAGAAAGAGCTTTCTTATTTGGGGAAAATCAGTTAAGATTTAGATATACTCGTAGCACCGTATATAAGTACTTATATATTTTACTTCCGATGTGGTGTCAAAGCGATGTAGATGTTGCACTTTACTTCCGATCATTAAAAATTAGGCAGAAAGAAGTTCCTTATCTTAAAAGCGAATACTGCTTAATTTAGGAAAAGTCAGATTTAGATATTGACACACACATATATATCGCTTACTCACTTTAAGACTGTCATAACTCAAAATTTAAAATTTTTGGGGTTGCCGTACAGAAATGCTAATTTTGCAAATATCCATAAATTAATTTCAACGAAATTTAGTTTATAAATAAACAATTATATTTCGGATAATTCCACATTTTTAAAACTTCTAATTTCATATTATTTACTTTTTTATACGGACTTGAAGTTTTACATCCTGACAATTTGTAATTTTGAGTTATGACACTCTTGAAGTAAGTGAGAGATATGTGCCGCCTATTTAGTATTTAAACTCTTGAAAATTTATTTTCGTTCGATCTTTATATAATTTGCCAGAAATCAGGTGTTTAATCCAAGCTGATGAAAATCTGTTTAGATTATCTATAGTCATTTTACCGTTATCGTTTCAGATCTACTTTATTATGATCAATATCTTCAACTTTCAATAATCCTGGATTAGGAAGTCCAGCTAAGTACTTTGTTAAACGAAACAATCCCAATTATTCGAAATTATTATCGAAATGCCCCTTTGCGCATTGTTAGGGAGGTGTAGATTATTATACCACTTTTTTAAATTTTATTCCGATCGCGCTGTTGTTTTCATCCCATTGCGAAAATTCTTATTGATAAAGTAAGCAGAATAGGCTTAGTTTTTGTATGATCGATTAAAATCGAGAGGAAGACATAAGTCGCGAGAAAAAAGTATGAACATTTAATATAAGCAAACAATTATCAAGGTATATGTGTTTCTATGTATGTGCGTTTCTAAATAGCTGTCATATAAGCCACGGTTCTTTCAAATCGGTCTACGTAGTCAGGAGATACAATGGTCAAAATTGCAAACTTTCACCCTGCATCTTCCTAACCTATCATGCTAGGAAGGTGTATGTTTGGCACATGCCATACCCATAGTACTTCTGCAACCCCACCAAGTTTCGACGCGATCGGTATAAAATTGAAAAAAGTGGTCCTTTTGACGTGTTTTTCCCCATATATAAATGGAAAAATGTTTGTATGTGCTTTATAGACTTTGAAACCACAGGACCGATTTTAAAATGAATTATTTTGTTTGATAGCTATTTGGTCTAAGATGGTTTTGGAAAAACAATTTTTGGAAAAAGTGGGAGGGGAAAATGATGGCGTGGCATTATTTAAAATTCAAATATCTCAGAAAATTTTGATTCTAGAAAAACGAAATTTGACAGGATCGAATTAGTGGGTGTGGCAAAAGTGAGCGTAGCATTAGTTAAACATTCATTATCTCAGATACTATTGACCGTAGAAGAACGAAATTTGGATTGTAAGTTATTGGAGTCAATATTAGTAATTTCACCAAAAGTGGGCGAAATAGAATAAGTGGGAGCGGCATTTACTAAAATTTAAATATATCAAAATTTATAGATCGTAGACAATCGAAATTTGAAACACACGGTAGTGGAGTTATTATCTAAAACATCAATAAAATTTGACAGTATCGGATTTGTGGGTGTGGCAGAAGTGGCCGTAGCATTAGTTCAGAATGTATTATCTCAGAAACTATTGACCGTAGATGAACGAAATTTTGGCTGTAAGTTATTCAAGTCAATATTACTACTTTCACCAAAAGTGGGCCGGAAAAAATAAGTGGGTGTCGCTCTATTTATCAATATATAAATATCCAAATATAATTATATTCGGCAATGATTTCGTTTTAAATAAAATGTCTAACTGTTGAATTTAACTCGAATCCTGTTATGTTGTAATTTGGTTATTTGTGTTCGAATATGCCTTCTCAAGAAAAATTGTCATCCTTGCTCCACTATTTCTACTAACATAGACCCCTTGAAACCACAACTTACAAAAATTTCAACACACTTATTTTGCCCAAACCCGTTTTTTCACCAACAAAAATGTTTCTGTCATAGAACGATCTACCCCTATTTGAGTTTTTTATACAACATCAAGTTTTCCTTATAATATTGTGGAATGTGTTCAATGTTGGAGGGTACACATATAAAATTCTTTCTGGCAAAAACTAGCTCCGTATGTACTTGTATATATTCTTTTGATGGAATTATAATTGATTACCTCTTTTGTATAAAAATTAAATCCTAACCGGAAAAGCTCTTTTCATGTGCTTCCTAAGAAAATTGCAAAAAAAAATCTTAAAATTGAAATCCATCAAATTAGCAGTCCATTAAAAAATATTTTGCTCAAAATCATTTTCCATTTAACGCATCCTTGATCCGTATTGATGTTGACGTCCAAAGTAGCCAAAATGACAGTAGCCAAAATGGCCTGTCACATGGTTTTTGTTCAACACTGTTGGACTCTTTTGAGGTTTTGAGATGTCTACAGATGTTCATTGGTCTGTCAGAAGAATGTCGTGGCCAGTAATTTATTTCATATTGATTTGCTGAGACACACACAGGGAGAATAAAATACACTTTTAAATGCCATCTAGGCTATGTCTATATGTCTGCGTGCGGCGGCAACAACAAAAGCAATCATCTGGTTCGACATAAAGGATTACAACTGGTCCATGAACGAATTAGGGACAATTGGAAATGGCCACAAGCTCTACTCTTGCTATGATGGGATCTGGCCGTTTTGTAACGCGTCATTTGAACTTGAAAATACATTTACGGCATGTTACAATCATCAGGATATTACTAACACATACACGAATACATACACACTTCGGCACTCGCACAAAGAGAATATTTTGTTTGACATCTACACTTGCTAAATGGAAATGGATGGCTTTACAAACACATGTGTCCGTATGCGGATATGTCGTATACATACGTATATACCCGTAGACATATATATGAAAGTGAATTCTACCGAGAAATACAATTGAACGCACAACAAAATTGAGAAAAATCGTCGGAAAAGGAAAACACAACAGCAACAAATTAATGATATTATATAGACGGACCACATAATGGGGCTCAGTGAGCAAATAACAACAACAACAGGCATCAACCACGTTACATGAATTTACCATTACGAACAAAAAACTCACCCACCACATAGGAATCCATGTACACCACAAAACATTTCAATATGTCTGTTTGTCCTTCTGTCCACACATTTATTTATTTATTTATTTGAATTACAATACAAAGTAAATTTATACTCTAATTTTAAGGTCCAGGGTAAGGCCGGGTTACAAAGACCATATGGCTAAATGTTTGCAGCGACAGACCAGAGCCTCTGGTGGGAATCGAACCCACGACCCCTAAACTCATAGGCGAGTACGCTACCAACTCACCTACTGGGGCGCTCTCTATCCACACATTATTTTGATCAAAGTACAGCTCGCAAATATGAACCAATTCTAACAAAAATAAGCCAAATCGGTCAACATTTGCGTATAGCCCACAAAAATGTACTGGTTGCGAGTTTCAGTGTGTCTACTTAGATCGGTGAAATATTTTTTCGTTGATAATAACTCTTCGTTCTAATTAACTATAAGTTACTACTTCCATAAGATTTCAAGCTGATTTAACCCAGCAAAAAAAGAGCATCCAAAGAGCCAATAAAAATCCCCAACTTATGATCCGGAAGTTGTTCTAATTTGGATTTTCACCAATGAATTTAACAAGGGGTTGTCGCGCTGGGGAAGTACTTCTTTGTCACCACTTTTGTACAACGCCTTTTAAAGCACTGTATAGTACACTATGGGGTCATTCGTAACATTTTCGCAAATGATCAACATTCTCACTAATAAAAAGGTATTCTTATTTTACACTGTAATACATAGCACATTTGTGCGGCGCTATATATTTTCCCGGTTCAGATAGTAGTAAAGTACCACAGTGTGGTACAGTAAGTATGTTATATTTAATTACATAATTTCTTTTAAAATTATTTAATTATAACCTACACCACACTGTTTTACAATTTATTATAATGTTATGCATTTGTTTCTAACACCCAAAATGAGAAGAGATATATAGAACAATCGTTAATTATACCAATCGACTTTGAATCTCTTTCTGAACCGATTTCGCTATGTCAGTCTGTGCATGCATTCTTGCAGGTCACAAATATAGTCCGATCTCAAAGAAATTTTGCACATATCTTTATTTTGGGACAAGACAATTCGTATTGAAATTGAAAGACAATCCGTATTTTGATATAGGTCCTGTTTCTGTAACTTATTTTCTTTCTTTTACGGCGAACGATCAACAATCTCTCAACTATTTGAATATCAGTTTAGAACCAGATATCTTAATATATATGTATATATAATATATATGTGCCTAATATATATGTGCCTTCGATTTAGCTTATACCCTCTATAGAAGATTTAATTTCCTTTCGATATCCATGAAATTTGGTAAAGAGTATCTTATTTTAATATCTCAGTTAATATCTGTGTGAACAATATCGGTTCAAATTTACATATAGCCCCACATAGTCGCATGAATGTGTTCCTTCCGATTTGGCATCTAAGCTCCATAGAAAACATATTTTAGTCAAATGTACTATATTTTGCACAAAGGATTTTTTAATCCGAAAATAAACGGTCACTAGAAGAAAATCAGCATACTTTGAAATGACTTTATGTTATTTTAATCGACTATGAAAAAGTCGACTTTTAGGTCCGATTAATCGACCTAGTCGATTGAAACGAAATTTGGTTGATGAAAAAGTCGAATTTCGACTAGCTTCCAGAACCATTCACTAATTCTGATATAGCCGCCATATAAGTATATATTCCTTCCCTTTAGAACTACAGAAGCAGTATTTTACATATATTTCATAGCCCTCATATATATGTTCCTTCCGATCTGGACTTTTATCACTTCAGAAGCTTTATTTTACATTCAATCGTTTTGAAATTATGCATTCTAGGGTTATTAATTTATATTCCGAAATTACATTTTGGTTAGTTATTTCGAAGAACTTCATTAAATGCCGAAAAAATTTTAATACTTATGATTTTGAAGTACTTATAATGTTATTCCTTTGGAAGTACTTCTTTTATTTTTTGCTGGGAAGTTAAAGACATACATACCTTACTGCTATTAAATCTGGTTATGATAGAGTGTGTCTGTCAAAACTGCAGTCAATACTTCTAATAAATTTTTTAAACCCGCAACCATATTTTGTATTTTTGCATCCATTGGTCTCGAATCAAAATAAATTCTAAATGAATATACACACAAATGGACCGTTTTGCACCAAAAGTTAACAGCATATAACTTTAATACCAGTACATACAAATTCTTGAAATTTCGCACAGTGCAATGCCTAGAGTCTAGAGAAAAGTGGCCGTTATTGGCACACCAATTTTGGTACCCACCACACATATGGACCATTTTACACCAAATGTTAACAGCGTACAACTTTAATACCAGTACATACTTTAAAGTTATTAAATGCAATTTAAATTGATAATAATTTAATTAAAACAAAAAAATTAATAAATTTACTAATATTTTTTGGGACTCAAGGTGAGGGGATTCATACTCGTAAGTCGGTTTATCCGACTGAACTTTCTTACTTGTTTAAGGATATAATTATCAAAAATTTATTTGTACTTTTTCTGAAAGTCCTAGTAAGACGATATGGGTGTCAAATGAAAGAACACATTTTTGGCTATATGAATACTACATTTGTTTTTAGAAAGTGGAACTAAAAAGTGGCAAAAATGGCCTTGCAAATTTTAGTCCATCATTATCTTTTAAGATATACAGTAGATCCCGTTCTGCTATTCATATCTAAATTTTAGAGTGACCTACGAGACCCTAAGAATATTTGGCGGAAATCCATTTTGGGCCATTTTAAGTCATTTTAGCAATGTCCGTCTGTCTGTCTGGTTTGTGCGCAGGATAACTTTAGACAGGACTAACCGATTGACTTAAAATTTGGTATGTGTCAATATTTTCTCTATATCAGATTAAGGTCAAAGATGGACTATTTTGGTGATCTCCTTCGAGCACCTCCCCCACAAAGGGACAAATTTAGTGAAATATTGATTATCTCATAACTTCTATGCTACTATTCAGAATCTTTGACTATTCCACACATAGTATAAGTTTCTTGGTCGCCATCATTTTTAGAAAAATGGGCAAAGTTGCCACGCCTCTTTTGGTACCTCCCATACAAATGTACCATTTTGCACCAAAATTTATCGGCTTATAACTTGGTTTCCTGCACTTACAAATACCTGAAATTTTGTAAAGTATAATGTTTTTATAGTAACTTAGTATATTACAAAATGGACGTTATTGCCACGCCCCTTTTGGTACCTCACAAACAAAATTGCCAAAATAAAAAATATGACAAATTATTTTTTTGAATTTCCCTCTTTTTACAATATGGGTCATAATGTATACATTTATCCATAAATATTTTGCAAATAGGTTTGTTTCATGTTTTCTTTGCTAGGATGATAGCTTTCAATAATTTTTTTTGAAAAAAAATATAATTTTTTCTAATTGTTTTAAGGACAGTTGCTAAACATCCGTTTCTACGTGAAACTGATGTTTTCAGCTCGGCTTTATTGAGCTTATACTTCAAAATATGGTCCAAATAATAAATGTGGTCCATGAAAATTGGAATTTTAGCAAAAAATCTTTAAAAAAACTTTACCATAAAAAAAATTGTTTTGGCTTTATAAAATAATATACCACAATCTATTAAAAAACGTGTTAGGTCTGGACACAAAAGACAAATTTTTTGTTGCATAGTGTAATATTTTATCATCAGATGCTAAACACAGTATTTTGTGTACAGTGAGTGAGTAACATTGTTCTCCAGAACTTTCAGAACTTCATTATGGACAATTTGGTAACATGGAAAAGTAATATGTTGAATTGCAATTTTTTTAGGTTGTTGTCTGATGGAGACAGCAAAAAAGTTATCCATTCGGGAAGTATTATCAAGAAGGTCTTTGTATCAATGTTCTCCAACTCTTTACGAGTGTGTTTAAAAAATACGAAGAATTCAACGTCGAATAATCTGCATTTCTTGCAAGACCATTGAATACGCTTTTTTTCGAAGAGATAATCGTCAATTCGACACATTTAGCATGGAAAGCATCAAGACAAAGCCAACATGCAACAATTGGCGCGGCAATTTTTGATAGATTTTTCAGTTCGTTAAGGAACATATCATTTTTAGAAAATTGTATTGAAAGTTGTTCAGAAATATAAATGTAAAATAAACAGGTAGCGCCACCTTTTTGTAAGTAGGCACAGTTAACTTAAAAAAAGAAGGGTTTTAACAAATGGAATTGAGTAAATACTAATATTTAAAGGGATGGATAAGCCATCGAAATGTACTTTTTACGATATTTCGGCAATGTCTATAAATTGTTGGAAAAAAATTTATTATTTGTTAGATTTGCTCAATCGTTTATCTTATAGTCAGGATTTGACATCATGAATTAAAAAACAACATTAAACATGGCTGCCAATGACGATCGACATCAACCTGCGCTAAATCGAACTTCCTTTATAAACACAATAATTGTTCTACTCGAATTTGTTGCAGTGTACTTTAACTCAAACGTAAACGTAAACAATAGACGTAATTTCTGGTTTATTATTATTATTTCATTTTCTCTTGGTTGGCATTTTTCAAATGTTTCCTTCATGTCCAGATTGTACAACTGTATGTGTGTGCTTGTCAGTATCATTGAATGGGAGAAAGTGTACTTGCGGGGCTTGTACTTGGTTGCCATGGAAATAAAAAATGCGATTTTCTCTAAAACATTCCTTTTGTCTGTAATAATCCAAAGAGATTTATTGAATCGATGTTCATGGTTGTATGGGTGCGCACACCCACATGTAAGTGTGTGTAGCACTCAATATCAAAACCAACGGAAAAAATTACTATTTCTGTCCGCGTTGGTTCCAGTATGTATGCGAGTATGTGAGCCTCGATTTCTGAGTGAATGCGATGCCATTCCGGGACCATGACATTGAGGGCATCAACATATTCTTTCTTGGTACCACAAGCAAACAGGGGGCAATAAAAAATAAGTTACCGTTTCCATATAACTATTCCAGATTACAGTGTCGATTAAAATTAAGCGACAAGAACGTTGATGCTTTGCAACATGAACATGCTATTACAGGTATAAAAGACCCTAAGTACGTTTGGCGGAAATTCGATTTGAGTAATTTTAAGAGCAATGTCCGTCCGTCTGTCTGCTGGTTGGTGCGCACGATAACTCTCGAAAGGATTAATCGATTGACATCAAACTTGGTATGTGGTATTTTTCTCTTTCTCCAGCTAAGTTCGAAGATGGGCCATATTGGTCAACTCCTTCTAAGCCCTCCCCCACAAAGGGTTAACATTTAGTGATATATTGATTCTTTAATAACTTCTTTACTACTTACTAGAATCTTCTTAAATTCCACACATAGTATTAGTTTATTAGTCGCTAACACCTTGAGAAAAATGGGCGAAGTTCCCACGCCTCTTTTGGCACCTCCCACACAAATTGACCATTTTGCACCAAAAGTTAACTGCTAATAGCTTTAATATCAGTACATAAAAATACTTGAAATTTTGTACAGTGTAATGCTATTATAATCCATAGAGTCCAGAGAAAAGTCGGCGTTATCGGCAATCCCCTTTGGGCACCTCCCACACAAATTTACCATTTTGCACCAAAAGTTAACAGCTTATAACTTTTATACCAAATATACTTTAATACCAAATACTTTAAATTTTATACAGTGCAATGCTATTATAGTCCCTAGAGTCCAGAGAAAATTGGGCGTTATTGGCACGCCCCTTTTGGTTCCTCCCACACAGAAGGAACATTTTGCACCAAAATTTGAGAACTTATAACATTAATACCAGTACATACTTTAAAGTTATTAAATTCAATTAAAAAATTGTTTATCAAATTTAATTAAAAACAAAAAATAAATAAATTTACGAATATTTTTTGAGACTAATGGTGAAGGAATTGTTAAGTTGGTTTACCCGACTGAACTTTCTTACTTGTTTTAAGTCATTTGATCAATGTCCCTCCGTCTGGCTGGAGCGCACAATAACTCTCGTAAAGAGCAACTGAATTTTTCATCAGATAATATTTTTATGCACTCACTTTAGTGTGACGAGGGTATACATCATTTTTTTTGTCTCAGGATAAGTTCGAAGATGGACCATATAGGTTCAATACTTCTAGTTAATGAAGTATTGATAATCTAATAGCTACGGTACTACATACATGAATATACTCATATTTTCCAAATAATATTTCCTCACATAGTAGTAGTTTAATTGCCGCTATCATCTAGAGCAAAATGCGTGGAGTTGTCCCGCTTATTTCGGTACATCCCACTCAAAGGGACCATTCTGTACAAAACGATAACTACTTATAACTTCAATACCAGTGCATACAAATACTTTTAATTTTGTGCAGTGTAATGCTTTAGTAGTACTGTCCGGTAAAAAGTGGGTATTATTGCCACGCCTCGCTTGGTACCTTACACACAAAAGAGCCAATTCATACCAAAATTTAATGACTAGTAACATTAATACCAGTGAACATAAAAATTTACAATTCGGTAAAGTGTAATGTCATTGAAATATTTACTGCTCAGCGCAAAAAAGGGTATTCGTCAAGCCACTTCTGGTACTCCTCCCATGAATTGTCAGATTCATTCGAACACAACATTCCCATAGCTTCAGCAGCAATCATCTAAATGGTTTCATATTTTGAATTTTCGACAAAATTTTCCAATGGCTATAGACTGACAAAAAATGAAAAAAAAAATTGTTACGTTCCGGCATCTACCACCCATGTACCAAATAACATTAGTCGGTTACCCGAATGCAATTTTGTGACTTGTTTTAAGATATGCTCGAAACATTAAAAATGTTACTCTATTAACCACTGCAGCATTTTCGATGTCTTTTTATCCGCTACAAATATAAATGCAGTTTTTGGATTCTATGAATTATTTAATAAATTCTAAAAAGGTTGGTGTTAAAAATTCCAGCCCACCTTACTAGAATAAACATTTTTTTATATCAAGGAATTTTTATCTCCTTGGTGTAGATACATATTAATGCAGATTTATAAATTTAAAATTCAACATATTTTTTTAAAAAATTCTAAATTTGCATTTTAAAAGAATTCAGTACGCGTAGAGAAGGAATCGAGGCAATTTTCGAATGTGACTCATTTAATATAGAAGGCATAAAATATGCAATATTGAACAGATACCTATATAGATTAAATTTTGTAGATTGCATTTTTTATCAAACTTGGCATTGCTGAAATTTAGATAAAACTCACATATTAAGACGCTGTATCTAGGCTTTTATAAGCTGCGTTCTTTTTATGAACACTATCGAATTAGTTCCAAATTTGTATATACCTTCTATACAGGACTCTTCCGCCTTTGCATTACACACTACTTTGGTCTACCTTTACTTTTTTCTTATTTAAATATAAAATACATATAACATGTGGCGCAAAAGTAACCTTTCGATGTTATGTTAGACGCGATTGGCGGTCAGCAGCTAACAGCTGATGCACCGTCTGGACTTTGTACGGAAACATCTTCAAATCTTGTACCAAAATTCGCTGTAGAGACCGTCGACTGATACCCATTTGCGTGGCACGTCGTCTGGTCGATGTCGACGGCGCTTCCATGACATCCTCGGCTACAGCAGCAATATTCTCTGCAGAACGGCTACTCCGGGGTCTGCCACGCCTGGCAGCATCTCGTGTTGTGCCAGTCTCTTCGAGGCGAGCGGCTAAACGTCGCAGTGTTTCACCAGTAGGCGTTGGACGGCCAGGAAATCTGTGCCAAAGTCACCGACCGATTATTGGTCAAATAAATAGTCAGCAATATTCCGCGTTCTGGAGCAGTGTAGCGTAACATTGTTTATTAACGTGTATTTCGCATGTGTTTACTACACAAATGTCAAAACAGAACTGACATTAGGGCCAATCGCAAAATTTATAGCATTTTCTGATAGGAGGATTACTTTTGCGCACCTTGTACATATATGAATACTAGCTTTAACTCGGTGTGCTTCGCAGCCCCCATCCTTTATTCATTTTTTGTTTAGGATACTGAAAAATAGCTATACTTCTTTTTTTTTAAATTTGATTATTGATTATTACACACATATGGTTCAAAATGAAGTAGATCTGACTACTTTCATACGACAAAAGGCGAACCCCCGTTTCATTTCCTGTTTATGTTACAAGAGTTACACTGACATCATGGTACAATATTTATCCCTTTCCCCACTGTACCTCTGAATTTTGAAAAACTATTTTTTTGGAATCATATGTTAGCCTCTTTTATATTTCAATAGCTACATGCACACCCTGGTACAATATAAAAGTTTGAGATTGTTCCTCCGTCTCTATAAAGGTACGAATTTAAAAAGCTAAAGTGAATCGCTTCACCTTAGGCCGTATTTAACCATTTTTGTCCCCTATCATTGCCCGGTTTAACTTTTTGCTCTACCGTACCTTATAGTTTTCCCCACGGTTTACATAGAAGTACCTATTTCGAAAAAAATCTAAGCTTTGGTTCATGCTATAAGATCTACCTTCACTATTTATTCCACTTCGCTTCTAAAGTATCAAATTTTATACATATCTGCAACTATTTTTTCCCCCACTTTGCACATTTAAGCATTTTGCCACACTTAACCGTATTTAACTTTTTTTGCCCCACTGTACAGTATGTACCTTTTTGCTCCACTAAACCATATTTAACACCTTTTCCCTCCTCTGTAACATTCTGAACAATTTTTGCTTGCCCCAACTGCACCGAAATTTTAACCTTTTTGCACCACAATGCTACTAAAAGCATAAATTTGGAAAAAAAAACCTTCTTATCTTCTATTTATGTTCCAGGAGTAACCCTCTCTCCCTGCATCCATATGTTTGCCCACTGTGCTCAAAGTACGTTTTTTGACCCACTTTTAACCTTTTGGGTCCATTAAATCATATTTAACACTTTGTTGTCCTACTGTATTTAAAACATTTTTGTTCCACTGTGCCATAGTTAAGACATTTCTGCCCCCCTCCCCCTTCCATAGTTACCGCTTTTTGCCCCACTGTATCATATTTAACCCATTTTGTCCCACGTTACCATATTAAAATCGTTGTGCCTCACTGTAACCATTTTGTGACATTGTACCATATTTAACCATTTGTGTCCCTCTGTACCATAATTAACACATTTTTGCCACTATGTTCCATATTTAACGCTTTTTTCCCCACTGTGCTGTAAAGTTAACCATTTTTGTCACACTGTACCACATTTAACCCTTTTTGCTGCATCATAGTTAATACATTTTTGCCTCACTGTTCCGTATATAAATATTTGTCCCACTGTGCCTCTTAAAGTTAGAATTTCTAAAAATCACTTCCGATCTCTAGTTATTGTTACAAAAGCTACCCTAAAACCATAGGACCATGTTTAAATTTTTAAACAATATTTTTCACTTTTTGCCCCACTGTGCCCCGAAAAGTACGAATACAAAACAAATCTGACTACCTCGATCCGTTGTTCTAAAGACATCCCTCGCTTCAATTTTCACCATTCTCATTCTAGGCCGAAAATTTTGAGGTGGTATCATATTTTTGCCTTTCTGACCCTCTAGGCCCCTGAAAGTTCAAAAAAATCGCTCTATATTCTAGTTTACGTCCCAAGAGCTACTCTCACACCAAATTTCACGAAACTAGCACTTGCAATTTGGATTTGGCTGTTGTACCACATTTACCCCTTTTAACCCCACTGTGTGCATAAATGATCTAATTTCGAAAAATTCTGTCAATTTCTGAGTCTACCTCATAAGGGTCTCACACCAAATTTCACGATTCTAGCTCATCCCGTTTAGATTTGGCGGTGGTACAATATTTATCCCTTTTGTCTCATTGTGCGCCTAATATACCGACCGGTCTGTGCGTCCGTCTGCCCATGTATCCTTGTAATCAAAGTACAGGTCCTAATGGTATTAAAGCGCTATAGAGGTTGTAATTTAATTCCGATCATTACAAAACTTTGCAGAAATAAGTTTCTAAATATATGAACGAATACTGCCAAATTTGGAGAACATTGTTTCGGTCTTAGAAGGGCCCCATATACATGTCCCTGCCATTTATTATTTAAGCTCTTTTGAAACTGTGTCTTTATGTAATTTGGCAGAAATGAGGCCAAACAGTGACCGCATAGTTTGTCGCATCAATGTTTAATAAGACAAAGGACACCAGAGCCCCACAGAACTGGGACACATATAAGGAAGAACTCAAGTAGTACAAAAACAAGGCAGAAAGTTTCAGTCGGGTAAACCGACTAAGGTATACCCTCACTTTGTGAGTAATGTAATATATAACATTACACCAATAAATCTGTCAATTTGTGTGGGAGGTACCAGAAGGGGTTTTCCAAATACACATATTTTTCGGTAAACAGTACATTCTTAAATACATTGCATTGTGCTGAACTATAAGCGTTTATGTGCACTGGTATATTAAAGTTACGAGCTATGTAATTTTGGTATGATTTGGTCATTTTGTGTGGGAGGTACAAAAAGGGGCGGGGTGATAACGCCCACTTTTTACAGGACTATAGGCACTATAACAGCATTACACTGTACACAATTTCAAGTATTTGTATGCACTGGTATTAAAGTTACAAGCCGTTTACTTTTGGTACGAAACGGTCCATTTGTGTGGGAGGTACCAAAAGGGGCTGTACAATAATGCCCATTTTTTACCGGACTATAGGCGCTACAAAAACATTATACTGTAGAAAATTTCAAGCATTTTTATGGACTTGTATTAACGTTATAAGCAGTTAAATTTTGATGCAAAATGGTCCATTTGTGTGGGAGATACCAAAAGGGGCATGCCAACTTCACTCATTTTTCTCGAGTTAATAGCGACTAATATACTAATATTATGTGCAGAATTTCAAAAGATTCGAATAAGTAGTATAGAAGTTATTAAAGAATCAATATTTCACTAAATTTTAACCCTTTGTGTGGGAGGTACCAGAAGGAGTAGACCAATATGGCCCATCTTCGAACTCATCCGGAGATAGATCAAAATATTACCACATACCAAATTTGAAGTCAATCGGTTAATCCTTTCGAGAGTTATCGTGCGCACCAGCCAGCAGACACACAGACAGACAGACAGACAGACAGACAGACGGACGGACATTGCTCGTTCGACTTAAAATGACCCAAAACGGATTTCCTCCGAACATACTTAGGGTCTTAGATCACTCCTTCGATGTGTTACACTTTTTTCCGTAGCAAATGATATATACCCTCGTCACACTAAAGTGAGGGTATAAAGAGTTGAGAAAGACTCGAAAAAAATCCTGGATAGATTTCTAACCTCAGCTCAGCTCTAAAATTTTAGCCTCAACACCTTGTGTTATTGGATACATCAAGGAAGAAGATAGTTCTACGTCGAGTGAATCGATGGGAGTGCTGCTGGATACACATTTCCCAGGCAATTCTGAAGAGGCATTGAATACCAATATAATGAAGTTCGAATTACAGAAAAGTTGGTTTGAAAGACATAGGTATATACTCGGTACAACAAATACTAGAACAGGATCGAGAATATGAAAAAATCAAATTTTAAAGCAGTCTGAAACGTAATAAGACCATAAAATTATAAAAATTATTATATTACAATGCAGCAGAAGGTGTGACATTGTCTTAATGGACGATTGGTTTCATCTGCCTGGCACTTTCATCTGTCAAACTTAACCAACATAATGTAACAAAGTGACTGAATTTGAGGCCCTGCAGCTGCAATCATGTTTTTATACCCTACACCACACTGTGGTACAGGGTATTATAAGTTTGTTTCACGGCAGATGTTTGTAACACCTGAAAATAACACAGCTAGACCCACCTTAAAGTATACCGATCGACTCAGAATCACTAGCTGAGTCGATTTAACGATGTCCGTCCGTCCGTCCGTCCGTCCGTCCGTCCATGTAAAGTTGTTCGTCGACTACAGGTCGCAATTTCACTCCGATCGTTCTGAAATTTTGCAGTTTAGAGTATTTCGCGGCTGTTAAGATCGCTATTGAATTTGGTTGAAATCGGTTCAGATTTAGATATAGCTCCCATATATATCTTTCGTCCGATTTGGCCCTTTAGTCCTATAGAAGCTGTATTTTACATCCGATCGTTTTGAAATTTAGAATGGTAGAGTTTCTTGATCCATGAACTAACATTGCTGAATTTGAAGAAAATCGGTTAAGATTTAGCTATAGCTCCCATATATATGTTTCGTCCGATTTGGCCCTTTAGTCCTATAGAAGCTGTATTTTACATCCGATCGTTTTGAAATTTAGAATGGTAGAGTTTCTTGATCCATGAACCAACATTGCCGAATTTGAAGAAAATCGGTTCAGATTTAGATATAGCTCCCATATATATCTTTCGTCCGATTTGGTCCTTTAGTCCTATAGAAGCTGTATTTTACATCCGATCGTTTTGAAATTTAGAATGGTAGAGTTTCTTGATCCATGAACCAACATTGCCGAATTTGAAGAAAATCGGTTAAGATTTAGCTATAGCCCCCATATATATGTTTCGTCCGATTTGGCCCTTTAGTCCTATAGAAGCTGTATTTTACATCCGATCGTTTTGAAATTTAGAATGGTAGAGTTTCTTGATCCGTGAACCAACATTGCCGAATTTGAAGAAAATCGGTTAAGATTTAGCTATAGCTCCCATATATATGTTTCGTCCGATTTGGCCCTTTAGTCCTATAGAAGCTGTATTTTACATCCGATCGTTTTGAAATTTAGAATGGTAGAGTTTCTTGATCCATGAACCAACATTGCCGAATTTGAAGAAAATCGGTTCAGATTTAGATATAGCTCCCATATATATCTTTCGTCCGATTTGGTCCTTTAGTCCTGAAGAAGCTGTATTTTACATCCAATCATTTTGAAATTTAGAATGGTAAAGTTTCTTGATCCACGAATCAACACTACCGAATTTGAAGAAAATCGGTTAAGATTTAGCTATAACTCCCATATATATGTTTCGTCCGATTTGGCCCTTTAGTCCTATAAAAGCTGTATTTTACATCCAATCGTTTTGAAATTTAGAATGGTAGAGTTTCTTGATCCATGAACCAATACTACCGAATTTGAAGAAAATCGGTTAAGATTTAGCTATAGCTCCCATATATATGTTTCGTCCGATTTTGCTCTTTAGTCCTGAAGAAGCTGTATTTTACATCCAATCATTTTGAAATTTAGAATGGTAGAGTTTCTTGATCCATGAACCAACACTACCGAATTTGAAGAAAATCGGTTAAGATTTTGCTATAGCTCCCATATATATGTTTCATCCGATTTGGGTCTTTAGATCCAATCGTTTTTATACCCTACACCACACTGTGGTACAGGGTGTTATTTAAGTATAAATTGTCCCAAAAGTAAATTTATGTAAACAATTTATACATGAATTACAAAATTTATATATCAGAGTTATTCAATATTACGAGAGTGGTGTAGGGTATTATATAGTCGGCACCGCCCGACTTTAGCCTTTCCTTACTGGTTTCATTATACCCTACACCACACTGTGGTACAGGGTATTATAAGTTTGTTTCACGGCAGATGTTTGTAACACCTGAAAATAACACAGCTAGACCCACCTTAAAGTATACCGATCGACTCAGAATCACTAGCTGAGTCGATTTAACGATGTCTGTCCGTCCGTACGTCCGTCCGTCCGTCCGTCTGTCCATGTAAAGTTGTTCGTCGACTACAGGTCGCAATTTCACTCCGATCGTTCTGAAATTTTTCAGTTTAGAGTATTTCGCGGCTCTTAAGATCGCTATTGAATTTGGTTGAAATCGGTTCAGATTTAGATATAGCTCCTATATATATCTTTCGTCCGATTTGGCCCTTTAGTCCTATAGAAGCTGTATTTTACATCCAATCGTTTTGAAATTTATAATGGTAGAGTTTCTTGATCCATGAACCAACATTGCCGAATTTGAAGGAAATCGGTTAAGATTTAGCTATAGCTCCCATATATATGTTTTGTCCGATTTTGCTCTTTAGTCCTGTAGAAGCTGTATTTTACGTCCAATCATTTTGAAATTTAGAATGGTAGAGTTTCGTGATCCATGAACCAACACTACCGAATTTGAAGAAAATCGGTTAAGATTTAACTATAGCTCCCATATATATGTTTCGTCCGATTTGGCCATTTAGTCCTATAAAAGCTGTATTTTACATCCAATCGTTTTGAAATTTAGAATGGTAGAGTTTCTTGATCCATGAACCAACATTGCCAAATTTGAAGAATATCGGTTAAGATTTAGTTATAGCTCCCATATATATGTTTCGTCCGATTTTGCTCTTTAGTCCTGAAGAAGCTGTATTTTACATCCAATCATTTTGAAATTTCGAATGGTAGAGTTTCTTGATCCATGAACCAACATTGCCAAATTTGAAGAAAATCGTTTAAGATTTAGCTGTAGCTCCCATATATCCCGATTTTGCTCTTTAGTCCTGAAGAAGCTGTATTTTACATCCAATCATTTTGAAATTTAGAGTGGTAGAGTTTCCTGATCCATGAACAAACACTGCCGAATTTTAAGAAAATCGGTTAAGATTTAGCTATAACTCCCATATATATGTTTCGTCCGATTTGGCCCTTTAGTCCTGTAGCAGCTATATTTTACATCCAATCATTTTGAAATTTAGAATGGTAGAGTTTCTTGATCCATGAACCAACATTGAAGAATTTGAAAAAAATCGGTTAAGATTTAGCTATAGCTCCCATATATATGTTTCGTCCGATTTGGCCCTTTAGTTCTATAGAAGCTATATTTTACATCCAATCGTTTAGAAATTTAGTGGTAGAGTTTCTTGATTCATGAACCAACATTGCCGAACTTGAAGAAAATCGGTAAAGATTTAGCTATAGCTCCCATATATATGTTTCATCCGATTTGGCTCTTTAGATCCAGCCGTTTTTATACCCTACACCACACTGTGGTACAGGGTATTATTTAAGTATAAAATGTCCCAAAAGTAAATTTATGTAAACAATTTATACATGAATTACAAAATTTATATATCAGAGTTATTCAATATTACGAGAGTGGTGTAGGGTATTATATAGTCACCACCGCCCGACTTTAGCCTTTCCTTACTGGTTTTTGATTTTCATTTGAATTTGATTTTTCCATTTTGATCTGGGCGGGTATGTAAAAAAGCAAAATTGTCGCATTTGGGGTACAGAAAACCCGCACGCATACATTGAAAATCCGATACACCCAAAACGAGTCACTGTTTGGTGCGGATTTTGGTCCAGAGGCATAATTGGGCCATTTTTCTTCACAAAATTTGAAGAGGAGGATATTGGCAAGATTTGGTTTCAACAGGACGGCGCTACGTGCCACACAGCCGAAGCTACACTCGATGTTTTGCGCCCTGTTTTTGAAGATCGCATTATCCTCCGCAGAGCTGATGTCGTTTGGCCACCACGGAGCTGCGATTTGACACCGTTGGACTATTATTTGTGGGGTGCCCTCAAAGATAAGTGTTACGCCGACAAGCCAGAGACAATTGACGCTTTAAAGGACATTATTCGTGAAGCCATTGGTGAAATACAGCTGCACACAATCGATAATGTGCTTAAAAATTGGACCGATCGTGTAGGCTACTGCATGGCCAGCCGAGGCAGCCATTTGAATGAAATTATTTTCCATTATTAACCGGAAGGATTGTACTTTCAAATAAAAAAAGAAATTTGAGAAAACATTCAGTAGTTTTTTTTTATAGCATTTTCAAAAAAGAAAAATTTATTTGGCGGACCCTTTACATATTTGGAACACAAATTTTTAAATATTTTATATGACTGAGCAAATAACCTCCTACAGGGCTGAAATTGTTGCATTTTTGCACCGTGTGCGGGCGACACTCTTTACAAAAGAAAACGAAACCCTTTCGCAGAAAAAAGAAAACAACATAAATATGTTGCAACATAAATATATGTTCAGAACTGGATTAATTTTGCTGTTCTAGAGTCCCTAAACATGAGATATTGAACCACTCCAAGTGATATTTTATGATTACCTCCATACATTTAATTACCAATTGGCCAAGTGGACAATTTGGAAAAAATCTTTTTTGCAAATGTGAATAATTCCACTCTGTGAGGCAGTAATTTGAAATTCTATCTTTAACTCTACCATAATAAGAAAAGACATTTTAGTAGTTTTCATCCGTAGAAACTTTCTACAAATCTTGTTAGAACGTCTGTTTGCAAATATTTTAATTGCATGGCAAGGACTTACTTTATGAATTTTTATTTTTTTATATAAAGTGTTGCAAAATGTTGCTAATTTTTTCAAAAAAAATTTTTGCAGTACAATTCTTACCCTCAGTGTTGGATCATTATACGAAGCGATAATAAATGTAATAACATGCAGTGGTACTCGTAGCAACTACAATGCTCATACAGAGCACGGAGACTTCTATGCAGGACTCGGATGTTTAGTCTCGACTACATGCTGGGAAGGATTTTGCTGTAGTTTCATAAATATTCCATCGATTTACAGCTGATTCGAGCGACACGCATCGAGTACATGTCGGTTAGTTAACTAAACCGAATGCTATAGTACTGGTACGTGAGTACTTGTGCTGCTCCTGGCATTGCCACACATTCCCAGACGCATCCTGCTATATATCAAATCCTTGCCGCAATACCAACACAATAACATA
Organism: Eudasyphora cyanicolor; assembly: GCA_963930755.1. NCBI lineage: Eukaryota > Metazoa > Arthropoda > Insecta > Diptera > Muscidae > Eudasyphora > Eudasyphora cyanicolor. The sequence continues at coordinate 100,285,992 of OZ005738.1, read as the reverse complement.
CACAAACGTACGCACAAAACTTAATTTCATTGCATTTTATGGTGCTGTCCTTCAATTGTGTATTTGGACGTATGCGTGTTTATGTGAAAGTATTTGAGTTTGTACCCAGTGGCGGAAGTTACAAAAACTTGCACTATCTCTCAAATGTAAGTCATTTGAAGGCCTTAGTTGGCAATTTATTCCATTTATAAAGCTATGTACACACGGTGGTCAGATCTTACTAAGTTATAAACTTTGTCACAGTGATGCCAATGTACTGACAATGACAGATTGTTAGCAATAGGTTAATTGTCAGTTCAGACGATTACAAGAAAACCTTAGAATTTAATATATTTAGAATCTATTTTGTAAATATTTATATGCAGGATTGCCAATAAAAATATGTTGCCAATAATAAGTTTCTCTGACAACGGCGCAATTGTTAGGGGCAATGTCTGACTCCATTTTGATTTTCCGATTTAGATTCTCATCACCTTCGTCGATAGAACATGTTGAAGGCATTACGTTTCAAAGGGATTGATATAACATTTTCCGTTATTTAGAGGAGGTATGGGAGGGCAAGGTAAATTCATGGCATTTAAGAAGGGCTGGCAAATATGTGTTAAAAATAAGATATAGGAAGTTAAAGCCTTTTTTGGGAATCTTTCTAACACACATCATTATTGCATAGAAAAAGGAAGGGCTCCAGCGTGGCTAAAAGGCCTGCTATAAGGCCTTATAGCTCATGTATTCTGCCGCTGAGTATCTGATATTAAAGGCCTGTGTGTTAGAGTGGGTGTGTGCGAATACTGATAAATGAGAATTATATGTGAGTTGGTTTAGTTCCATTTATTAGTCCATAAAACAGTCTCCAAAAACAACAACACCATCACCAATAGAAACGCCTCTAATCACAGCTATAACAACAAAAACAATATGTTTGTATGGATTTTTTTCGGAATCGTATTCCTGCAATTATGTCCTATTTCGCTTCGTTTCGTTTTGGCTAAATAATGTCGCAGATTAGATTGGATTTGTTGGTTTCTGTTTGTGTTCATTTCGGATTACTTTCGCATTTATGGGGCAATCAAATTACGCGATTTATTATTTTTAACGTGAATCGAATTTCACGTTTCCGGCCTTCCTTTCGTCTGCACTGAGTCGAAGTTATGTCCTTGTGTCAGGAATTGATGAATTAACGTTAAATTAATAAGGTTGTTTCGTTTAGGTAACACGAACTCGGAATGCTATAAAATGTTTATTGACATTTTATTTTCAAATTCTATTTTTATGAATTAACACATAATACTCGTATACTGTAATACAATATGCAATGCATTAGTACATTAATATGTCGCACCTGGAAATTACGGCTCCGTATATTTATTGGGATATTTCGAACAAATTTATTTAGTTAAGTGTAAATGACAGAATCGATGTTTTGTTGAATTAGTTAGAGAGTTGTAGAAAGCATAATCTAAACAAATAGATGTTGCAATCAATCTGTCTCTAATACAGAGGTCGGCGCTCGAAGTGTTATCAACTTCAGTTTGCTGTAGCAACCAAACGATTAATGACAACGCTCTCATTAATTGGCAAGTATCAGTTTGTAGTAATGCTTACAAGCCTACAGAAGCATATTAAGTTACCCGACTGACAAAAAAGTTATATATGTAATTGGATTTCAAACACCAATATGTTATTATTCTTTGTAAAACTAGATGCGGTAATTGCCACAGGATGCTCACCACTCGTTTTCATTGAAAAGGGATAAATGTAAATCGACAAAGTACTGAGAAAATATTTTAAACAATACTTTGTACAAAGTACTAGACATGCTAAAGTTCAGACTATTTAGGAACGCTACTTCAAACAACAACAAACTTTCGAAATGTTTCTGCGACATACATTCAACATTTGGTTTTTCAATTTTTATTTTTGTTATTCAATTTAGAAAATTTATTTGCACTGAAAATAAAATCTGCCAAATTTTAAGAAATTTAGTTCGGTTTTGTTATAGTCCCCATATATTCATGTATCCAGATTTTGCATATAAGGCCTTGCACCAAGAATTTGCCTAACTTTAAGAATAACCAGTAAGGAAAGGCTAAAGTCGGGCGGTGCCGACTATATAATACCCTACACCACTCTCGTAATATTGAATAACTCTGATATATAAATTTTGTAATTCATGTATAAATTGTTTACATAAATTTACTTTTGGGACATTTTATACTTAAATAATACCCTGTACCACAGTGTGGTGTAGGGTATAAAAACGATTGGATCTAAAGAGCCAAATCGGATGAAACATATATATGGGAGCTATAGCTAAATCTTTACCGATTTTCTTCAAATTCGGCAATGTTGGTTCACGAATAAAGAAACTCTACCATTCTAAATTTCAAAACGATTGGATGTAAAATACAGCTTTTATAGGACTAAAGGGCCAAATTGGACGAAACATATATATGGGAGCTATAGCTAAATCTTAACCGATTTTCTTCAAATTCGGTAGTGTTGGTTCATGGATCAAGAAACTCTACCATTCTAAATTTCAACACGATTGGATGTAAAGTACAGCTTCTATAGAACTAAAGGTCCAAATCGGACGAAACATATATATGGGAGCTATAGCTAAATCTTAACCGATTTGCTTCAAATTCGGCAATGTTGGTTCATGGATCAAGAAACTTTACCATTCTAAATTTCAAAATGATTGGATGTAAAATACAGCTTCTTCAGGACTAAAGAGCAAAATCGGACGAAACATATATATGGGAGCTATAGCTAAATCTTAACCGATTTTCTTCAAATACTGTAGTGTTGGTTCATGGATCAAGAAACTCTACCATTCTAAATTTCAAAATGATTGGATGTAAAATACAGCTTCTACAGGACTAAAGGGCCAAATCGGACGAAACATATATATGGGAGCTATAGCTAAATCTTAACCGATTTTCTTCAAATTCGCTAGTGTTGGTTCATGGATCAAGAAACTCTACCATTCTAAATTTCAAAACGATTGGAAGTAAAATACAGCTTCTATAGAACTAAAGGTCCAAATCGGACGAAACATATATATGGGAGATATAGCTAAATCTTAACCGATTTTCTTCAAATTCGGCAATGTTGGTTCACGGATCAAGAAACTTTACCATTCTAAATTTCAAAATGATTGGATGTAAAATACAGCTTCTTCAGGACTAAAGAGCAAAATCGGACGAAACATATATATGGGAGCTATATCTAAATCTGAACCGATTTCAACCAAATTCAATAGCGATCTTAACAGCCGCGAAATACTCTAAACTGCAAAATTTCAGAGCGATCGGAGTGAAATTGCGACCTGTAGTCGACGAACAACTTTACATGGACAGACGGACGGACGGACGGACGGACAGACATCGTTAAATCGACTCAGCTAGTGATTCTGAGTCGATCGGTATACTTTAAGGTGGGTCTAGCTGTGTTATTTTCAGGTGTTACAAACATCTGCCGTGAAACAAACTTATAATACCCTGTACCACAGTGTGGTGTAGGGTATAATGATTGAATGTAAAATACAGCTTCTACAGGACTAAAGGGCCAAATCGGACGAAACATATATATGGGAGCTATAGCTAAATCTTAACCAATTTTCTTCAAATTCGGTAGTGTTGGTTCATGGATCAAGAAACTCTACCATTCTAAATTTCAAAACGATTGGATGTAAAATACAGCTTCTATAGAACTAAAGGTCCAAATCGGACGAAACATATATATGGGAGCTATAGCTAAATCTTAACCGATTTTCTTCAAATTTGGCAATGTTGGTTCGTGGACCAAGAAACTCTACCATTCTAAATTTCAAAACGATCGGATGTCAGATACAGCTTCTATAGGACTAAAGGACCAAATCGGACGAAAGATATATATGGGAGCTATATCTAAATCTGAACCGATTTTCTTCAAATTCGGCAATGTTGGTTCATGGATCAAGAAACTCTACCATTTTAAATTTCAAAACGATCGGATGTAAAATACAGCTTCTATAGGACTAAAGGGCCAAATCGGACGAAACATATATATGGGAGCTATAGCTAAATCATAACCAATTTTCTTCAAATTCGGCAATGTTGGTTCATGGATCAAGAAACTCTACCATTCTAAATTTCAAAACGATCGGATGTAAAATACGGCTTCTATAGGACTAAAGGACCAAATCGGACGAAAGATATATATGGGAGCTATATCTAAATCTGAACCGATTTTCTTCAAATTCGGAAATGTCGGTTCATGGATCAAGAAACTCTACCATTCTAAATTTCAAAACGATCGGATGTAAAATACAGCTTCTATAGGACTAAAGTGCCAAATCGGACGAAACATATATATGGGAGCTATATCTAAATCTGAACCGATTTCAACCAAATTCAATAGCGATCTTAACAGCCGCGAAATACTCTAAACTGCAAAATTTCAGAGCGATCGGAGTGAAATTGCGACCTGTAGTCGACGAACAACTTTACATGGACAGACGGACGGACGGACGGACAGACATCGTTAAATCGACTCTGCTAGTGATTCTGAGTCGATCGGTATACTTTAAGGTGGGTCTAGCTGTGTTATTTTCAGGTGTTACAAACATCTGCCGTGAAACAAACTTATAATACCCTGTACCACAGTGTGGTGTAGGGTATAACTATATAACGATTTTGGATCTAAGCCTATATAATCCGCATTTTTGAACAGATCTTTATAAAATTTAGAAAATAGCAGTTTTTTGAAGCTGGAAATGACATTTTTGAAGCTGGAAATGACATTTGAAGAAAATAGCTTCAGGTTTAGCTATAGCCCCGGTATATACCTATATCTCGATTTTACCCTGTAAAATATTTCAAGTGTTTGTATGTGACGGAGTCGGTGATATAATACTTTAACTTTTTGTGTAAAATGATCCATTTGCTTTAGGAAAGCATTACACTGCATAACATTTCGAGTATTTGTATAGACTGGAATCAAAGTTATAAGCCATTAACTTTTTGTGCAAGATGGCTCATTTGGCGTAGCGTCATATCGCCCAATGTCATATCGCCCAAAACCATGTATGTCATATCGCCCAAAACCATGTATGTCATATCGCCCAAAAAAAATCAATGTTAGTTGTGGAAAAATTTGTTTTTGGGCAATATGACATCGACATTGGACAATATGTCATTTTGAACATTAGATAATTATACCCTACACCACTCTGTGGTACAGGGTATTATAAGTTTGTTTCACGGCAGATGTTTGTAACACCTGAAAATACTACAGCTAGACCCACCTTAAAGTATACCGATCGACTCAGAATCACTAGCTGAGTCGATTTAAGCATGTCCGTCCGTCCGTCCGTCCGTCCGTCCGTCCGTCCGTCTGTCCGTCCGTCTGTGGATGTAAAGTTGTTCGTCGACTACAGATCGCAATTTCACTCCGATCGTTCTGAAATTTTGCAGTTTAGAGTATTTCGCAGCTGTTAAGATCGCTATTGAATTTGGTTGAAATCGGTTCAGATTTAGATATAGCTCCCATATATATCTTTCGTCCGATTTGGCCCTTTAGTCCTATAGAAGCTGTATTTTACATCCAATCGCTTTGTAATTTAGAATGGTAGAGTTTCTTGATCCATGAACCAACATTGCCGAATTTGAAGAAAATCGGTTAAGATTTAGCTATAGCTCCCATATATATGTTTCGTCCGATTTGGCCCTTTAGTCCTATAGAAGCTGTATTTTACATGCAATCGTTTTGAAATTTAGAATGGTAGAGTTTCTTGATCCATGAACCAACGTTGCCGAATTTGAAGAAAATCGGTTAAGATTTAGCTATAGCTCCCATATATATGTTTCGTCCGATTTGGACCTTTAGTCCTATAAAAGCTGTATTTTACACCCAATCGTTTTGAAATTTAGAATGGTAGAGTTTCTTGATCCATGAACCAACGTTGCCGAATTTGAAGAAAATCGGTTAAGATTTAGCTATAGCTCCCATATATATGTTTCGTCCGATTTGGCCCTTTAGTCCTATAGAAGCTGTATTTTACATGCAATCGTTTTGAAATTTAGAATGGTAGAGTTTCTTGATCCATTAACCAACATTGCCGAATTTGAAGAAAATCGGTTAAGATTTAGCTATAGCTCCCATATATATGTTTCGTCCGATTTGGACCTTTAGTCCTATAAAAGCTGTATTTTACACCCAATCGTTTTGAAATTTAGAATGGTAGAGTTTCTTGATCCATGAACCAACGTTGCCGAATTTGAAGAAAATCGGTTAAGATTTAGCTATAGCTCCCATATATATGTTTCGTCCGATTTGGCCCTTTAGTCCTATAGAAGCTGTATTTTACATGCAATCGTTTTGAAATTTAGAATGGTAGAGTTTCTTGATCCATGAACCAACGTTGCCGAATTTGAAGAAAATCGGTTAAGATTTAGCTATAGCTCCCATATATATGTTTCGTCCGATTTTCCTCTTTAGTCCTGTAGAAGCTGTATTTTACATCCAATCATTTTGAAATTTAGAATGGTAGAGTTTCTTGATCCATGAACCAACACTACCGAATTTGAAGAAAATCGGTTAAGATTTAACTATAGCTCCCATATATATGTTTCGTCCGATTTGGACCTTTAGTCATATAAAAGCTGTATTTTACATCCAATTTTGAAATTTAGAATGGTAGAGTTTCTTGATCCATGAACCACCATTGCCGAATTTGAAGAAAATCGGTTAAGATTTAGCTATAGCTCCCATATATATGTTCCATCCGATTTGGCTCTTTAGATCCAATCGTTTTCATACCCTACACCACACTGTGGTACAGGGTATTATTTAAGTATAAAATGTCCCAAAAGTAAATTTATGTAAACAATTTATACATTAATTACAAAATTTATATATCAGAGTTATTCAATATTACGAGAGTGGTGTAGGGTATTATATAGTCGGCCCCGCCCGACTTTAGCCTTTCCTTACTGGTTTTTATTTGTTTTTTCGCTCAAAATAAAAGATATGTCATAACGCTAGGGTGATCAAAACACCGGTTATTTTGAAAATAAGGTTTTCGGTTTCTTCGAAAATTAAGTTAAATCTAAACCCGGTTTTCGGTTTAACCGAAAATAAAAAACCGTTGAACCGGTTGTTTTCGGTATTTCTTTTTTAATAAAAATGCATAAATAATGCTCAACATTTTGTTAGATGACGTAAAATAAGCGTAGTGCGAATTCAATATGTAACCATATTCCAATAAAATTAAGATTTATTTGAAAATTTTATTTTAAACACTTCATATTTTTATTTATAATAGGTAATTGTTCCAATTTCATTTATGATATAATATTATAATCTCTGCAATATTTGTAATATTTATGTTCAATTTTTAAAGACATTTCTTTCAAAAAAATTGATTATGATTTTTATAAAACTTGACTAATAGTGAAGATCGGCAAAATCTTAGCTTTTAGCATCATATAAATGGCAAACCAATTATATACATATATTATCAGAAGTATCGGATTCTGCCTTGAGCATACTATAGAGATGAAAACTTGTCGAAATGTGAAACTGAACATATGTATTTTTATTTATATCTACATTTCAATTAGAAAGGATTGTTAATTAATTTCTTTACCGCAATAAGACCCTTGATAAAATATGCAGAAGAAGTCAATAGAGAAGTTAGCAATGTAAACAGTATAAATACATATAAAACTGCATTTTGAAATAGATGGATATGCACAAATGATGTCAACGGTTTTTATATTGATGTTTTCACAATTTTAGGTAGGTTCCTGTTTCAAAAATAATATTTTCTTTATCATTTTATAATGTTTTCAAAAAACCGAAAAGTCGAATAAACCGAGTTGAAAAAACCGACGGTTCGAGTTATTCGAAAAAGCAGAAAAACCGGAAACCGATAGACGGTTTTTAAAGAGAAACCGATTAACCGGTTAACCGGTGCGGTTTTTGATTACCCTACATAACGCCCAAACTCGGCTGCGCGGACCTATGTGATCTGCGGTACGAGGCTTTCGGCCGTAGTTCTAACATAGCCGGTTTTCGGCCGGTATTAACGATTTGGGTTCTTTAAAATAATCCCCAATGAAATAACACCCAAAAATTAAAAGGAATAAACCCCAAAAAATTTCATACATTTTAGGATTTATTCATCGTGAAATAAATCCCAAAATGTTGGGTTTATTTATTTTTTTTGGAAATTGTTTAATTTTTTACTTAGGATTTATTTCATTCCTGTAAAACACCCAAAAAAGGTCCATTGAATTAATTCCCTAATAAAAAAAAATTGGGACTTATTTCATTTCTTAAAAATTTTGGTATTTATTTCATTTTTTTGGTAGTTATTTTATTATTTAAATTTTGAAGGAAGTATTTATTTGATATTATTAGTGTAAAAGAAGAAATAGCATGTTGATCAGAAAACATTATACAGGGTGGCCCAAAATGACCAACGGCGTTTGAGTTCATTTTAACTTTTTATTTAAGACATAATTATTAATTTATTTGTATCTATATATATAAAAGAGAGTGTCTGTTTGTGGGTTTGTTTGTTTGTTTGTTCCGTATAGACGTCTAAACGGCTTGGCCGATCATCTTGAAATTTTCACAGAATGTACATGTGTAGGGGGTGCTGAAAATAGGGTACTTGAATTTTCGATATATCAAGTGGGCGTGGACCCGCCCATATGGGTCAAATTTTGGTATTGAGAAAATTTTTTAGCTAGAGTGCTATAATTTCGTGTGTATGCATTTAGTGTCAGATTATGTGAATTTTCCAAAAATGGGCGGAATCGGACCAATGGGCGTGGCCCCGCCCATATAAGCCAAATTTTGAAATTGAGATATTTTGCACAATTTGTTAGCGAGAGTGCTCGAATTTTATGTATTTGGTGGCAATCTACGTGATGGCTCCAAAAATGGGCGGGATCGGACCAATGGGCGTGGCTCCGCCCACATAGACCAAATTTTGAAATTTTGATATCTTGCACAATTTGCTAGCGGGAGTGCTGCCATGTTGCGTATATGTATCTGGTGGCATTCTACGTAATTGGTCAAAAAATGGGCGGGACCGGACCCATGGTCGTGGCCCCGCCCATATAAGCCAAATTTTGAAATTGATATATCTTGCACAATTTGTTAGTTAGAGTGTTGTAATGTTGTACATATGTATCTGATGCCAGTCCACGTGATTAATCCAAAAACGGGCGGGATCGAACCAATGGGCGTGGCACCGCCCATATAAGCCAAATTTTAAAAATGTGATATCTTGCACAGTTTGTTAGCGAGAGACCTGGAATTTTGTCTATATATTTCCGTTGGCGATCTACGTGATTGATCCAAAAATGGGCGGGTTCGGACCAATAGGCTTGGCCCCGCCCACATTGACCAAATTTTGAAATTTTGATATCTTGCACAATTTGCTAGCGAGAGTGCTGCAATGTTACGTATATGTATCTGGTGGCATTGTACGTAATTCGCAAAAAATGGGTGGGATCGGACCAATGGGCTTGGCCCCGCCCTTATAAGCCAAATTTCGAAATTGATATATCGTGCACAATTTCTTATCTAGAGTGCTGTAATGTTGTACATATGTATCTGGTGACAGTCCACGTGATTGGTCCAAAAATTGGCGGGATCTGACCAATGGGCGTGCCACCGCCCATATAAGCCGAATTTTGAAATTGAATTATATTGCTCATTTTGTTAGCGAGAGTGTTGAAATTTTGCGTACATGTATCTGGTAGCAGTCTACGTGATTGGCTTACAAAGGGGCGGAATAGGACCAGTGGGCGTGGCACAGCCCATTTTTAATATATCTTGCAAGTATTATACTGCCCTCCTAAGAAAGAAAGTCGTATCTCCATTTCAGTAGTTTGAGATATGTAGCTTTTACGTTTTATAACTTTCGCGTATTTAGGTTTGGGTGTATGGCGGGGTGGCATTCGATTTTACCAGCTCACGTAGACCAATTTAGGTCCCTAAGCTAAACATAAAATTAAAAGGCGCAAAAGTTATAAAACGTTAAAACTAAATATCTCAAAACTATTGAAATGGAGATACGACTTTCTTTCTTAGGAGGGCAGTATATAGGAAATACATGAACAAAAATGCTCGGTATGATAATGTGATGCATGACCAATGAAACAAGAATTTGGAAATTTTATAAATATACATTTCTATTTTCTGGACTTTTCACTGAATTCGGTATTTTTTCATTCAGTGAATTTATTACTAATACCAGTAAGGAAAGGTAGAAAGTCGGGCGGGGCCGACTATATAATACCCTACACCTCCCTAACAATACAATAAGGGTCATTGCGATAATAATTTGGAATAATTGGTAAATGTATTTTGAACCGATAATCGCTAAATTAAGCAATATTCGTTCCTAAATTGAGAAACATTTTTCTGGAGAACTTTGTAATAATCGGAAGTAAAGTAGAACTTCTAAAGCGCTTTGTAACCTAATCTCGAGGAACATATATATGGAGGTTATATATAAATCCGAATCGATTTTCCTTGAATACTCATTCATGTAAAATAGAAACCTGTTTCTGTCGAATTTCCTACTGATCGGATATTGGGGGTAACATATATATGGGGGCTATATCTAAATCTGAACCGATCTGCTCCGAATTTTGCGGTATTCCTTCATGTAATAAGAAACCTCTTTCTGCCGAATTTCTTACTGATCGGATATAAAATACAGTTTCTACAGCGCTTGAATTTTTAATGGGGGGTATCATATATATGGGGACTATATCTAAATCTGAACCGATTTTCTCCGAATTTGGCAGTATTCCTTCATCTAATAAGAAACCTCTTTCTGCCGAATTTCGTACTGATCGGATATAAAGTACAGTTTCTACAGCGCTTACATGTCAAATCGAGGGTAACATATATATGGGGGCTATATCTAAATCTGAACCGATTTTCTCCGAATTTGGCAGTATTCCTTCATGTAATAACAAACCTCTTTCTGCCGAATTTCGTACTGATCGGATATAAAATACAGTTTCTACAGCGCTAATTTTGACATGGGTAGCAAAGCGCACCGGGCTCAGCTAGTCCATGTATATATACTGGGTGGCCTAAAATGACCGAAGGGGTTTGAAATCCTTATAACTTTTTTATTTCTTTTTAGTATTTAGTTAAAAAAGACTTGTGGGATTTAAAATGGAACAGAGCACAATTGAACAACGTTAAAAATATAAAAATGCAATAATAAATAAATAAAAAAATATTCTCCATTAATATACTGTATTTAAAAAATAGTTATGTCCTTAATACAAATTAATACTTATTTGAACAGCATACAATTGCAAATGAAAAGCGCGCTGGAATTAATCATTGGTACACGCTGAAAAAAAATCGTTTCTGTAGTATATTGTTCCAAACATATTCGGCTTGAAACATATATATGTTTAGGGAACACTCTAAACATATAATATTGGGAAGACACAAAAAGTATATATTTGGGAAAATGTTATTCTTTGTTTAAATCCCAATATGTTTTTATTTGTGACTACTATTTCCGAAACAAATATTTATTTGCACTTAAGAATTCAGAAAATACGTTAATTGGGTTAAATTTTTTACTAATTCAAAGTTTTTGTTTTACAAATTTGTAATGTTTGTAAAAATAATAAATACTAATAATTGAATGGGATCAAAATAAATTACTTGGAGGAATGACAAGAAATGATGACTTGGAATACTAACTCAGAAATTTGAAATGATTGATTTAAACAAAAGTTAATGCTGCATATGGTATTGTAACTGGGATTTATAATTCTAAAGTAAGGAAAAATTTAAACTAAAATTCTAAAAAGTTTTGAAAATCTTTTTTAAATTAAATATATTTGGATAAATTCCTAAACAATAATTTTATTTGTATTTAAACACATATTTTATTTGAGAAACTCAGTTTGCAAATATATTTTGTTGTAATATATTAATATATGCGTTCCAAATATATTTTATTGATTTTCAAATACAATTTAATTGGTCAGAAATATATAATATTTAAAAATTTGTGTTACAAATAAAATTATTTTCGATTCAAACATATCAAAAAAGGCGATTTTGCCCCGTGTATGCTATTGCAAAATTTTTTATTTGGGTAACGCGCGCGCGATTTCCAAATAAAATTTTTTGTTTGAGGCGCATTACATCAGATATATCCTTCACACAAATTCGTGTGAACGATTTTCAAATGATTTTTTTCTTCCGGCAGTACAGCATTTCCTACAGCATACAATTGGTTATCATACATAATTTTATTTTATATATTACACGAACTTACTTCGCCATTTCCATGATCCATTCAATAAGATTTACTTACTAATAGTTGCGGATCTTTATGTAACACATAAAAACTTCGTATATTGGTGGATAAGAGTGAGAAATTTAAGCTGCCTCACAATAACTGTTAAGTTGAAATATTATATATTCCACGGCAGGTGTTGATGTAATTTTATATAATAATATCAATTGGGAGTTATTTAATTTTTTTTCATTGGGATTTATTTCATTTGGGTTTATTTCATAGAGCCAACGATTTGCAAATCTGGGGTATGCCAAAAGTCGGCTACGCGGACCAAACAGTCGGTGCTTGGCCGGCCTTCTGCCGGGGTTAAAGATTTTCTCCTCTGGCGTATGTTCAAAGACTGCTATGCTGATCACGTTATGTTAGCAAAGGCACATTAGTTCGCGTAGCCGTCTTTGGACATACCCCAGAGGAAAAAATCTTTAACCTTAGCTTTGCAACATATTATATTTATTGAAATGTCATATCGCCCAAAAAAATGTGGGCTTTCTGACATTGCGTTTGGGCGATATGACATTTCCAAGTAACTATTTTGGGCGTGTAGGACATGTAAGAAAGTTTCAGTCGGGTAATCCGACTAGGGTATACCCTTACTTTGAGGGTAATATAATATTGAATATTACTTGAATTATTCTGTCAATTTGTGTGGGAGGTACCAGGAGGGTTAAGGTTATGGGGTATTAAATTTTGGTATGATTTGGCCATTTTGTGTGGGAGGTTCCAAAAGGGGCGTGGCAATAACGCCAATTTTCTCCTGAATTGTAGGTACTATAAAAGCATTACACTGGACATAATTTTATGTGTAATAAATGTTATAAGCAGTTAACTTTTCGTGCAAAATAGTGCATTTGTGTGCGAGGTATCACAAGGGGCGTGGAAACTTCGGCCATTTTTCTCTAGGTGATAGCGACTAATAAACTAATACTATGTGTGAAATTTCCGACGATAAAACGACTTATGAATGCCCTCACCTTGAGTCCCAAAAAATATTCGTAAATGTATTTTTTTTGTTTTAATTAAATTATGTGCCGGCGACAAGCGTTGATTCACTCACGAGTTATCGAACAATCGTGAGCAAGCAACTTCTACGAGCTTTGGTGCCTTGGATCCCGTAGTAGAAAATGAAACAAGAGCACATCCAGCCGCAGGCAAAACAAATTATAAGACAGATGAAGCAGAACCCAGCCGGGGCTTTAAGCAACCCCAGCCTTTAAAAGCCAGTGGGGACTCTGACTCTGAATCATCAAAGGAAAACAATATCACTATTGTTGCTAACTCAAAGAGACTCTCAGGGGCACAAAGAAGGAAACTGAATAAGTTGAACCGACAGAACCTATTACGGCATGAACCTGACAATTCTACCTCCAATACAAACATGGAGGCCGCTAAAAGAGTCAGGTCTCCCGAAGAACATAGCGCTGTGAAAGTGACTAAGAAGAAAAAGGGCTCGCCGTCTTCCAGTAATTCGAATAAGCCTAACGTAACCACACAAAAGGAGGTCTCTAGTCAGGGTCCTTCGGTAAAGTTGACCCAATAACGCAGTTCAAGTCAACCAAATCATCCGTTAAGGATGGGGCTTTAACCAAAAAGACTCTACAGACACGGACAAATCAATTGGCCATAAAGAAGGGTAAGAAGCCGCCGTCTTATTCTAATATAGCTAAACAACATTTTCGAGACGATCTAGCATTACACTGTACAAAGTTCCAAATATTTGTATGAACTGATATTAAAGCCATAAGCAGTTAAATTTTGGTGTAAAGTGGTTCATTTGTGTGGGAGGTACCAAACAGGAAGTGGTCACTTCGTCAATTTTTCTTGACATGTTAGCGACTAACATACTAATGTTATGTGTGAAATTTCAGAAGATTCGAGTAAGTAGTTTAAAAGTTATTAAAGAATAAATATTTCACTAAAAGTTAACCCTTTGTGGGGGAGGTACTAGAAGGAGTGGGCCAATATGGCCCATCTTCGAACTTAGCCGGAGATAGAAAAAATATTACCGCAATATTGCAGCCGGACGGACGAATATTGCTCAAATGACTTAAAATGATCCAAAACGGATTTCCAACGAATATACTTAGGGACTTGGGTCACTTCTTCGATGTGTTACACTTTTGACTCGTAGCAAGTGATATATAAGTAGGAGGGTATACTCTCTAAGGTGAGGGGATAAAAAATCTGAACGAGGGTGCCTATGCACATTTTAAGACGAAAAATAATATATTTTTCTCTCAAATTGCCAAATTTTACATTTTTTGTTTTTATCCAAGAGAATAAATACGAAAGTAAATAATTTCAAGAACAAATTTACCGAATCTCGTCGAATTCGCATAAAACCAAAAAATTCAAAACTTTTTTGGGTTGGGTCTTAGGTCTATTTGCAGAAGAAAAAATACAATTTTTCTCTGACATACCTATGTCGCTTTTTGGGTGATATGACATACATGGTTGTCAAGGGGTGTGGCAATTTCTCCCAAAGCTAATAAACTAATAGTATTTGTGGAATTGTTGAAAATTGTGATAAGTAGTATAGAAGGTATTAAATAATCAATATTCCACACAGGGTCATTAGGTTTTCTTGGTAAATAACCATTGGTTTCTTTTTAAAAATTTATTAAAATCGTGTTTTCAATTTTTTAAGATTTTTTCGTGCAGAGCCAAAAACGATTTTTTTGAAACAAATCAACTTTCTTCTATTTTTTTTAACGATTGATCCTAAACCGCCTTTCCTACGTGGAATCACTTCCACGTAGAAAAATTTCCCTCATTATTTCCTTAAATTTAACGTTTATACCGGCTCCATCGGGCTTAGATGTGGTTCTGAATCAAAATCCACCGGTCAGAATTCTATAACTTTTGTTCTAATAAACATTTTTGAGTTCTGTGAAAAGGATTGTGTTGAGATTTTAACAATAACAAGTAAAAGCGTTAAGTTCGGCCATGACGAATCTTATATACCCTCCACCATGGATAGCATGTGACCTCACAAAATAATTCAAACCTAAAGAAAACACAAAAAATGTAGTAGATGAGAACAGTAGGAATCACAACGAGTTAGATGATATATATGGGAGCTATATCTAAATATGGACCGATATGGCCCATTGCAATCACAAACAACCTGCAACTATAAGAAGAATTTGTACCAAATTTGATCAACCTAGCTCTATTATTGCGGACTGTAGCGTGATTACCACATACGGACGGACGGACATGGCTAAATCGTCTTAGAATTTTACGACGATTAAGAATATATATACTTTATGGAGCCTCAGATCAATATTTAGAGGTGTTACAAACGGAGTGACAAAATGAATATACCCCCCATCCTATGGTGGAGGGTATACAAATCTGACAATCGGATATATTGAAGAAATTAGGCATTATGAGAAAATACGCAAAAACATGTAAAAAAACATAAGAAAAGTAGTCAACTTTGGCACAATTTCTAAAATATACACAATGTCCAATGTTAATATCTCAAAATATTCCTTGAGCCCTTGTCTAATTTTGGTTTTTTATAGAACTCAAAAATCTTGTTTAGAATAAAAGTTATTGAATTCTGGACGATAGATTCTAATTCTGAGCCACTATACGTCGAACTACTTAAAGTCGAAATACTAAAGGTACTTTCAATGAAAACTAGAATTTTTAAAAAAGGGGGTCTATTCATTTTGTCACTCCGTTTGTAACACCTCTAAATATTGATCTGTCAATAGAGGTCGCTCCAAATTACGATTTTTGAGCCATAGATACAACATTTTTAAAGCAGTTTAGCATAAACTTTGCAGTTTGTATTCTATTCTGGCAAGAATTCATCACAGCAAAAATTTTGCTGTTTGTATTCTATTCTGGCAAGAATTCATCACAGCAAAAATTTTACAAATCGGTTCGTATTTCGTTATAGTTACCCTATAGAGGTCGCTCCAAAATATACGTATTTAAGCCACAAATACCATATTTTCTAAGCTTTTAATTGAGACAAGAATTCATTGCAGTAAAAAATTTAAATCAGTTCATATTTTGTTATATTCACATAGAGGTCACTCCCAAAAAGGCTTATTAGCCATAAACATCCTATTTTCTAAGAAATTTAGCTGAAACTTTGCAGTTTATATTCTATATTGGCAAGAATTGATCTCAATAATCATCACTCAAAACTTTGCTATCTTTTTTAATTTGTTTTAATTTTTCCTTGATTTTGAAATCTACCCCCAAACTAAAAATGGCGTATACAGCATTGTCTTCTCTTTTAAAGCATCTATTTTAAATTTCTAAATATCCCAATTCATCATTTATAAATCCTTCGAGTAAATTATTTTATTGTAAATTATTGTTTTAAGATTATACGATTTTAATTATAAAATATTTTTATAAACATTAAAAAATTTACTGTGAATGCTGAGAAACTT
Source organism: Eudasyphora cyanicolor (assembly GCA_963930755.1). Classification (NCBI taxonomy): domain Eukaryota; kingdom Metazoa; phylum Arthropoda; class Insecta; order Diptera; family Muscidae; genus Eudasyphora; species Eudasyphora cyanicolor. Next base: position 100,269,231 of record OZ005738.1, on the reverse strand, counting down.
AACGTTATTAAGGTATCGGTATATTTTCTGAAATCTTAAATGCAAATAAATCTTTGTTTTGGAAATAATATGCCCAAAAAAAATAAATTTGGGTGGAAACAAAGATTTGTTTAGACCAACACCTTTCCAAATATTTAATATTTGTGTGCACCAAATATTATATATTTAAAGTGTACCCTAAACATATCGCTCACTCACTTCAAGAGTGACATAACTCAAAATTTAAAATTGCCAAGATGTGTAACTTTAAGTACGTATAAAAAGGTAAGTTACGTGAAATAAGATGTTAAAAAACGCTTGAATAATCCGAAATATGGTTGTTTATTTATAGACCAAATTTCGGTGAGATTAATTTATGCACATTTGCAAAATTCGCATTATTGTAAGGCAACCTAAAAAATTTTAAATTTTGAGTTGTCACTTGAAGTATGTGAGCGATATATATGTTTCAAGCCGAATATGTTTGGGACAATATACTACAGATGCGATTTTTTCAGCGTGTATTTATTTAATTTGTTAATTAAGTTTTTAATCAGTATTCTGATCTATAACACCAATTTTCAACATTTTTGTCGTATGGATTTACGTACTCGTAAACTTTTTTGGTGTAGTTTGTTATGCTAAAAACAAAAAAATTTATAATTTTTTTTTAATTTTTTCTTTTATTTTTTAAACATAATTTTTATGGAAGGTGCCCTTAGATTGGATGAGAATAGGTTGAAGAGATTAACACGATTAAAAATGCGTTATGTCCATAGACATAAGCCAGTGGTTCGGCCTGTTGTGCGCTCCTTATTTATGGTATTTTTATACCTCACGAGTTTGAGAAAATCGGTACTAGACACGAATTTTCTCAGTATCTGAGTCAAGTCTGACAATATGTCGGACCCGAAATATTGGGATCTTGCTTGTGTGAAAGCCGGGCAGAGACACAGAAAATGTTCCATCGTTTCGATGTTTTCCCTGCATGCCTGACGAATTGTATTCTACTAGTCCTATTCTATGAAGATGTGCTCGTAAGCTTAAGTGTTCCATTAGAACCCTCATCACCTTACTAATATCGCTTTTGTTTAGTTTCAGATAACTACTTGTTTTCTTCTCATTTGGGTCACCCCATAGTATCGTTGCAGTTGCTCCTACTGTTGCGCTATTCCACACAGTTTTGTGAGCCATCACTGCCCAGTTCTTCAAGTTTCCAAGTTAATTACTCGAAGTTCTGTGCCCTTTGAAGTCAAACTATATTCCCGTTCATTTCCAATCACACCATTGTGTCCTGGTACCCAGCAATGCCGGGTACCAGGAACTTTTACTGTCTAACACAGTTCTGTTTTTGACCCTTTGCGATGTTATGGCTTTGATCGCATTTTGGCTATCTGTGAAGTTGTTGACATATTTACTGGGCCAGTTCACAAACTCCGTGATTGCTCGAACTTCTGCTTGAGATACCGTGTTATTGCCTGAGAGCCGAAAGTAAAGTTTGACTTCTGGTTCATCAATAAATAGTTCCAGACCCGTTCCAGCTTGTACCAATCCGTGTAGCAGCTGATTGCCACTGACATGAGCCAGTGTTCCGTTCTCCCAGGAGCGTCTGTCTGGCACAAACGAATCACAGGTAGCTGTAAGCCGCACTTCAGGAATGCGGTCGGAGATTTCTGGCGTTTGAATGTGGCAAACTAGAGATTCTAAAATCGTCTGATGACACGACTTGTGGTCTCGATTTATGCATTCACCCATTACATGTCTTGCGGCTGCCTCATACTTTATACGAATGTCTATTGGTTGTATGTGCTGTATAGTCTCCAACGCTCTTGTTGGTGATGTTCCAATTGCCCAGCTTATGCCTAGACAGCACATACGTTGAATTTTTTGCAAAGGTATTAAGCATTATCATGTAAAGTGTGTCATATTTGGACGTTATCCCCATTTTAAAGCTATAGCTCTTCTGCAGAACGACCAACATCTGTGGGCTTTAGTAACTCTTTTTTCAACATGATCCTTCCAATTAAATTTCTGTTCCAAAATTACTCTCAAGTATTTTACCTTTTTAGATACAGAAATTGCCTTATTCAGGAATCAGGACACGGTAAAACGCGGGATCTTCGTTTTCCTCGGAAATAGATATATTTCTGTTTTGTCTGGGTTAACATTTAATCCCCCTGGATGTGCCCAGTTGTACGATATGTTAAGTGCTTCCTCAGCTCTTCTGCATAATTGGTTTGGATGTATGCCCCCTAGAAGTATAAAACATCGTCTGCATAACAGATTGGTTTAAATCCTTCTTTGGTAAGAGCTTTTAGGAGACTGTGTATCGTAAGCCGTAGAAGAGGCGATAAAAAGGCGTATTCCACGATTTACCTTGTTTCTAACTTTTACGTCATATGACCCACATATAATCCTTAGTATATTGTTGGTCCAGTTTTTCAGCGGCCGGTCAACCTGAAACTCTTCTAAGGACTGGATAAATGTATCGGTCTACACATTGTTAAATGCTAATACATTTCTTTACCGAATGACTCTTCTATGTTGTGCACTACCTCATGCAGAGCTGTTTTCACTGAACCTTTTTTTTCACTGAACCTCTTTCACTTCCTTGTTGTTTGAATTTTAGCCTATTATCCGCTATTTTACTATTGACCATGTTATCAATTAATCGCTCCATTGTTTTTAACAGGAAAGAAGTTAGGCTAATGGGTCGATAAGCCTTTGGGTCGTATAAATCGCCTTGCCATTCCAAAGCCTGTATGAAGACCACCCTTGATTCCTGCCAGTTTTTTGGGGTATAAGAATGGGTTAGACATGCAGTGAACTCTCCAGCCAGATGAGTTGATACCAGATCCACCTCATTCTGCAGAAGGGAGAGAAGCTTTTTATCGCTTCTTTAACCATACCACCTGTTATATCCGTAATAGGTACTTGATGGCAAGAAATTTTCATTCTGTAACTGTTCCTCTGTTGTTCCAGCATTACCAGTCGGAAAATGCGTTTTAATCAAGAGCCTTACGGTATCCTCTATAGTGTCCATCTTTGTACCCGTGTCATCCACCAGTGTTTCGTTTTGGATATTAATTTTTGGGAGGAGCTGTTTAATATAGACATGTTGTTAACGCTGTCTAGCTGCTTACAGAAAAGCCTCCAGGAGTTAAGTTTCCCCGATCTAATGGTTTTATTGTATTCATTGAGTCTTTTATGGTAGTCGACGTAAAGTCTGCGAACATCTTCCCAATTTTTAAACATCTTACATGATCAGTCAAAATTTTTGTCTTTTCAGTAATATGTAACTGTGATCAGCAAATTTGCCACATGTCAATGCCGTACGTCAATTGCTTTAAAACATGATTTGGACCAGAGTGCACTGGTTTAAGTTAACAAATATAGACAATTTCGTCCACTTAATCTATATTTAATTATATCACAGAGTAGTTAAGAGCGAAGCCACAGGAAATTACTATTATTTGCTCGTTATAGTAAAGAGAACAAATTAAGTAACGGAGCTTCCTTTTTAGTCATCCACTTTTATCGTCCATGGTCATTTGTATAGTCGTTAAATAAACATTTTATGGCTCCTAAATTTACATTAAAAAAATTTATCTTACAAAACCGCAGACATACAATTTCTTAAATTAATTTTCAAACCAAAAAAAAATGGTTTTGTTTAAATCGCCTTTGTTTTCTTTCCTTTCTTTGCAGAGTTTTAATGACAACGATAATTACAAAACGCTTACTGTAGACTGTTATTTCGATATACCTACAAATACCTAATAACGTACATACATAATCTATATATCTAAATATTTATATGAATATGAATATATAAAAGAACAACAACAACAGCAACAAGAACTTCCTTTTAATAATTCCTAAAACTTTATATACCTCAAAACCCGCAACAACCACCATAAAAAACACAAGAAAGGATAAAGCAAAGCTAAAGAAAGAAAAAAATACAGAACCAAAATACAGAACAAGAGAATTCTGTTACAGACGTACCTCAACAACGCTGGGGTATCGGACATCAGGATAGAAAGGAGGGTCCTTGAGTAACCCCTCCAAAGTCTCGCCATCAATGATGTTGGGGAACAACATTGACATCAACTTAAAACCGACCACAAGCATTTTGGGTCCGGCAGCCTTTCTGGATGTGAGACAGTACTTCAATGAACGCGACCTCGTGGACCTGCGCACTTATGGCTATCTAATCAATGACACATTTCTCTTGGCGGATTACGAGGAGACAACCGTCAATGCTAAGGCAGCCGCCGCCACAAACGGTGGCAGTGGATTTGATTTGAATAACAATAATTTAATAATCTTCAATAGAACCGGCCTTTCCAGGAACGAGAGCAACAATGACAGCGACACCATCTTAATTAGCGGCACTAATGGCTTGGCTGGCTTCGGCTTTGGCAGCGGTGGAGGGATAGATGCTAATGTCAGTGTTGGCCTACCAATGCCGGAGGATGTTGTCGTACTGCTGAAAATGATAAGCATGTCTATTGTTCTGGGTCTAATGATACTTATCACTATAATTGGTATGTATTATGTTATAGATATTCAAATGTACAATAGGCTTTATCTAATTTGTTTACCGTTCTTCTATGTCCTTGGAGGACATGTGTTTTGTGTCGCATCATGGAAAGAAATTGTGCTTTGAAAAAACAAAATTTGTTTTCAAAATGACAATAATAGTGAGAGCAGTGGAATTCAAAGAACTAAGATTTATTTGTCTAGACTAAAACCATACGGGTATAATAGAAATAGCTGTTATAAAGGGTTTAAAACAAAGGGTGGTAGTGCGTTAAAGTAACATGTTGATCATATTTGGCATGTTATACCCTAAAATTGCGAGCTAAATACATTGACTCAATTTCTAATATTATTAATATTAGTTACAGTGAAGAAATATTTTTCAAATAAAGTTTATGAAGTAACTAGTGAGGAAACACTAAAGTTGGACAGGCCGACTTAAAAGTTGGGTCGGTTTTTACAAAGTTATAGGCGTAACATAAGGTTAACAAATGAAATAACGACGTACTTTTTTTTGGACTATATCAAAATGTGAACCGCAAGTCTCTTTTGCTCTGGGAGCTACCTTTTGCTGCGGCGCAGGGTTTTGCAATCGGTTTGGAATATGAGATAATACAATTCTCAACCTTTTAGGAGATTTTTTTGAGTTTGAACCATATATATTAGCATTAATCTAAAACTACCCAGTACAACACAAAAAAAAATAACAGGGTTCTGTCAATGGATTATGGTAGAGGAGACCAAAAAAATATATACGTGTATCGGCGTTTTGAAAGATCACATCGGAATTTTATTTTAGGGGGGGGGTTAAAGTTTTCCCCCCTTTGCTTGTTCGTGCAGAATATTGGTATATAAAACTATGTGTTCTGTTCATCTGAGGTGTAGGGTATCTTCAGCAACTTCAGCTTCCACCCATAACGGTAATTTTTGCCTATATTTTAACAAATCGTAAAAAACTCCCCTAAAAATGGGTGGGGCGGGGTTGAAATGTTCTACAAAAATGATGGCCATTTTACTATATATGTCAGAACACACCAAAGCCCAAAACTTAAAACAAACACAAAAAAACTGGCCAAATTCAAGATTGCCTGTTAAGGGTTAATTTTGATATTATATAGTGTTAGTACCAAAAAGGTCTTTAAAAATTGGATTTTTCGGGGTTGATGTGAGAGATGCAAAAAACAATAATGATTTTATTTTACAATTAAATAATAGGTAAGTTTTCGTTACAAGCTACCAATTTTAGTTTAGCACTTTGCAACGAAAACAACTGACGTCCAATAACTGGCACGTAAGCAATAAGTGGCGGATTTTCACTATCTGGTAGCAATGGTGTAATGAGTTGCGAAGAAAGAACGGTGCGAAACAGACAAAAAATTCGTGAAAAGTATTAATAAAACATATATTTACTATTCTATTGTCAATTGTTTACACTCTTTTTGCAAATATTAAAATAATTTCCCATTTTTGTTCTTCTTCTTCCCGTTAATTCACAATAATTGATAACATCTCTCCAAAAATGGGACGCCATATTGCTAAATATAGGGTGCCCAATCTGGCAACATCATACTCGATTAAGATAGGAACACAAGCACCAAACTTCATCGGGAACTAATAGTGCTTAAAAGTGCTTAGCTCCCCATACAAATTAAGCACTTATGTGTAACGAAAACACGTCTAATATTTATTTTATACTAAATTATACTTCAGGACTATAAACAAAAATCTATTAATAACGCATATACAAGGAGAAATACTTATTAAATACATAAGTTCATTTATTTTTAATTCACTTTTCTTTTCACTCTTGGCAATTTGAAGCCATTATCAAACAATGTCCAACATAAATCTGTTATAAGAGACCAAATGCTCTTGCCTTTATAGCGTTTTTCAATAGGAAGACATATCTGATGGAACCGTTCCCATGCTCATCAGTTTCAGTTGAAAACTGTAAATCATAATATAAATATATAGGTATAATCAAATATAAATCAAAACTTGTATTACCTTTAGACCACAGCATCAAACCGATATATCAATTTCGGCATATATGTTTTGGCACCCATGGCTCATCTGGAAAAACTTCCAGTTCAAAATAAATGTAATATATATCCTCCACTTTGCTCGTAAAAAATTAAACCCTATGTTCCATAAGGGTATGCTTGCCACAGACGTAGCAAAACCAGTCAAGTTTTCCCAAACAGTCAGTCATTATTATTCTTACAAATTTCTTTGTAGAATATTGAAAGAAAATAAAAAGATTAACTGGCTGACCCACGATGTCAAACGTTAACGTTCATAAGTAACGAGCCACTCAAAAGTTCCGTTATGGTAATTTTGAGTGACAAAAATATAATGACAGAAATAATGAAGAAGAACAAAAGTACTCTTGGTAGTTGTTGAATAACAACCTTCTCTGCAGAGCTGGGAGAACCTACATATGCGAGGAATAACAAATTAACCCTTAACAGGCTATCTTAAATTTGGGCGTTTTTTTGGAGTTTGCGTTAAGTTTTGGGCTTTGGTGTGTTCCGACACATATAGTAAAATTTTATGGCCGACATTTTTGTAGAACATTTCAACCCCGCCCCACCCATTTTTAGGGGAGTTTTTTATGATTTGTTAAAATATAGGCAAAAATTTCCGTTATGGGGGGAAGCTAGAGGGTTAATATATTCCACAAAAATATAGGCCTTAACATTTGCTACAAAGTTGCTGAAAATACCCTACACCTCAGATGAACGGAACACATAGTTTTATATACCAATATTCTGCACGAACAAGCAAAGGGGGGAAAACTTTAACCCCCCCTAAAATAAAATTCCGATGTGATCTTTCAAAACGCCGATACACGTATATATTTTTTTGGTCTCCCCTACCAGAATCCACTGACAGAACCCTGTTATTTTGAAAAAAGTTTGAAATTGTTGTACAGTGCTATTTATCCGAATTAGTTCAGTATTGTTGAAATGATCAAAATTAAGTAGCCGTTCTGCGGTTTCGACGATATCTGCCAGATATTGCGAAAAATCCTATCTCTTGAGAAAATTTTAATATTTTTTAAAAAAAATCTTCATAAAAACCTCGAAATATTCACAAATATTATATTTTTATTTGTATTTTATTGTAAAATCTGATAGACTATGAAAAAAATAAGACCAAGCCGAAGAAAATATATACATAACTTAAAAAGATGAGGATAGTTTATCAAATACAACCAACTTTATGACCCCCCTCTAATGAACAAAATATTATACCGACAGTATTTTAACATCTACGCTGCTTAACCGAAAAATCTATTAGTGTAAACTTACTAAATAAGCAATATTTTTATACCCTCCACTATAGGAGGGGCGAATATTCATATTGTCACTCCGTTTGTAACACCTCTAAATATTGATCTGAGACCCCATAAAGTATGTATATTCTTAGTCATCGTAAAATTCTAAGACGATTTAGCCATATCCGTCTGTCCGTCCGTCCGTTGTAATCACGCTACAGTCCGTAATAATAGAGCTAGGTTGATCAAATTTGGTAGAAATATTTCTTATAGTTGCAGGTTGTTTGGGATTGCAAATGGACCATATCGGCTAATGTTTTGATATAGCTTCCCTATAGACGTCGCTCCAAAATACGGGTTTTGAGCCATAGATACCACATTTGTAAAGAAATTTAGCAGAAACTTTGCAGTTTGTATTATATTTTGACAAGAATTCATCACAGCAAAAATTTTACAAATCGGTTCATATTTTGTTGTAGTCAGCCTATAGAAATCGCTCCAAAATATATGTATTTAAGCCATAAATACCATATTTTCTAAGCATTTTAACTGAATCTTTGTAGTTTGTATTTAATTAAGATAATAATCATCGCAGTAAAAATGTTTGAAATCAGTTCATATTTTTTTATAGTCCACCTATAGATGTCGCTCCCAAAAATGCTTATTTAAGCCATAAACACCGCATTTTCTAAGAAATTTTGCAGAAACTTTGCAGTTTGTATTCTATTTCTCAATGCAATTTATACAAATCAGTTTTTACATTGTTGTCGTCCCCGTGAAGATCTACTTCTCAAATATGCTAATTTAAGCCATACTCGTAGATACCACATTTTTCAGCGTTCGTTTTTATACCCTACACCACACTGTAGTCCAGGGTATTATGAGTTTGTGCATTTGTTTGTAACACCCAAAAGGAGAAGAGATAGACCCGTTTATTATACCGATCGACTTGGAATCACTTACTCAGTCGATTTAACCATGTCCGTCCGATTGTGATGAAATGAAGCACGGGGCAAGGACGAACCCTATTGAAATCAGTCAAAATCGGTTCAGATTTAGATATAGTCCCCATATATATGTTACACCCGATTTGACATGTAAGCGCTGCAGAAACTGTATTTTGTATCAGATCAGTACGAAATTTGGCAGAGAGAGTTCTCTTATTACATGAATGAACTCTGCCAAATTCAGGGAAATTCAGATCAGATTTAGATATAGTCCCCATAAATATGTTTCACACGATTCGACATGTAAGCGCTGTAGAAACCGTATTTTATATCCGATCGGTACGAAATTCGGCACGGAGAGTGTTTTCTTATTACATGTATGAACAAATTCTTATGGCAATGCCCATTTTGGCATTGTTAGGGAGGTGTAGGGTATTATATAGTCGGCCCCGCCCGACTTTCTGTCTTTCCTTACTGATTTAATTTGCTTAAACAAAAAGGATCGTTTCATGATTTGCTCCATATCCAAAGATTTTTCCAGTAATAGAATTGACTGCAATCCATGGTGGAGGGTATATAAGATTCGGCATGGCCGAACCTAACGCTTTTACTTGTTAAATTATTCATCGGTTTTCTTCAGAATCGTCTTATTTTATTCATGACCGATGAGGCTTTAATAAAATAATATATATATATATATATATATATATTTAATTATTTTATTTATTATTTATTTATAATTGTGCCTTTTTCGATATTTTTGTATAAAAATCATTAAAATTGTCCCAAAAAATAGAATTATTATTATATATTAGAATAAGTTTAAAGCTACTTACTTTTATTTTAACAATAAATTTTTTCCTGCAAACGTTTTTCATCTTAACAAACTTGAAATTAAAAATGTAAAAAACGTATAAAAATGTTAACACGTACATCTGCTTAAATGCAAAATAAATAGATTTCTTCTATGTTTTAAGTTTATTTTGAACATATGTCTTAAAGTAATTTTATATATACAAAATAAACATTTCGGGATTAAGCGGGATCCCGGGAACGGTTAAAAACCCTGCTTTCCCAGCAATTGAAAAAGTTCGGGAAATAAAAAACTCTAATTGTGAGGCTCTATAGCTCTGCCCACTGTGCTGCATGACCTCTTTTCGAATTTAATAAAACTTACGTATTTTTATAACATTTGTGAAAATATCAACAAATTCAGAGATCCGTTTTAGTTGTCAAACATATAAAAAAAACTTCAGAGCCAAATACGATTTCTGATTTTTTAGCGAAAACACTAATATACGTGTACATTAGTATCTTATAAGCTGGTCTACATACATAATATGCATATATTCAATACTTGGTTATAAATATATTCATATAGCGTGTAGACAGTTTAATTGTCATTGAGTTAAAAACAATAATTGTAAATGTATCAGTGGATACAACTAAATTAAAACCGTATTAATATAACAGATAGGTGCAGATAATAATTTAGTTTACACAGTTTGTTATAACCTCACATTAGTGTAACGAGGGTATAAAAGTCAACATTTTTAATTTTCGAGAAAAATTGTTTTCGAAAAAAATTTGGCGAGCACATTAACCGCGATTGTAGTAGACAGAGATAAAAATGTAACCATGCAAAAACCGTTATTGTGAATTAATTAAGGGGCGCGAAAGTTATGTCGTTTTCAAATTGAAATTTTTCAAAAATTCTATAAAATTCAATTTTTAACGGAATTAAGAAAACTAAACTTACAATCGTAGACCATTCCCATTTCTATCAGCATATGTCAAAATATTCGCAGTGCCTTCATTATTTGCAAAAATAAAGCGAAACAAAACATTTTTTAATTGAAATTTTATATAATATAACAAATCCTGCAAAATATAAAAATCGGAAAAATGTTTGAAAAATATCCCGAATAGATGAGAGTACTAGCAGTAATCTTCAGAAAGAATGAAGGTAATTTTATTTTACTGATTTGAACAATCAGTAAAATAAAATTACGCGCCTCTGATTTCGGAATAGATCTGTAAAAACCCATTTAATTAATATGAACTTCTGCCATATCTGTACAGCGCAGTGGGTGTGCCTTGACGATCATCGTTGAGACAAAAGTGTATCGTTCTTCGCGTGCAAGACTTCAATCCTCAAATACGTATCCATGGTTGTTAAGTGCACCACAGCAGTACCCCCAAAGAACATAAAAATTAATTTAAGAACTTTATAGTATAAAAATGTTCAAGAACAAAATTTGCAATTTTTGCAAAATTTTAAAAACGTGAATAAAATTTCAGAGATTCATTATTTTGTTACGCGCCCCTGATTTTAGGATTCGCAATGTAAAAAACCTTTTGGGACAATTAATTCAGCTTAATCTATGTATAAATGCCGATGTGCCCCGCGAAATACACTATCAAAAAAAATTCAGTTTAACTAATGTTTGGAGAGCTCTAGCGTTGGTTCCATTTGGAGCACATCCTCGACACCTATATGAATTTGTAGGTACTTACAGCCACTATAATCGCTTCTTCGGTGATGTTTCATTTCATAGAGGGGCGCGCTGGCCGCGATTAAAAAACAAAAAACACTTAAAATCGCATTTCCAAAAGTTATGAGCTATATTTGTTCGCGGAAAGGTCTCGCATGAACAATGCCCACAAAAAATTCATCCTCCATGTGACACTGGTATTTTTTGTAACTATACCAGTACCTCTAGAATGAATAGTTTGGCCACAACCTCTAAAAGAATGAATAAATATATGAAAATTTCTAGGGTATTTTCTACATTTTTAAAATGTATGTGCTTATATCTTTAAAGTATATAAGATAAAAACAAAATTTTTTGGGAAAAAACTATTATGTATGTGGTTTATCTACTTCCATCAACTTTTGTACCGAAATCTGTACACAACCCGAGAAAAGTGACAACTAACATAGATTACACCAATGAAAAAATTTTGACTTTTGCCCATATATAATTTCCTATGGCCCAAAGTGTAACACATCGAAGGAGTGATCTAAGACCCTTAATATGTTCGCCAAAAATTCGTTTTAGGATATATTTAGTCATTTGAGCAATGTGCGCCCGTCTGTCTGCTGATTGAAGGGCACGTTAACTCTTGGAAGGTGTAACCGATTAACTTACAATTTTGCACGAGCTAATATTTTTGTCCATCTCAGGCTATGTTCAAAGATGGGCCATATTGGCCCACCCCTTCTAGTACTTCCGTCACAAAGGGTTAAAATTTAGTTAAATTTTGATTATCCCATAAAACACAGTCCTTTCATGGGTCTCTTCAATTTTGGTGAATACGGTGAATTAGGCATGATTACGGCATTATTTTCGGGCAAAAATTAATCGACTGGATGTAGCCCAAGAAATTTCATAATTCACCTTTTCTATTAAACAGACCCCGTATTATTAACATTTTATTTTGCAGGTTAATAATATATAATAATGGCTTTGCAACTTATTGACCCAATTTTGTCCACTTGACAAGCTCCTCGCAGTGATAATATACTATACTTACACGTTTATTAACGTTGATAAGGAATATAAATTTCAGTGATAATTGATAGTTAAACGAACATATCACGCCACACCCGTAGTTAAATACATAGAAACACTTCTCATTGTCAATGCTGTCACTACAGATAAGTTTATGAATAAAACATTGAAAATGTATTGAATTTCTCCCGTATCTGTTCGCGTTCCTGTTCCGAAAGTGTGAGGTTGCTCACATGTGGATTTGTTTAGCATGTTATGTTAGTCAGACGTACTTGATTATAATAATTCTAATTGTAATGGTAGCCACCTTAGAGAAATGGGAGGGTATACATGATAACATGAATTAACTTACACAGTGGTTTCAAATTGTATAATTGCACAACGCCAAAAACTGAAAATATAAATATTTCTGTGTATATAAATATTTATTCGACCAAAGGTTGTCATACTCGTAAATATGCACTGGTACAAGTATATTCACTAATATTATGAGCTATTAAATGTTGTATGTCTTATCTCTTTTTGTATGTGATGTACTAAAACGAGTGGGGTGATAAGTCCCATTTTTAACAGGATTGTTGGAATTTTAAAAACTTTACACTGGGCAAAAATGTGGACTACTTCTATGTATTGGTATTCACGATATATGTAGGCTTTTAAATTTTTTTACAAAATGGTACGATTCTGTGGGAGGCACCAGTAGGGCCGCGCCAACGACGCCCATTTTTCATTGGACTCTAGGTGCTATAAAAGCAATACACTTTACAAAATGTCAAGTATTTTTTATACACTAGTATTAAAGTTGTAAGAAGTTAACTTTTGGTGCAAAATGGTCCATTTGTGTGCGATGTATCACAAGGGGCGTGCCGATAATGCCCACTTTTTACTATATTCAGGGTACTATAAAAGCTGTACAACATTTCAAGTATTTGTATGCACTGGTATTAAACATATATGCTGTTAGGTTTTGGTGCACAAAGGCCCATTTTTCTTCAGGCGATAACGACTAATAGGCTAATACTATATGTGGAATTTTAGAAGATTCGAATAAATAGTATAGAAGTTATTAATGAACCAATATTTTTCAAAATGTTAACCCTTTGTGGGGAACGTACTAGAACGAGTGGACCAACCTTCAATATTGAAGGTATGGATATACAAGAATCTATGTTTTTAAGAAGATAAAAATGTTCAGAAAATAGCAAACATTTTATATGGTAAAGTTTTTTTTTAATAATTTTCTTTACAAAAATTCAAATTTTCATGAAAGGTACATTTAGTAATAATATTTTTTGAAGTATAAGCTCGATGAAGCCGGGATACCTTTTAAGTTAAAGGAAATTATGAAGGCTAGAAATGTTGAGAACATCGCATTCAGGTAGAAGCAAAAGTTTATTAAATGTCGTTAAAACAATTGGAAAAAAATTTTTGTTATTAAAAAAATCGTTTTTTGCTAGCACGAAAAAACCAAAAAATTGCATACTTGTATGTTTCATTTTTTGAAAGATAACATCCCAACGAAGAAAACAGTGCCTATTTGAAAAAATCCAAGGATATATGTATAAATTATGACCCATATTGCAAAAGTAAGGGAAACTCATAAAATCCTTTATCATATTTTTTATTTTGGCCATTTTGTGAACAGGAGGTCCCTGTAGTGGCGTGGTAATTACTTTCCACAAAATTTTAAGTATTGTATGACGGGAATAAAAATTACAACCCGTTAACTTTTTGTTCACAATGGTTGTTTGGGAGGTACCAATAGGGGCTTGGCATTTTCGCCCATTTTTCTAGAGGTGGTAACGACTAAGAAGCGAATTGTATGTGTGAAATTTTGGATGATTCCGATATAATTCGTATATAAGTTATTTAAGGGTCAATATAACACAAAATTTTGATCCCTTGTGTTGGAGATGTTCGAAGGAGTGGACCAACGTGGTCCATCTTTGATCTTACCCTGGGATAAAGAAAATATTGACACATACCAAATTTCAAAAGTAATCGTGTGCACAAACCAGACAGACGGACGGACGGACATTGCTCAAATGACTTAAAACGACCAAAAAGGATTTTTGTCAAATATTCTTGAGTTTTCGTAGGTCACTCCTTCGATGTGCTACTCTTTTGGCTCGCAGAAACCTCGTTCACAAAAGTGGGGGTATAAGAACACGTTTTTTTGAAATTCTCTTACTTTTACCAAAGGGGTAAAGACATCTTCCAAAGAAACCGAAATTAAAAAAAAAAACTTGCCGTACAAAATTGTTTTGTCTTTAGGACACCATATTACACCAGAAAATATTATGCACAGCCTTTCGGCAAAAATGTTGTTGCATAGGTTATTATTCTCGAGTTAATACGGATGATAAAATTTTTACTCGAATATAGTTATAAGAGCTTAAATATTCCACAAAATGTAAACATTTGTGGTATTACTCCTTACGAAAGCTATGGTTTGCGCCAAACAGACAGTAATGCAGACGGGCATAGGTCAGATAAATTGCAATGTTCAAGGATGCGATCACTTCATTCTGATTCATCGGGTATGAGAGTGTGATACTTCTTGTCAAAAAGTGGTTCAGTCATAGAGTGATCAATAATGCCTGGAAGGTCAGGAAGCAAGTTATTAAGCAATTTTAGTTAACTTTGTTGAATGGTAATGACATTTTTTTACCACTGAGGGAGTCGATTTGAATCAAGTCTTGTAGTTCTATTAAAACCTTAAAATGACTTTCGTTTAAATCTACTGTGTTTCAGCTGCACGTGTCAGCCAAATTGACATTTTGGGATTTCCCCAATTAATCGTTCATGTTTTCGTTTTCTATTTGCCCTACGTACAAACGTGTGTAAATGCGACATACATATATACGAGTACATTTGACGGCTTTTAAAAATGCACAAACACCTGTTTTAATTTTCCCTTTGTTTGGCGCTTTTCCATTTTTTATCACACACTTCAGCGCGTTTCTGTCGTCTCACTTCACTTTGATGACAAAAGTGTTAAAAACGTTAGGAAGAGGATATAAACTGAAAAGTGAAACGCTGTATTTGTGTTTTCGTTATAATTGTTTCCGTTTTGGATCCCCTTGAATATGTATAAATGTACACTTGTATAGGACAATTCGTACAACACAGTTACAAATCAAAAATGTATAATTGTTGTAATAGTGTTTGAAATGCTTAATTGGTAAAAGGAATAGAAGCTGGAGAAAGTGTAAACATACTATTAAATTTCAGTTTTTTTATCCGTAACGGATTGTTGTTAAATTAAGGATATTTTGGTAAAATAAATTTTGTTGTATTACACTAGTTTAAAAAATTTTGGGTCCAAGGGATGTATATAATTTTCTTGTGTAATTTTTTATGCTAAACAGGAAAAATATTAAAAAACAATTGGCTTCATATACTGAAAAAAACGATCTTGAGCGTAACTGACCTGTAATGAAAGACTAAATTCGGACGGGGCCAACTGTATAATACCTGCTAACAATTCAAGGAGAACAATTACTACTATCAACAGTTGCCGGTTAAATAGAGTACATTTCTAGATTCCAGGCATATAAATTAAAGAACGTGCCCTTAATAAGGGGCTTATAACTACTTATCAAAACATGGACCGACATACTACATTTTCACTAGAAATGATTTAAATCAATACGAAGTACAAAAAGATAAATTTCCGCATGATGGGTTAAAAAATACGTCCCCTAGAACGCCAAGAAGTATAGATGTACTTCGCACATGGTCAATAACCTGAACACCCATCATAATTTGAAATGGGCAATCTACACCTTTAGTCCTTTTAAATCTCCTGGCAGTCAAGTAGTGGTCAACACGCATACATAAAAGCAGATCAGTAGACTATGAGAGATTATGACTATGTTACATTTTAGGGATATAACGGCCTGCTTCGCTAATACTTCAGTGATGAGGAGGATGACTAGGGGAACCCCTCGAGGGGGCTTTATTTCAGCACTGTTATGGATCCTAGTACTAAACAAAATCTTATATTTGGACCGTAAATTAAACTCAGTAGCAAATAAAGAGTCTCTTATCAAGAAAGCTTTCTCTGTCTTATGCTCATGTCAGAAGTTCATAGGCCCCAGATGGGGGTTAAAACCTAAACTTATTCATTGGTTTTATTCAGCTGTGGTTAGGCCGGTTCTGACATATGGCTGTCATACTTGGTGGCCTATTACAGGATATAATACATATTCTACATCTCTGAGTAAGGTAAACAAAGTTGTACTTAGCTAACTGACAGGTGCGATGAAATCCACCACTGTTAGATCATTAGAAATAATAACAGGTCTTCAGCCATCTGATATTTTTATAAAGGAGAGTGCGGAACCTACACTGATAACACTGGCTCAGCAGAATCTTTTGCTAGGTAAAAATTCTAAACATACTCGGCTAATAGACCGTTCCCTGGTCTATTCCGACATTAACTACATGATTAGCCACGATATAGTAGAAAAGGGGGTAAGTATCGAACTTCCCACTCTGGAAGAATGGTTGAAAGGAAATCTGAAGTTCCATGGCATTAATGTGTTCACGGATGGCTCCAAAATGGATGAGCTTGATTTGGAGGTCTCTCTTCGCCTTTCGCAGTATCTTTAAGCGGAAATATATGCAATTTCAAGAGTGACCAAACTCATTTCGTTGAGGCAGATATACATAAGCGATATTTGCTTTTTCGTCGACAGTCAGGCCGCTATAAAGCTGTACTAAGCACGAATATAAGGTCAAGGTCAGTCAGCCGCTGTCGCAGAGAGATTATGGTTCTCGAGGAACAGCATAATATAACCCTGTTCTGGGTACCTGGCCATAATGTTATATTCGGTAACGAAGCGGCTGATAAACTTGTAAAAGCAGGGGCCATGTCCTCGAGTGCCATGTCTCGTTGGCGTATCATAGTATAAAACAATACAAGAACTTGTGGCATCATAGATGGTATTCAACAGTTGGCTGTGAGCATACTAAATCGCTTTGGGATGAAGGGTCCACGGAGAATATAGAGACGCTTCTACGAATGGATAAAGTACATTTACGTCTGATTGTGGGCCTTTTTACAGGACAAAATATTCTCGGTAAGCATATGTTTAGAATTGGCTTACGAAGTAATGATATGTGTCGATGGTGTCAGGATCCTGACTCCGTCGAAGATACGTTTCATTTCCTATGCCAATGGCGTATGTTATCATTTAGAAGAAACAAGATACTTGGTTCCTTTTCTTTCAGGCACTTGACGAATTGGATCCACTAAAACTTCAAAATTCAGCAAGGCATCGGATCGTAACTCTAGACTCAACTGAGGATTGCAGAAAAATAACTATGAAGATTCACAATGGATCATGAATGGTCTCAGTGGGCGCTTGGTTTTACTCGCCAAGTACCATCCTCATCCAACCTAACCTAACCTAACCTAGTCTAAGAAATTGCCAATTGTCGTAAAGATTGCTTTATATTTTCGTCTTCACTTTGACAACATGAATACATGCACAGACAGACGGACGAAGATACAGACGGACATGGCTAAATTGACTCAGAAAGTGATTCCATGCCGATCGGTATAATATACTAGGGTCTATCTCTTTGTTTTTTAAGCGTTATAAACAAATCCACAAAGTCATAATGTCATGTACTACAGTGTAGTATCGAGTATTAAACTGAACTAAAATATAAAAGTATAATTTATAAGCCTTATTGTAAAAGTAAGGGAAATTCAAAGTACCGAAATTCGCTGCCCAATCCCAAGTTACCTGCAGCTGTAACAAGTATATATACCAAAATTTCAGTCATCTAGCTCAATTATTGTAGACTGTAGCATGATTGCAACAGATGGACATAGCTTAATTGTTTTTACAAACAAGCCTTGGAAGGCGAAAATCGGTCTAAAATTATAGATGTTATTTTTAATTTCGCTCCACACAAATGAAGCCACTCTAGGGTTTATTATATCTTTAATACAGTGTAATGCGTTTATAGTACCGGTAAAAAATTTGCATTATTGACAATTTTCTTGCTTGTTATAGCATCAATATAGTGGAGGAGGATATACGCCATTAGCGCAATGTCCGTCCGTCAGTTTGTCTGTCTGTCTGTATTGTTGTTGCACACGATAACTCTTGAAATGCGTAGCGAGTTAATTCAATTTTTTATCTTATAATACGTTTTTGATCTCAGATTATGTTCGAAGATTGGTCATACTGGTCCACTCGTTCTAGTACCTTCCTCACAAAGAATTGAAATTTAATGAAATATTAATTATCCAATAACTTTTATAGTAACTATCCGAATAATCCGTAATTACTTATATTCTCGTATGTATAGTAATCGCTCAAAAACATCACATTCATGTAGAAATTGAAGTTTAGTAAATGTCGTTAAAACAATTAGAAAAATGTCGATTTTTTTAAAAACATTCTTGTTTACTGGAACGAGAAAAATCATAAAAAATAGAAAAAATTGCATAAAAATTGCTTGTTCAATTTTTTGAAAGCTAGCATCATAACGAAGAAAACAGCCTATCTATGTATAGATGTATAGATTATGACCCATATTGTAAAAATAGGGAAATTCAAAGAAATAAGTTTTCATATATTTTGTTTTGGCAATTTTGTTTGGGAGGTAGCAAAAGGTGAGTGGCAAAACGCCAATTTTTTAATATACTATGAGCACTATAACAAAATTACACTCTACAAACTTTAAAGTATTTGTATGGACGGGAAGTTATAAGCCGTTAACTTTTTGAGCATAATGGTCCATTTGTATGGGAAGGGGCGTTGCAACTTCGCCCATTTTTTACGGGACTATAGGTACTATAAAAGCATTAGGCTTCACAAATTTTCATGTATTTATATGGACTGGAATCAAAGTTATAAGTTGTTAACTTTTTGTGCAAATGGTCCATTTGCATGGGAGGTACCAAAAGTGGAGCGGCAACTTCACTAAATGCTGACCCTTCGTGGAGGAGGTACTCGAAGTAGTGGACCACCATAATCCATCTTTGACCTTAGCCGGAGATAGAAAAAAATATTGACACATACTAAATTTTAAGTCAATCGGTGAATCCTGTCGAAAGTTATCGTGCGCACCAACAAGACAGACGGACAGGCTGACGGACATTGATAAAATGACTTAAAATGGCCCAAAACGGATTTCTGCCAAATATTTTCTGGGGTCTCTGAGGTCACTCCATCGATGTGTTACACTTTTGGCCCGCAGCATCTGATATACATATATCGTTGTTCACAATAAGGGGAGGGCGGTATAAAAAAACGACTTTTGTTCAAATTCTCTTAGTTCTACCAAAAGTGCTATAATTTCTATATACATATATCCATAGATTTTCTTTAAATAGGCTTTCAAAATTTGTGACAAATTTTTTGGCGAACTTTTTATTTTTTTCAAAATAAAGCAACAGCCTTTTTCTCTATGTCGAACGACAGCGATGCGAACGAAAAACAGCTGATTTAGACCTACAAACTGGCATCAGCCAGTATCAGAGAAACAGGTTGCAAATTTTTTCTAATTGTTTTAACGACAGTTACTAAACTTCTGTTTCCACATGAAAGTGTCATTACCAACATATGTAGTTCTTATATTTTCCATTAATTTAACGTGTATCCCGGAATTATCAGACATATACTTCAAATGGTCCAAATATTAAAGGCACCTTCCAAGAAAATTGGAATTTTAAAGAAAAACTTTTTAAAAAAAGTACATTAACATTTTTTAATATTTTGTTCGTATTTAGCACTCCTTACTACACCAGAAAATGTCATGCGCAGCCCTTCGGCAAAAATTTTGTTGCATTGTGTTATCTAAATGTTTTCATATATTGTATTTTAGACAACATTTCGAATGTTGTAACGGGGTTTTATTCGTAGGCTGGGGTAGTTCAGCCGCTTCCAAGATCAATTAAAGGACCCTCAAAACCTTAAATAAGAACACACTATTTTTCCTTTCTTTAGGGCACGAAATTCAGGTTGGCGGATGATGCGGCGTGGACCAGACCTTCGGTATAACGGAGCGGTATTGGGCATCGGCGACGATCTGTGAATGGGACAGAGACTTTTATTTAGTGGCAAGTAGTAAAGGACTTTTATGGATGCGAGCGAACCGCGTATGCGGCGAACCGCGTATGCGAGCGAATCGCGTATGCGGGCGAACCGCGTATGCGAGCGAATCGCGTATGTGGGCGAACCGCGTATGCGGGCGAATATATTCATTCTGAGTAGCTGTGGCTGTCAATGGTTGTATGGGGGCGCGTGCGTGTGTTCGCTGTGATATAAGCATAGCCATATATTCATTCTGAGTGGCTGTGGCTGTCAATGGTTGTATGTGGGTACGTGCGTGTGTTCGCTGTGATGGCTTAGCACAGTGGTGATGGTGGATGCTCTTGCTTTTGCGTTTGATGACGTCAATGGGGGATCGTAGTGGCTAACTTAGAGATAATTCCAATGCACAGTGCTAATAAATGACTATGTGCGGATAAAATGACATTTTGTCCGTTACAATGTCTATACACTGACAAAGAATGACAAATTTTTTTCAACGTTTAGACATCTCCATACCTTATTCGATTTACCCAACATATCAGGCGTATATCTAAATTGAACACATTTTCTTTTCTATAAACTCTTTGCATCTTGATTCCAGATACTCCAGAGCCAAGACTGGATGCAAGTGTCATCCAGATCAGAAGACATAGCTTTTAAAAATTTGACTCACTTGATGACCTGATTGACCTGAAATTCCCCATATGTCTAAATCTAAAGCAATTTTCCTCAAGTTAAGCAGTAATGGCTCATAAATTAAGAAACATCTTTCTGTCAGATTTTGTAATAATCGGAAGTGAAGCACAACTTCTATAGCGCTTTGATACCAAATCGGGAGGAACATATATATGGGGACGATATCTATGTCTGAACCGATTTTTTTTCCCAAATTTGGCATTGTTCATTCATGTAATAATAAATCTCTTTGTGGCGAATTTCGTAGAAACCGGATATAAAATACAGTTTCGACAGCCCTTTATATCAAATCGTGAGTAACATATGTATGAGAACTATATCTAAATCTAAACCGATTTACCCCAAATTTAGCAGTATTTGATTTCTGCTAAATTGTTGGTTATGCTTAATTTCGTAATGATCGGAAATAAAATACAATTTCTATAGCGCGTTGATGCTACATCGGGAGGAACATATGTATAGGGGCAATATCTAAGTCTTAACTGATTCAAACAAGATATAGGTGTCAAATGTTATCGCGATAAGACGGTAATTGCGACCTGTACTTTAATTACAAGATTACCTCTGCAAACAAAGAGATGGGCAGACAGACGGACTTAGGTAAATAAGTTCAGAAAGTGATTACAAGTCGTGCTTACAAACCACAGTGTGATGTATGCAGTTTGTATAATATATTTATCTATTTGTTTTTATTTTTTTCTCACCTCAGGTTTAATACATTTGAGTCAGCTAATTGTTATCCTATCAGTTGAAATGTGGCATTCCAGATCTATATACATACAACACTCTCAGTTATGTTTTTGGTGACATTTTTGCAAAATATATAGAAAAAGTGGTTTGGCTTCCCTATACATTTTTTTGTGAGATGTGCTGCTACATCAGAAAACCACAGATTTTGGGTTTCTCTGACATTAACAATTAAAATCTTGAGTGTCTTTATATTGTGGTTAGTGCAGCAGCTTCGCAAATTTCAGTTATCTGGCCCAATTATTTAAGAAATGTTACAAACAGAGTATATAAATAAGAATACCCAATTCTATGTTGGATTTTACAAAAAAAGGAATGCACTTGACGATGATCTCTGGCAACCAATACATGTATGTATACACAAGTAACCTTAACATTTGTATACAGAAATGACACAGTAATCTACAGGGACACTGAGTGAGTTTATTTCGCACACATACACACATGTGCGGATGTGTCTGTTTATTTTGTTGTTGTTCAAAATGGAAAAAGGAAGCAAAGGACTAACATAGAATTATTTCCGTCATTATTGCTTCCTTTTGACTGCCAGCTAAAAAGGACGCTTCCACAGCGAAGTGGCAACAAAAGCAGCAGTTAGAAGCAGCTAGAAGACAAAAGGAAAATTCCCCTTCCTGTTGCAAAAAAAAAATAAAACAAAATTCCAAGTAATTTTCTGCACTTACTCAGCTTCTTCGGTTTCTCGTGAAGCTATTTTTCTGCTGTTGCTTTTTTGTTTTCTGTTTGTTTTTGTCTCGATGCCGTTTTCGTTTTTGTGTGTTGCTGTGTTTCCTTTGACATAATACCCTTTAAGTGCATCTCTACTTAAAGGATTCATGGTACATTTGTGCGAGCGAGAAACCCGGGGTTAGTTGGATGTCGTTGCGAAGCAATGGTTAGCAGTGGGTTAGTGGTGCTCGTAACGTTCGTTATGGCACTTGGATTGTAAATGTTTTGCTTCTTTAGCTGTAGTGGATGACACAAATGAACTGCAGGAAATCGTTTAGTAATTTACCGAATGTTTGTTTGTTTGTCGGTTGCTTTGCGTCCTCTTCAATTATCCGTTGTTACAAACGACACTTGTTGACATTTAATATGCGATTTATCCGGTTTCCTTTGCTAGTATTGTTCAGTGGGTCGTATGATGCATGGAGGTGGATATCATTGCATTGCTCATACGACAAGGGTGTTTACATCAACTGCTTCAAATAGGCACAATAGCGCTGTTTTGATAGCATACTTTGAGGGGTTTCACATTGCAATTGTATGCTAGCCAAAAATGTTATTGAATGGTAGCAAATCAAACAAAACGTAATTAAGAGAGAAAAAAGATTAAATCCAAAAATAGTCTGCAATATTGTAAAAAAGCATTCTGTTTTTCGTCCGAAGGGCACGCTATATTCGAATTTTACATGCAATTCTATGAAAAAATAACCATATCTCCACAACCATTTTTTTCCACCGAATTTTCATAGATCATTATGGCCCATTATAGCGTATTATCTAACATAGGAAAAAAATATTACCACACACAAAAATTTAAGTCAATCGGTCATGCCTTTTGAGGTTTGTACGCACAACTCAGACGCAGAAGCGAACGGGCGGACATAGTTCAAAGAACCAAATATGTCCTGAAATGGATATTCGATAACCATAAATATAGTTTTAGGTCTGTCCTTCGACATGTTAAAATCATTTCGTTTAGTATATATGGACATTTCCACAATTTTAAATTTGAATCGGCTATAAAAGAAGTATTGATAATTTTTTCAAATTTCTGAAAATTTTAAAGTTTGAACTTTGTCATTTAATAATGGACAAGATCTCTTTCATATGACTACCACGACTGGCTCGGCAGTACCTCATCCGATCAACCCAACTTTTCAGTCCATTTTCGAATGTTTCGGGTCGAATATCTCAAATGGCAACTTTAACGCTTCAATTGTCTCTGAATGCTTTGCGTAACATTTATCCTTAATGGCTCCCCAAAGAAAATCACTCAAGTCAAAGTAATCGGTAGTTAAAATTTAAAACTTTAAATGGCCCACCCTTTATTACCAAAAAACTACTTAAATCTGAGTTAACTAAGAGGGAAGATTTAACGCGATGATCAAAAGGACTGCAAAGAGTTAATGCGAGTTTTTCATTTTTTTTTAAAAAAACCTTTATCTTAAATATTTACTTCATTCAGACCAATGTTGCAGTGCTCTCTTATCACAAAAAATAATATAATTTTTAATAACACTTTGTACCACAGTGTCGTGTAGAGTATAAAATTAAGTTAATTAAATATTTAATATTTTTTATTTCGCACAATTAAGAAAATCAAAATTTTTAGCATGGAAATTTATGTCAAATCATGTGACGTCACGCCAAGTTTCACAAATGAAAATCCAAAAACAAAATATTAATTCGTCAAATTGTAAAGCAAAATAATAATAATCCAATTTATATTGAGAAAACCAACGCAATTCACAGACTTTTGTGTTTTTGTGAAAAAGAAAAAAAAAATTTTATGTTTGTGGCGTCACGCCACCCTCATTAATTGTTAATATTTTAGGACCATGTAGATCAATTATTTTCTTATCACTTACAACATATAAATCTTCTTAAGTCAAATATAAATGTACTAAGAAGTTAAAATTGTTCTTGCTTTTCATCTCATTGAAATACGACTGTAACGCACATGATTATGGAAACGCCATATACTAACATACTTACATTATATATTAAAACCGATGTCTTCTGATCGCGATGAAACTAGCAACAACTTTATTCCTATTGAATAGTAGTTATGACACAAAATTTTAATGAGAGCGGTTAAGGACTCTGCAAGTTGGAGGGTGTTGAATTTTGACATTTTTATCAAACGGACCCTTTTTCCCCATCCATATAAATAAGTACCTATTGTATTTGGAAAATTCTGTCCAAAGAGTTAGAAAAAGATGAAGGCTTCTTTATTTAGGATTCTTTAAAGCTTTCATAAACCAATTAGGATAAAAAGTTCTCGAGTTATGACAAAACATCTGGTTCAACCTCTACTTTTTTTAGGTGACACTCTTAATTTTGATAGATATGCAAGTCCCATCCCAATAATAGACCATAAAGCTCTTAAAAGAAATGAGCTTAGGTCGTCCGTAGTTTAAGCAGAAAAATCAAAAAAAATTGTGTTTTTACAAAAATGTCAAAAAAAAATTATTTCGCAAAAAAAAATACAAAAAATACGTTTGTGAATTTTTTTTATCTGTCTAAAAAGATTGAAGAAAAAGCTATCGAAAACATATCGGGAAAAGTTTCTAAATCTTTTAAAATTCCACACATAGTATTAGTTTCTTGGTCGCTATCATCTCGAGAAAAATGGACGATGTTTCCACGCCCATTTTGCGCAAACAGTTAACGGCTTAGAACGTTAATTCCAGTCCATAAAAATAATTGACACTATGTGAAGTGTAAAGCTTTTATAGTACCTACAGTTCCGTAAAAAATGGGCGTTATTGCCACGCCCCCATTGGTACCTCCCATACAAATGGACAATTTTGCACAAAAATTTAACTGCTTATAACTTTGGTTACAGTCCATACAAATACTTAACATTTTGTGGAGTGCAAAGCCTTTACAGTATCTATAGTTCCGTAAAAAGTCGACGTGATCACCACTCACCTCTTGCATAAAAAATTGACGACTTATAACTAGGGATGTACCGAAAGTGGCTTTAGCGAAAGCGAATGCGACAGCGAATATTGAAATATATTTCTTGCGAATGCGAATGCGAATAGTGAAATATGCATTTTTGCGAAAGCGAATGCGAATGCGAATAATAGTTAGAGCCTTTAGTACCAACAAATTTAAGGAACTGAATTGATACTTTTCCAGGATATTCAAGTATTAAGACTGTTTTCCATAGTTTTACCTCCTGTTACCACAAGCACACACATATCTTCAAATTGTGTGAAGGGAATAAGGAGATTTAACACTTTAATAAATGGAAGCGAATACTGAAATATATTTTTGCGAAAGCGAATGCGAAAGCGAATGCGAAAGCGAATGCGAAAGCGAATGCGAAAGCGAATGCGAAAGCGAATGCGAAAGCGAATGCGAAAGCGAATGCGAAAGCGAATGCGAAAACGAATAATCCAAAGATCGTTTTTGCGAATGCGAATTCTAAAATGATGCGAATAATTCGCGTTCGCATATGCGAATGCGAATATTCGTTACATCCCTACTTATAACTTCGATTCCTGCACATTCAAGCACATGAAATTTTGTACAGTGTAATGATTTTATAGTAACCATAGTATACTAAAAAATTGGCTTTATTTCCACACCCCTTTTGGTACCTCCCAAACAAAATTGACAAAAAAAAAATGTGAAGAATTATTTCTTGAATTTCCCTATTATTACAATATGGGTCATTATTTATATGTACATTTATCCACAGACTATTTACAAATAGACATTGTTTTCTTCGTTAGGATGTTTGCCTTTAAAAAAGGAACAAACAAATGTTTTGCGACTTTTTTATATTTTCTATGGTTTTTTTCGTATCAGAAAAAAACGATTTTTTTGAATAAAAATTTTTTCTGATTGTTTTAACGACAGTTACTAAACTCCTGTTTCTACGTGAAAGTAATGTTTTCAGAATTTCTAGCCCTCATTTTTCCTTCAATTTAAATGACATTCCGGCTTTATCGATCTAATACTTCAATACACTATTTAGGTCTCAGACACAAAAAATTTTTTTTCTTGCATAGTGTTACCAAAAATATAAAAAGAGAGGTTTCAGGATTGAAATATTTATATTTTTTTCTTATTATACCATTCAACACTCTAAAAGCTATCTATGGTCCAAAATGCGATGTAATCGGTTTAGCCCGAGTCGACCTTTTGATAACGCTCAGGTTTAACACATTTTAAAATACATTGGATTTAGATATCTTTTTTGTCGCGTTTGACCTCTTCCTGCACATTAAAATCGGTCTATGATAATAGTCCGTGTGCTATACATCACTCCAGTTAATATATATCCAAAAACGCAGCTTTCTAGCTATTATGGAAGCGTCAGCGGTCAAAAATTACATGGCGAAAAATCATTTTATGGAGATCACTTTATACATAATATTTCTGGACTCATTGCTCTAAAGGGACTTTTTAAGTACTGAAATAGTAGAAATTGCTTTGGTCATTGGTGCACTGACCACAGACTGAGAATTCTCCATATTGACCACGTCAGGCATGTAAACACAGCAGATGGTGGGCGACATATTTTTAAAATGCTTTAGACATTTTAAAACGAGTTTTCATCTCTGATTTGACCTAAGGCTGGGCATTCTATAGTTGTTTCGCATTGAGGTCAGTACTCATAATTTTTAAATTCATAGCACATGGGGAAATTTTATAAGCAGTGAAATAATGAAAATTTTTTTTTGGTCACTTGTACAATGACCACGGTCAAAGAATCACAAATTAGTTTTCTCTCATTTTTTGATCGCGTATACTATTTTGTATTTACAAAGTTTAAGTTCCTTATATCTCGGAATCTTTTTGCTATCTCGGTTCAATCATAAACCTAACTGGAGAAACAAGCGCGTATATTGCCAATCCCATTAAAAAGGACAACTTCGAAATGTATGGAAATCGTCTGCAATCTCCCAACGTTTGAAGTTGAAAATACTTAACTCGAATGTAAAATCGTCTTTGCTTTACGGATGCGAATTCTGGACTGCAGCACCTAGAGACAACCAGACATTTGCAAGTCTTCGTCCTATGCTCCTTCTAGGAATGACGGGAATATACATATATATATGGGAGATTTCATGCCACGTGAGTCAATTTTAAAAACCGACGTCTTCTGCTCGCGATAAATCTTGCACCTAGTTTAGTCCTATTGGATATTAATTATGACACACAATTTCAATGAGTTGGTCAATTTTGGTCAAACTATTCTTTTTTCCATGCATATTAGTAATTAGCTATTTTTTGCTTTGGATACATTTTTTACAGAAAATAAAAATAATTGCAAACATATTTTTTTGCGAAATTAAAACTTGTTTTGATATTTTTGTAAAACCCTTATTTTTATATTTGATTTTTTGCTCAAAAGAAATTATAGGCTATTTCCTTTGAGAGCTTTGTGGTCCATTAGTGGGATGGGACCTGTTCATCTACCAAAATAATGTTAAACCTCTAAAAAAATTTAGGTTTAACAATATTGTAGCATAACTGGAGAACTGTTTGTCGTAATTGTCTTAGGAAATCTTTAAATAATCCTAAATTAGGTAGCCTTCATCATCTCCTTTAATTTTATCACCTTACCAGCGGTTTCAAAGATATCTTAAAATATATTGCGAAAAATAATACAATTTTTTGAGAAAATTTTCATATTTTTTTATATAATTAAAAACATCGAAGAATTGAATTATATATTTATTATTTAATCGTCAAGTCTAATCGGTCGTAAATAAAATAAGACCATTCTAAATAAAAACGATGCATAATCTAAAAAGATGCAGCTAATAAAGTAAGTCTCACTTGACATGAAATCCCTCATATACTACATACGTGGTATGTACGAAAAATATCGCGAATTTTTAGCGTTAGCGTTAGCGTTATGTTGGTACTCATGTCCCTTACTTATGCTGACAAGGTCGGCCATTTTGAATGTTTAGTTAATTTTTGACAGCTGTTGTGCTTGGATGTGTTTTAACTTGTCTTCGATTTTTATCTATTTCAGAAAATGGATCAAAGAATCTGCATCAAATTCTGTGTGAAAAACAAAATAAAGTGCGCTGACGCATTCCAAATGTTGACTGTGGCATATGGTGTAGCTACCTTGGATCAAAGCAACGTTTATCGGTGGTACAAAATGTTCTTAGAGGGCCGAGAAAATGCGAAGGACGAACAGCGTGCCGTAAAGGTTTTGCTCACAGTTTTCTTTGATTGCAGGGGCGTGGTGCATTATGAGTTCTTGCCACAGGGTAGTACGGTCAATAAAGAATATTACCTGCAAGTTATGCGCAAATTGCGCGAAGCAATTCGCCAAAAACGCCCGGATTTGTGGAAGAACAAAAACTGGAATAAAAACTTTACCTCGTATATTTAAATATGATTCAGGTTGCTCTTTGTTCTAAATGCGGCAATTTTGCTTGTTTACATACCCATTGAGCCAGAAATGGGCCTCATCGCTGAACAAAATTTGGCTCAAAAACGTCAGATCTTCTTGAAACTTTTCAAGAGCCCATAGAGCGAAGCGATGTCGCTTTGGAAGATCGGGCGGCTTCAGTTCTTGCACAAGCTGTATTATGTATGCTTTCAATTTAAGATCTCGACGTAATATGCGCCAAATCGTTCCATACGTCAGTCCGAGTTGCTGCGAATGGCGCCGAATCGACTCTCCACGTATACACTCTCAGCTACGGCCGCTACATATTCTTCACTGCGTGGTCTATTCGGTCGAATATTATCCAATAATGAATGCTGGGTCTCAAGATAGGTGATGATGTTGCGAATAGTACACCGAATAGTACGCTCAGTAGGTAGATTATGTTGACCATAAATTGAGCGAAGTGCACGAAACACATTCCTCACAGAACGTGAATTTTCGTAATAAAGTTGAACGTTTTGCAAACGTTGTTAAGGCGTAAGTCTTTCCATGATGAAATGCCAAACAATACTTAACAAAAATAACAGGACAGCATGATTATGTGAACTTTCCAAAAATGGGCGGAATCGGACCAATGGGCTGGCCCCGCCCATACATATACGCCAAATTTTGAAATTGAGATATGTTACACAGTTTGTTACAGAAAGTGCTGAAATTTTTCTTATACGTACCTGGTAGAAATCTGCGTGATTGGTCCAAAAATGGGCTGGATCGGACCAATGGGCGTGGCTCCGCCAATATAAGCCAAATTTTGAAAATGAGATATCTTGCACAATTTAATAGCGAGAGTGCTGTAATTTTGTGTATATGTATCTGGTATCAGTCTACGTGTTTGGTCCAAAAATGGGAGGGATCGGACCAACGGGCGTGGCCCCGCCCATATATGCCAAATTTTAGAATTGTGATATCTTGAACAATTTCTTACCGTGAGTGCTGCAATTTAGTGCATATGTATCCGGTGGCAGTCTACGTTATTGGTTTAAAAAATGGCGGGATCGGGCCTATGGGCGTGGCCCCGCCCATATAAGCCAAATCTTGAAATTGAGATATCTTACACGATTTGTTAGCGACAGTGCTGATATTTTGTATATGGTGGTAATCTACGTGACTGGTCCAAATATGAGCGGGATCGGACAAATGGGCGTGGCGCCACCCATATAAGCCAAATTTATATATCTTGCACAATCTGCTGAAGCAGGTGGATAAGGCATGATTACGGCATTCTTTTCCAATTTTGGAACGAACTACGAGCCAACGTTACATACTGACTTCCTCTACAACTTCTCTATGAGTGATTCGGTGATTCAATATTGTTTTGGTCCTTATGACCGACCCATGCTCGGACATAAGGCCCAATTTTTTTTTTTTGGCTTTATATCCTTTTGTATACCCTACACCACACTGTGGTACAGGGTATTATAAGTTTGTTTCACGGCAGATGTTTGTAACACCTGAAAATAACACAGCTAGACCCACCTTAAAGTATACCGATCGACTCAGAATCACTAGCTGAGTCGATTAAACGATGTCCGTCCGTCCGTCCGTCTGTCCATGTAAAGTTGTTCGTCGACTACAGGTCTCAATTTCACTAAGATCCTTCTGAAATTTTGCAGTTTAGAGTATTTCGTGGCTGTTAAGATCGCTATTGAATTTGGTTGAAATCGGTTCAGATCTAGATATAGCTCCCATATATATCTTTCGTCTGATTTGGCCCTTTAGTCCTATAGAAGCTGTATTTTACATCCGATCGTTTTGAAATTTAGAATGGTAGAGTTTCTTGATCCATGAACCAACATTGCCGAATTTGAAGAAAATCGGTTAAGATTTAGCTATAGCTCCCATATATATGTTTCCTCCGATTTGGCCCTTTAGTTCTATAGAAGCTGTATTTTACATCCGATAGTTTTGAAATTTAGAATGGTAGAGTTTCTTGATCCATGAACCAACATTGCCGAATTTGAAGAAAATCGGTTCAGATTTAGATATACCTCCCATACATATCTTTCGTCCGATTTGGTCCTTTAGTCCTATAGAAGCTGTATTTTACATCCGATCGTTTTGAAATTTAGAATGGTAGAGTTTCTTGATCCATGAACCAACATTGCCGAATTTGAAGAAAATCGGTTCAGATTTAGATATAGCTCCCATATATATCTTTCGTCCGATTTGGCCCTTTAGTCCTATAGAAGCTGTATTTTACATCCGATCGTTTTGAAATTTAGAATGGTAGAGTTTCTTGACCCATGAACCAACATTGCCGAATTTGAAGAAAATCGGTTCAGATTTAGATATAGCTCCCATATATATCTTTCGTCCGATTTGGTCCTTTAGTCCTATAGAAGCTGTATTTTACTTCCGATCGTTTTGAAATTTAGAATGGTAGAGTTTCTTGACCCATGAACCAACATTGCCGAATTTGAAGAAAATCGGTTCAGATTTAGATATAGCTCCCATATATATCTTTCGTCCGATTTGGTCCTTTAGTCCTATAGAAGCTGTATTTTACATCCGATCGTTTTGAAATTTAGAATGGTAGAGTTTCTTGATCCATGAACCAACATTGCCGAATTTGAAGAAAATCGGTTAAGATTTAGCTATAGCTCCCATATATATGTTTCGTCCGATTTGGCCCTTTAGTCCTATAGAAGCTGTATTTTACATCCGATCGTTTTGAAATTTAGAATGGTAGAGTTTCTTGATCCATGAACCAACATTGCCGAATTTGAAGAAAATCGGTTAAGATTTAGCTATAGCTCCCATATATATGTATGTTTCGTCCGATTTGGCCCTTTAGTCCTATAGAAGCTGTATTTTACATCCGATCGTTTTGAAATTTAGAATGGTAGAGTTTCTTGATCCATGAACCAACATTGCCGAATTTGAAGAAAATCGGTTCAGATTTAGATATAGCTCCCATATATATGTATGTTTCGTCCGATTTGGCCCTTTAGTCCTATAGAAGCTGTATTTTACATCCGATCGTTTTGAAATTTAGAATGGTAGAGTTTCTTGATCCATGAACCAACATTGCCGAATTTGAAGAAAATCGGTTCAGATTTAGATATAGCTCCCATATATATCTTTCGTCTGATTTGGTCCTTTAGTCCTATAGAAGCTGTATTTTACATCCGATCGTTTTGAAATTTAGAATGGTAGAGTTTCTTGATCCATGAACCAACATTGCCGAATTTGAAGAAAATCGGTTAAGATTTAGCTATAGCTCCCATATATATGTTTCGTTCGATTTTGCTCTTTAGTCCTGTAGAAGCTGTATTTTACATCCAATCATTTTGAAATTTAGAATGGTAGAGTTTCGTGAGCCATGAACCAACACTACCGAATTTGAAGAAAATCGGTTAAGATTAAGCTATAGCTCCCATATATATGTTTCGTCCGATTTGGCCATTTAGTCCTATAAAAGCTGTATTTTACATACAATCGTTTTGAAATTTAGAATGGTAGAGTTTCTTGATCCATGAACCAACATTGCCGAATTTGAAGAAAATCGGTTAAGATTTAGCTATAGCTCCCATATATATGTTTCGTCCGATTTGGCCCTTTAGTCCTATAAAAGCTGTATTTTACATCCAATCGTTTTGAAATTTAGAATGGTAGATTTTCTTGATCCATGAACCAACACTACTGAATTTGAAGAAAATCGGTTAAGATTTAGCTATAGCTCCCATATATATGTTTCGGCCGATTTGGCCCTTTAGATCCAATCGTTTTTATACCCTACGCCACACTGTGGTACAGGGTATTATTTAAGTATAAAATGTCCCAAAAGTAAATTTATGTAAACAATTTATACATGAATTTCAAAATTTATATATCAGAGTTATTCAATATTACGAGAGTGGTGTAGGGTATTATATAGTCGGCCCCGCCCGACTTTAGCCTTTCCTTACTGGTTTTGTAATAATAAGTAATGATAATTTAAGTGGTAATTTAATATTTATTGGAAGTGCTTTAAAGATATGGTTCAATTTAAACCAAATGTAAATTTCTTCCACTTGCCCCACAATTTCCCAAAAAAGCAAAAGGAAAACCCTAAATATGGAAGCATTGGCATTATTTTCAATAGGGTTGATATATGTTTATATTAAGTCGTAAAGCAATACGTATGATGATGGCGCGCGCGATTTCTCGTAGAATTCTTTACGCTCGGCGTTTCTGCAAGTTCTTAACTGCATCATACGTATAGGGCCTTATCCAAATGGTAGTATGGCAGTAGTAAATCGAAAAACAATATGGCGCCGACAAAAACTACTATGTGTAATTTTTCGAATTTTTATACCCTACACCACACTGTGGTACAGGGTATTATGACTTTGTGCATTTGTTTGTAACACATAAAAGGAGAAGAGATAGACCCGTTGTTAATTATGTCCATGTATTATTGTAATCAAAGTGCAGGTCGTATTTATGGTCCGATTGTGATGAAATTTAGCATAGTGCTCTTTTTTGGCCCAAGGACGATCCCTATTGAAATTGGTTAAAATCGGTTCAGATTTGGATATAGTCCCCATATATATGTTTCACCCGATTTGACATGTAAGCGCTGTAGAAACCACATTTTACATCCGATCTTTATGAAATTCGGCAGAGAGAGTTTTATTATTACGTGAATGAACACTACCAAATTCGGAGAAAATCCGTTCAGATTTAGATATAGCCCCCATATATATGTTTCACCCGATTTGACATGTAAGCGCTGTAGGAACTGTATTTTAAATCAGATCAGTACGAAATTTGGCAGAGAGAGTTCTCTTATTACATGAATAAACACAGCCAAATTCGGGGAAAATCGGTTCAGATTTAGATATAGTCCCCATATATATGTTTCACCCGATTTGACATGAAAGCGCTGTAGAAACCGTATTTTACATCCGACCTGTACGAAATTCGGCAGAGAAAGTTCTCTTATTACATGAAAAAACACTGCGCAATTCGGGGAAAATCGGTTCAGATTTAGATATAGCCCCCATATATATGTTCCACCTGATTTAACATTTAAGCGCTGTAGAAATCGTGTTTTATATCCGATCAGTACGAAATTTAACAGAGAGAGTTTTCTTATTACATGTATGAACACTGCCAAATTCAGGAAAAATCGGTTCAGATTTAAACATAGTCCCAATATATATGTTACACCCGATTTGACATGTAAGCACTGTGTTTTATATCCGATCAGTACGAAAATCGGCAGAGAGAGTTTGCTTATTACATGTATGAACACTGCCAAATTCTTATCACAATGCCCATTTTCGCATTGGTAGGTAGGTGTAGGGTATTATATAGTCGGCCCCGCCGACTTTCTGTCTTTCCTTACTGGTTTTTATTGTCGAATTAGAACGTCCTTGCGGTCAAACGACTATCCACCAAAGCATTTTGCGCTATCTTGACCAGTTCCGAAGTTACCAAAAACTCCTATGTGTATCCCTCTATAGCAATGCTCCGACAAAAACTCCTATGTGTCCCAAAGGGATAGAAGGTTGGCTTATATTCACGCCAAAAAACGGCTAATGAAGTTTTGTTCAGAATCATCTCCTCTATTCGAAAATGAATAGATCGAAATTGGATCTGCTTCCATTCGCGAGTTATAGCGAAAACAGTACTTTTACTCAAAAATAACTTAATAGCTTTGATTCGTAAAGAAAAGCGCGGAAATTTAGAACTGTAACACAATTTCCTTTAAATATGATTATTTGTAAGACGCTTTGTAACGTCCGCGACATTTGCCATGTTTCTTTATATTGCAAATTTGTGTAATCCATAAAATCGACTTACACCGCCAAATTTTTCCAGAAATATTATACCGAATTTAATAAGATTAATATATTTGCATTCTATAATCTCTGAGGAATAGATTAATCTCGACGAATAAATTTTGTACAAAAAAAATAGTTCGGAATTATTTTACTATATAATGCTATTATCTCGCGAATGAACAGTTCTAGGGAAAAGTAGTCAAAGGAAGTTTGGGAGATAAGCGAAAGGCCTACAACTATTTCTTTAACAAACAAAATTTATAGTAATTTGGTAAGGATTTACATTGTGTTAAAACTTTTGTATGCTTTTCCCTTTATATGAGGCATATTTTGATTTGACACATTGGTAATCCCTACCAAATTATTATAATTTTTTTGTTAAAGAAAGACTTGTAGTAGTTTTTAATATCTCCCAAACTTCCTTTGACCACTTTTTCCTAGGACTGACCGTTCGCGTAATAATAGCAATATATAGTTAAATAATTCTGAACTTAAATGTTTTTTGTTCGAAATATATTCGTCGCGGGATGTTTATGGCGGAAATGCTAGTGCCAATCTATGCCTCAGAAATCATAGAATGTAAATATATTAATTTTAATAAGTTCGCAATAATATTTTTGTAAAAATTTAGCGGTGTAAGTCGAAGTTTTGGATTACAAAAATTTCGGTATAGAATAATATTGCAAATATCGCGGACATTACAAAGCGTCTTACAAATGTTCATATTTATGGAAAATTATGTTATAGTTTTAAATTTCTGCGATTCAATGTAATTAAGTTCGGTTTTTTGGAAAAAAATTGTTTTTATCGCGATAACTCGCGAAAGGAAGCAGATCAGATTTTGATTTCTTCTTATCTGAGTAGAGGTGATGATTCTGTACAGAACCTCATTAGCAGTTTTTAGTCACAATCCAGACCAACTTTCGTTTGCTTGAGGTACGCTGTGAACATTCAAATATCAAAACTCCTATGTGTATTTTTTTTGTTTTATAAATATTTGAAATGCTCCAAACAAAACATCCTATGTGTTGATTTTCATGAAAACCATTTAAAACGTTACGGGCTTTGCACATATATGATTTTTGTTATGATATATTGGTGGTAAATAATTAAAAGAAAAATTAAAAAATCGGAGATATAAAAAATATCGCGATTTGACGAAATAGCAACGTTTTTTGTCTCTCCTGAAAACTAGTAAAAAAAACAGTAAGGAAAGGCTAAAGTCGGGCGGGGCCGACTATATAATACCCTACACCACTCTCGTAATATTGAATAACTCTGATATATAAATTTTGAAATTCATGTATAAATTGTTTACATAAATTTACTTTTGGGACATTTTATACTTAAATAATACCCTGTACCAAAATGTGGTGTAGGGTATAAAAACGATTGGATCTTAAGAGCCAAATCGGATGAAACATATATATGGGAGCTATAGCTAAATCTTTAGCGATTTTCTTCAAATTCGGCAATGTTGGTTCATGGATCAAGAAACTCTACCATTCTAAATTTCAAAACGATTGGATGTAAAATATAGCTTCTATAGAACTAAAGGGCCAAATCGGACGAAACATATATATGGGAGCTATATCTAAATCTTAACCGATTTTCTTCAAATTCGGTAGTGTTGGTTCATGGATCAAGAAACTCTACCATTCTAAATTTCAAAATGATTGGATGTAAAATACAGCTTCTACAGGACTAAAGAGCAAAATCGGACGAAACATATATATGGGAGCTATAGCTAAATCTTAACCGATTCTCTTCAAATTCGGCAATATTGGTTCATGGATCAAGAAACTCTACCATTCTGAATTTCAAAACGATTGGATGTAAAATACAGTTTTTATAGGACTAAAGGGCCAAATCGGACGAAACATATATATGGGAGCTATAGCTAAATCTTAACATATATATGGGAGCTATAGCTAAATCTTAACCGATTTTCTTCAAATTCGGTAGTGTTGGTTCATGGATCAAGAAACTCTAACATTCTAAATTTCAAAACGATCGGATGTAAAATACAGCTTCTATAGGACTAAAGGGCCAAATCGGACGAAACATATATATGGGAGCTATAGCTAAATCTTAACCGATTTTCTTCAAATTCGGTAATATTGGTTCATGGATCAAGAAACTCTACCATTCTAAATTTCAAAACGTTCGGATGTAAAATACAGCTTCTAAAGGACTAAAGGACCAAATCGGACGAAAGATATATATGGGAGCTATATCTAAATCTGAACCGATTTTCTTCAAATTCAGCAATGTTGGTTCATGGATCAAGAAACTCTACCATTCTAAATTTCAAAACGATCGGATGTAAAATACAGCTTCTATAGGACTAAAGGACCAAATCGGACGAAAGATATATATGGGAGCTATATCTAAATCTGAACCGATTTTCTTCAAATTCGGCAATGTTGGTTCATGGATCAAGAAACTCTACCATTCTAAATTTCAAAACGATCGGATGTTAAATACAGCTTCTATAGGACTAAAGGGCCAAATCGGACGAAACATATATATGGGAGCTATAGCTAAATCTTAACCGATTTTCTTCAAATTCGGCAATGTTGGTTCATGGATCAAGAAGCTCTATCATTCTAAATTTCAAAACGATCGGATGTAAAATACAGATTCTATAGGACTAAAGGACCAAATCGGACGAATCATATATATGGGAGCTATAGCTAAATCTTTACCGATTTTCTTCAAATTCGGCAATGTTGGTTCATGGATCAAGAAACTCTACCAGTCTAAATTTCAAAACGATTGGATGTAAAATATAGCTTCTATAGAACTATAGGGCCAAATCGGACGAAATATATATATGGGAGCTTTAGCTAAATCTTAACCGATTTTCTTCAAATTCTGTAGTGTTGGTTCATGGATCAAGAAACTCTACCATTCTAAATTTCAAAATGATTGGATGTAAAATACAGCTTCTATAGAACTAAAGGGCCAAATCGGACGAAATATATATATGGGAGCTATAGCTAAATCTTAACCGATTTTCTTCAAATTCGATAGTGTTGGTTCATGGATCAAGAAACTCTACCATTCTAAATTTCAAAATGATTGGATGTAAAATACAGCTTCCACAGGACTAAAGACAAAATCGGACGAAACATATATATGGGAGCTATAGTTAAATCTTAACCGATTTTCCTCAAATTCGGCAATGTTGGTTCATGGATCAAGAAACTCTACCATTCTAAATTTCAAAACGATTGGATGTAAAGTACTGCTTTTATAGGACTAAATGGCCAAATCGGACGAAACATATATATGGGAGCTATAGCTAAAACTTAACCGATTTTCTTCAAATTCGGTAGCGTTGGTTCATGGATCAAGAAACTCTACCAATTTAAATTTCAAAACGATTGGATGTAAAATACAGCTTCTTCAGGACTAAAGAGCAAAATCGGACGAAACATATATATGGGAGCTATAGCTAAATCTTAACCGATTTTCTTCAAATTCGGCAATGTTAGTTCATGGATCAAGAAACTCTACCATTCTAAATTTCAAAACGATTGGATGTAAAATACAGCTTTTATAGGACTAAAGGGCCAAATCGGACGAAACATATATATGGGAGCTATAGCTAAATCTTAACCGATATTCTTCAAATTCGGCAATGTTAGTTCATGGATCAAGAAACTCTACCATTCTAAATTTCAAAATGATTGGATGTAAAATACAGCTTCTATAGGACTAAAGGGCCAAATCGGACGAAACATATATATGGGAGCTATAGCTAAATATTAACCGATTTTCTTCAAATTCGGCAATGTTGGTTCATGGATCAAGAAACTCTACCGTTCTAAATTTCAAAACAATTGGATTTAAAATACAGCTTCTATAGGACTAAAGGGCCAAATCGGACGAAAGATATATATGGGAGCTATATCTAAATCTGAACTGATTTCAACCAAATTCAATAGCGATCTTAACAGCTGCGAAATACTCTGAACTGCAAAATTTCGATCGGAGTGAAATTGCGACCTGTAGTCGACGAACAACTTTACATGGACAGACGGACGGACGGACGGACATGGTTAAATCGACTCAGGTAGTGATTCTGAGTCGATCGGTATACTTTAAGGTGGGTCTAGCTGTGTTATTTTCAGGTGTTACAAACATCTGCCGTGAAACAAACTTATAATACCCTGTACCACAGTGTGGTGTAGGGTATAAAAAGATAAAATACTTGGGAGTAATCTTGGATCAGAAACTGATTTGGAAAGAACCTATTGAAGAAAGAGTTACCAAGGCCCACAGATGTTGGTCGTTGTGCAGAAGAGCTATAGGTACGCCACTGTAGTGTGGTGGACATCAATGGACAAGAAGTACAACGTAATACCTTTGCAAAAAGTGCAACGTATGTGCTGTCTAGGCATAAGCGGGGCAATTAGAACCGCACCAAAAAGAGCGTTGCAGACTATACTGCACATCCAACCAATAGATATCCGTATATAGTATAAAGCAGCCCTCACAGCAAGACGTCTACAAGTGATGGGTGAATGGATAAATCGATAATGGATAATCAATTGTCGGTCATATTCAAACAACGGAAATCTCTACCTGTGATTCGTTCGTGCCGGACAGACGCTCCTGGGAAAACGGAACACTAGTTCATGTGCAAGTGGGAACCAGCTGCTACACTGATGGGTCCAGGCTAGGTGGAAGGACGGGTCTCGGACTTTTTATTGATGAACCAGAAGTCGAATTTTATTTCCGCCTACCAGACCATAACACAGTATTTCAAGGAGAAGTTCGAGCAATCACGGAGTATGTTAACTGGCTCAGTAATACCACAAAGCCTAATAGCCAAATGGTGATTAAAGCAATAACATTGTAAAAGGTCAAATTCAGAACAGTGTTAGACTGTAAAAGAGCGATAAATAATTAATCAGTCCATGGTTAACTGCGTATTTTCTGGGTACCGGGACACAGCGGATTGGAAATGAACGAACAGTTTGGCTTCAAAGGGCAGAGAACTTCGGGTAATAAACTTGGAAAATTGGAAACCTTTCGAAGCCACGAAGGATGAGTTGGAGCACTGGGCATTGATGGCTCACAAAACTGTGTGGAATAGAGCAACTGCATAGATACTGTGGGGTGACCCAAATGAGAAGTAGTTTTCTGAATCTAAACAAGATCGAGATTAGTAAGATGATGAATGTTCTAACGGGACACTCAAACTTACAGGCAAATCTTCATCGCATAGGACTAGCAGAAAACGATGAGTGCAGGGCATGCAGGGAAAACATCGAAACGATGGAACATTTTCTGTGTCACTGCCCAGCCTTTACACATGCAAGATCCCGATATTTTGGTTCCGACAAAATGCCAGACTTGATTCATCTCAGAGGATATGGCTGGAAGATACTGAGAAAAATCGTATCTAGTAACCCCTGGGGTATAAAAAATCATAAATAAGGAGCGCACAACAGGTCGAACCACTGGCTTAAGTGTATGTCCGTGGACATGAGACGTTTAAACGTCTCCTCTGTTCAAACTAACTATTAAATAGCTAGCCATCTCGTTAAGAGATCTGCGGAGAATTTATGGTAACCTAGCTGTCCGAGTAAATGACAACGCCAGTATTGGTCACTATATAGCGACTCAGCCACTTGGCGACTTCCCATATTACCATAAAAAGCGTTGCTCTTTGATGCCATCCTACACTCTCCGTTGATTCCATCCTACAGATTGGAGGTGCACCCATCGTCTCACTGTGGACAGCGAGGTATTGAGCCATAATGGCCGATCGAACATGTCATTTACTACTTGCTCCACCTAATTAGCGTTGTTTAAAAATGTCACAAATAATTTAAGTCACATTTTACAGAGTTTGAACCAAAAATATATTGCACCCGTCGATTTAATGGCTACAATTCAAATAATTCAATTTTGAACACTTTCAACCTCACCAAATTCCGTTACTCTGGGTCTCGACATAAGCAAACAATTTCTGCTGTTTGGTTTGAGAAATTGAAAAAATGGATTATTGTGCCCGTCATCGTTGAAATGAAATTTTTGCAATCAACAACGAAAAGGCAAAAAACGTCCAAAACAACTGATATTCCAGGGTACACATAAATACACACACAGAGACAAATTCATTCGTCCTCCGTTACTGGAACTCAACATTTTGTTGTCAACAAAATGCGAGACATTTCCTACAGAAATTCTTATGGGATTGGCATTTAAAATAAAAGTGTTCGATTTGTTAATTCTTTATTAGATTAACATACACTTAGGGCAGATAAGTTTATTTTGCCTATTTAGGGCTCTCCAACTGGCTGTTGCAAGGGAAGTTGGACGGTGACTTTTCAATGGTGATATAAAACTTATCAACGGAATGTAATGTTACGATTAGACTGCACATCAATGCTACTTAAATGTTTGGGTTACTTTCCCTAATGGTAGTATTAGTGGAGCAGAATAAAGGTACATGTTCACTCTAGGTCGAACAGGACGACAACAAAGCCATAAATTAATGATTTACCTACCAAAAGTGGTACAGAAAAAGGAACAAGTAAAAATAGAATAAAAACAACGGAAATCTTCAGTGAGTTCATATACAATTTCATTTCGTCCTTTTTCACGAAAATCTTAAACTGTTCTAGAAACTGTGGGTTCCCAACATTCTTTCCCAAATACTCGGTGATTAGAGGCAACATTTCCAACTGCAGTAATGCACTAGGTCAAACTTGTTAAGCAAATGTGAAATTTATTTGCGATCTTCTAGTCTTGATTAAAAAGGGACCCAAAAATATTAATTAATCTTGTTGACAACATTTTTGTCGAAGGGATCTACATAACATTTTCTGGTGTAATTATAATAAAAAACGTTATGGTAATTTTTTTTAAACAATTATTTTTGGTAAAATTACAATTTTCATGAAAGATAGCTCTAGTGTTTGAACTATATATGAAGTACAAGATAGAGCCGGAATATGCATTATATTTTTAGGGGCTACAAATGTTATTTATTTAACTTCAATGTACAACCATTGGTTTAGTAACACTCATCAAATAAAAAAAATTAAAGTAAAGAATCCATAAAAAATAAAAAAATAGTAAAAAGTATTTCATTCCATATTTTTAAAGCTAGCATGCTAACAAAGAAGACGATGAATATTTAAAATCTATGGATAAACGTATAAAGCTATGTACGAGTAGTCTTTTGACTAAAATGTCAAAAAATGCAACCGTGTGAACTTACAGTTTTTGTCTCGCAAACGTTGGCAGAAAAGTCATCGTCTGTACATTGTAAGATGCGCGAAGTCTATGCATCTGACAATGGAGCCATTGTCAGAGAAATATTTTATTGGCAACACAGTCTTTGAAATATTTTTATTGTCAATCCTGCTATAAATATTTCTTGCAATCGTCTGAACTGACAATTCACCCTATGCTAAAAATCTGTCATTGTGAGTTTATTGATAGCACTTTGACAGATTTGATAAAATTGTAAGATCTGACCACCGTGTGAACACAGCTGCACTAATGGACCATATTGTACTAGAAAGAAATATTTATAGCCTACACCACACTGTAGTACATGGTATTATAACTTTGTGCATTTGTTTGTAACACCCAAAAGGAGAAGAAATAGACCCATCGTTTATTATACCGATCGACTTAGAATCACTTTCTATTTTTTTTGGCCCAAGGACGATCCCTATTAAATTTGGTTAAAATCGGTTCAGATTTA
The DNA here is from genome assembly GCA_963930755.1 of Eudasyphora cyanicolor. NCBI lineage: Eukaryota > Metazoa > Arthropoda > Insecta > Diptera > Muscidae > Eudasyphora > Eudasyphora cyanicolor. Next base: position 100,226,800 of record OZ005738.1, on the reverse strand, counting down.
GATATAGCCCCTACATATATGTTACCCCCGATTAGACATGTAAGCGCTGTAAAAACTGTATTTTATATCCGATCAGAATTAGATATAGCCTCCATATATACGTTACTCCCGATTTGATATCCCGATCAGTATGAAATTCGGCAGCAAGAGGTTTCCTATTATATGAATGAACACTGTTAAATTTTGAAGAAATCGGTTCAGATTTAGATATAGCCACGTTACCGCCGATTTGACATGTAAGCGCTGTAGAAACTGTATTTTATATCAGATCAATGCGAAATTCGGCAGAAAGAGGTTTCCTATTATATGAATGAACACTGTTAAATTTTGAAGAAATCGGTTCAGATTTAGATATAGCCCCCATATTTACGTTACCCCCGATTTGATATATAAGCGGTGTAAAAATTGTATTTTATATCCGATCAGTGCGAAATTCGGCAAAAAGAAGTTTCTTCTACATGAAGGAATACTGCCAAATTCGGAGAAAATCGGTTCAGATTTAGATACAGCCCCCATATATATGTTAACCCCGATTTGACATCTAAGCGCTGTAGAGACTGCATCAGTACGAAATTCGACAGAAAGAGGTTTTTTTACATGAATGAGTATTCATGGAAAATCGGTTCAGATTTATATATAACCTTCATATATATGTTGCTCCTGATTTGGTATCAAAGCGCTATAGAAGTTGTACTTTACTTGCGATCATTAAAATTTTCCAGAAAGATGTTTCTCAATTTAGGAACGAATATTGCTTAATTAAGCGATTATCGGTTCAGAATTAGATAATATGTTCCTATCCATTCACCAATTATTCCAAATTATTATCGCAATGACCCTTATCGCATTGTTAGGGAGGTATAGGGTATTATATCGTCGGCCCCGCCACTTTCTGCCTTTCCTTACTGGTTTTAATATGTTTTATAAGTATTTTGACTATTCTTTGTGAGTGGTACCAAAAAGGGGGTGGGGATAGCGACCAATTTTCAATGAACTACAAAAGCATTACACTGTACAAAATTTTAAGTGTTTCTATGGGCTGAGATCAATGCTATTTATACCCCTTAAAGATTTTGTGCAGAATTGTCCATTTGTGCCGGAGGTATCAAAAGGGGCATGCAAACTTCAACCAAACATACTTGGGGTCTTAGGTCAATCCTTTATTGTGTTACTCTTTTGGCTCGCAGCAAATTATATATACCCTTCACGGTAACGTGGGACGACGAAAAACGAGTTATACCCAATTGTATTATAGTCTCTATACAATATTACAAGAAGCAATATTGCCATAAAAGTGTATTGTGGGCATTTATAGCGATTTTTTACAAGGAGTCTTTTTGTTGAATATTTCACCTAAAAAACCATCGCTTTCTACTACTTCTGATATATATTTATTTTGTAGGGAGATTATCAGGGGTAAAGGAATCGGCAGGGGTGGCAGGTGTTTTGGAAGAAATACTTCCTGAAGTTTCTCCTTTAGTGTGTTCTTTGGCGTGGAACATCTAGTCCGATGTTTTCAAGTCACAAGCACGGTGGCTAGCAGCGAATTTTTTTTAAATTTTAAAAAATAAAAAAAAATATAAATAATTTTAGGCCCTCTTCCATCCAAAGCTAATATGTCGGAGAATTAATAGAAGTTCAAAATATATGAAAAAATCGGAATACAAAAAATTTTAAAAATTACATTGAAATTGTAGAACTTAAAAATCGCATACAAAAAGTGTTTAATTTTTTTTTCTGAAAAGTAGCAACATTAAAGAAAGGATTTTTCAAATCGGTCCAAGTGGACCATTTTGCACCAAAAGTTAACTGCTTATAACATTACTACCAGTGCACAAAAATACTTTAAATATTGTAGAATGCTTTTAAAGTACCTAGAGTCCAGTAAAAAGAGGGCGTTATTGGCACGCCCATTATGGTAACTCCCACACAAGTGGACCATTTTGCACCAAAAGTTAACAGCATATAACTTTATTACATACTTTTTACTACTCGTAATACATACAAACAATACATACTTTAAAGTTACAATTTAAATTGATAATAATTTAATTAAAACAAAAAATAAATAAATTTACTAATATTTTTTTGGGACTCAGGGTGAGGGGATTCACTGAACTTTCTTACTTGTTTTTTTTTAATTTCCATTACTTTTACAAAATTGGTCATAACTTATACATTTAACCATAGATTTTTAGCAGCTTCGCATTGTTTACTTCGTTAGCATGCCAGCTTTTAAAAAACGGAATAAAATAATTGTTTTCGATTTTCTTGTCCATTTTATATCCTTTTTCGTATCAGTAGCGTAAACGGGATATTTTCAACATTTAGTCAGAAATGAAAAGGGCGCATAAACAAAAAGAAAATCCTAAATTTAATTATTGATAGATAATTGTCCATGTTTTCAAAATTCACATCTTGACATCTTTAGTGCACCACTATCACAAATGGTGAATTTGATGACGAAATTGAAAAGGACGTAACAGAAAATTATTTCTTTTTTCATATCTATTGGTGTTCGCAACATATTTGTGTGAATTATCATTGTGTTTGGGTATTATTCTGAAACCACGTTTTTCTAACGACAAAAGTTGATCCTAACTCTATCGGGCTTATACTTCGGATCCATCTACTAGCTTTTTTTTGGCGTTGAATTGCTCATATTAATTTAAGACTCGTCACATGCCAGAACACATATTTTTTCCACTGACACCGAACGATAAAACGCGCATAAAAAATGTTCCATGTTGTTTTACTGCTGTTGTTTTCGTTATTTTTTCTTGTCGTGAAAAATGAGTAAAATGCTGATGATTGTTATATATTTTTTCCTTTTTGTTTCTGTTCCCTCATGCCGCCTTGGGTGTTTTTTTATGTCGGTGTGTGTTTCTGATGTCGTGCCGTATTCCACTGTAATTCATGAACAATTCCGGGGCATGCAACAATTTAACATTGAAAAATGAACGAATTCATGAACACATTGCGGCGGCAACTGCAACACCGATGCGAAATAAATAAACTCACTTCTCACAAATTAATAATAAAAAAATTGCGAAAAACAAAACAAACAAAAAACTAGGAAACGTTTTTGTAATTGCCGCAATCATACTGGAGCGCAACTTGCAGAATGTGGCCAATTATTTGGTGGTATCTCTGGCGGTGGCTGATTTATTTGTTGCCTGTCTGGTGATGCCGCTGGGAGCTGTATACGAGGTAAGAGAACACATACGTACTTCTCAGTAATTTAATTATTTTATTGTAATGCTTAAACTGTTGGACTGAGACCAGTAGCAAGACTCGTGGCATGATTGAATCGCAGTACATTCTCTGCTTCTGTGGCACGATGTCCGGTGGTAGTTGGTGCTAATGAAGATGGCACCTCAACCAATCGAGTTAGTTGGTGTTGTTGTGGCATGGAAAACCATGAACACCAACTGTTGCGAACACCAATTGTGTTCCTAATTAGAACAACTCATTAAGGAGAAGGAAGCTGCGCTGTGCTAACGAAGCTCCTGCTTATTGGTTTCATTTGGCAATAATTTATCTTAATTTGTGTTACACTATTAACAGTTTTTATCCATTACTTATGCTGTCATTATACATACATGTGTGTGTTCTCATTTTATTCCTTTTCTTTCCTTTTTTGCATTTTTGGCATTTAGATAAGCGAGGGTTGGATATTAGGTCCAGAACTATGTGATATTTGGACTTCCTGTGATGTCTTATGCTGTACCGCATCTATACTTCATCTGGTGGCGATTGCAACTGATAGGTAAGTACAGAAAACGATTTAATTACACTGAGAGAATTTCTTGGGAGAAAAATATTTGAAAGTACAAAAAAATACTATAAAAAACAATATCTAAAGGGTGGTTAAATTTTAAGGGCCGAAGTTGATTTTGAGTAAAACACAAATTATTTAGGAAATTATTGTCATTTCTTTTTATTATGATAATATTGGTATGGTTCAATTATGTATGGAACAAAATATCGGCCAAATGACCGATTAAATTAAATAAATTATTAACCATTTTAATTTTGTCGTTTATAACGTTATTCGCGGCTATGCTTCAATTCAATTAAACCCTGCATTACTCTGTGGTATTATAAGGTTTTTTTGTCCCAGATGTTTGTAACGGCCCAAAATATTGGAGCCAGAACCTCCTTAAAGTGTACCTATTGACTCAGAATCCCTAGCAAAATCGAAATAACTATGTCTGTTGGACCGTACATCTATCTTAAGCTTGTACGCAGAGTACAGGTCGAAAAGATCAATTTCTTGCACCAACTACGAAGCCTATTGAAATTGGTCAAAATCGGTTCAGATTTAGATGCAGCTCCTATATACGAGTATATGTACCTACCGATTTGTCATTTAAGCGGTATAGAAGCTTTATTTTTCGGCAGATGTTTATGAAAATTATGAAAGTTCTATAAGGCAATAACTAGACGAGGAGGCTTCCAAAAGAGGAGGACGTAGGTTACCCCACTCTTCCTGTAGGACGTTATGAGAAAAATGCCGTATGTAGGGTGCACGGATCATAAAACAAGTAAGAAAGTTTCAGTCGGGAAACCCGACTAAGGTATATCCTCACTTTGTGAGTAATGTAATTTGGACTATTACACGAACTAATCTGTCAATTTGTATGGGAGGTACCAGAAGGGGTTTATCAAATACACTCATTTTTCGCTGAATAGTAGATACTTTAAATACATTGTACTGTGCCGAATTGTATGTGTTTATGTGCTTTAGTATTTTAATGCTATGAGTTATTCTATTTTGATATAATTTGACCATTCTGTGTGGGAGGTACAAAAAGGGGCATGGTGGTGTCGGCCACTTTCACAGGACTATAGGACGGAGGATTCGGATAAGTAGTATAGACGTTAGTATAGAATCAATATTTCACTAAATATTAACCCCTTTTGTGAAGGAGTTACTTAGCCTGAGATAGGAAAAATACAAAATTTGAAGACAATCCGTTACTCATTTTGAGAGACGGACTGACAGACGGACTGACATTGCTCAAATGACTTACAATGGCCCGAAACGGATTTTCGCCGAACATACTTGGGGTCTTAGGTTTGTTACACCTTTTGTTCGTTTCGTTTGTTACACCAATTGATAAATACCCTCGTCACCCAAAAGTGAGAATTATTTTTTTGTATAGATTGTGGCATACTGTTATATAAAATCAAAACCAAAATTTTTTTTATGGAAAATTTTTTTTTTAAAAATGCTATTATCGTCGAAGGTACCCTTAGTATTTGCACTATAATTTTTGGAGTATATGCCCGACTTATACGTTAAATTGAAGCTTTTAAGGCCGGGTTAGGCATACGTAACCGTAATTTATCTTTACCGTTGCCGTAACGTTGCCCGTTTGAGCGATTAGCCAACGTTGAGAAAACGAGTCATATGTTCTCACAACAACAACACATAAGTAAACAAAAAAGGCGCGATTTCTTTTTGTTTAGGTTTATTAAAAATGAAGTTAAAAAGAATGTTTATAAATTTGTGTTTTTAAATCTGTGCAGAATTTACAATAATAGTAATCAAGAAATTATCGTCGGATAAGATGATGGGGTGGACGTCCTATAAACAATGACTGGGCGAAAGCCAGACAATAGAATGCCTATGGCAGTTTTTAATTTGTTATTAATATTAATAAAATATGAGTTAACTACGCCAAAGCAACGGATTAAACCGGCAGAGAGACTAGCAATAACACCACTGTATGTCAAATATAGCTTTATCCTATGATTCCAAGTTGGGAAATATTAACATTCTATTCTTTAAAATTTACGGTTGTTCCATACAATCGATTGCATGGAGTCACAAGCTGGGGAAAACAACAATTCGAAATATTATTGTCAACGAATGTGGGATATGCCGAATTGTGTGGGAATCTGCGATGCTAACTATACATTCATATCAGTTAATGTTGGAAGTTATGGCAGCCAACACGAGGGGGTATGTCCATTAAACTTATATTTAATTATAATCTATTTTAATACAAACAATTTCCATTTCTTAATTTAAATTAAATACAGCTATGTTCCAGTACTCTCCGTTTGGCCAATCAGTTATTTTAGGTACAGTAGCTATACCTCCTAGTAAACCATTATCGTCAGCATCCTCTGAAGCCTTTCCTCATTTTTTTATTGGCGATGCGGCGTTTCCCCTGAGGAATATCCTTGGTCTAAGTCAACAACTATAGACGAGCTCAGAGACAACACCCAACGCGAAATTGCCAACGTTCCGGTCGTCCGGTCATATGACCGAAATTGAATTTCATTCCTAAAATGTAACATTTGCACTACACCTGGAATAAACTTGAACTCAATATCTTAAATATTCTGTGTTTTATTAGTACTTTTACTTATGTCTATTTCCATTGAAGAGGGACTCAGCCAAATTTAATCTCTATCTATAAATAAGTCCACGTTTGTAGAGACGCTTATATTGCTGTCAAATTCACCCACAATGAAGAAGATTGGCGCAATGATTGTCTCGTACTGTCGCCAAAAGAATCCTGAAGCAGATTATAAATTTAATTTTTAATGGAGTCTGCCGCGATCATCATAAAACTCACCTGTGACGCCCAGCTCCTTGCCAATTTGCTTCCAAGCTTCTCGCTTTTTTTCAGATATCCTATATGCTGGTTTATATTTATTGTATAAATACTTGTGCGACTGCACCAATGAAATCAAATATTCGTATTTCATGTTTATTTGCACTTTTAACAACAAATAATTAATAAATTATTTTCTTTACTTTTCTCGGTGAACATACAATTGTAATTGTAAACAACATGTAGTATCAGCTGTTGTCAAATTGTACGTAAACGGAACGTCCAATTCTGATTTCAACAGATTCAGCCGTCCGTTTACGTTTCGTTTCCGTTGGCTAATCGTTTACACTGACTTCCATATGACAGATTGAATCAGCTGATTCGTTACGCTACGGGGGCGTTACGGTTAAGTTTGCCTAACTGGGCCTTTAATGTGGGCTACCAATGTTGTAAATATCTCTTTCCCTTAGAAACAGTGGTTTAGTAACAGTCATGAAACAAAATGGAAAAAGAAGATTTTTTTCAAAAAAAAATCCTGGGACGAAAAAAATAGAAAAAAATATTTTATGTTATTTGTTAATCCTAGTGCTAATCCTAGCGACGAAAATAATGCCTATTTGAAAAAAATCTATGCAGAAATTCTAGCCCTTTTGGGGGCTATAATTAATTTTTAAATGGTGATTTTATTTATTACTTTTATTTATATTATGTACATTTGAGTTTATTTACATGTACAAGTTTCATTAAAAGTAATTGTGAGTTCTTTGTTGACGTTTGTAGATTTCGGTATCGGTTTCTCTAATGGGGAACCAAATATAATCTCCCATCATTCTTTCATCCCAGTGCCCTTGGTAACGCCGCTCGATGGACTTCATTTCTTCGTGAAGACTTTTGCCATGTTCGTCGCTTACGTCGCCAAGATTCTCGGGGAAAAAGTTTAAATGAGAATGCAAGAAGTGAATTTTGAGGGACATATTTACACCTGTTGGAATACATAAAGCGAAAAATAAGTTAGAAGAATACATACATGTGTTTTATATACATAAATATAGAAAACATATATTTCTTACCAATTTTATCATAATTTTTTAACAAATCATTAATCATTGTTTTATATTGCGGGATTTTATTGGATCCAAGGAAATTTGATACTACAAGCTTAAACGAGCCATGCTGCAATTTCATCCGACGTCAAATATGTTTCGAAATTTACATCTTTCATCAGTTTTCTTATTTTAGGCCCATCAAAAACGCCTTCTTCGATTTTTTGAAAAAAAAGACTTTTAAATAATCTTTTTAAATATGAGAGTGAAATGCCATCTTTCCTTAAGGCTTTTACAAAATGTTTAAAGAGCCCCAGCTTAATATGCCGTGGTTGCAAAATAATCTTTTCTTTTTGGACGAGAGGTGTTGGCTGTTTCTTTCTTCTGTAATGAAAGCGAGCACGGCTATCCCAGAGGCAAAAAAAAAACAGAAATATTTTGTATATCCGCCTTGCATTCCACATAACATCCCAACTACTTTTAAATCGCAACAAATTTTCCAGTCATGTCATATTTAATGTATTTTATCGACGGAATCGACGGCTTCTGATTTCCGTTGTGCAAAAGTACTGCTTTCAAACTTTCTTTACTGCTGTCAACAAATAAACGACATGCCTTTGAATTGTATGTTTGATTAAGTTCCTCGAACAATCCGGGAATGTCCTTGCAAAAGCATATGTTGTGCACAATTGTATAAAATTGTTTTAAGGTATATCACGGACTCTATAATATGATATGTTAACATCTGGTGCCAAAATATTGTACTCTTTCGTCCGAGATGCAAGTAGTTCTGCCTTATCATTGGTCAGTTCCAAATCTCTCACTAGATCAATGAGTTAAATCTGAGTTAAAAGCGATGGCTTCTCAAACTTGAATCACCTATTACTCATACTTCGAAATATAACTTTGTAATATTTTTCAGAAAATCGACTTATCTCTTTAAGGTGCTTAATTACACTAATTTATTAATACGAAATTTCATTCATTAATTCCCGGTTTAAGGTTCATAAGTTGCAGTACCTGTAGCTGACATATAGTTTTCTTCGAACGTAGACACCCAATATTTTCAATACTGCCGCGTACTACTTTGTATTGCGTACATATCATTTTACTACCTGTATATACGACTGGGATGTCCATGCCCCTAAAAGTCGTAACTGAATGGAAACCTCAAAAATAAAAAAACACAAATATTGTTGTATGACCCTTTACCCGAGCGGATATCATCCAATATAGCTCTCACATTGCATATCATGTTTTATGGAGGGTTACGAATGGCCATAAAACCTCGTCCTGTCTATAATCATCCTCATAAAATAAAATGCAAGTGCAATGTCTCTTATATGTCTCTCTCACATATGGCGAATTCACTATAAGCTAAAACATCATTTAAATACGAAAAAATATGAAACAAGATTTTTTTGAATTTCAGTAACATTTACAAAATGGCTCATAACTTTTACATCTATCCATAGATTTTTTCAAATAGACTGTGTTTTCTTCGTTAGCATGCTGGCCTTTTAAAAATGTGATAAAATCATTTTTTCGACTTTTTTTCTTCTATTTTTTATGGTTTTTTTGTACCACGAAAATGAGTTTTAAAAAAAAATAATTTTTTTCTCATATTTTTGACGACTGTTACTAAACCAAAGATTCTACGTGAAAGCGATATTTGCAGCATATGTAGCCCTGATAATTCCCTTTCATTCAAGGCACAACGGCTCAATCAGGCTAATACTATGGTCCAAATACTAAATGTATTTCCAAGAAAGCTGGAATTTAAAAAAAACCAGTAAGGAAAGGCAGAAAGTCGGGCGGGGCCGACTATATAATACCCTACACCTCCCTAACAATGCGATAAGGGTCATTGCCATAATAATTTGGAATAATTGGTAAATGGGTATAAACGTATTATCTAATTCTGAAACGATAATCGCTAAATTAAGCAATATTCGTTCCTAAAGTGAGAAATATCTTTCTGGAAAATTTTAATGATCGGAAGTTAAATACAACTTCTATAGCGGTTTTATACCAAATCAGGAGGAACATATATATGGACCTTTAATATAAATCTGAACCGATCTTCCCTGAATACTTATTCATGTAAAAAGACCTCCTTCTGTCGAATTTCGTACTGATCGGATATAAAATACAGTCTCTACAGCGCTTACATGTCAAATCGGGGGTAACATATATATGGGAGCTATATCTAAATCTGAACCGATTTTCTCCGAAATTGGCAGTATTCCTTCATGTAATAAGAAACCTCTCCTTACAGCGCTTACATGTCAAATCTGGGGTAACGTATATATGGGGACTATATCTAAATCTGAACCGATTTCTTCCAAATTTAACAGTGTTCATTCATATGATAAGAAACCTCTTTCTGCCGAATTTCATACTGATCGGATATAAAATAAAGTTTTTACAGCGCTTACATGACAAATCGGGGCTAACATATATATGGGGGCTATATCTAAATCTGAACCGATTTTAACCAAATTCAATAGGGATTGTCCTGGGGCCAAAAAAATATATGTGTAAAGTTTCGTCGAGATCGGACCATAATTGCGACCTGTACTTTGATTACAAGAATACATGCACAGACGGACAGACAGACAGACGGACAGACGGACATAGCTAAATCAACTCAGAAAGTGATTTTAAGTCGATCGGTATAATAAACGATGGGTCTATTTCTTCTCCTTTTGGGTGTTACAAACAAATGCACAAAGTTATAATACCCTGTACCACAGTGTGGTGTAGGGTGTACAAATTACCATAAAATTTTTTTAAATATTTTTTTCGTGTTTGTGGCACCTAATTCCACCAGAAACTGTTATCCACATCCCTTGGACAAAATTTTTGTTGCATTGTGTTATCGTTGTATTTGAGTAATGTCTAAATTTCAGTCATTGATTCGTAATTTTCCTTTGTACTTGTATTAATGGCGGGTGTATTAATTGCGGGTAAGTTTTCAACTAAATACCAAAATGTCACAGTGACGGCGTTACCATCACTAATTTCTACACCACACTGTGGTACAGAGTATTATGACTTTGTGCATTTGTTTGTAACACCTAAAAGGAGAAGTGATAGACCCATTGTTTATTATACCGATCGACTTGTAATCACTTTCTGAGTCGATTTAGCTATGCCCGTCTGTCTGTCCGTCTGTAGATGTATTCTTGTAATCAAAGTACAGGTCGCAATTATGGCCCGATCTTGACGAAACCTTACACATATCATTTTTTTGGCCCAAGGACGATCCCTATTTTATTTGGTTAAAATCGGTTCAGATTTGGATATAGCCCCCATATATATGTTAAACCTTATTTGACATGTAAGCGCTGTAAAAACTTTATTTTATATCCGATCAGTATGAAATTCAGCAGAAAGAGGTCTCTTATTATATTAATGAACACTGTTAAATTTGGAAGAAATCGGTTCAGATTTAGATATAGCCCCCATATATACGTTTCCCCCGATTTCACATGTAAGCGCCGTAAAATATTTATTTTATAACCGATCAGTGTGAAATTCGGCAGAGAGAGGTTTCTCATTACATGAAAGAATAGTGCCAAATTCGGAGAAAATCGGTTCAGATTTAGATATAGCCCCCATATATATGTTACCCCCGATTTTACATGTAAGCGCTCTAGAGACTGTATTTTATATCCGGCCAGTACGAAATTTGACAGAAAGAAGTTTCTTTTTACATGAATGAGTATTCAAGGAAAATCCGTTCAGATTTATATATAACCTCCATATATATATGTTCCTCCTGATTTGGTATCAAAGCGCTATAGAAGTTGTACTTTACTTCCGATCATTAATATTTTACGGAAAGATGTTTCTCAATTTAGGAACGAATATTTCTTAATTTAGCGATTATCGGCTCAGAATTAGATAATATGTTCCTGCCTACTTACCAATTATTCCAAATTATTATCGCAATGACCTTTATCGCATTGTTAGGGAGGTGTAGGGTATTGTATAGTCGGCCCCGCCCGACTTTTTGCCTTTCCTTACTGGTTCAGTTTCAATCGATGTCGATAGGGGACGATGTTGGTAATCGCGAAATAGAATATTTCGCTGCTGTTAAAAATCAGCTGTTGGCACTTCAACAAGCCACTAATTTCGCGATCGCAAAAACGAAATATTTTACGAATACTCGTATACTTAAAACAAATCAAATTTTCATATAAGCTTTGAATAACGCGAGCTTTTTTATGACATTCTAGTGTATATACCACACAAAGGCCCTGATAGTACTTTTAATACATATTTGTATTAATTTTGTCTATGAAACATATTCATCGCCTGAATTGAAATCATTATAGACGTCACGACAATTTCGAGAACCGATTTTGACGGGTTTGGGTCAAATTCATCTGGCAACACTGATGTTTCCCGCAAACAATTTTATAATTCTGATACAAATTTAATGGTTGCCGTGACCCCGCTCAATCACATATTTTCTCCGGGTGTAAAAGCTTTCATAAATTGTTGATTTTCTGTACAAGTGTTTTTATTAAATAATATGTAATAATAAAATGTTTTGCATGCTTTACCGCCCAAACATGAAATCCTTAAGGTGAATGGTAATTTTAAGTGCGTTTTGTAATCACATCACTGGTCATTAATCACTTGCCACAGCAATTAAATTGCTGCCAAGGACAAGTGATGTTAACTGACTGTCACGCACAGTTAGGGGTTAGTGGATTATTAATAGTCGAACACAGTACAATATATTTTTTCTGTATATAGATTTTAGATTACAACTTACAAGTTGAGCTCATTTTAAGGCTTCGTGAAAAAATTCATAAATTTTAAATGGATTCATTAAATGGTATGAAAGAGAATCAATATTTGTAACTTTTGCCATTTCTATGAAATCTCTCTGAAAATGTGAAGCTCTAAATCTCAATATTTAAATTAAATTAATTTATTTTTTACAACAAAATTTCCACACAAAATGTGAGTTTATCGAATCACTAAGTAAGTGTAATTTTTCTACTCAAAACTCAACGATGAGATGATATAGTCAAACTGTATGTATGTTTGTTGCATGCTTTAAATTTTTTATAATTTAAACGAACGTATACATTTATTCACATTATCCTCAACAGATTCTTTTTAAGAGCCAATGACATTTACTTTAACTCTTAATATACTCGTACTCGAACACAATGCTAAAGTCACAACTAACATTAAATCTTTTCTGACTGTTTTGTACACGTCAAACTAAAGGGTTATCCCTAAACTTTTCCAGTTAAACCCTTTTATGAGAGTGAGTACAGATTTATTTAATGTACTAGACAGTCGATTACAAATAAAATAGTAGAATTTGTTTTCTTTGAAAGTGAATTTAAGTGGAAAAATTCGTTTACCTTTACGAATGATTAACTTTGATTTATGAATATTACTCATACAATTTGAACACGCTGTGCTCTAAAACAGTTTTCACTTTCGGCCAGACACCTACCTACCTACACTCACGTACAACAGATGCAAAGTTTTCCAAAACATTGCCTTTGCTTTCCAAATAAAATGTTATGCACCTTAAAGTAAGAATTATATGTATGTATTCGGGATGTAACGAATATTCGCATTCGCATATGCGAACGCGGATTATTCGCATCACTTTAAAATTCGCTTTCGCATTCGCAAGAAATATATTTCAATATTCGCTTTCGCATTCGCTTTCGCTAAAGCCACTTTCGTTACATCCCTAGTATGTATGTAAGTATATATTAGTTATTCCGTGGCACAAAAACAAAGTCCCTTTCGGTGTACATAGAAACAAAGAAAAACTGCATTCAATTACAAAATTTGTGCAGCAAGTTTGAATTGCTATTTAAGATGTACAAAAAAATTTCACATTAAACTGTAACAAGTAAGGTAAGTCCAAAATCGGGCTGAGCCGACTATGATAAGCCTACCCCTATTATGGTTTGCTAGACCTAATATGGTACATGATTTATGTAGGATAAAGATTTAAATTGGATCTGCATATGTGTGGATGCTATAATAAAAGTTAAACAATGGACCCAAATTTTTCAAAAATAATTTTTCTGCCAAATATGCAATTTGCAGAATTGGTTGTAAAACGTGTTTTCTTGAATTGAGACACCACAGGTCGCAAATATGAAGTAATCTTAATGAAAATTGGTACAGATGCCTTTTTTACCATAGAGGTTGCAATAATCATTTTTATTGCAATCAATTGGGTTTAACCTATTTAGAACCAAAAATCAAATAAAAAGTTTACAAACCTGAAAGGGTTAATTTTGTATAAAAATTAAATCTAGAGATCAGTAGTTAAAACGGGTTTTCCAATAGGGATGATATGATTTTGAAGTGACGTTTCGGCCATTTGTCATTTGTTTTTCTGTCATTTGTCATGATCAAGTCGTATGTCATGAATGGCACGTTCAATATTGGTTTATTTCGAAAGACCAATGACTTCAAATAACCCCACAAGAAATAGTCTAATGATGTTAAATCAAAACTTCTTGGAGGCCATTCAATATCACAATTTCTTGAAATAATCGAATCTCCAAACTTTTCTCGCAACAATTGAATTGTTTCCTTTGCTGTGTGGCACGTAGCCACAATAGGTCAATGGCAAAAAGATAACTCTTAACGAGAGCTAAAATATTTCTCATGGGTAGGTACGAATAGAAACTTTCTTGTTTTTGGATTTAAAAAAAATTAACTTAGCGCAAGAAAAGTTGGAATTGGAGGACGAGTATTTTGATAATAAATCTGAATAATTTGTAAACGTTGTTCTTGCGTATGTCTCTCCATGATGAAATTGTAAATACTACTGAATACAATGAAAAACAAATGGCAGATCATAACATATTACAAATGGCCGAAACGTCATTTCAAAATTTTTTCATCCCTATTGGAAAACCCGTTAGCTCCCATATAAAAATCCCTTCCTATTCGATGTTCTTGCGCTCCAAAGTGTGTATATTTCGTGCGATAAATTGCTTTAACAGAAAATGGGGCACATGGGTTAATGTTTAGATACATCCGTCATACAAAAATACCTTCCGGATATACTTCTTGACCCACTAGGGAAGGCATATTAACCGATTATGCATGAATATTTTTCTTATTGCATAATATTGTACATTGCTTAAAATCTTCCATACTTTGAGATAAATTGAACAAGCGATATCAGCGATATCATTGCATTCGATATCTAGTACTTTATGATCAAAATGTGTTTCTTTCAATATCATTAAAAGAGAATAAACTTCCCCAAAGTCAAGAAGATGTTTTCATAAAATCTAATGGAGATGTCTGGTTAATTTCTTATTAATACCAATGCACACTTTTTATACCCTACACCAAACTGTGGTACAGGGAATTATAACTCAGTTAATTTGTTTGTAACACCCAAAAGGAGATGAGATAGATACATCGTTTATTATATCGATCGATTTAGAATCACTTTGTAAGTCGATTTAACCCGTCCGTCTGTATGTCGCAATTATTGTCTGATCGCGATGAAATTTGGCACATATTAAATTTTTGGCTTCAGGACGAACGCTATTGAATTGGTCGCTTCATATTTAGATAAAGCCTCCATATGACATCAACGTGCTATAGAAATTTTATGTTATATCAGCTTAATACGCAATTAAACAGAAAGAGCTTTCTTATTACACAAATGAACACTGCCAATTTTGGGGAAAGTCGGTTCAGATTTAGATATAGCCCCCATATATATGTTACTCTCGATTCAAATTCAAATCGATATAGAAGTTGTATTTTACATCCGATCATTTCAGATATTCGGTTCATTTAGAAAGTCGGATCAGATTTAGATATAGCCACATATAACGGGTGATCCAAGTAGAGATACTTTTTTCAATAGCCTTTTTTGACAGATCACGTGTCAGTCGTGTCATGCTGTCATGTTATTTTTGTTAAGTATTGTTTGGCATTTCATCATGGAAAGACTTTCGCCTGAAAAACTTTTACAAATCGTTCAACTTTATTACGAAAATTCACGTTCTGTGAGGAATGTGTTTCGTGCACTTCGCTCAATTTATGGTCAACATAATCTACCTACTGAGCGTACTATTCACAACACCATCACCTATCGTGAGACCCAGCATTCATTATTGGATAATATTCGACCGAATAGACCACGTCCAGCACGCAGTGAAGGAAATGTAGCGGCCGTATCTGAGAGTGTATACGTGGAGAGTCGATTCGGCGCCGTTCGCAGCAACTCGAACGACTTAGCGAATTTTACGTCGAGTTATTAAATTGAAAGCATACAAAATACAGCTTGTGCAAGAACTGAAGCCGGCCGACCTTCCCAAGCGACATCGATTCTAGTTTCAAGAAGATCCGACGTTTTCGAGCCAAATTTTGTTCAGCGATGAGGCCAATTTCTGGCTCAATGGGTATGTAAACAAGCAATATTGACGCATTTGGGACGAAGATCAACCTGAAGAGATTCAAGAGCTGCCACTTAATCCAGAAAAAACAACGGTTTGGTGTGGTTTGTAGGACGGTGGAATCGTCGGTCCATATTTCTTCAAAAATTATGCCGGTGAGAACGTAACCGTCAATGGCGACCGTTATCGAGCCATGATAACCGACTATTTGATGCCTGACACTGAAGCTCGTGATCTCGGCGACATTTGGTTTCAACAAGACGACGCCACTTCCCACACATCGCATCAATCAATGCATTTATTGAGAGAACACTTCGGTGAGCAGATAATTTTACGTTTTGAACCGGTCGATTGGCCACCAAGATCGTGTGATATCACACCGTTAGACTATTTCCTGTGGGGATATGTAAAGTCTAAAGCTTATGCGGACAAACCCGCTTCGATTCAGGCCATGGAGCAAAACATCACGCGTGTCATGCGCCAGTTACCACTCGAAATGCTCGAACGAGTCATCAAAAATTGGACTCAACGGATGGACCATCTGAGACGTAGCGGCGGCCAACATTTGATAGACATAATCATCAAAAAATTAATGCCAACGAATGTTCTTTCAAATAATAATAAACATTCCCCATTCAATTTGAATTTTCTGTGTTGTTTTCTTTAAAAAAGTAAGGAACCTCGAAATGGATCACGCTATATACGTCTCTCGAGCGCCCCAGTAAGTGAGCAGGTAGCGCACTCGCATATGAGTTTGGGGGTCGTGGGTTCAATTCCCACCAGAGGCTCTGGTCTGTCGTTGCAAAAATCTAGCCACATGGCTTTGTATTTTAATTCATATAAATAAATAAATATATATTTTTTCTTACCTATTTGGTATTTAAGCTCTATTGAAAGTGAATTTTCGTTCGATCTTTATATAATTTGCTATAATTCGCTTTTCCGAAAACTTGGGGTTTTTATGGTAGCCGCTTTTGAATATAAACCCACGGTATATATTTCTTGATATTAATATTTTGTTGTTCTACTAGTCAGTCTAAATATATTTTTTGTTGTTTTCAAAACAACTTTTATTTTAATGAGGAAATATGGCGATGTATACTGGAGATATTTTTGTAGGTATATCTGTCTGTTTCAACAGCCATCAAACACTCATTATTGATAATTTTTATTATAACGATTACTTCAGTAGATCCTTAGAATACATAAGCATAACTCAAATTGTTTTCAACAATATTTTTTGTCCTAAAAAAAGCTCATATCTCAAAAAAAGACAATCCGTGGCCATCACACCGACACATGTACCTACTTCCACTCTAGTGAGTCATTAAGCTGTAAAAAATTCATTTTTGTTCGTCGTAAAATTCGAAGACAATTATTTCATGTCTGTCTGTTAAAATCACACTACATCCCGCAATAATAAAGCTGGGCGGTTTCAAACCGGCTCCCCCCAAATGATTTAGAATTAAACGTTTGTACTACTAGTTTTAATGGTTAAAATATATTCCTTCCTCCAAAAAGTGAATCGTAGACAAAAATTACATATATATCTTTCAGACAAATATAATCAGAACATTTTTAACAACAGTTTAGATGCGAATTTTCCGTCTTGAAGAATTTTCCGTCTTGTTTTAAATATACGATTAGAGCATTATTATAATGAAATAAGTCCCAAATTTCATGGAAATTTTTTGGGGCTTATTTAATTTTTTGGAATTATATCATTTGGGAGTTATTTTACGGTACCGAATAGGAAGACGTAAGTATTATTATATACGTAATTATTAACCAGAATGTAAAAAACATGTAATTATTTTATAATACATGTCTGTGTGTGTGTGAATAACGAAATACATAAACGTCCGCAATGATTATTACTCTACCTATAATGAATTTTTCTAAATATTATTAATGATTCAAGATATGTTGGTGGTTTTTGTGCCCTACACAGAAAAAACAATGTTTTTAATTTGGCGCTAAAGATAGAAAATCCTTCTAAGAATATTTCCCTAGAACTAGTAAAATGTCAATTTTATTTAAAAAAACATTTTATTAAAAGAATTTTTTCTCTTTTGCGCCATTTCCTGTTTTTTGATATATATTTTCTCAGTGTATTTTCCAGTTGTTGATGGTTATAAAAACGTTGGATTTTCAAGATTCGGTCCATGTAGTTCATTCAGTTCACTGCTTGGCATTATCATTAAGTCGCGCTCTTCATAGTGAAAATCAAGATTTAGCTGAAGCCGTCCATCTGGCTGAAAATACAAAAAAGAAATTGATGGACATACGCTGATGAACTTACCATTTTAGTGCGATTTTTTCGTCTGTTAAAATATTTTGTGAAGAACAAGACATAACAAAGTCATCGTTGCAATATTGATCAACAAATATTGAAGAATATTATAAGATTTCGATTTATATTCCATATTTATTCATCACTCACCACGAAGATCGCCTTTAGATAGATGTTAATGCAGTATTGAAATAAAGCTTAAGGTGTTGTTTGTATTATTAGAATCTCCAATTTATACTTCCACCGCACGAACAGTCCAGTCAATAACGCATTTTCCAAAATCATTGCATTTAACATAAAAAGTTGAAAAATTCGCTCTTAGTGAGTTAAGATAACATATATTGGGAAACATGATGTGAAAGTGGCATTTCGAACGTCTCTTTTGTCGTTGATTTTGTACAGATTGATTAAGAATTGACGTAGATATTGCAAATTATATGTCCACAGTTTGGAAGCTCGCGATACTGACATCTTGATCCGCCGAAAAAATAATGCTTTCTTGGACTCACAACTAATGGATTTATCTATTGTGTAAATTTGGACAAAATTTGTAAGGTCCTTGAGGTCCTGTAATCATAAACCAAAAATATTTTCAAAAATGTAGTGTCCGTAAATTTGCTGTAACTTTTTAAAAAGCGCGATCTATCAAAATGTTTTTTCTGATTCTGGTGGACGTCAAAATAGGACGCATTCTAAATATAAAATATTTCAAATCAATGCTCTAGAAAGTGAAATTATTCGCATATGCAAAAAAAATATTTTGCAATATTTTTCATATGGTCAGGTGGTAATTAAAGTTCATGTTATATTTAGATTTTAGGAAATGTTTCGGACCTAACTGCAGAAATTTCAGTCGAATCCGTTCAATATATCCAGAGAAAATTTCAGTTTTCTAAACACACTCTGAAATATTTAATAGGTCATATCTCGCGAAAAAATCAAAATTTTGCTAAACGGTTCGATTTGTTTTATTTTTTCAAATTCAACCAGATTATTAACAATTTTCAAAAAAATCTTGACCTTCCAAAAAATGTTGACACACTTGGTTTATTTTTACCCAGATATTATTTTAAAATATTAACTTTTCACAGAAACTGAACTTTTTTCTAGTAATACATGCAACTTTTGACCACATAGTTGCACCTCAAAATTGTAGTCCGCCAAACGAATTTGTGAATTTTCATTAAAGCATTATTTCTGTTTAACACTCTGAAACTCTGTACCCACTCCCTTGGTAGCAGATCGATTTTTCATAAGCATTTGCATATGAACGTTCATTCACCTTCACTATATGCACTCTCCAATGGCTGTTTTTACTTTCGGAAGCAAACTGCTGATGGCATTCAAGGTGCAATAGATTCTATTTCGTTTATTTTTAATGTGTATACCCTACAACGACACACACACAGTGTATGGTTTACGAATTGTGTTTGTAAAACCTACAAGTAAAAGATGAAACCAATTTCTGAGCCGATTTAACAATGTCTGTCCGATTTTTATAAAATGAGAAATATACATATATTTGGCGGAGAAGTAATAATTTTAGAAGTGTTAAAGAGGTGTTAAAGCCGCCGGAAGTTGGACCCCGGGAAAATGCACACTAAACTGAAGATGAAGGTGAGCCCCAAATGTGGGGACTATTTTCGTCACAAAAAATGCTATAGGATATTACGCCCCAACCAAAAAAAAAGGCAGCATCGAATGAAGATGCACACTAAAACAAAAAAATGTTTCTATTTGCAAATCTTTGCAGTTCTTAAAAAATCACGACTACGAACGCATTTTCTAATTAAATTTTTCTTTCTGCGTGGTCGGCCTATGGCCAATCTGTTTAAGGCTTTCTCCTATGGACAGGATCCAAAGTTGGCTACGTGGAGCAAATCTTCTCTGCAACATTTTTTTTGAGACCTTATGAAACCAAAATGGGTTTATATGCGCTGGTATTAACGGTTTATGTGCACTGGTATCAATTTTGGTATGATTTGGCGTTTTTGTGTGAGAGGTACCAAGAGGGGTGTCGCAAAAATTCCCATTTTTTACCGGACTGTAGGTACTATTAAGGCATTACACTGAACAAAATTGCAAATATTTATAAGCAGTGGTATTCAAGTTATTACCAGTTAACTTTTTGTACGACATGGTCCCTTTTGTGTGTGAGGTATCAAAAAGAGAAGGCTACCTCACCCATTTTTCTCAGCTGATATCAACAGAAACATTATTACTATGTGTGCAATTACAGAAGATTCGGATAATTGTATATAAGTTATTAGATAATAAAGTTTTGATTTCATGGAATAATATCCCTCAATCTACAAAAAAAGTTTTTAGGCCACAACAAATTTTTTGTTGCATAGTTAGTGTATTAGGACAACCTTACACTATTGTGAAAGTCTAATACCCGCATTAACATTTATACGAGTATCTTCCCTATTCTACACTGACAGGTTATTTTAGGGTATAATTAAGTCGCATTCTCCCGACTTTAGCATTTCTTTACTTATTTGACTTAACCCTGTATAAGAATGTATGACGAGTTTGAGTATGTGTGGGTGTGTGTGAATGTTTTGCTTATGGCCAATCTGTTTAAGGCTTTCTCCTATGGACAGGATCCAAAGTTGGCCACGTGGAGCAAATCTTCTCTGCAACATTTTTTTTGAGACCTTATGAAACCAAAATGGGTTTATATGCGCTGGTATTAACGGTTTATGTGCACTGGTATCAATTTTGGTATGATTTGGCGTTTTTGTGTGAGAGGTACCAAGAGGGGTGTCGCAAAAATTCCCATTTTTTACCGGACTGTAGGTACTATTAAGGCATTACACTGAACAAAATTGCAAATATTTATAAGCAGTGGTATTCAAGTTATTACCAGTTAACTTTTTGTACGACATGGTCCCTTTTGTGTGTGAGGTATCAAAAAGAGAAGGCTACCTCACCCATTTTTCTCAGCTGATATCAACAGAAACATTATTACTATGTGTGCAATTACAGAAGATTCGGATAATTGTATATAAGTTATTAGATAATAAAGTTTTGATTTCATGGAATAATATCCCTCAATCTACAAAAAAAGTTTTTAGGCCACAACAAATTTTTTGTTGCATAGTTAGTGTATTAGGACAACCTTACACTATTGTGAAAGTCTAATACCCGCATTAACATTTATACGAGTATCTTCCCTATTCTACACTGACAGGTTATTTTAGGGTATAATTAAGTCGCATTCTCCCGACTTTAGCATTTCTTTACTTATTTGACTTAACCCTGTATAAGAATGTATGACGAGTTTGAGTATGTGTGGGTGTGTGTGAATGTTTTGCTTCATCGTATTGTTTTTTGTTTGTGTATATGTGAAAGACTGTTATGTCCTTAAAATGTGTGCTCTGTTATGGGTTTCATACGTTTTTTTTAGAGGACGCTTTTACATACATACCGACATACGTTCTTTCGTAAGCTGCCTTATCGAACTCATGATGCTAAAGCAATGTTGGAGACCCCATTCTTATACTGGCGTTCGTATGCATGTGGGTGTATGCTACAACCTTTGCCTTTTTGTTGTCTTTCTCGTTGTTGCGCTGTACATTGTAACAAGTTAAATAACCGTAAGCATAACTCATTCAAAGAGTAACTGTTTTTTATTACTAGCATTTCGTACGATACCTTTGCTTTCGCTTCTGTTGATATGTAAGTGCAGTTGTGGCAGTAGTACCACTGCCTTTTGTGGTCTCCAATTTTGTATGGTACCGCGTTTAATGTTTCCATATACACACATACATACATATTTACGTCTGCATATATGTGTGTATGTACATTAGGAATGTATGTATATAAAAACAATTTAACACCAATTGGAACTGAAACTTCAATATGGAAAAAGGAATTTTTAAGAAAATTTTAGTCGAGTTTCGTCAATTTAAATTCTTATAACTACATTTATCGCCATATATGTTATTTTATCAATTTAAGGGTGGAACTGGATCAAGGAACTATTTTATATAAAATAATGATATTATTTTTTTAACCGTTTACATGCGTAATTGGAATTAACCTCCATATGTATATGTCTATATATTGACAGATTCTCCTCGTATTTGTCTGTGATCATTCTTAGATACAGAAACTGCTCTCTACTAAATTTCATAATGATCGGATGAAAAATTCAGCTCATAAAGCGCATAGACAATCTATGTTTAAGGGTGATCCATATTGTACTTTCTTTTTGAATTGACTGTGATTTTTTCAGTTCGACTTTTTGGTTGAGTACCATGAACGACCGATGCAAAGTGACAAAAATCGATAATAATGTATTGGCTTCAATATTGGTAAAATTGGTACTCATAACAAACCAATTAAGATAAATAACGGCTGACCCATCTAGCGTTTTCTTTTTGAACTACGGCCGCCTCGTAGCTGCGATTTGACTCCGTTGGACTATTTTTTGTGGGGAGCCGTTAAGGATAATTGCTACGCCAACAATCCAGATACGATGCATGACGGTGTTGGCGGAAATGTATTGAAAAATTGGTTCGACACAAAATGGGCTACCAAGGCCAGCCGTGGCAGCCATATCAATGAAGTGGCATGCAAATCGAACAAAAATAAACTACCGTAATTGTACGTTGTAAAATAGCTGTATAAAATTAGTTTATTAGCGAAATGAATCCAAGCTGTTTGTATATAACACCTAATTCTAAAATGCGAAGTCAGCAGAAAATTTCCTCCATACTAATCAAAATTGCTTTGGAAAATTCTATAATTTATGATAAAGTGAAAAAAATTTTAATGAGAAAAAAAGATTAATTATACGAGAAACCAGTAAGGAAAGGCTAAAGTCGGGCGGTGCCGACTATATAATACCCTACACCACTCTCGTAATATTGACTAACTCTGATATATAAATTTTGAAATTCATGTATAAATTGTTTACATAAATTTACTTTTGGGACATTTTATACTTCAATAATACCCTGTACCACAGTGTGGTGTAGGGTATAAAAACGATTGGATCTAAAGAGCCAAATCGGATGAAACATATATATGGGAGCTATAGCTAAATCTTTACAGATTTTCTTCAAATTCGGCAATGTTGGTTCATGAATCAAGAAACTCTACCATTCTAAATTTCAAAACGATTGGATGTAAAATATAGCTTCTATAGAACTAAAGGGCCAAATCGGACGAAACATATATATGGGAGCTATAGCTAAATCTTAACCGATTTTCTTCAAATTCGATAGTTTTGGTTCATGGATCAAGAAACTCTACCATTCTAAATTTCAAAACGATTGGATGTAAAATACAGCTTCTATAGAACTAAAGGGCCAAATCGGACGAAACATATATATGGGAGCTATAGCTAAATCTTAACTGATTTTCTTCAAATTAGGTAGTGTTCATGGATCAATAAACTCTACCATTCTAAATTTCAAAACGATTGGATGTAAAATACAGCTTCTATAGAACTAAAGGGCCAAATCGGACGAAACATATATATGGGAGCTATAGCTAAATCTTAACCGATTTTCTTCAAATTCGGCAATGTTGGTTCATGGATCAAGAAACTCTACCATTCTAAATTTTAAAACGATTGGATGTAAAATACACCTTTTATAGGACTAAATGGCCAAATCGGACGAAACATATATATGGGAGCTATAGCTAAATCTTAACCGATTTTCTTCAAATTCGGTAGTGTTGTTTCATGGATCAAGAAACTCTACCATTCTAAATTTCAAAATGATTGGATGTAAAATACAGCTTCTACAGGACTAAAGAGCAAAATCGGACGAAACATATATATGGGAGCTATAGCTAACTCTTAACCGATTTCAACCAAATTCAATAGCGATCTTAACAGCCGCGAAATACTCTAAACTGCAAAATTTCAGAACGATCGGAGTGAAATTGCGACCTGTAGTCGACGAACAACTTTACATGGACAGAGGGACGGACGGACAGACATCGTTAAATCGACTCAGCTAGTGATTCTGAGTCGATCGGTATACTTTAAGGTGGGTCTAGCTGTGTTATTTTCAGGTGTTACAAACATCTGCCGTGAAACAAACTTATAATACCCTGTACCACAGTGTGGTGTAGGGTATAATGAGTGGATGTAAAATACAGCTTCTACAGGACTAAAGAGCAAAATCGGACGAAACATATATATTGGAGCTATAGCTAAATCTTAACCGATTTTCTTCAAATTCGGCAACGTTGGTTCATGGATCAAGAAACTCTACCATTCTAAATTTCAAAACGACCGGATGTAAAATACAGCTTCTATAGGACTAAAGGGCCAAATCGGACGAAACATATATATGGAAGCTATAGCTAAATCTTAACTGATTTTCTTCAAATTCGGCAATGTTGGTTCATGGATCAAGAAACTCTACCATTCTAAATTTCAAAACGATTGGATGTAAAATACAGCTTCTATAGGACTAAAGGGCCAAATCGGACGAAAGATATATATGGGAGCTATATTTAAATCTAAACCGATTTCAACCAAATTCAATAGCGATCTTAACAGCCGCGAAATACTCTAAACTGCAAAATTTCAGAACGATCGGAGTGAAATTGCGACCAGCTAGTGATTCTGAGTCGATCGGTATACTTTAAGGTGGGTCTAGCTGTGTTATTTTCAGGTGTTACAAACATCTGTCGTGAAACAAACTTATAATACCCTGTACCAAAGTGTGGTGTAGGGTATAAAAAAGATCAATAAAAGTTTATTTTTCAAAAACAATATATGTATTGTTACTATTAAATAAAAAATATGAAAATATAAAACATTTGCACAAAAACTTAAAAAAATATATATTTTGTTATGTCTAAAAACGTTATTTCCTAATATAAGGGCATTCCAAAAACGATCTCCAACGCTTACTTTGTAGACCGTCTGATAGCAGACAAGATTGTTAAAAGTCCAAATTTCATATTTCTAAAATACTAGCTGGACCCGGTCCACTTCGTTGCCAAATATTTCACATTTCCGATCCATCCCATTTTTTGGCCAATTACGTAGACTGCCACCTGATATATATGCACAAAATTACAGTACTCTCGCTAATATACAAGTGTTGTGCAATATTTCTCAATATAAAAATTTGGTTAACATGGGTGGGGCCATGCCCATTGATCCGTTCCCGTTTTTTTTTCAGTGTTACCTGTTTGAAATACAAATTAATCGATAGTACGAATATCGGTACAGAGAGATCTGTTAGACTGCCTAGAAAGGCCGACCCCAGTATGTCCAGTCGTCGTTTACTCAAAGCGGGACAGTCGCGTAGCAAGTGCTCAATTTTTCCACTTCTTCCTCATCTCCACAGCTTGTGCAGAAGTCATTGGAGTCAAGACTTAATCTTCTGACGTGTTCGCCGATCAGGCATGTGTCCCGTCAGAACTAATACTAACGTAGTCAATCTTTTCCTCTCTAGTGCGAAGAGATATTTTGACCTTCTCAGGCCTTGGCCAGAGTCTATCTATCCTACAGGTTCCAGTGTTGGTTACTATGTTGCGACTCAGCCACTTGGCGACTCTCCATATTACCATTATTTCGGCTTGATAGACACTGCAGGTATCTGGTAGTCTGTGAGCTGTGTGAGCACGTCTTCTTTAAACATAAAATAGAAAAGTTCCAATTACTCGTTCATGAAAAAGCACATTTGCTTTAGGTCTAAAATTTTCTTACAACAAAAAAATTAACGTTAATGTAGTTAAGGAGTTACTAACACGGATAATAATTTATGCGCTTCCAACGATATTATATGCTAGTAATGTACAGAAGGTACTAATTAATGGTTTCGATATTATTGCCATTAGGTATATAAATATTGAACATGTTATTTCCGACAACATTTATTTAAATTTGAGGTTGTTTATATGAGGAATTCAGTCACAAAATAATTCGAGAAGCTCGCTTGTTACACAGCAGGAAAAATAGTCCAAACAACACAAACAGAGATTTAATGACGTACCCTCAATAAATTCTAATCCTATTATAAGTTCAAAACTTAACGTTGACAACATTTTTAAGAGTAATATATCAAGTGCCTTCAAGCGAAGATTTATGCGGTATTTTTGATGACATTTTTCACGAAGATGATAATATTATTTTAGAAATTAACAAAGGAAACTATGCTGATAAATATATCATTAAACTTTTAAAGCGAAATAAGGCAGTACAATACCCAGTGAGACTTCAACTTTTTCCCACCATATTTGAAAATTCCTTTTAATTTGATGAAACGCACGAAATATGGACCAAAGACCCATTTTCAGGATCTTCTATGGGGCTGCCGCTAGGGATCTTAGAACGATTCCCACCAAATTTGTGCACACTAAAATACTGAATATGAAAATATTTAGACGATTGCTGCAGAAGTTATGGCGATGTTGTGTTCGAATGAATCTATAAATTTGTGTGAAGGTCCCTGAAGTGGTCTGACGAATACAACTACTTTGCGCCGAACAGTAGATACTTAAAAGATATTGTACTGTAGTGAATTTTAAATGTTTATGTGTACTGAAATTAACGTTATGAGCCACTAAATTTGGGTATGATTGGCCATTTTATGTGGGAGGTGCCAAAAGGGGCGTGGCAATAATATTCATTTTTACCGGCCTTTTGGAAGTACAAAAACATTACACAGGCCAACATTTCAAGTCATA
Organism: Eudasyphora cyanicolor; assembly: GCA_963930755.1. Lineage (NCBI taxonomy): Eukaryota > Metazoa > Arthropoda > Insecta > Diptera > Muscidae > Eudasyphora > Eudasyphora cyanicolor. The sequence goes on along the minus strand of OZ005738.1, from coordinate 100,199,796 downwards.
TTTTTGCTCAAAATGGTCCAAATTTCTCAAGGTGATAGTAACAGATAAATTATTACTATTTGTGCAATTGCCGAGAATTTGGATAGATACGAGTAGTATAGAAGTAATTAGAGAATCAATATTTAACAAAATTGTAAGCCTTTGAGGTGGAGGTACTAAAAGGACTAAGCCATTATGGCCCATCATCGAACATAGCGTGAGATAGAAAAAACAAGTAAGAAAGTTCAGTCGGGTAAACCGACTAATGAATTCCCTCACCTTGAGTCTCAAAAAAATATTAGTCAATTTACTTATTTTTTTGTTTTTTTTTTAAATTATTATCAATTTAAATTGAATTTAATAGCATTAAAGTATGTACTGGTATTAAAGTTAAAAGGTACAAAATGATCCATTTATGTGAGAGGTACCAAAAGTGGCGTCCCAATAACGGTCACTTTTCTCTGGACTGTAGGTAGTATAAAAGCATTACACAGTACAAAATGTCAAGTATTTATATGCACTGGTATTAAAGTTATAAGCTGTTAACTTTTGGTGTAAAATGCTCCATTTGTGTAGAAGGTACCAAAAGGGGCGTGTCAATTACGGCCACTTTTCCCTGGACTCTAGGCACTATAAAAGCATTGCACTGTACGGAATTTCAAGTATTTGGATGCACTGGTATTTAAGTTAATAGCTGTTAACTTTTGGTACAAAAAAGTCCATTTGTGTGGGAGGTACCAAAAGAGGCGGTCCAACAACGCCCATTTTTCTCTGGACTCTAGGTACTATAAACTACACTATACTACTACTATATATTTCAGTAAAAGTTAACCCTTTGCGGGGGAGGTACTAGAAGGAGTGGACCAATATGGACCATCTTCGAACATAGCCGAAGGTAGAGCAAAATATTACCGCATACCAAATTTGAAGTCAATCGGTTACTCCTTTCGAGAGTTATCCTGCGCACCAGCCAGCAGACAGACACACAGACGGACAGACGGACGGACGGACATTGTTCAAACAACTTAAAATAACCCAAAACGGATTTCCGCAGAACATACTTAGGGTCTTGGGTCACTCCTTCGATGTGTTGCACTTTTGGCACGTAGCAAATGTTATATACCCTCCTCCCTGAGATGAGGGGATAAATATATTATCATATACGAAATTCCATTTCGTTCAAGTACTCTTTTGGAGAGCTATCGGTCCAGCCAACCAGCCAACCAGAGAGACAAAAGGACATTGGTCAAATGACTCGAACTGTCCTCAAACGAATTTCCGCCGAAAATTCCTAGGGTCTCAGGTCACTCCTTCGATGGGTTCCACTTTTGACCCATAGTAAATGATACATGTATACTAGGGTTAGTCACTTTTTTGCGGCAAATGCTCATCCCACTACGATGTAGGGGATTTTTAAATGGTTACAAAACTATTGTTTTGTTACTTTGCGATCAAAAACCTTCCGCACCGAATGATGATGCTGAAACGGAATTTTTAGTTTTGAATATTTTCTTGATTATCAAATTTGATAAAAAAAAAAGACTAATTATAGTCTGTTAAGTCGCGGATCTTTATTTAATTTGATATCGTGATCACAAATCTGCTTTTTGATCTAAAATTGGTCATAACCTTTTTCAGATTTTACGGCTTTATCTCCGAAACTATATGGCAAATTCTAGATCAAAGAGCAGAGCCTAGAATTTGACCGTTTTTTTGGTTTTTGTGTTAAGTTTTGGTCTTTGGTGTGTTCTGACACATAAAGTAAAATTTTATAGCCAATATTTTTGTAGAACATTCCATCGCCGCCCTCCCCTTTTTTAGGGGTGTTTTTTGAGCTATTTAGTGTGCCTAAACACGTTCAGATTGTATTGATATGTTTACAAAAGTTGTTCAGATTTACCTTGGCTAAAATTTTTCAAAATATTGTTAGTGAAAAATTAAGAGTCCCTGAAAGCTATACTAAAAAATAGTGAAAAAAATATGTTTTCCTTCACTTTTTTAAAAAAAAGTACGGGCGGCACTGTTGGTCGAAGAGAGTGGAGAGTGTGCGTGGCTTATAGTGATTGACGGAAGATTTGTATTCGTCTGCCTTTCAGTTGCCATCATGCATTGGACACATGAAGAGAAGTCATTTTGTGTTGAAGCGTATTTTTCAAATGCTCACTCGCTCGGGGTGATGTAAATCACTCGAGGTGATGTGAACTGGCCAGCACGCTCACCAGACTTAGCCCTATGAGATTTTTTCCATGTGAAGGTGTATATCAACCGTCACCTTGGAAGACCTAATTAACAATATTGAGGCTGAAATTGGCAGAATACTAGTCGACATGCTTGTTAGAGTTCATGAAAACTTCAGAAACGTATGCAGCAGTGTGTGGATAGCGACGGTCGACATTTGCCAGATACACTATTTAAAACCATGTAATTTATAAACTTCCTTACTGTTCAATACTTTTTATTTCATTCCCAAATAAGCAAATTACCGCGCTCCACCCTGTATAATTAAGCGGTATCACAAAGTCAGAATTAGTTGTTGGATAAAAGCTGAGGGGAAGTAGAATCGAACCTATACTGTGAAGTCCGTGTATTTTCCAAAAACTGTTTATTTGTTGCATAGTGTTATTAAATGGCGGTATTTGGAAGACTGTTTATGGCAATTTTTGCCTCAAGTGGTAGAAAGTTATACTAGTTTGACGCTAAAACGGGTAATGAAGTTTTGTTTCTAATCATACTCTCTATTCGACTATGAAGGGATAAAAATCGGATCTGCTTCCTTTCTGCGAGTTATCGCGAAAGCACACGCTGAAAAAAAATCGCTTTTGTAGTATATTGTCCCAAACATATTCGGCTTGAAACATATATATATTCAGGGTACACTCTAAACATATAGTATTTGGTATATACAAAAATGATATACTTGGAAGATGTCGTTCTAAACAAATCCTTGTTTACATCCCAATATGTTATTATTTGGGACTATTATTTCCGAAACAAATATTTATTTGCATTTAAGTATTCGGAAAATACATAAATTGTGTTAAATTTTTCAGTAATTCAAAGTTAATTTTTTAGAAATGTTAAATGTTCGTAAAATAATAATAATTGAAATCGTATAATCTTGGATTAAAATAAATTACTTAGAGGATTGACAATTAATGATGGCTTGGAATACTCAGAAAATGTAAATGATCGATTTAAAACGGAAGTTAATATGGTATCATAACTGGGAGGTCTAATTCGAAAACAAGGAAAAATTAAAACTGAATTTCGAAAATGTCAGTAAATGTTTTGAAAATTTTTTTAAATAAAATATATTTGGAAAAATTCCTAAACAATAATTTTATTTGTATTTAAACACATATTTTATTTGAGAAATTTAGTTTGCAAATAAATTTTGTTGTAATATAATAATATATGCGTTCCAAATACATATTATTGATTTTCAAATAAAATTTATTTGCTCAGAAATATATAATATTTAAAAATTTGTGTTCCAAATATATTTTCTTTCGATTCAAACATATCAAAAAGGTGATTTTGCCCCGTGCAGTATTTTTACCCAAAGAGACAAATTTAATTACATTGTTTTGTAAGAAAATCGCAGAAATTTAGATCTAATAATAATTCCTTTAAATATGAGCATTTGTATGATATTTTGTTGTGTACGCGATATTTGAATATAATAACATTGCAAATTTTTTGTAATCCATAAATCCGATTTTCACTGCCAAATATTTCCAAAAATATTATATCGAATTTAATAAAGTAGATATATTTGCATTCTATGATCTCTGAGGAATATGTCAATATCAACATTTTGCGAACACAAAAAACATCTAACAAATGCCCATTTTTAAAGGAATTATGTTACAGCTCTAAGTTTCTGTACAAAACAATGTAATTAAGTTTGTCTCTTTCTGCGATAAATCTCCGACATTTAAACGATCTGTATAAAAATTTACAGAAATATGTTTCCTATACACTTGGAGACTATACTAAATTTGAGGAAAATCGCTTCAGATTTAGATACAGCACCCAGTATATTTTACCCCGACTTGCTATATAAGCGCTGTAGAAAGAGTATTTTATATCCGAACAGTACAAAATTCGGCAGAAAGAGGTTTCTTAATAATTCCAAATTAATAAATAATTTATGGTTTTAGATTTCGATGTAATTTTGCACACGTGTACTACAAGACTATGTGGAATTATCTCCATCTACCGTTTGTCCAGATTTTATAGGGTGCTAAATATGGTCACCTACAACATTTTTATACTAATTTAGCTATTTTCAAGTCGACATAACTTTTGAACGGAATGTCAGATTTAAATGATATACTTTGATTCCAGTCCATACAAATACTTAAAATTGTGTGGAGTATAATGCATTTACGGTACCTATAGCCCCGTATAAAATGGGCAATATTACCATGCCCCGTTTGCACAAAAAATGAACGGCTTATAACCTGGTTTCCACCGCATACAAATACCTGAAATTTTGAACAGTGTAATGTTTTTATAGTACCTGTAATATATAACAAAATGGGTGTTTTTGCCACGCCCTTGTTGGTACCTCCTAAATAAAATTGCCAAATTAAAAAAATATGAAAAATTATTTTTTTTATTTTCCTCATTTTTACAATATGGGCCATAATTTATACATGTATCCATAAATATTTTGCCAAAAGGCATTGTTTTCTTCGCTAGGATGATAGCTTTGAAGAAATGGGACATACCTTTTTTGCGAAATTTTTTATTTTTTATGGAGTTTTTCGTGCAAGCAAAAAAAATTTTTTTTTTTTTAAATCACATGTTTTCTAATTCAGCATTTCTAGCCCTTATAATTTCCTTTAATTTAAATGGTATCCCTTCTGTATCGAAATATGATATACTAAATGTAACCTCCATGAAAATTCGAATTTTAGAAAAAAAATTTAAAAATTTTACCATAACAAAAATTTTACAAACAAAATTTGTTTTGGCTTCATAAAATTGCATAGTGTATTTTGATACCTCCATTCTAAACTATGCTAATTGCAAAAAGGTAGTTTTTCAGGAGATGCGATCAAAGTTTGATGATTTTTTTAAATTTGTATGGAATTCCTTTATGACGGAAATCGAATTACCTGTACTGTTTTGTGAATAACTTTTGATTGGGTTGACGGATAAACACCAAATTTTGACGGAATATAACTTGAAATATTTAGAAATTAAAATGACAATTTCACTAAAAGCATGTTAAGTTGACTTAGTTTTAGAGTGGAGGTATTGAATTAAATTCAGTTAGTTTACTTAAACTAGGTTTACAATCTTAAAGGGAAAACAGTTTATTTATGGTACAGGGGTTCTTGATGTGGTTCAGGGGTTGTTGAACTGGGTTCAACAAATATTAAAGATTTTGATAGTGCGAGAACTGACCACGGGCCAAAAAAGACTGTGTGGATAGTTCGTAGGTTATAAAACACTCATGTTTATATATAGGGTGATCCATTTCGAGGTGCCCTAATTTTTAAAAGAAAAAAACACAGAAAATTCAAATTGAATGGGGAATGTTTATTATCATTTGAAAAACATTCTTTGGCATTTATATTTTAAAGATTATGTCTATCAAATCTTGACCGCGGCTACGTCACGGTCCATCCGTTGAGTCCAATTTTCGATGAATTGTTCGAGCATTTCGACTGGTAACAGACGAATGACACGCGTGATGTTTTACTCCAATGCCTTAATCGAAGCGGGTTTATCCGCATACACTTTAGACTTTACATATCCCCACAGGAAAAAGTCTAACGGTGTGATATCACATGATCTTGGTGGCCAATCGACCGGCCCAAAACGTGAAATTATCTGCTCACCGAAGTGTTCTCTCAATAAATCCATTGATTGATGCGATGTGTGGGTAGTGGCGCCATCTTGTTGAAACCCAATGTCTCCGAGATCACGAGCTTCAATTTCAGGCATCAAATAGTCGGTTATCATGGCACGATAACGTCCGTTGAGTCCAATTTTCGATGAATTGTTCGAGCATTTCGACTGGTAACAGACGAATGACACGCGTGATGTTTTACTCCAATGCCTTAATCGAAGCGGGTTTATCCGCATACACTTTAGACTTTACATATCCCCACAGGAAAAAGTCTAACGGTGTGATATCACATGATCTTGGTGGCCAATCGACCGGCCCAAAACGTGAAATTATCTGCTCACCGAAGTGTTCTCTCAATAAATCCATTGATTGATGCGATGTGTGGGTAGTGGCGCCATCTTGTTGAAACCCAATGTCTCCGAGATCACGAGCTTCAATTTCAGGCATCAAATAGTCGGTTATCATGGCACGATAACGTCGCTTGGTGCGAAATCGGCTCCGTTGGATATCAGTGTATACACATTTTCTTTTTTTTTCCAATTCATTACATTTTTTTTATTGAATCTTTCATTATTATACAATGAAAATAACAATAAGTGGACAAATCTTAACCTAAAATACTATTCTCTGGGTTATTGCCATTGCGAATAAACCATTGAGACTTTACACGATTTTTTTACTTAAACAAAAAGGTTAACATTTCAAATTTAGGAATTCATAATTTCATTTCATTTTTTTGTTTTAGATTTTGATTAGGATTTGTTTTAATTTATATCATGTCCAGCGTATCTCTCCTTCTATGGCGGTCATGACCTTCAAAATTTAGTAGTCCTCGATCCATGATGTTTGGATGATTGAATAGTTTACCCACGTAACACCGGCAATATTTTTCAATTTCCTCTTTTACTGTTGGCATGTTGAGATCTTTATGGATGTTAGCGTTTCTTATATACGATGGTGCACCTGTAATTAAACGAAGAATATTCGATTGTCTTCTTTGTAATTTGCATACATTTGAAGCGCACGCTGTACCCCAGAGCTGGATACCATATGTCCAAATTGGCTTCAATACCGTTTTGTATAAAATAACTTTATACTCTGGATCTAGGGCAGATCTTTGGCTGATAAGCCACTGAAGTTGATTAGTTTTGAGTTTTATTTGAGTTACTTTAGAGTCTATGTGGCGCGACAACAACAACAAACAACTAACGCGTTGGTAAATAAGCTGTCCCAGCTACTAGGCAAAGAAAACTTCTATGTAGCTTCACTTCGTAGAGGCAATGTATACGAAACAAAAATTCAGACATACACCGAAGTGTCTTATAGAAAGGTGGTTGGGTTGCTCGATTTCGAGAAAAAGAATTACTACACTTACCAGCTTAAGAGTTCAAAAGGTCTTGTGGTAGTAATTAAGGGTATTGATAGTACAGTTGCTAAAAAGGGTTATGAAGTTAAATCCATAATAAACATTATAAATAAAAAGAAAATTCCTCAGCCCATGTTTAAGGTTGAACTAACATTTGATTCTTCAAGAATAAAGAAAAAAGGCGCACCTCATCCTATTTACGACCTAAGATATTTGTGCAACCGTAGAATTCGAGTCGAGGAACCTTTAAAACGAGCCGATTCTCCCCAATGTACAAATTGTCAAGAATTTGGACACACCAAGGCATATTGTAAATTACCGGCCGTTTGTGTCAGATGTGGCGATGTGCACAAGTCCGTTGACTGTCCCCATCCTAGAACAGATACTGGCGTAAAAAAATGTAGTAACTGCGGTGAGAACCATACAGCAAACTACAGGAGTTGGCCTGTCTATAAGCACATGAAAAAATCAAACAATGTTAATAAAACTCCAACATATGCAAGCTATATTCCATCGCCTTTCCCAGGCTTAAGAACTGTATCTCCTACGAAAAATGCTAGTTCTAGCGATCCAAACGTAAACCGAATCCCAAAGAATACAATTCATCCAAATATGTCATACGCCCGTATGACAAGAAATTGTAATTCGTTACCCCCTCAATTTCCCCTCGAAAACTCAATAGAAAAATTAATAGAAACTATGAATTCATTCATGTTGAATATGCAAAGCATGATGCAAGAAATGATGAGAAATCAAAGTATGCTTATGCAACTCGTGTTAAATCAAAAATAAATCCAATGAGAATTTGTTATTGGAATGCAAACGGCCTGAGCCAACACAGAAATGAGGTAGAAAATTTTCTCCGAAACCACTGTATAGATATTTTATTAGTCTCTGAGACACATTTTTCAACCAGAAATTGTTTTAGGATACGTGGTTATTCCACATACGATACTAAACATCCTAGCGGGAGAGCCTGTGGTGGTACAGCTCTTATTGTCCAAAATAAAATCAAACATTATCCTATGCCCGAATATAGGGCTGAGCATATACAAGCAACTTCTATCGCTATCACAGGCACAAATCTGGTGATGTCGTCGATATATTGTCCCCCTAGGCACAATATTAACAAAGATCAATTCATGGAGTTCTTCTCCACTCTTGGCACAAAGTTTTTGGTAGCAGGTGACTACAATGCCAAGCACACATTTTGGGGCTCTCGCCTCACTACTCCAAAAGGTAGACAACTACTTAAAGCCATAACATCTGCTAAACTAGATGTAGCTTCGAGCGGTCACCCAACATATTGGCCCTCAGATCTGAACAAAACGCCTGACCTTATTGATTTTGCTATAATAAAAAATATAAGGCGTGAACAATTATCTCTATGTCCATCACTTGATCTATCATCGGATCATTCGCCTACCATTTTGACACTGCTTTACAACAATCATGAACATGGGTGTGACAGTTTGCCCAATAAGTATACCAACTGGCTAAAATATAAAAAATACGTTAGCTCACACCTATCCGATGGTGTATCGTTACGTACAACGGATGAAATTGAAGCCGCGGTAAACCTATTCACAGATGTTGTAAACAGTGCTGTTAAAGTGGCTACTCGAAAAAGCGCATTCAAAGAGATAACTCCAATAACCCAATAGGCATCCAAGCGTTAATCAAAGAAAACAGAAGCGTAAGAAGAGAGTGGCAACAATATCGCTCCCCAGCACTGAGAAAAAAACTAAAAAATTGCCAGAAGAGATTGAAATCAGCCCTAAAATCAGCCGAGGAAAGTGATCTAAAAATATATTTGCAATCTCTGGATCCAATCCAGAAAACAGATTATAGTCTCTGGAAGGCAACAAAAAATATGCGAGGTCCTGTTGCGCATGAATCCCCAATTCGCATTGAAAATGGGAACTGGGCAAAAAGCACAGAAGAGAAAGTAAATGCATTCGCAAACTACCTCGAGTCCGTTTTTACACCCAACAGTGATACATCTGAAATCTATCCGCCCGTGATAGATATAATTCCTCGCCCACACTATCCGCCCGTGATAAACGACACAATTCCTCGCCCAATCTATCCGCCCGTGATAGATGATACCATTTCTCACACAATCTATCCGCCCGGGATAAATGACTCAATTCCTCTCCCAATCTATCAGCCCGTGATAGATGACATAACTTCTCGCCCAATCTATCCGCCCGTGATAGACGATATAACTCCACGCCCAATCTATCCGCCCGTGATAGATGATTTAATTCGTCGCCCAATCTATCAGCCCGTGATAGATGATATAATTCCTGGCCCAATCAAGCATAGAATAAAGGATGTTGAAAAATCTGTCAAAGAACTAAAATTAAAGAAATCGCCCGGAGGAGATGGTATAACAGCAAAAATGATTAAAGAACTTCCCTTTTCAGCCTTGAAAATTGTGTTATTTTTATTCAATGCAATTCTCCGTGTAGGTTACTTCCCCCTATCTTGGAAGAGGTCTGAAATCGTGATGATACCGAAACCAGGCAAAGATCCAACACAAGTCAAATCCTATCGCCCTATAAGCTTACTATCGATACTTTCAAAAATGTTTGAGTCCATTCTCATGAAGAAAATCACACCTCACATAATTTCTCACAATATTATACCTGACCATCAATTTGGTTTTAGAAAAAGTCATAATACTATAGAATAGGTACACCGTATCGTAAACTGCATCAGAAGAGCTTTTGAGAATAAAGAATACTGTTCGGCGTTATTCATAGATATTTCCCAAGCATTTGACAAAGTCTGGCACGAAGGACTTTTGTACAAAATATCCGACCTTCTGCCAATCAACACGCATAAACTGTTCAGGAGCTATTTGACTAACCGGTCTTTTCAATTTAAATTAAATGGCATTTTTTCTAGCCCTAAGAAAATAAATGCCGGTGTCCCACAGGGGAGCATTCTTGGCCCTATACTGTACGTTATTTTTACGGCAGATATGCCCATAACCAACTTTACGTTCACGTCTACTTTTTCGGACGATACTGCTTTCGTCAGTACTCACAAAAACCCTACAGTTGCGTTCGATCAACTGCAGTCGCATGTCCGAATCCTAGAAGAATGGTTAAAAAAATGGAGAATAATGGTGAATGCCTCAAAGTGTACTCATGTTACCTTTACCCTGCGAAGGGATGCAAGTCCTCCAATTTCTATTTTCAATCCCCAAAAGGATCATGTAAAATACCTTGGAATCCACTTAGATCGGCGTTTGACTTATACACATAAGTTAGTAGGATCATAGCTCATAAGGGACTTTTAAAGTACAGAAAATTGCTTTTGTTACTGCTAAATTGGGCACAGTTTGAGAATTGACGAAATTGTCAACGTTAGGTATGTTACCACAGTAAGTAATGAGCGATATATTTTGAAAAGACTAGAAAATTTATGATGTGATTTTATTTTTGAACTTAGGTTGAACATCGAATTGTTGTTTTAGCATCTCCTTTGGGGCCAGCATGTACATATACATTTTTATATTCTTAGCTTTCAAGGAACTTTTAAAATCACTGAAATAATGAAAATTATTCTGGCCACAGCTGCACTGACCACAGTCAGAGTATTGAAAATTGTTTTTCGCGCATATATTTGTCGTGTATAGTACTTCATATATACAAATTTTTATCTTTCTATCTTATATGAGGCTTTTGGAGGAACAAACAATCGAAAATCAAAGTAGCCTGTGGCACTTCCCATGCATTGGTAAATCTGTCCACAAAGTTTCAAGAAAATCGGTTCAGACGTTTAGGCGTGATGTTGGATCAAATAAACAAGCGATTTTATAATGTTAATAGGATTGAAATTGTGTATTCCAAATATATTTTCTTCCAATTAAAAATATCAAAAACTGCAATTTTTCCCCGTGTATAATATGGTGTAGGGTATAATTATTCATCACATCTTATTATCTCTTAATTGACTAAGGCGGATATTTTTAGGACATCTGTCAAATTATTAACATATCGGTTTTCTGCTGCTTATTTTGCAGATATTGGACGGTGACAGATATTGATTATCACAATTTGCGGACACCGCGTCGAATATTTGCCATGATATTCACGGTGTGGTTTTTTGCCGTTATTGTTTCATTGGCACCGCAATTCGGTTGGAAAGATCCCGAGTATATGGAACGCATTGAACAGCAGAAATGTATGGTGTCGCAGGATGTCATTTACCAGGTAAGAACTGTGCCACGTGAACCACTAGTGACTGACCATCAATTATTCACTCAGTGCTCAAACAATCATTTATTTAATAGCCAACTATTTGTTAATACTCCTACTTATAATGCTCGTTCACTCGGGGCAATTGTGCTGCCTCATTGTTAAATGTAATTCCTTTCTCGTTGTGTTTGTTTGTTTTTATTTGCAGATTTTTGCCACTTGTTGCTCATTCTACGTTCCATTATTAATGATCTTAGTTCTGTACTGGAAAATCTACAAAATCGCACGCAAACGTATCCAACGACGTACGAAACGTTTGCAATACGCTCAGAATACAACAAAGGATGTGGTAAGTTCAATCCATCAATCAATCATGAAAAAAATGTTCATGAAGTTTTTCCAATAGTAAATGTCGAAATTTGTGTTCAACACTCTCGTTAAGAATAATAGAATTTGGAGAAAAACTCGACAGGGTTATTTTAAGACGCAATCGGAAGGAATGTGTTTGATTGCCAGTACATGGGTAAAAAACATTAAATAATATATATTTGAGAGCAAAATATAAATAAAGAATTTTCTTGTGCAATTATATTATAGTTATACAACAACTCAAAATTTTCCAATATCTCTTTTTTCGATATTATTTTTTTCGGAGATTCGATGCAGTTTGTCTTAAAGAGGAAAAATGTTAAATAAGTTACAGGATTTTTTCTTATTTTCCGGCAAATATACTACGGCTATTCAAAGTGTACACATTGGGTGGACTTCAACGAGCAAAAACCTCTTATGGCAGATATATATAGGCCAAGCTTAGATAGTGGGACAGGTGCGGAAAACAATTTCTATTCGTATTGTCCATCTACAACTTCGTGTTAACTTTGTTGATAAATTAGTTGCGGTGACATAAACATGCAGAGGAGTTAATAAATCATAGATTTGTTTTTCTTAAACTTCAAGGCACATAAGTAATTAAATGAATAATGAATACATTTTACTAAAAGCAATGTCCTGCTATAAGCCAATACTTTCCTAAAATGAATTACCTGCTGATTAGAAATGAAACGGTATCACACATGCACGGGAGATGATGTGTCCTCCGTGAACGTCCTGTCGAATGAGGAGATCTAGCCCATTTGGAACTTCACTGAAACGAAATAAATAAAGATTTGTTTTAACAGTATCAGATTTTTCGGAACTTAGTTAGTCTGAAGAGATTTTTTCTCTTATTTACCATGTAACTCCTCTAGGCCTAATTTCGTAAAAATAGGATGTAAAATATAACTTCTATCTCACATTCATACTAAAGTGGAATGAACGTATATAGATGGGATATTCTTTGATCAAAATAGGTCCACTCCTTCTATGTAGTACCTCCCCCCACAAAGTGTTAACTTTTAGTGAAATATTGATTCGTTAATAACTTAAACTATCCAGAGAAAAGTGGGCATTATTGGCACACCCTTTTTGGTACCTCCCACACAAATGGATTTTGCACAAAAAGTTAACGGCTTAAAACTTTACTACCAGTGGATGCAAATACTTGAAATTTTGTACAGTGTAATGTTTTCATAGTACCTAGAGTCCAGAGAAAAGTGGTTGATATTGACACGCCCCTTTTGGTACCTCCCACACAAATGGTGCATTTTTCACCAAAAGTTAACAGCTTATAACTTTAATACAAGTACATGCTTTAAAGTAATTAAATGCAATTTAAGTTGATAATAATTTAATTAATAAAAAAAAATTACAAATACTTTTTTTGGGACACAAGGTGAGGGGATTCATAAGTCGGTTTACCCGACGTAACTTTGTTACTTGTTTCATATTGTTAAAAGATGAAAATTTTGAGATTGACATGGTTTGGGAAAATGACTGGTCCAACTCAGGAAGGTCCAGTTCGCTCTTTAATGGACGTTGCAGTAACAACGACCTGCAACTTTCACGGAAAGCTTGGTGTAACCTCAACAGACTCAGAACTGGCACTGGCAGAACCCAAAATACCCTATACACATGGGGTCTTGTAAATGACCCTATTTGCACATGCGGGGCCCCTCGACAAACCATCGATCACATCCTTAGAGAGTGTCCTACCCTAGGATATGAAGGCCAAATAAGCGACATCATAAATTTAACACCTGACGCTGTATCGTGGCTAGAATCGCTGAATCTTTGATGAGTTATCTCACTTGGTACACATTTTATATATGATATTCTTTCGATTGTAATGATTTTCCATACGCTAAATAAAATAAATAAATCGCGAGAACTAGAGCCAATTCAAAGAAACCACCTTTTAGATGTAGTCTTAAAAGTGTATTATCTCATACATTCAAATCGATCGCAAAACCCTGCGCCGCCGCAAGAAAATGTTGAGGTGTGTAATCGATCACATATCTAATTTTAACACAGTCAAAAAGTGATCATTCAAAAATAAACAAACAATACGTAGTTTCTCTATTGCCTGAAACCCAACACTTTATAAACTCAAACGTCGACAAAAAAAACTCTAATGCACATATATAGTGTATATTTAACCCTGAGAGAGGGAGAGTAAAATTTTTTCTTATATATAGAGTCAATTTGAAAATTTTTTTATACTAATAGCAACTGTCATTAAATTAATATACAGAGCCGACTTTTTTTAAAGTCAGTACAGCCTTAAATTTATTACTAAAATTTTGCATACTGTTAATTAAGTCCGATCCTGCTTTAAAACTAGTATGTATGTCTACAGCCTTGTTTTCATGTAGAAAATCCTTAACAGTATTGAAATATTACTTAAAATAATGAAGCTTGCCAAAAAAATGATTTTTTCTTTAATTTAAAGGCGTAAGAGTACACTGAAAGAAGGGCGTACACAAATCTTACGATTAGTGTGTCATTAAGTCAGTTGCAAGAAACTTTGGATCAAGATTTTTTTTTTAAAAAAATGTTAATTTTCATTATTTTAATGAAACTTGTGATTGAATTGATGCAGTGGACAGGTACTTAGTTTGAGAACATGTCGTCTTTAATTTTATCTTTTTTAAGTGTAGGATTTAAAATAAAACTTGTATATACTTTTATACCAAGTTAGAATGAACGTTTATAGGGGGGCTATATCTAAATTTGAACTGCTCATAAAATTTCATGAATATCGGAATGAAATGAAAGATCCCATAGAGTCTACAAGCTAAATATAAGGTACATTATATGGGGTCAATATCTGGATCTAAACCAAATTTCAGACTGATCGAAACCAAATTGTAGCGTCTACAAATTATGGTATCTATCTGTAAATCTGAAACGATTTTAACCGTTCTCAATAGGGTTCGTCCTTGAGCCAAAAATCATCTGAGCCAAATTTCATTGCGATCATTCAATAATTGTGACCTGTACTTTCAGTCCAAGAATACATGGACAGCCGGGCATCGGTAAATCGAGTTAGAAAGTTATTCTAAGTCAATCGGTATAATAAACAATGGGTCCTGGGACCACGGTGTAGACCAGACGTTATATCCTGTACGACATTGTACGTTTGACCTACAAAAATTCATTGTTACTCATTTTATTATGTTTTCTCCGTACATTCAATATATGTACACGTGAATTCCATAAAGTGAAGCCACTGGGAATTTCCATTTCAGTTAAGCTTTTGTTTGAGGTGTGCTCGCCACTAATTGAACATTATTGGTCTTTCAGTTCTGCAGTTATAGCAAATGTTTACATGACATACCGAATATTGTCAACGCTACACGAATTTTCCATTTTAACAATGTGGCTGGCCTAATTAATATACAATCAAAAATCAATACAAACCAATGTAAAAGTTGTCAACGGAGTTCCGCTGTCTCTCTCTCTATATATATCAGTAATAGGTCAGTTTTTCGCTATGGCCAGTTTTTCGCTTGCCTTTTGGATTTGAGTTGATTGTCAAATTTGTTGCTTGTCCATAACACAATATCCAAATTAAATTGACATCAAACACGGTTGTAGCATAAAAATTGTTCACCATTTCGAAGAAACATTAAACATCGTAATAGTAATTTTGTACGGTGTTTTTTGTTTGTTTCATGTCAACACAACATCAGAGATCCAATTAGAAATCCATTTAATATTGCAGTACACATGACACAATGGTCTGGAAACCTTTCCGTTTTATTTATGTATGACCGTATGTATGGTTTTATCGACTTAAGGGGAACTAACCCTTTTTTAGGCTCGCCTATCAGTCTGTCCTCTCTGTCGAAATCTAGGCAAAAAATATCAAATGCATAGTTGATAAATGGAATGGTGAGGAAATGATACCAAGTGGCAAAAATGAGGAAACAATTTACCTATTCTCGGTGGCACTACATGAGGAAAAAGATAAGTCGTACCTAGTCCCTCCCGTTGAAGAAATTTTGATTTCTTTAAAAAGCTCAAAAGTTGGCGGATTCCAACTTCAGCCAAGTTAGCGAGCTCCCCAAAGAAATAAGAGCCCAAAGTTGGATATCGCCTTTTAGAGAGAGTGTGGCATACACACAGAAGGTGTTCTATTTATTCCTCCTCCTCTTCGTCTTCACAGCTTCTGCAAAAGTCATTATGAAAGACCT
The DNA here is from genome assembly GCA_963930755.1 of Eudasyphora cyanicolor. NCBI lineage: Eukaryota > Metazoa > Arthropoda > Insecta > Diptera > Muscidae > Eudasyphora > Eudasyphora cyanicolor. The sequence goes on along the minus strand of OZ005738.1, from coordinate 100,183,800 downwards.
TCAATCTCTCAGCGTGCTGTTCAATAAGTCAGTGACCCGCGACAGACACGATAAGTAAGACGTCCGGCGTTCGGTCTCGACAACGACAGCAGTGCTTTGGTGAGTTTTGAGTCTAGACCGGGCCACATCAGCCTTGAATGTATATAGTTCCTGACTAGTGAATAACTTTCAGTCGTTGTCGTAAATGCACTATCTCTCAAGAAGAGGTTGCAAGTCGCTATAGGCATGTCCACATGTACCATGTCGCCTGGGTCGTGGAAAATAGTTCAAAGTTTGGCAAGTTCATCTGCCTGCTACTTACGTCCTTGTGACTCGGCACCCATATCAGGTAAAAATTTATCGTTCAGTTGAGGGTAATTTTTAATTCAGGAATATAGTTCCAGGGACTTGATGGCAGCCTGACTATCAGAGAAAAAATTTATACCGACTACGCAACAAACAAATTTTTTTTTCCTAGACCTAAAAATTTTTTTTTGAAGCTTGTGGCATACTGCTATATAAAATCAAAACCAAAAATTTGTTTATGGATAAATTTTTTTTAAAAAAAATTTTATTAAACATGCTATTATCCTCGTAGGTACCCTTAGTATTTGCATTATAATTTTTGGAGTATATGCACGATCAGGTCGACTTATGCGTCAAATTGAAGCTATTAATGTGGGCTACTGATGTTGGAAATATCTCTTTCACTTAGAAACAGTGGTTTAGTAAAATTCATTAAACAAAATGGAAAAAGTAGATTTTTTTCAAAAAAAATCCTGGGACCAAAAAAATCATAAAAAATAGAAAAAAAAATCGAAAAAAATATCTTATTTTATTTTTTAAAAGTTTGAAAATAATGCCTATTTTAAAAAAGTCGATGGATAAATGTAGAAATTATAGCCCTTTTGGTAGAGGTAAGAAAATTTCAAAAAATCTTTTTTTTTAATTTCTGTTTAAATAGCGATTTTATTTATATTATGTACATTTGAGTTTATTTACATAAACGAGTTTCATTAGAAGTAATTGTGAGTTCTTTGTTGACGTTTGTAGACAACGTCCTCTAATGAGGAACCAAATATAATCTGCCATCATTCTTTCATCACAGTGGCCTTGGTAACGCCGCTCGATGGACTTCATTTCTTGGTGAAACCGTTCGCCATGTTCGTCACTTACGTCACCAAGATTCTCGGGGAAAACGTATAAATAAGAATGCAAGAAATGAATTTTGGGACATATTTACACCTGTTGGAATACATAAAGCGAAAAATAAGATGGAAGAACACATACATATGTGTTATATACATAAATATAAAAAAATATATTTCTAACCAATTTTTTCATCATTTTTTAACAAATCATTAATCATTGTTTCATATTGCGGGCTTTTATTGGATCCAAGGAAATTTGAAATTACAAGCTTAAACGACCTCCATGCTGCAATTTCATCCGACGTCAAATATGATTCGAAATTCACATCTTTCATCAGTTTTCTTATTTTAGGCCCAACAAAAACTCCTTCTTCGATTTTTTTAAAAGAAAGACTTTTAAATAAACTTTTTAAATATGAGAGTGAATTGCCATCTTTCCTTAAGGCTTTTACAAAATGTTTAAACAGCCCCTGCTTAATATGCAGTGGTGGCAAAATATCGGCTATCCCAGAGGCATAACATACCAATTACTTTTAAATCGCAACAAATTTTCCAGTCATGTTCATATTTTATGTATTTTATCAATTTAGCCATTGTTTCGTATGATTCCTTAGTGTTGACAGCATGAGCAATGGGAATCGACGGTTTCTGATTTCCGTTGTGTAAAAGTACTGCTTTCAAACTTTCTTTACTGCTGTCAACAAGTAAATGCCATTCCTTTGAATTGTATGTTTGATTAAGTTCCTCGAACAATCCGGGAATGTCTTTGCAAAAGCATCTCTTATCCACAGTTGTATAAAATTGTTTGTAAGTAGTTTTGTTTTTGACTATTGAGTTCGAGATCGTTGTTTTTGTTTTCTGTTAAACAGAAAAACAAACCTTCTTTAAAAAAGAAGAATAAGAAATGTGTGAAATGTATTAAGGGTGGTCACTTGTTGGTGGACGATATCGTTTCGGAAGCTACCAAGCAACCTCATCGGCACCTTGGACAAAATACCCTGTCAATAATTGGCACAATATGAGAGCAGCTCAATATGAAATAATTGAGAACTGACTTCAAAGTCCCATATCTCCAAAACATTGCAGACAGTATTTCTCAACCTTAATACATCCCCACACTTCTTGTTTGGTTTTTTTTGTGTGTCCCTGCAATTTGCGGGGAAGGCTCACGATTTGTTGTTATTGTCGCTTCTTACAGCGATAACAAACGTTCGGCCGTACTCTGCCTCATTCATCATTGTTTTTTGTTTTTGTTATTCGATCTGTTGTGACTTTACGGCCGAACGTTTGTTGTCGCTGTAAGAAGCGACAATAACAACAAATCGTGTGCCTTCCCCGCAAATTGCAGGGACACACAAAAACTTCTGACTCAAACTTGAATCGCTCAGAGATTCAGTTGAACTTGATGATGTTTCCGGTATTAGGCTGTTAGCTATACTTGGACACTTCCTACTCCAATCTATTAACATAGACAAAAATAGCAGTCCGTATCGTGAATGAATGGTTGTCTCCAAATCATTGGCATTCCAAATTGCACGTGAAGCCTAAAAACGTTAAAACGTTTTATTCCACAAAACATTGTAATACATTAATTTAAAAGTACTTACCGCATTCTTCCACTAGTCCATCGAGTAAGATTTACATGGCACGAATTACACAAAATGCACATATATTTCTTATATTATTTTACTAAACGTCGATTTCTTTAATAACATATTTTCGACAGATGTAGCAGGAATTGTCGGGATCATTTACACATTGAAAAGTTCTTTGCCGTTTACTCATACTTCGAAATATAACTTCATAATATATTTCAGAAAATCGACTTATATGTCAGTGTATCTTTACACCGACATTGCATATCATGTTTTATGGATGGTTACGAACAACCATAAAACCTCGTCCACTCTATAATTTTATAATGCCTGACATCAATCCCCAAAAAATGAAATGCAAGTGCAATGTATCTTATATGTCGCAAAAACATCATTTAACCAGTAAGGAAAGGCTAAAGTCAGGCGGGGCCGACTATATAATACCCTACACCACTCTCGTAATATTGGATAACTCTGATATATAAATTTTGTAATTCATCTACCATTCTAAATTTCAAAATGATTGGATGTAAAATACAGCTTCTACAGGACTAAAGAGAAAATCGGACGAAACATATATATGGGAGCTATAGCTAAATCTTAACCGATTTTCTTCATATTCGGCAATGTTGGTTCATGGATCAAGAAAGTCTACCATTCTAAATTTCAAAACGATTGGATGTAAAATATAGCTTCTATAGAACTAAAGGTCCAAATCGGACGAAACATATATATGGGAGCTATAGCTAAATCTTAACCGATTTTCTTCAAATTCGGTAGTGTTGGTTCATGGATCAAGAAACTCTACCATTCTAAATTTCAAAATGATTGGATGTATAATACAGCTTCTACAGGACTAAAGAGCAAAATCGGACGAAACATATATATGGGAGCTATAGCTAAATCTTAACCGATGTTCTTCAAATTCGGCAATGTTGGTTCATGGATCAAGAAACTCTACCATTCTAAATTTCAAAATGATTGGATGTAAAATACAGCTTCTATAGAACTAAAGGGCCAAATCGGACGAAACATATATATGGGAGCTATAGCTAAATCTTAACCGATTTTCTTCAAATTCGGTAGTGTTGGTTCATGGATCAAGAAACTCTACCATTCTAAATTACAAAATGATCGGATGTAAAATACAGCTTCTTCAGAACTAAAGAGCAAAATCGGACGAAACATATATATGGGAGCTATAGCTAAATCTTAACCGATTTTCTTCAAATTCGGCAATGTGGTTCATGGATTAAGAAACTCTACCATTCTAAATTTCAAAATGATTGGATGTAAAATACAGCTTTTATGGGACTAAAGGGCCAAATCGGACGAAACATATATATGGGAGCTATAGCTAAATCTTAACCGCTATTCTTCAAATTCGGTAGTGTTGGTTCGTGGATCAAGAAACTCTACCATTCTAAATTTCAAAATGATTGGATGTAAAATACAGCTTTTATAGGACTAAAGGGCCAAATCGGACGAAACATATATATGGGAGCTATAGCTAAATCTTAACCGCTATTCTTCAAATTCGGTAGAGTTGGTTCGTGGATCAAGAAACTCTACTATTCTAAATTTCAAAATGATTGGATGTAAAATACAGCTTCTATAGGACTAAAGGGCCAAATCGGACGAAAGATATATATGGGAGCTATATCTAAATCTGAACCGATTTCAACCAAATTCAATAGTGATCTTAACAGTTGCGAAATACTCTAAACTGCAAAATTTCAGAACGATCGGAGTGAAATTGCGACCTGTAGTCGACGAACAACTTTACATGGACAGACGGACGGACGGACAGACATGCTTAAATCGACTCAGCTAGTGATTCTGAGTCGATTGGTATACTTTAAGGTGGGTCTAGCTGTGCTATTTTCAGGTGTTACAAACATCTGCCATGAAACAAACTTATAATACCCTGTACCACAGTGTGGTGTAGGGTATAAAAACGAAAAAAGTTGAAACAAGATTTTTTTGAATTTCCCTAACATTTACAAAATGGCTCATAACCTTTACATCTATCCATAGATTTTTTCAAATAGACAGTGTTTTCTTCTTTAGCATGATGGCTTTTTAAAAATGTAATACATTCGATTTTGTCTATTTTTTATGGTTTTTTTAAACCAGGAAAAAGTGTTTTTAAAAAAGAAATCATTTTTATACCCTACACCACACTGTGGTACAGGGTATTATATGTTTGTTTCATGGCAGATGTTTGTAACACCTGAAAATAACACAGCTAGACCCACCTTAAAGTATACCGATCGACTCAGAATCACTAGCTGAGTCGATTTAAGCATGTCTGTCCGTCCGTCCGTCCGTCTGTCCATGTAAAGTTGTTCGTCGACTACAGGTCGCAATTTCACTCACACTGTTAAGATCGCTATTGAATTTGGTTGAAATCGGTTCAGATTTAGATATAGCTCCCATATATATCTTTCGTCCGATTTGGCCCTTTAGTCCTATAGAAGCTGTATTTTACATCCAATCGTTTTGAAATTTAGAATGGTAGAGTTTCTTGATCCATGAACCAACATTGCCGAATTTGAAGAAAATCAGTTAAGATTTAACTATAGCTCCCATATATATGTTTCGTCCGATTTGGCCCTTTAGTCCTATAAAAGCTGTATTTTACATCCAATCATTTTGAAATTTAGAATGGTAGAGTTTCTTGATCCACGAACCAACATTGCCGAATTTGAAGAAAATCGGTTAAGATTTAGCTATAGCTCCCATATATATGTTTCGTCCGATTTTGCTCTTTAGTCCTGAAGAAGCTGTATTTTACATCCGATCATTTTGTAATTTAGAATGGTAGAGTTTCTTGATCCATGAACCAACACTACCGAATTTGAAGAAAATCGGTTAAGATTTAGCTATAGCTCCCATATATATGTTTCGTCCGATTTGGCCCTTTAGTTCTATAGAAGCTGTATTTTAGATCCAATCATTTTGAAATTTAGAATGGTAGAGTTTCTTGATCCATGAACCAACACTACCGAATTTGAAGAATATCGGTTAAGATTTAGCTATAGCTCCCATATATATGTTTCGTCCGATTTGGCCCTTTAGTCCTATAAAAGCTGTATTTTACATCCAATCATTTTGAAATTTAGAATGGTAGAGTTTCTTGATCCATGAACCAACATTGCCGAATTTGAAGAAAATCGGTTAAGATTTAGCTATAGCTCCCATACATATGTTTCGTCCGATTTTGCTCTTTAGTCCTGAAGAAGCTGTATTTTACATCCGATCATTTTGTAATTTAGAATGGTAGAGTTTCTTGATCCATGAACCAACACTACCGAATTTGAAGAATATCGGTTAAGATTTAGCTATAGCTCCCATATATATGTTTCGTCCGATTTGGCCCTTTAGTCCTATAAAAGCTGTATTTTACATTCAATCATTTTGAAATTTAGAATGGTAGAGTTTCTTGATCCATGAACCAACATTGCCGAATTTGAAGAAAATCGGTTAATATTTAGCTATAGCTCCCATATATATGTTTCGTCCGATTTTGCTCTTTAGTCCTGAAGAAGCTGTATTTTACATCCGATCATTTTGTAATTTAGAATGGTAGAGTTTCTTGATCCATGAACCAACACTACCGAATTTGAAGAAAATCGGTTAAGATTTAGCTATAGCTCCCATATATATGTTTCGTCCGATTTGGCCCTTTAGTTCTATAGAAGCTGTATTTTACATCCAACCTTTTTGAAATTTAGAATGGTAGAGTTTCTTGATCCATGAACCAACATTGCCGAATTTGAAGAAAATCGGTTAAGATTTAGCTATAGCTCCCATATATATGTTTCGTCCGATTTTGCTCTTTAGTCCTGTAGAAGCTGTATTTTACATCCAATCATTTTGAAATTTAGAATGGTAGAGTTTCTTGATCCATGAACCAACACTACCGAATTTGAAGAAAATCGGTTAAGATTTAGCTATAGCTCCCATATATATGTTTCGTCCGATTTGGACCTTTAGTTCTATAGAAGCTATATTTTACATCCAATCGTTTTGAAATTTAGAATGGTAGAGTTTCTTGATCCATGAACCAACATTGCCGAATATGAAGAAAATCGGTTAAGATTTAGCTATAGCTCACATATATATGTTTCGTCCGATTTTGCTCTTTAGTCCTGTAGAAGCTGTATTTTACATCCAATCATTTTGAAATTGAGAATGGTAGATGAATTACAAAATTTATATATCAGAGTTATCCAATATTACGAGAGTGGTGTAGAGTATTATATAGTCGGCCCCGCCCGACTTTAGCCTTTCCTTACTGGTTTTCTCATATTTTTGACGACTGTTACTATAGAAAGAATCTACGTGAAAGCGATATTTGCAGCATATGTATCAGGCTTATACTTGAATGTACTTACTGAATGCATTTTTTATGAAAGCTGGAATTTAAAAAAAAAAAATTAAAAAAATTTTACTATAAAATTTTTTTTATATTTTTTCGTGTTTGTGACACCTAGTTGCACCAGAAACTGTTATCCACTTCCCTTGGACAAAAATTTTGTTGCATAGTGTTACCAGCCATTCCGCTTCCTCTTTAATAGCTAAGATTTCTGCCTAGTAAACACTACAGTGATCAGAAGAATTTTTGCAAGTTATAGTTGAAGTTCTTCAGAAAGCACACCAAAGTCCACTTGGTTATTGAGATTGGAATCATCTGTATAGAAGTTACCGAATCTCCTCTGTCTTGGGATACCATTCTGTTTTTACAGGTAGGATGAGTTACTTCTTCTCAAAGAGTGGTTCAGTCATAGTGTAATCAACAGTGCTCGGAATAACATTATGTCCGTAGCCATTTCCTGACCATAGTGACAGTTCCCAAAGTCTAATCGCAATACATGCGGCATATTGCACTGCCATAATATCTAGCGGCATTAAATGTTAGCTGAGAACGACACCACAGTTGGTGTCGTTCTCAGCGCATCAGTGTTACATGTAGCAGCCATTCGCTGAAGCTTGTTTAGTGTTGCACAGAAGATGGACTTTTGCAGATCTGTCCACAACACGATAATGCCGTACAGCATTATCGGTCTGAATACTGCCGTATATTAACAAACGCCACTGTTGGTCACTATGTTGCGACTCAGCCACTTGGCGACATCACTTATTGGTTTTATTGACACTGCATGTATCTGGTAATCTGTGAGCTATATCAAGACAAGTTACTGACAGTGTACTTAATCCAAAGCCAACCTTCTATCAAGCTTTGAACCATCTGTAAAGAAGTAGAAATACTCTCTATTTCCCGAAAATTTTCCAACTCATTCCTCACTGACAGGTATCTTAGTGGTTAAGTTCTTCTCGAAGACGTACTCCGTTGTTATATAGTCCACTCGATCAGTTACCAGTATACATTGATAGACAGTTTAATTTTAATGCCGGTTGTAACATCTCTAGTCACAATATAATTCGGCAGTAGATGGAGTAGGACTTGTAGAGACTATGTCTACTGAGCTCATATCACCAAATGCCAATAGCTTTCCCTGATGGGACCATGTATCGTAGCAGAATGGTGGTGTGCCTGGCATCTCTCTAAGTGGCGAAAAGTTGTCGAAACTTCATGTCTCCCCTAGACTTTGGGATAGTGCCATCCGAATTACTTCTGTCTATAACGGCCATATTTGGTGATTTTCCTATTGATGGTGACGTTGTGGCCTCTAGGGTTTTTCGAAGGAAGAGGTTTATTAGATGATCTGGTTCTTTTGGCATTATTGCCAGACACATACAATTGAAGTTATGGCCCTATCTGCCGACCCTGTCGCTTTAGAAGCATCCATAACGTTCTTAGCCCACAAAACTTTCTCTTTTTGATTAAATGTTATGGCGATTTCGTGTCGAAAAATGTACTTTTATATCACATTTTAAAATTTTAAAATATGAATTAAATTGGAGGGACTACATCAGTTTCACCTGAAATAGGTAAATATTTTTCAGAATTTCGTGTTGACCACAATACTTTCCAACTTCGCGAGAACTGTGAGCGCTAACCGCTGCTCGTTGTGCCTGCATTTTGAGGGTCATAGGCGATCGCGTTTTACTATATTACTTGTTTTGTGTACTGGGAGACTTTTTTTATCGGTTTTGGCAAGGTCGACTTGGGCCAAGACTAACGTACGGACCGTTACATAAATCTCACAGTGTTAAATCTTTCGTTCTGCTGAGATCTTTGCTTTTAAACTACTATTTTATTTTATACCACTGCGCAACAATTGCTTTCCATTACCGTTTCACATCTGTGAATTTTGCCATTTTGCCTGCAAGAAATTAAAAAAAATAGAATTGTTTGCCTTACCATTGACCTTTTTGAATGAATGGCAAATTGAAAATTTGTTCAGCACAAAACTAGTTTGTTTGTTTTCCTTTCTGTTCGTTTGCATTTTAGTTGAGAAACTATTTAAAATTATTATTTAACAGCAAAAAAGTTTCTCAAAACGAAAGAGTTCTCAGCTCAAAATGACATTTTAAATTAAATTTACATTTAGTTTATCCTGCAGAGTTCTGCGAATTCACCGACTTTAATAGAACTTGAATATGTAACTTATGATGGTACTTCAATTGATATGAATGGAGACGTAATTTGATATGCCATCTGTAATATGAAGTATCATATCCATCTTAATTATTTTGTAGATAGATATGTTTTCTCATTATTATTCACCTAGATTTGATATGAACGATTGGATATAAGGTTATTAGATTAGAACTGTAACAATTATTAAGAATAAATGATAATGAAATCTCTGTGTAAAAAACACACTAAAGTACACTTTCAATTTAGCTTCTGAACCGCGTTTAAATAATCTGTTTTTAACAAATTTCGTGTCGGAACTTTGATAAAATTTTCTGTGTTTCTGAGGTTTTATGCTTGGAAAATAAAATAGGCTGGAAGGAACAAAATTAGTTTCCCCTTTATGAATTTAACCACATATGACTTTCCAGCCATTGTCGATTTCACTATGACTGATTTTTGACAAGAAGTATCACTCACTTATACCCGATATGTCAAAGTGGAATGGTCGCATACGCCACCAGGTGGGCTGTGGTGTCTTGCGTTAAGGAACTAGAGCACTTAATTCATTTCATTGTATTATCTTAGTTAAAACAGGAAGGCTGGAAATTACTTTTCTGAAAATATGGGTGTCGTACCGCATTGGAATTTTAGGGAACTGTAAGGTAAATACAGAGAGAGACTGAATTCTTTTGAAATTACTTTGTGGATTATGTGTCTGGCGTGAAGAATCAATTCGTTAGTAGCTTTTTTATGGCGACTATATCCCGGCATGAATAGACTTTCATTACCAATGTTAGTCGGTTAATTTGAAATTTGATGTATCTATTACATTAAGAAATTAAATATCTAAGTGCTTTAGGGGTATATGAGGTCTCTGATCAGTATTTCGAGGTGTTACAAACGCAGTGATAAAAAGAGTTTGCATCCTATTCTATGATGAAGGGTGGGTTTAGTTCAGGTTGGTAGACAGATTTCCAAGCTCATATATACCAATGTAGGTCCTTAGTGTTACCACAGGCTCAGATGCCACACATCGAAACGAACCTATTTTATAAACAAAGGTATGTATATCCAGCTGTCGTTTACTCAATGCGGGACCGTAGCAAAACAGGTGCGCAATGCTTTTCACTTGCTCCCCATCACTACAGCTCTTGCCGAAGTCACTGGGCTCAACGCCCAAACTTCTGGCATTTCTACCGATCAGGCATTGTTCTGCCAGAACGCTAACATATACAGTTTTTCCTCTGCAGCGCGAAGAGATACTTGACCCTCATATGTCCTTTCTTGGCCAGGTTTGTCTACCTATCCTACAGGTGCGGATTTCTGACCATAATTCATTGAACTGCCCGATTGCCTAAGCCAAAGTCTGCATGTGGACAGCGACGCACCAATATATACAAATTCATCGAGAATTTATAATGTCGTCCCTTTCCTAGCAAATTCATTAGCTATGTAAGTCAGTATGTAAAACTGCTTAGCTATTTCGTTAAAATATCTGCGGCTGTTTGTGAATTTACGGATGTGGCCTCTAGACAATTGGTGCATAATCGAGGATAACGTACAAAACGTTTAACGTACCAAACGTTTTAAAAGTAGCAGACACTTCCAAAATATTTTTTCACTTATTATAGACGTAGCTGCATTAAAAATCTATTTTATAAAAAAATGTCCCTTATAAATTTTATGTATTTAATTAATTACAAATTATTTTTGTTCTCACGGCGATAATGACGCTTACAACGTTATTCGCTATTATGCTTCAATTGATGACAGCCTGACTGTCAAACAAGCTTCGAACTATCTGTGTAGAAATTGAGATGGTTTCTATTCCCTGGTATTCTCCCAGCCCATTCCTCTTTGGCAGGTATTTTAATAGTGAAGTCCGTTGTTATATACTCCATTCGGTTGATTACCATAGCAATACACTATGATAGCCTCATATAGGCGTAGTTCTTCTACATCCACATTGATAGACAGTTTAATCGTAATGCCGTTCTGGTGGCAACATCTTCTCGCAACAATATCAATGCTACTGCCCATTGAATAGACTCAGTCGCTGTAGTCCTCAAATCTCCGCTTATGCATATGCAGGCAGTTCTCCGCTACACCGCAGTGCCGTACAACAATATTGGGTGAACTACTGCCATATATATCCAATGAACGACTTTAGGGGAGAGGCCCTAACGCCACCCTTCCTGTTATACTCTTTATTGTCAAAAAGAAACTGAAAAAATTATATTATGTATGTATTACAAAAAGTATAGAAATATTTTTATGACAGAACAAAAGTAGATTGAATTGTTTCATTTTCGTATTTTAAAAAGGGGGTTGATAATGCTACAGTGTTTATGCTCTAACATTCCCCCCCTCGTGAACCAGATATGGGTTCACTACTTGCTAAATCCAATACTGCTAGCTTCGATGCTGGTCGACGAGTAACACCATTTAGTGTTTTGACATCTGCAAACCGGACTTGGCCATCTTTTGAAGGGTAAATTTTCACAACTCGACCTTTATGCCTCTGGTTTCTTGGTAGACTTGAATCCAAAATAATAACAATGTCATCAATCTGAATTGGGCTGGCTGTATCTCTCCACTTTGGTCTTTGCATCAGTTGAGGAAGGAATTCCACGACCCATCTTTTCCATAAGCGGTCTTTTAAATTTTGTGACACCTTCCACTGTTTACGGAGACAAATATTTTCTTCCACAGTGCTTGGGGTCTGCGTGGCATTCAGACAGCCGAGCAAAAAATGGTTGGGCGTAATGGGTTCATCATCTTCCGAGGAAATTGGTATTTCGGTCAAAGGTCGACTATTTATTATATTCTCTGCTTCTATGAGGACACTTCGAAATGTTTCCAGCCGTGGCGTGTCTTCTTTCAGGGTTTTCAAAAGTAAACGCTTCACGATCCTTATCAGTCTTTCCCAACATCCACCTGAACTAGGGTTGGCTGGACAATTGAATATCCATTCAATATTGTGTTTAGCCGCTTCGTGGAACATTTCATCAGTATTGAGAAGCTGATCTTCCTTCTTTAAAAGCTTCTGAGCAGCGATGAAATTACTTCCGTTGTCACTTCGGATTCTTACTGGTGTTCCACGACGATTAATGAAGTTCCGAAAACACAAAATGAAGGAATCGGTTGGAAGGTCATCTGCTATTTCTATATGCGCTGCTCTGACCGTCAAACATGTAAATATAACAGCCCATTTCTTTTCTTTGCGTCGTCCAACTGCAACATTAAAAGGGCCAAATAGGTCAACACCTGTATAACTGAATGGACGTACGAAAGGAGTAACCCGATCTGGCGGCAACTGTCCCATTAGAGGCTGTTTTGGTTTTGCATTGTCGTATTTACACACAGCACAGTTCTTCACCACATTCTTGTAGATTGATTTTATATGTGGAATCCAATATTTTTGACGCAAATCATTGATGGTTATTGCCATATTTTGGTGGTAATTCTTGATATGATAATGCCGCATTATTAATTCTGAAACATAATGTTTTCTTGGCAAAATAATAGGTCTCCTTGATTCCATGGGTAAATACAGTGCTTCATCTAAACGGCCATTAATCCTCAGAACACAATGCTCATCCAAATATGGGACCAATGAATATATTGTACTTGATTTAGAAATTGGTTGTGATTTTTTGAGGCATCTTATTTCCTCCGAAAAACATTCATGCTGTACTAAACGACATAAAATCATCTCAGCGTCTTTTAGCTCTTCTGTACATAAACAATCTGAAGAGTGACGTTGCTTTATAAAACGTATAACCCACGCCATGGTCCGTTTTAATTTGACGTAAGAAGAAAATCGATGAAACTCTATGATTTTAGGGTGATCTGTAAACAAGAAACAAGGTTTTACTTCTTCTTCCAACATATCACAATTAGTGACATCAAATTTGGGCCAACTGGATTCCTCTTGCTTTATAAAATCAGGTCCGGCAATCCACAATCCATTATGGATGAATTTTGGAGGATATTTTGGACGAGTCCCAGCGTCGGCAGGGTTGAGATATGTTGGGACCCATTTCCATTGTCTTGGTACAGAGTTCTTAAGAATTTCAGCCACTCTGTGGCTAACGAAGGCTTTGAAGCGGCGTTCGGTAGAATGTATCCAACGAACAACCGTTTGAGAATCAGACCAATAATATTCTGAAGATATTTCAAATTCAAAGCTTTTGGATACTGTCTTGGCTAAACGTATGCCCAATACAGCAGCTTGCAACTCCAGCCGTGGAATGCTCATTAACTTCTTTGGAGCACATCGAACTTTGCCTATTACAAACGAAACGTCGATACCAGCTTCATGGAATACTCTCAAATAACACACTGCGGCAAAAGCATCTTGGCTGGCATCAACGAAAACGTGCAGCTGAATATTAATGGCATTAAAAAGATTGGATGACAAACATCTTGGAATCTTGAAACATGTAACCTCTTTAAATTCCTTCCACCAGGTATTGAATTTCGTGTGTAGACATTCTGGAATTGGGTCATCCCAATCAACATCTTCTTTCCAACAATATTGCATAAATATTTTTGAATAGAGTAAGAAATCAGCTATTAATCCAAATGGATCGAAAACGGACATGGCAATTTTTAGCATTTCTCGCTTGGTAGGGACTCGTTTCCCATGAAGGACATCGTAGTTAAGACCAAGAAACTGGGTTTTGAATTCGAAGATATCGCTGTGTTTGTTCCAAAACATACCAAGGATTTTGTCAACTGTAGATTGTTTTTCCATATTAACTGGGCTTGCAGCTTCTGGGGTATTATTATTCATGGCTATTTCAATATCTTCACGATTTGACACAAATCCGCGTAATTCAAAACCCGCTTTTGAATGAATTTCAACAACTTCCTTGCACACACGTAGGGCATCTTCTTCATTGGAAAAACTACAGACAAAATCATCCACGTAATGTTTATTTGTTATGGCATGAACAGCATCAGGAAACTTGGAAGTATGATGTTTGGCATTTTGATTTTTCACAAACTCAGCACAGCAAGGCGAACAAATTGCCCCAAAAATCATTGAGGTCATAACGTAATGCTGAATAGGCTTGCTTGTGTCGCCATATCTCCAGAGAAAACGTTGTGCTTGTTGATCATCCTTACGAATCTTCACTTGAGAGAACATCTCTTTAATGTCAGCAGCAATTCCAACGACTCCATGACGAAACTGGAGAAGAATGTTAAGTAAAGGCTTTGCTTGTTCAGGTCCCTTCACCAGAGCAGAATTTAATGACGCATTCGAGACCTTGGCTGCAGCGTCAAATACAACCCAAAGTTTTGCAGGTTTATGTGGGTTCACAACTCCAAAGTGTGGCAAGTACCATATAGGGAGATTTGTGTCGGCGATTTCCACTTCCGATAATTTCCGAGCATACTCTTTTTGAATGTACTTATCTATCTCGGCTATATATCGAGCAGCAAAGTCCGCGTCTTGAGTCATTCTTCTCTCGATAGCAAATACTCTTTTCTTGGCCATGGCATAGCTTTCAGGTAGCTGTGGTGGATACTTTTCCCAGAGAAGTCCAATTTCGAATCGTTGATCAACGCGTTTGATTGTTCTCTCCATAATTTCTCGGCCTATTTTGTCATTGTCAGAAAGAAGTGGTTCCGTTTCCGAATTCGTTCCAAAATTTTCAGTTGAAAAGAAATCAGTTACCATATTATAAATATCTTGTGTTGGCCGCACTTCACTCAAATGCAAAACCGTTGGGGTTAGAGAAGATGACGTTATTGAAGGACCATATGCAACCCAACCAAGTTTTGTTTTGAAGGCAACTGGTAACGAATTGTCGGCTTCCTTAATGGCTGCAGGAATAGCCAAATGAATGTTATCCAGTCCAAGCAAAAGAATGGGAGTGGCATTGTTGTAGTTGTGGATTGGAAGTTCAGACAAATGTGGATAGACTTCCTTACTAAACGATTGCGAGGGCAAATTCAAATTATTGACAGTGTGTAAATTCTTTAGTGAATAACGAGTTTTTGGTTCATCAAGTCCTTCAATTTCGCAACTGACTTTATGCGATGTTTCCGACACGATGTTATCCCCATACCATTGGAGAGTGAGAGTAGATTGCTGACCTTTAAGTCCTAGTTGATTGGCGATATTTTCATCCAGTAACGAAATTGACGAACCTTCGTCAAATATGGCATAAACCTTCAAAAAACCAGACGGGCCCGAATATCTTTATTGGAAGAATTTTGAAAAGTTTACTTGCCTCTATCTGGCTCCTACAATTGAGAAGAGGCTGTGGTGTTTCGACTACGGCTGCAGCTTGTACGTTCTCATGGAGAATCTGGTGGTGGAGTCGTTTACAGTTGTTAATTCCACACTTTTTCTTCAATCGGCAATTATTTGATCCATGACCTTTTTTCAAACAGCAAAAACAGAGCTTAAATTCCTTCACCTTCTCCCAACGTATATTGACTGGAAGCTCTTCCGTAAAGGTCTTACATTTATATATGGTGTGCTGTCCTTGATATATAAAACATTTGATCGGAAGTTTTTTCTCCTTCTGTACTTCGATCAGCATCACAGGACGTGCTTGACTACTTTGTGGTGTGTTAATAGACATAACACTTATGACATTAGCTAACTCTCCAAGCCATTCGGAGAAATCAGAAATATTTGGAAAAGGCTTAATCGAAAGGCTGGCTTTTGCCCATTCGTATTGCTTGTCCAGAGGCAATTTGGACACTAATTCTTCCAGTAATGTAGAATTCATCAAATGATGGGAACAGTTGGCGGAGTTAAGAAATGCTATCACATTCCTTACCTTTGTTGAGAAGGCTATGATTTGGTCCAATCTCTTTGTTGTGATGGCAGGAAATTGTTGAATCTTTTGTAATTGAGTCCGCACCAATAGATCGGGGCGTCCAAATCGGAATTCTAGTTCTTCTAGTATTTTTGGCACATTATTCGGATGGATCAGCATTGAAACAACGACTTCTTTTGCTTCTCCCACAAGGCATTTTTGCAGGCGCATCAAATTATGGCGATGGCTATAATTGAAAGCCTCAGTGCTATCCTTAAAATTGGCATGGAATAATGGCCATTCTTCTGGCTTTCCGGAAAATACAGGCAAATCGTAAATTTTTGCAATATTGTACGATGTCACGACATTTGTAGGCATGTTTAGTCCAGGCTGATTTTCAATTCCAGGTGATTGATGATGTGGCATGGTCTGAATTGAGTTACCTTCGGCCATGGATTGTTGTTGGAGAGTATTTTGTTGACCTCGACTTTCCACTCGTTGCGTTATAGTCGGTGGCTGTAGCAGCGGTATATGTTGCCGACGTTGGAAGTTGTCCTTGAGAAAATCAATGTCCCGGCGACTTTCGGCAACAGCCCTTCTGAGGTCATTAATACCAGCAAGAATTACATTTAATTGATCATTTTCCATAGACCTTGGCAATCCTCCTATTGGTTCAAGCATGGTGGTGTCCAATTCATTTTCACAATCCTCATTACAATCCATGGCATTATCCGTCGACGAAGGAGGGGGATTTTGTGCGGCTGCACCACTTCTTAAATTGTATGTTGACATTCCTTATATCGGCGAAATTAACTTTTACAAATAACGTGTATTGGCACAACACGAATAGGAAAAATGCAAAAGTTAAACAATTTTCAACAAACAAAATTGTCAACCCGTATTTAAGAAAATGAAAACTGATGTTATACTCTTTATTGTCAAAAAGAAACTGAAAAAATTATATTATGTATGTATTACAAAAAGTATAGAAATATTTTTATGACAGAACAAAAGTAGATTGAATTGTTTCATTTTCGTATTTTAAAAAGGGGGTTGATAATGCTACAGTGTTTATGCTCTAACACTTCCTACATGAATATAAGGCGTCATTGGCGTTCCTTATACGTTCCAGTACATTAAGTCTGAATAACAATTTCCTTTCTAGAATTATACCTAAAAATTTTTCACTTTCAGAAAATGCCTGTTCAATTTATCCGAGGAGGGTCTATATAATATGGAGGGTCTAGTAAATATAATTCAATCTTGTTTGAGTTAAAGCCCAAAACGCTGCTATTGGTCGATCTAGCCTATTTGTTAAGAGGCACCTGAAGGATATCTCTGAGGACGTTTTCAATTTGTCAGTTACTGCGACAGCAATGTCGTCCTATTGCACGACTTTGAAGCCACAACGTTCTACATCCAACAGAATTCCATTCACCGCTATGTTCCAAATTAGTGTTGATAATTCTCCTCTTTAGTCCTTCTAAGAGTTGTTGCTGTTATGCATCTTCCGTTGAACAGGCTTTGGATTACACAGTACAACACATGATTTTGGAACTCCATTCTGAGAATTGGACGTGAAAGAAGCCCCAAAAATAAGATCTTCTCCAGCATTCGTTTAGTCAATTTGGCTCAATTAATAATATAATGGCCATGTGATATTTTTTGCTCAAGGTGGATTTTTTGAACTTTTTTTTTCGGTATACCATACGGAATGGCGGAATGAAATTGGGCCCCAGGAAAATACACCCCAATACTTTTATAAATATGGGCCCCAAAAAAACATGTCAAAAAACAAAAATTTTTTTGGTTTTTAATTTAATTTTTGGCTGCTTATTGGGGTTTAATTTCATTTCATGTCTGCTTTTTGGGGCTTATTTTCATCTATAAATTTAGAAACACAGGAGGCTACGCATAAAAGATTTGATCGACATTGCCAACTTTTGATCCTGTCCATAGGAGAAAGTCTTAAACAGAGGCCGTAGGCCGACCGCGAAGTAAAAGATTTATAATTAGGAAATAGGTTCGTATACGTGTGTTATTACATACTCTCCAGATTTACGATGAGATAATTTCTTAGTTTTTTTGGGGTTTATTTTCATTTCATGCTCTTTTCTTGATTGGGGTGTAATTTCCTAAATGCGTTTTTGTCACGAAAATGGGCCCCAAACTTGGGCGCACTTTCATTTTCTATTGGGGTGAATTTTCTTGGGGTCCAACTTCCGGCCGCCATTCGGAATATCTCTGTTGTGTCTGAAGCAAAGTTGTAGATATTGACTAGGAGAAAAAAATGCGGAACAGCACAGTATACTCGTATGTACATAGATATGGTCTTTCCAGCCGAATATTAAACTAAAAAAACTGTACAGCTTATCATGGCGAAGTTTTAAGACCTCTAAAGAAAACTGTTTTTCTTCGGTACAGTATTTTTTGCATACAACTCGTTGTTTTAATTATGCATTTTTTTTCCAAGATTTCAATGCAGACTTTAAAAAACGTCATATTATAATATTTGACTTCACCGTTTGAGGTAGCGTGTGAATAAAAGTTGTTTTATTTGATAACCCTTTGTGTGAAGCCTACGTACTCAATGATACTTAAAGAAATTAATATCTATGCGGATACACACATGTTTCCAAGTACTTCAGCATTTGTGCATTAGAGTTGATAGTAGTTCATCGCAGTTCATAGTAGTTCATCGTAAATAAAAGCTAAATCCGTTCCGCAGAGGTTGCACAGTAGGAGGATTTGTAAACAAAACGGAAATAATTTAACCGTTTCTTACAGAGAAGTGGTACTATGTAGATATGTTAAGTTTTAAATAGAGGTATAGGACCTCATGGTTGGTCACCTCTGGTGAAGATAATGTTCACGCGAGTGTAACTTTCATGTTTTTTGTCCGATTCATAAAATTTCTTTTTGCATGAGTTCTCCTAATCGAGGTCTACAAAAACAAAATGTACATGATTTCTTGTGGTCAAAAAGACATAAGGATATCCACCTGTTACCCGACATCTAAGAAATAGCCAAGAAGTCAACAATTTTGTATCAATGAATACACTGTCCAACAGCATTTTTGGACATTCATTTTTGTAAAAAAAACGCAGACCAGCTGGACCATAAGTTTATTCAACAAAAATAATCTACCCCAAATGTCCTTTCACAATAACAGAATTTTTCTTCTGCTCCAATAATTCCATAGATATCACGACTTTAAATTTTCATTATAGTATTTTTTGTATAGGTTGGCGTGTTATTTTGCTAATTAAGCGTAAAGAGCAATATTAACAACTTTGGTGACTTTGGCGACCCCCACTGAAATTTGCCGGCAATAATTTTAGTAGAATATTTTAATCCTAATTTTAGTAGAATATTTTAATATTCTAATCCTTAATGATTTTTTCGAAAAAAAGGCCAAATTAACAATTAACATTGCAACTACACTGATAGAAAAAGCTTCGTCATGACGAAGAATTTGTACATCATCACGATAATTTTTTCGTCAAAAGTCAGCTAACGTATGGAATAATCCTCTTGATGAATTTGTTCGTCACCATGACGAATTTCTGTTTCTAAAAACGTTCGTCCTCAGGACGATCCATTCATCACCACGACGAACCCCATTCATCATCATGACGAACTCTATTCATCACCATTATGAACTCCATTCATCCCCACGACGAATCCCATTCATCATCACGACGAATTCCATTCGTCACCACGACGAATCCCATTCGTCACCACGACGAATCCCATTCATTATCACGACGAATCCCATTCATCACCACGACGAATTCATGTCCACGACTATTTACATTTTAAAAATTCCAATAAATGTTCTTCTATTTTTAAACCATTTAAAATGGTATGGAAAATAAAATTATTTGACTGCATTGCTAGGTTCAGTTGTGAATATTCGTTTCGAGACGAAGTTCTTATCAGGTAAGGCTGAAATCAAACAAACGAGAAGTATTCATCACTTCTGCTATTTTAAATAAAAAATAATCACATCAAGTAATGTATTTGCCAACAGACCACTAGCACAAATGTTTCACACTTATACAGCTTGTCGAGCTGCATGTACGAGAATGCATGTGTTTGATGTTTTATTAAACAAACATCAGTTACGCCGTGCCAGTGCGGTTTGTTTGAACCAATCGGTGCTGCGTAGAACACCCACGTGGACGAACATAACAACGTCGCATGTCTTACTTTGTTTTGCTGTAGGAGTTGACGTTGCCGTTGTCGTACGTTGTACGAAGATATATTGACGAAACTGATTCGTCATGGTGACGAACGGTTTTTCTATCAGTGTACAAAGTATTTATATTCGAAAAGGTTCTACAAGTAGTTTCCCAAAGCAATACAACAAATATTTTTTGGAAAGTATAACTTCAAATGGCCATAACTTTGTTGGTGTTTCTTAGCGAAATTTTTTGCATTTTGAGAAAATTTTGTTGGTAATTCAGAAATGTCGGTATGAACCGATTCGGATCTAATATTAACAAAATGATATATAATTCAATTTACAACTGCAGATATAAATATAATAACGCCATAAATTATTTATAAATTAATGTATTTCAATAAAATTGTTTACATCTTATAGATATTGAAAGCAGAGTTCTAAAGTAATTTGCAAAAAAATTTAATTTGTAAAAATTAATCCCGCAAATAAAATGCCCTATATCTACTTTACTAAAACGGGTTTCAGATTCCCTTTGCAGTTCAACGCACAACGTCTTACCACATATAAATATGCAAAATGTTTCAACATTTTTGCGATTGGAGAAAATGAGGCTTCCTTTTTAAATTTGTGTAAAAAATAGTATAAATGGAAGAAACTTTACAACAATACCAGTGAATATTTTTGACCCGTTCTTTCTTTGAGAACATTCATTGAAATGTTTCCGTTAAGATGATACTAAATATGTTATAAATTTTCTAACTTCTTCTAAAACTCGAAAATACGACATATACGTAAAAATCAGTTTTTTGCAATTATAACTTCAAATGACCACAACTTTTGTCCCGTTGGATATATCGAACCAATTTTGTTTTCATCATATAGGAAATTGTATTCTCAATTCAGACGTTGATGAAATCGGTGCATATTTTGCTCCGATATTTACAAAATATTAGCACAGGGTAGGTGAAAAATATTAAAAAAATCAATTTTCAATTGCAAATATCTCGGTAACTATACGAGAAAATTCTTAGGTGTAAGCAGTTTTTTTGTAGACCTCGCTTAGCAGAACGCACACAAAAAGAAATGTTATGAATATAAAACACGAAAGATACACGGGGCACAAATTTAAGACTTAACTTCTCTAATAACTCTTCTACTCCCATGGCAATCGGTTGTCTGGTTAAGAAACTGCCGAATTATTGCCCTTTTTTAATTCCTTCGACTGTAAGTTGTTGGCAACCTTCAGCCTCACGGCTTAACCTCCTATCAGACAGTGACACGTCATGACCGACAGGATTTGTAAAACGTCAATACTTGAGAATAATATCAGCACTTGATAAAGTTATATATTTATATGATTCACGTGTTTGTGGAATGTAAGCAATTCCTGACCATCCATCTATTGTTAAATCCCTCATGTGCCTTTCCCTATAGAGGCGTCCGCGCAGATTCAAGTACCCCTGAAATGTTAGCCTTCCAAGCTCATCCGCACTAAAGATCATTGAAATTTATTTGTTGGCCGGCACCTATTTCAGGTAGACGTTGAACTGGTCAGTCATCTCAGTTCAAATTTGTTTTTGAATTCAGAAATACAGATTCAAGGGATTTAATGACTGCATTCTGCAACTTAACTAATAGAGTGGCTTCATTTATGAGGACGAAAAAAACTTCGTCTTGTTTAATTATATTAGCAAAATATTTCGTTTCTTATATCGGGAATTTATGCACGGGGCAAAATCGCCTTTTTTGATATGTTTAAATCGAAAGAAAATATATTTGGAACACAAATTTTTAAATATTATATATTTCTTAGCAAATAAATTTTATTTGAAAATCAAAAAAATATATTTGGAACGCATATATTAATATATTACAACAAATTATATTTGCAAACTAAATTTCTCAAATAAAATATGTGTTTAAATACAAATAAAATTATTATTTAGGAATTTTTCCAAATATATTTTATTTAAAAAATATTTCCAAAACTTTTGCTGAGTTTTTCATATTTCAGTTTAAATTTTTCTTGGGTTTCGAATTGTACCTCCCAGTTATGATACCATATGCAGCATTACCTTCTGTTTTAAATCAATCATTTCAAATTTCTGAGTATTCCAAGCCATCATTAGTTGTCAATCCTCTAAGTACTTTATATTGATCCAAGATTATATGATTTCAATTATTATTTTTTACTAACATTAAAAGTTTCTAAAAAAGTTAACTTTGAATTACTGAACAATTTTACACAATTTATGTATTTTATGAATATTTAAATGCAAATAAATATTTGTTTCGAAAATAATGGTCCCAAATAAAAACATATTGGAATATAAACAAATATTTGTTTAGAACAACATCTTCCCAAATACATAATTTTTGTGTGTACCAAATATTACATGCTTAGAGTCTACCCCAAACATATATATGTTTCAAGCCGAATATGTTTGGGACAATATACTACAGAAGCGATTTTTTTTCAGCGTGTGTGCTATTTTCGGTTTAAATAACTTCTAAAAATCTGATTTTCTCTCAATAAAGTTGTCATTTTGCATTACGTTTAGGAATTGAAAAAAAAAGCTGAAAAAAATCGCTTCTGTAGTATATTGTCCCAAACGTATTATGCTTGAAATATACGAATGTTTAGGGTACACTCGAAATATATTACATTTGACACACACAAATATATAATATTTTGGAAGATGTTGTACTAAACAAATCTTTGTTTCCGTTCTAATATACAGGGTGGCTGATATGTAATGCAACAAAGCAAAGCGCTATATTTTTAATTTTTTTTTTTAAATTTTATTGTTCAAAAGCAAAAAATGTCGGAAATAACATAAAATTTTAGAAACAGTTTAGATTTGTTCGAATTGGCCACCTTTGGCACGAATTATGGCCATCAAACGGCTCTGCGGTATTTTGGCCCATTCCCGGCGAAGCGCCGTCTTGAGATGATCGATACTTTGGTATTTTTTAGTGCGAACCTTACTCTCTAAAATGCCCCAGGCGCAAAAGTCCAACGGATTGCGATCCGGAGATCTTGGTGGCCATTGTGCGGTAGAAATGAAGCGAGGAACCTCCTTTTTAAGCCATTCTTGGTTGACGCGTGCTGAGTGCGATAGTGCTGAGTCCTGTTGGAATGTCCATGGTCTGCGGCCGAAATGTTTGTCTGCCCAGGGCTTCAATACTGTCTTTAGGACATTTTCCCGATAATATTCGGCATTTATTTTGACCCCATTTTGACCCCGTTACAGCGGCCCACACCATTACCATCGGCGGCGCTTGAGTTCTGGTGGCCAATCGAAGGTGTAAATTTTCAGCTGACCTCTTTGGCAAGTAAACCCGATCATTTTGTTTTTTCACAAACTGCTCAATTTCTCATCGGAGAAAACCAAATTCGGTAACTGGCCACTTTCGTGCAAGCGAAGCAACTCCTTGGCTCTTTCCAATCTAACTTTTTTTTGTGCATCGGTGAGCTCTTGCACTTGTTGTGAACATATCCGTTCTCGCGATATGTTCAGCTCACGAGCAATTTTTCTACCACTGCGGCGTGGATTTCGATCAAATCTGGCCTTCACTTGTAGGATCATTTCTGGTGTTGTTACCGTTTTTTCCACTTTTTGGACGCGATGAAACACTGCCAGTATCACGGTAACGAGCAATGGTACGAGAAACAAAATATTTATTCACATTTAAATGCTGGAGGGCTCTAACGATAGCCACTTGTGTTTTTCCACCCAAATATAAAGCAATCACACTATCACGCTTGAATTCCATCACGAATAACTTTTTTCTGAATGCAATAGATCAAAATGCTTTTGTAAGCTTGTAAACAATAAAATGAACTGTCACTAAAATAAATCTGTCAGCTATCAGACTAGCGGTTTAGAAATGATAGCAATTGCGATTTGACATGTAAGCGCTGTAGAAACCGTATATTATATCCGATCAGTACGAAATTCGGCTTAAAGCATTTTCTTATTACATGTGTGAACAAATTCTTATCGCAATGCCCATTTCCGCATTGTTAGGAAGGTGTAGGGTATTATATAGTCGGCTTCGTCCGACTTTCTGTCTTTCCTTACTGGTTTTTTCTTAAACCTGTTAAAAACATTGAAGTTTTTTCAATTAATATTCTTTTATTATTTTATCGGAAAGACCGATCGGTTATGAATAAAATGAAACTATTCCAAAAAATCGATTTATAATTTAAAAAGTTGAAGATTTTTAAAAAGTTGGAAGAAAGAGATGTTGAAAACAATTTTGCGAACATTTTTTAATTACAATAGGCAATTAGTTATATGGATGGGAAAAAAGGCCACTTGAACAAAATGTCAAAATTCAACAGCCTCCAACTCGGACAGTCCCTAACTGATCTCATAAAAAGTCTGACTAAGCTGAAGTGCAAGGTTCATCCCCATCAGATAGCATCAGTTTTAAAAATTTACTTACTTCACATGAAATCGCCCATATTTATATCTGGTATGGGTTACTCAAGATAAAATTGGAGATAACGGAATGGTGCGCCATACCCCTCCATCACGACTCTGTTATTGAAAAAAATACATTTGTAGAATCATTGCATGAGATTTGGCATGTAAGTGAAAAGCTGAGGTGATAGGATCAGTGAACGAAAATATTTATCTAAGTATGTACTGTTAAAGAGAGAAAATCCAAACTTTGAGAAAGATATTTAGCTCTATTGAGTTCAAATTTCGATCACTTTCTTATTTCTCTAAACTTATATTTGTGGGTATCAAGATTTCTATGCGAAATACATAAATCATTTGTTTCTTTTTTACAGAAATAAATTGCAGCGATGTGTACCGTGTCTAGATAGAAGTTTTATATAATGCGTAGAGATTTAAACACGCATACACATTTTTTAACTTTTGTCGTATCCCCATAAGCGTAGGAAGGGGGTGGCTGGGGTGGTCTAATACCACCCCAGAAGTTTTTTAGCCCCCCCACAGATATTTCAGCTGGATGTTTTAATTTGATCAACGCCAATCATCTATCAATTTTACTGTTACCAATGCCAGAAATAATATAAATTTTTGCAAATGCTGTAATGAATCTCAAAACTCAAGGGTTTGCAATCAATTTGGATGTAAAGGGTTTTCCAACAAGAGGTGTTAATTTGGTATTCAAAGAAAAATGCAATTTTTTGAGATAAATTATCGGATGTTTATTTCATAATAAAGAGGAAGGTATGCCTTTAATAATGAAAAACAACATAAACCAAATGGGCACCACGACCACGCTTACAGGACCATATCCTTTTCATGAAATGTTCCATAATCAAATCGCAAAGTGGCTGCCCTATGACGCTGGGCTGTTGGCGTAGATCTTATCTTTCACGTGGCCCCAAAGGAAGAAGTCGCAAGGTGTTAAAACACAAGATCTCGGTGGCCAATTGTGATCACCTCTTCGAGAGATAACACGGTCCGGAAAGTTTTCCCGTAACAGAGCAATGGTTTCGTTGCTTGTGTGGCACGGAGCGCCGTCTTGTTGAAAGTAAACGTTGTCCAGATCAATACCATCCAACTGCGACCATAAAAAATCATTAATCATCTCTCGATAACGCAATCCATTCACCGTAACTCATTTTCGAAAAAGTAAGGTCCAATCATCATCAGTCAAGATGACTTTTCGATGATTTTCGATTTTTCGAATTTTAATAATTTCTATGCGTTGTTGAATCGTGTATCGTTCCATTTTTGTAATGGCGTAGTTTCTACTTTCAAATGTCAAAGAATAAAAGCTTCAAAAGTGACAGCTACCGAAATACCGGGTGATGCAAAATAACAACTCTTGTTGGTAAACCCTGTATGAGAACGATTCTTAGGCGTCGTAAATTGTTCTGCATCTACTTGCAATGCCAATTCTTTTCATACATTTTTTCTGGATTTTTGTGGACGAATAAAATGGAAAATATTTCAATAATTGAAAGTCTTATAATGGTGCAAATGTAATTTGAGATAAAACATGAACATGACGTAAAACCGATTGCGTTTAACTTTTGAATGCATAGATGATAATAGAAGTATCGTGCAAATTGATATGGGATCACTAACTGCAGAAATTATTGTGCTAAAAATATCTTCAAGACTCGTTATGACAATAAGCTAATCAGAGAAAGAAAAGGTTGATAAAAATACATAAATTGTAGATTCCAAAAAAGATAGTATAAAACCAAAATCTTTTTAAATATTTATCCAAATGCATGTTGCAACTAAGATCTTCTGACTGTAAAAGACATCGTTGCGATGCGTCGAATTAAAACATGACTAAGATCTACATCGAAACATCTTATATCGAAAACTATGTAGTAAAATTGTTAGTGAAATTAAAAAATTCGTAACATTTTAAGACGATTTAGTCATTTCTCCGATTTGACTGCTTAACGCTACAAATTTCAACTGATCGGTCTGAAAATTGGTAACTGGGGTCCATGTTTGGTTATAGCCCCCATACAAAAGTCCCTCTAGATTTTAATTTTTAACTCAACAAAAACCACATATTTCAACGATTCGGGCCTCACATGCTATGCATGGTGGAGGTTATATGTACGAGTATAAGATTCGGCATGGCCGAACTTAACGCTTTTACTTGTTTTTTCTTTAAACATTTAAAAGACCGAATTATTCTTAATGCAATATATTAATTTATCATAGAAAGGTTGTAAGAAATTATATTTCAATATGATCTCATTTCCTAATTTTTGCTGACAATTTCATTTGTGAATAATTTTAAACTATAAAAACAAACTTTTATTCTGGGGGCTATAGCCCTCCCCAGCATAAATCCATTGCTACGCCAATGCGTATCCCCAATGTGAATAATTTTCAAAAACAATGTTGGCATCACAAATGCATTTGATGTCTGTCGCTTGGTGTTTATTTTCCTTACACCTCCTCTCTATCTTCTGTGATTTTTGTCAATATTTAAATATATAAGTATGTACATATATCTGTTAGCGCACATTTTAACAACACACATCCTTGAACTGTGGCCTATTTATTTATTGTTACGTCCTTCTGCAGAATTTGTGGGTACAAAAGCATAGTTTGGAGTCTTCTGCTTTCGGAAAAATTTTATTGTTTGTTCTTCTTTTCAATGTGTAATTAAATTTTTCTTAGATAATCCTTAATTGAATTGTACTTAAATTGTTCTTCATGAACACCACACGGGGCAAAATCGCCTTTTTTGATATGTTTGAATCGAAAGAAAATATATTTGGAACACAAATTTTTAAATATTATATATTTCTTAGCAAATATATTTTATTTGAAAATCAGTAAAATATACTTGGAACGCATATATTAATATATTACAACAAACTATATTTGCAAACTAAATTTCTCAAATAAAATATTTGTTTAAATATAAATAAAATTATTATTTAGGAATTTTTCCAAACATATTTTATTTAAAATGATTTCCAAAAGTTTTGCTCACTTTTTCGAATTTCAGTTTTCATTTTTGCTTGGCTTCGAATTGTACCTCCCAGATATGATACCATATGCAGCATTAACTTATGTTTTAAATCAATCATTTAAATTTTCTGAGTTAGTATTTCAAGTCATGTTTCTTGTCAATCCTCCAATTAATTTATTTTGATACAATATAATACGATTTTAATTATTATTTTTACGAACATAAAATATTTCTAAAAAATAACATTGAATTAGTAAAAAATTTAACACAATTAACTTATTTTCTGAATTCTTAAGTGCGAATAAATATTTGTTTCGGAAATAATAGTCCCAAATAAAAACATGTTGGGATGTAAACAAAGATTTCTTTAGAATAACATATTCCCAAATATATACTTTTTGTGTGTTCCCAATATTATATGTTTAGAGTGTACCCTAAACATATATATGTTTCAAGCGGAATATGTTTGGGACAATATACTACAGAAGCGATTTTTTTTCAGCGTGCATCAACAACGTCATCGTCAAAGTAAACGGCCTATATTAGAACTCAGTTTGTTATGTAAATTTTGTTTAGACGTTCAGACATAGAAAACAAAACTCTTGCGGAGGATATGAGGAATTGTGTTTAAAACTGGAGATTCCTAGTATGAAAATATAGTGTAATTTTCACTACAACTAAAAAAATCTTCCCTAAGCGTTGCGTATTGAAAACAATTTAAGTTAGTGCTTGTACATATCGCAGTATTCAAAATAATTTACCCAAATCTAAACGAGTTTTAGCCTCTGATGGGAATTCTGTCGACGCACTTGAGCAGCTTTTGTAATTCTACCCTCTTTTTATCACACTGCAGCACATTTTGGCGAATATGAACTTGACGGTAAATAGTCAAAACTTACACACAGAGAAACATGAAGAAAGTTTTCTTTGCGCATTCTGTATTTTGGAAGATATTTGTTCTTCGTATATATCTGCAGGCAATACGTCACACAGTATGATATGTTATTCCAACGAATACTTGTTTGTTAAAATGAGCACGAAACAGTTGACAAATGGCTGTTCTCAACACACATAACTAAGTCTGAGTGTTTATTAGACTGGGACATTTTTCTCTTCTTCATAACATATTTTCAAATTTAAGATATGATTTAAATATAAAAATATAAAATCGATACATGGATTAAACCAAGCCAAATGTTGTACTGTTTCAATTGTGCCTACAGCAAGGGCAAGTCCACCGAAACCGCTCTGCAGGATCAAATCAGCTTTATTGAATGATCTCTCTCTGTTGAGGAATATACTATGGTAGCTTTCTTACATATAGAGGGCTTACAATAGCATAAATCCATAAATATAGATCCATATTTATAGAGGTACACGCAGGTTCATTCAGAACCTTCTGATTAATAGATGTATTTCAGGATTGACTGACCTATACAGATTTGTCAGCAGGGGAACCCCTC
Source organism: Eudasyphora cyanicolor (assembly GCA_963930755.1). Taxonomy (NCBI): domain Eukaryota; kingdom Metazoa; phylum Arthropoda; class Insecta; order Diptera; family Muscidae; genus Eudasyphora; species Eudasyphora cyanicolor. The sequence goes on along the minus strand of OZ005738.1, from coordinate 100,154,651 downwards.
AAGGAGTGTTCTGTCTCGTCTGCTATGAAATCTCTCCATGGAAAATAGTATGACATCTTTGGAGATAATGAGAGTTAATGTTATTGTTTATAGTTCGTAGACATCGGCTCAAAAAACACTGCGCGCAAAATTTGATAGAGAACGATTTTAAAATTCATAAGTAAACAAGTAAGGAAAGGCTAAAGGCGACCGGAGCCGACTATATGTTACCCTACACCATCAGAATTCGAAGAAATCTTGACAAGTTTTAGCAATGTTGTATGTCTAATAATAATGATTTGTTCAAATGTTTTTATTTTGTAAAGCTTGGGTTCAAAATCGGGATACAGGTATATGTGGGGATATAGAAATCTGAACTGAATTTCTTCAAATATATGGAGGCTGTATCTAAATCAGGTCCAATTACTTGAAGATATAATGTCGGTTATTCGTGTCTCAAGAGATTTCGCTGTACCAATTTCCGTTATGGTCGGGTGTAAAATACAGCATCTATAGAGTTAATATGCCAAATCAATAAAAAAAAACAAATAAATATACATGGAGGCTTAACATAAATCTGAACCGATTTCCTTAAAATTTGGTGGGGTATATTTGGGAGTCAAAAAACTCTTTCCTGTTATTTTTTTATTTCTTATCTTTTATAATGATCGAATGAAAAATATAGCTTTTATGGCCCTTTGATAACAAATCGCCCTTAGCTATATCTAAATCGGAACCGATTTCCACCAATTCCAAAAAAGGGGAATATGTTAAATTTCATCACGATCGAACTATAAATACCCCCCAAGGAGTGTTCTGTCTCGTCTGCTATGAAATCTCTCCATGGAAAATAGTATGACATCTTTGGAGATAATGAGAGTTAATGTTATTGCCTATGCAGATCACGTGGTAATAGCTACTAGAGGAAAGATTACGAGTAATCTTAGAGACATAAACCCAACATTCAGTAAAGAGCAAAGAAGGCTGTGGTAGAGCTATATACCTGTAAAAGTGCAATAGGAAAACGCCTACAGTTTATCGCTTGTATACGGCAGTAGTCAGACCGTTAATACAGTACGGCATTGTCGTCTGGTGAACAGCTCAGCAGAAATTCACCTTCTGTACAATCATTCTTATACAGGGTTTTCCAATAACAGTGATATGATTTTTTTAAAAAAAAAAACACTTATTTTTAAGGAAATTCAAAAGTTTTTTATTTAACGTGAAGTACAACAATCGATACAATTAATTTCTAAATAAAACGTCATTCAAATGGCCTCCACCACTTCTTCTGCAGGTACGAATTCGATGAACCCAATTTTCGAGCACTTTTTCCACTAAATCAAGTCGTATGCAATGAATGACACGTTCAATATTGACTTGTAAAGCTTGAAGATAGTCTGGTTTATTTCGAAAAACCAATGACTTCAAATAGCCCCACAAGAAATAGTCTAATGATGTTAAATCACAACTTTTTGAAGGCCATTCAATATCACAATTTCTTGAAATAATCGAATCTCCAAACTTTTCTCGCAACAATTAAATTGTTTCATTTGCTGTGTGGCACGTAGCCACAATCGGTCAGCCGCAAAAAGATAGCTCTTAACGAGAGCTTAAATATTGCTCATAGGTGTCAAGGTCGTAAGTCGGCTGGAAAGTGTTTTTTTTTTTGATTTTTAAAAAAAATGGATTTAGCGCACGAAAAGTTTCAATTGGAGAACGATTATTTTGATAATAAACCTGAATAATTTGTAAACGTTGTTCTTGCGTATATCTCCCCATGATGAAATTGTATAAAATCATTTCTACGTTTGTCAGTAACGCATGATCGCCGAAACCGTAAGAGCGAATGGGCTAAAATTTGCACATTAGGTTCAGTTCGGGGTCATCTGTGTTTAGCAATTATTTTAACCGCGAAGAATGGTGGAGTGGTCAAGTTATTCGCAAAATCCGCATTTCCAGACGGATTTGACTGAAACTGAAAATAAATGTGTGGTTTATCTTGATAAAAGTCTGTATGCATAATTCTAACCGGTATATGGCGCCTTAGTGGACTTTTGTCCTGAAACGCGGAATTTATACATTTTTGAATGAAATGTCAATGAATAACAAACCAAATCCTCCCGAACAGAACTGGCAGGACAACGCCTGCTGGGGTCAGCTAGTACTAAATAAAGTTTAGCATGTTTATAGTTCGTAGACATCGGCTCAAAAAACACTGCGCCCAAAATTTGATAGAGAACGATTTTAAACAAGTAAGGAAAGGCTAAAGGCGACCGGAGCCGACTATATGTTACCCTACACCATCAGAATTCGAAGAAATCTTGACAAGTTTTAGCAATGTTGTATGTCTAATAATAATGATTTGTTCAAATGTTTTTATTTTGTAAAGCTTGGGTTCAAAATCGGGATACAGGTATATGTGGGGATATAGAAATCTGAACTGAATTTCTTCAAATATATGGAGGCTGTATCTAAATCAGGTCCAATTACTTGAAGATTTAATGTCGGCTATTCGTGTCTCAAGAGACTTCGCTGTACCAATTTCCGTTATGGTCGGGTGTAAAATACAGCATCTATAGAGTTAATATGCCAAATCAATAAAAAAAACAAATAAGTATACATGGAGGCTTAATATAAATCTGAACCGATTTCCTTAAAATTTGATGGGGTATATTTGGGAGTCAAAAAACTCGTTCCTGTTATTTTTTTTATTTTTTATCTTTTATAATGATCGAATGAAAAATATAGCTTTTATGGCCCTTAGATAACAAATCGCCCTTAGCTATATCTAAATCGGAACCGATTTCCACCAATTCCAAAAAAGGGGAATATGCTAAATTTCATCACGATCGAACTATAAATACGATCTGCACTTTGATAACAACGATACAGACTATCCAACCGTAATGCACAATGTTAATTGTGAGTCACACGTGGCTAGCCGTGGCGAACATTTGGCCGATATTTTGTTTCGCACATAAAAATAATAACAAAATATTAAGATAATTCTCTGAAAACTTTTTGTTTTATTTACAATTAACATCGAGCGTTTAATATGGACCACCCGTTATATATAAAGCTGTCCTTTCTGGGTAACAAAAATTGTTGTCTTCTAAATTTTGTAGAGACCTATTAAAAGAGGCGGATTATATAGCCCTTAGTTGAATAATCGGGATATAGGTATGTATAGTAGGGCGGGTCAAAAATAATATTGCGGTTGTCCGCATCTCAAATTGCGGTTGTCCGCTTGTGTTGTTAATGAATATCCCCTAAAAATATAAATGATTTATCTTGAGCCGCTAGTGAGCTAGAGCCACATAACCTCTAAAATTCATGTTTTTCAGGTTTTTCTTGAAAATGCTGGATATCATGGACTGCTTCGCGAAAATTGTCATATGTGCAGCTAGAACTCGCTATTCCACTTCAAACAATACCAATATTGCGATTCTCACGTTTCAAGAGCGTAATTTTACTTCTTTTCCATTTTTTATAAAGGAACGTTATTTAAGAACAGAATATCATTTATATATTTATTTTGATGATTATTGTCTAGGTAAATTTTCACATTTCTAAACTGCTCGCGATGCAATTATGCATAAAATTTGCTGTGGTCAGGGTTGTGGACATCCATATTAAATATTTTTAAATATAATTGCTAAGGTATCCACTACCTAATGACCACAGCTTCTTTCATACAAACTTACGCACTCAAATCGTGAATAAGTTCGGTTATATCAGCGCGAGAATCCCAATATTGGTATTGTTTTATACAGACTAGCGAGTTCTAGCTGCACATATTTTTCAAGATTGAGTCCATGATGCTCGACATTTTCAAGAAACATGAGTTTTAGAGGTTATGTAATCTTGCTGTAGCTCCCTGGCGGCTCAAGATAAAACCTATATATATTTGGGGGACTCATTAAACAAACTTTCATTTGAGATGCGGACAACCGCGATATATTTTTTGTGACCCGGTCTTATGTATAGGGGCTACATCTAAATCAGAACAGATATTTTTTTTGTAATTTTCAAACTTTCGAGAAACGTTTTCAAGAAACGTTTCTTTTTCAAGAAACGTTTATCTGCTAAATTTTATAAAGTTCTGTTCAGAAATGTGGATTCTATAGCCATTGTCTGCAAAATCGGGATATTGGTATACATATATGGGGACAATCTCTGAATCTAAACCGATTTTTCTGAAATTTGGAAAAGTTTTTTATTGTCGCAAACAACTACCCTGTACGAAATTTCGTAGAGTTTTAGTATAAATTGTGAATGTAATTGGGGCTTGTACATATATACGACTATACATAAATCTGAACAGATATTCGTCATATTTGTTAGAGGTCATTATGGCCACACAAAACGTTCGGTTGCTAAAACGTGTATTCAATTAGCCTTTTTGAAGTTGATACACTTGTCTCTAATGCTCTAATGCTTCGACGATTCTCCATAACAATTTTCTTCAAATTCCCTAATTCCATTTTTTACACAAAATTTTTTGAAAATTCTTTGATCCATTTCTTTTCACAACAGAAAATCGACAAACATGGAAAACACGTGTAACTGTTATGTCTCTCACAAACAACAGAATTTCCAAGAATATTGTTTCCGATTTTTAGAAAATTGTATACTTTAGTTGGTTTACTCGACTAAAATGTTTTTACTTGATCTAATTTTTAATCAAAAAAAACAGTGCATGAATGTCTATCTAAGACACATCATTAATCGCTATTCGCGTTTCTTTTTTATTTTCAGGATTTTCAACATAACGCAAAGAAGAGACGAATTAAAATATGCTTTAGCAAAGATATTTCCTCGGATAAAGGTTTCAGCTCATCAGTGGGCGACAATTATGCTAGTGGTTCCAATGCCAACATCAGAGAGGAAACGGAATTTAGCACTAGCAATATAGAGGATAAAAGTCATGCGGGAACGGAACTGACCAATGTCTCGGATGAAATGACAACCACAAATGCCGATGAAGTAAGAATGAGACTACATTAAAAATGCCTTTTTTTTAAAGATTTTGCCCGATGTCATGCTTAAAAATAGAAGATTTTCTTTAAATGCAATAAATTACCTCTACTTTATGATTAAAATGCCTTTAATTGAATGTTTAAGACATCTTTGGGCATAATCCTTAGCATAAGGACAATATGTTTCTCTGTATAATGAAGAAATGCAAGTAGAGCTTGTAATTTAAAAATGTTTGTAAATTGAATATTTTCCTCTTCTCTCCCTCCCTTCCTCTCTTATGTCATTCTGTCATATTGCGTGTACCGAATGTGTCTTGAACTCTCATCGCAATCACCATCGCCATCGTCAACGAATGTCAGCGCATTCCTCTGCCTCTGGAGATTTCCACTGTGTCGCAGCAGGTTGCTGCCACAACCTCAACATTTCAGCAGCATGTCACGGCAATTGTGCTGACCTCCGCATCACCACGCCTCACTGCGTGCGCCAACAACAAACAACAACAACAGCAATTCCTTGGAACGAATCCCCACCAAAAGCTGGCCAAGCGGCGTCAGCAAATCGAGGCGAAGCGCGAACGCAAGGCGGCGCAAACGCTGGCCATAATCACGGGCGCCTTTGTTGTCTGTTGGCTGCCCTTCTTCGTGATGGCTCTGACGCTGTCACTGTGCAAAAGCTGTGAAATTAATGCTGCAGTCGCCTCGCTCTTCCTTTGGCTGGGCTACTTTAATTCCACACTAAATCCCATCATTTACACCATTTTCAACCCGGAATTTCGGCGTGCCTTCCAGCGTTTGCTGTTTGGCAAAAAGTACGTTGCCAACAGATGCAAACGACGCAGCGCCAACATATGATCCTAGCAGAAGGGGGGCCCGGAGCCTAGTGTCGCGATTGCTGTGGAATACACGAGTTGTGCGTGATGTTAAGTGCGGTAAGTCCATTAAAATGTTCTGGGGCAGCACAGTGTTTTGCAACAGTTTTTTTTTTTTAAATTATAATAACATAATCGAAATACCTCATAAGTTCATAGTTCCAAATGCGAACTAAACGTTGCCAAAATAAAGGGTTTTCCAACAAGATGTGTTATTTTGGTATTCAAAGAAAAATGCCATTTTTTTAGATAAATGATCGGATGGTTATTTCATAATAAAGAGGAAGGTATGCCGTTAATAATGAAAACCAACATCAGCCGAATGGCCACCACGACCACGCTTACAGAACAATATCCTTTTCATGAAATTTTCCATAGCCAAATCGCAAAATGGCTGCTATATGATCTCGACAGCCTCGCGAATTCTATCTTTGAGGTCTTGAATCGACGCTGGGCTATTGGCGTATACCTTATCTTTCACGTGGCCCCAAAGGAAGAAGTCGCAAGGTGTTAAATCACAAGATCTCGGTGGCCAATTGTGATCACCTCTTCGAGAGATAACACGGTCCCATCAGAACTGACACTAACGTAGACAATCTTTTCCTTTCCAGGAGATATTTTGACCGTCTCAGTCATACCATGGCAAGATTTGTCTAGCTACCCTACAGTTGCCGATTTGTGTCCATCTTTCGTTGGACTGCCTGAATGCCTCTTGCCTAAACCAAAGCTTGCACGTGGATAGTGGCGCACCAATATATGCAAATTCTTCGAGAATTTGTAAAGTCGTCCCTTTCCTAGCAAGTTCACCGGCTTTGCAGTTCCCCGGGATATCCCTATGCCCAGGCACCCATATGAGGTGTATATTAAACTGCTCAGCCATCTCTTTAAGAGATTCTCGGCAGTCGAGGGCTATTTGTGAATTTAGGGATGTGGCCTCCACAGAATTGTCCGAGTAAATGACAACGCCAGTGTTGGTTACTATGTTGCGACTCAGCCACTTTGCTACTTCCCATATTGCCATTATTTCGGCTTGATAGACACTGCAGGTATCCGGTAGTCTGTGAGCTATATCCAAATTAAGTTATTCACAGTGTACTCCGAAGCCAACCTTTTCATCAAGCTTCGAACCATCCGTATAGAAGTGGAGATGGCTGGTATCATAGTGATGTAGTTCCTCTCAAAGGTGCACACCGTTGATATATAATCCACTCGGTCGGTTACCATAGCACTACAATTTGATATCCTCATGTGACCGTAGTTCTTATACCTGCACATTGATAGACAGTTTAATCTTATTGCCGCTTTGGTTGCAACTTCTCTCGCCACAACATTAATCGGCAGTATATGGAGAAGGGCTTGTAGAGACTCAGTCGCTGTAGTCCTTAACGGTCCGCTTATACACAGACAGGTTGTTCTCTGAACCCTTGATAGCAGGTTTGTGATGGTTAGTTTGTCAGTTGCCGTCCACCATACCACAATGCCGTATAGCAGTATTGGACGAAGTACTGCTATATATATATCCAATGGACAATTTTAGGAGAGAGGCCCCACCGCGACCCTACAGCCATCCTGCAGGAATATAGGGCGATGTTGGCCTTCTTAACACGTTCCACTACGTTTAGTCTGAATGACAGTTTCCTATCCAAAATTATTCCTAAAAATTTTGCACTTTCAGAAAAGACTAGATCTGTTCCATTTATCCGAGGTGGAGGGTCCACATGTGGGACTTTATTCATCCTAGTAAAGAGAACCAATTCAGTCTTGTTTGGGTTTACGCCCAAACCGCTGCTTCTGGCCCATCTAGCCAATTTGTTCAGAGCCCCCTGTAGGATGTCTCTGAGGACGTTTACGAATTTGCCACTCACTGCGATTTCCACGTCGTCCGCATATGCTACGACCTTCAGCCACAACGTTCTAGATCTAGCAGGATTTCATTCACCGCTAGTTTCCAAATTAGTGGAGACAGTACTCCTCCTTGTGGGGTCCCTCTGTTTAGAAACCTTGTTAGAGTTGTGGACCCAAGACATACTGTTATGCGTCTTCTGTTGAGCAGACTTTGAATTAGTCTAATCAAACTGGAGTTAACTTTTAGATGTGACAGTGCTGCAATTACTGCATCTGAGTGAATGTTGTTAAAAGCCCCTTCTATGTCCAGAAATGCCACCATGGTGAATTCCTTGATATGCAGGGACGATTCGATACTGCTCACAAGTTCGTGCAGGGTTGATTCTGTAGACTTCCCCTTATTGTAAGCATGTTGGTTGGAAATAATCTAAAAGTCTTTCCAGACCTTTCAATAGAAAGGAGGATAGGCTAGTTGGTCTGAAGTCTTTTGGCCTAGTGTGTGATATCTTCCCCGCTTTAGGTATGAATACCACTTTTGTATCCCACCATCGATTCAGGATGTATGAAAGCCTGACACAGCCTAAATAAATTTTCTCCAGCCAGGGGATAATGTACTTTAACATTTTCTGCATTTCTTCTGAAGTGATGCCGTCTGGTCCAGGTGACTTGAAGGGCTCGAAGCTGTTAATAGCCCAGCTTATTCTGGACCTCTCAGTCAACAAGCTAGCAACGCTCGTAGTCCACTCTCATTCTTGTTGGTCTTGCTGATCTTCGGGTTCTGTTGGTGAATTCCCCGGGAAATGTGTGTCAAGTAGTACATTCAGCGACTGCTCGCTGTTTTTTGTCCAGTTATTTGCCTTATCCTGCAAGTAACCCACTGTACAGGGTGAAGCTGATAGTATTTTCCTCAGCCTTGCGGCGTCGGAGACCTTTTCCACTTCGTCACAGAACGTGTACCAAGAGCGTCTTTCCGCCTTCCTAAGCTCCTTCTTATAGATCTTGAGTTGCTCTTTATAGGCATCCCAAACATTAGCGACCCCAGTAGATTAAGTCTTGTTGAAAAGCTTGTTGCAAGTCTTTTTCATAGCCATTAGCTCAGAAGTCCACCAATTGGGGTTTAGTTTTACCCTTGTACCTTGTTTTTGGACAGGATTCTTCAAGGGAACTATTGAATGATGTGGTGATATGCTCGACCAGATTATGCAGACCGGCTTTGTCATTCGGTTCGTACAGAAGTTTAGAGTTGAGGACTTTCTTGAAATTCTTCTCATGATGCCACTTTGTCTTCCTTACATTTCTGTGGACGGCGGGTTTAGGCGCTTTTTCCGCGAGTTTGAACTCAATATAATGGTGGTCTGAGAATGAGTGGTCGTCCAGTACATTCCACCCAATAATTTTGTCTGACAGCCGGTCAGTAGCAAACGTTACGTCGAGTACTTCTTGTCTGTCTTTAATTGTGAAGGTCGGTTTATTACCTATGTTGCAAATACTAAGGTTGGTAGTTAGAATAAAGTCATGAAGCGAATCACCCCTATTGTTTATATCCGTACTACCCCTGATAGTATGATGAGCGTTCGTGTCTGCGCCAATAATAAGCTCGAGCTCGTCAGACGTTGCTTCTTCTACTACTTCCCTGAATAGAGCAGTCGGTACTACAGCTTCATAAGGCAAGTAACTGGAGACCACCCAATATATGTGATTACCGATCTCGAGGCTAGCAGATGTTCGGTCTTTACCACTTAAATTAGCCAGGAGAAAGATACTTAGTTCTTTCCTGGCCAAAATGCAGGTTCTTGGAGTGCCTTCACAGTTGGCCACAAGCAGTTTAAAGTTGGTTGTCCCGATACCGCACACCCTTTCTCGCACTGTGTAGGGCTCCTGTATCATGACGATATCTACTGCACCTGTGGACAGTCGCATCATTACAGCCGCTGAGTCTGCTTTATCGTGATGGAGGTTAATTCTTACCATCATTGGTAATCGACAGAGTAACATCCACCCCGACAAGGGTGTTATCGAACTCTTCGTCCGTATCAATGAGAAGCGTGTCCCGCCAGATGCGTTAAAGAGTCCGGGGACTCCCCTCAGCCCCTCTGCGTCAGAAGTAGAGCTTTCGTCCTCAGAGAAGGACGTTAAAGATCTTCTGTTAGAGTTGGAGTCACCAGAAATCGTGGTCGTGGGTACCTCCGCACTTCCAGAAAGCCGTGTATCAACCACGGTGGACTAACGATGGTCCGGCTTCTACAGATAAACCTCCACCACTCATGGCTGCCTCCGCTGCCTTTAAAACCCTCCGGATGTAAGGACTGTCCTGGTCCTAATCCATGAACCATGGAGGAGAGGCCTTTTGGTTTGTGGGCTTAGGACACCAGGGTTTAAGCTACTTCAAGATATTACCTGTACCCATTTTTTGGTCATTCGATTGGTACCAATATATTTAGTGCAAAAGATAGGTTTCATCGAGTTTTTTTCATAATGATAGCAATAAACATCTTACGAATGTACGCGAAAGAGAAGTCAACTTTGGCTGAATGTAGTTAAATGCAAAAATCTGCGAAATGGAACGGGATATTTTAAAGCAATTAATTTATTTTAAAAGAGTATTACTGTAGTTTTCTATCGAGTATTTACATAATGAATTATCTCTATTGGTTATTTTCTAATTGGCTTAATTACCGGTCGCGAACGTACGTATGGAACAACGTTCTGATATAGCTCCCCTATAGAGGTCGCTTCAAAATATGGCGTTGGAGCCATAGATACCACATTTTTAAATACAATTTAAACAAATCAGTTTATATTTTGTTGTAGTCCCCGTGTAGCTCTCAATTATGCTAATTTAAGCCATAAATACAATATTTTTTAGATTAAGAGTTTTGCTAAAGAGGCCTAAAATTTGGTTAAAAACTGTAGCGTTCGTTTTTATAACCTACACCACACTGTGGTACAGGGTATTATTGAAGTATGAAATGTCCCAAAAGTAAATTTATGTAAACAATTTATACATGAATTACAAAATGTATATATTAGAGTTATTCAATATTACGAGAGTGGTGTAGGGTATTATATAGTCGGCCCCGCCCGATTTTAGCCTTTCCTTACTGGTTATCAATAATTTGCTTAAACAAAAAGGATGGTTCCATGACTTGCTCCATATCCAAAGATTTTTCATTAATAGAATTGAATACTATCCATGGCGGACGGTATATAAGATTTGACATGGCCGATCTCAACGCTTTTACTTGTTTTTAAACACTCACAATTTTTTATTGTTAAAGAGGAAATTAATCCAATAATTTTTAGATTACACATATAGTAGGAAATGCTATTGGAAATGTAACAAGGCGGTTTAAAAGCACTATTTACCAATGTAATAAAAAAGGCACAAAGTCGGGCGGGCCGACTATATAATACCCTACACCTCCCTAACAATGCGAAAAGGGTCATTGCGATAATAATTTGGAATAATTGGTAAATAGGTAGGAACATATTTATGTCGCTATGTCAAAAATCTGAACCAATTACCGCTAAATTAAGCAATATTCGTTTCTAAATTGAGAAACAACTTTCTGCCTAATTTTGTAATGATCGGAAGTTAAGTACAACATTTATAGCGCTTTGATACCAAATCAGTAGGAAAATATATATGGAGGTTATATCTAAATCTGAACCGATTTTCACTAAATGCTCATCCATGTAATAAGAAACCTCTTTCTGTCGAAATTCGTACTGATCGGATATAAAATACAGTCTCTACGGCGCTTGCATGTCAAATCGGGTGTAACATATGTATGGGTAGTGTTGCCAGAAATGACGATTTATCATCATTTTACGGTTTTCAGAGCCAAAAAATAGCACATGACGATTTGACGATTTTTATCCCGAAATGACGATTTTTTATGATATGAAAGAAGTAAGGAAAACTTTACAAATTGTTCTTATATTAACAATTTTTTATAATTCCTTCGGGATATTATTTACTCTCCCATTTATCTTTTTAAAATAAAAATCAGAAATGTTAGAAAGTGTCTAAAATATTATGGAACACACTCAATAACATAACAAAAAAACCTATAAAGTTTTGTTAAGTTGTAAAATTGGCAGAGGAAATGACAGTGACATTTTTTAGGTAAACTAAGGGCTTCGTCAAAACGTGAACCCAGGTCATCACATATATAATTTTTAAGCCAAATTGGAAGGCATTTTTTTCTTTGGGGCTATGAAGTCAAATCGGTTTTGACAGTTGCATGGGACTATGCCGAAATATGGTCCAATGGGGTCACTTGCTCCTTAAAATGGTTCTGGGTATAATAAAATACAAATTGCCGAATTTTAGCCCAATTGATTGGTATTTGTAGTTTCTAACGCGCTACAAAGTCACATCGCGTGGGAGCTATACCAAAATGTTGACCAATGAGGTCAGTACTCGTATGAATGGTTATGGGTAAAAGTAAACCCAAATAACCAAACCAGTCTCCATTTGAGTTGTTCTAGATAATATTAAGTTGTCAAAATTCAGTCTAATCGGTTGGTACTAGTGATTTCTAATGGGACAAGAAGTTGAATCTAATGGAACCTTCGTATGGGGGCTGTATAAAACAATGGATCTACACTGAACGCTGTTGACGTGAATGGTTATAGTTTTGTCAAACTTCGCCCCAATAAGTTAAAGCTAGTGGCTTTCATGACGTAAAGAAATAAATAATATATGAGCAAGATTTTTCAAACGTAAGAAATAAATATGTATGAAATATGTTTCCGCCAAATTTAATTACTAATTTCGTTCAAGAATGTGAGATCCGCCAACAATATTCATTTTATGCTCACTTTGAGGAATCCAAAAAATCATTTGAGAGTACCAATTAAAACATATCTAACTCCGAAACATGTCCTTCATCCATAAAAAAACTAAAAAGCTGTACGTAACTGCTAGATTTTTGTGTTGACGATTTTTTGACGATTTCGAAAATTTGTTTTGACGATTTTTGTACGACCATTTTGACGATTTTTGGTCAAATTCGTATGGCAACACTGTGTATGGGGCTATATCTAAATCGGACCTATTTCCCCTGAATTTGGCAGTATTCCTTCATGTAGTAAGAAACCTATTTCTGCAAAATTTCGTACTGATCGGATATAAAATACAGTTTCTACTGCGCTTTTTAGTCCACTAAATCCAAATATTATACTGCGCCAGATTGACTAGCTAGTTCATATATTGATTTGCAGTTTCTTAAATATAAATTCCATTTATTCAAAATGCACAAGTAAAAATGTTTGTCATCGGCGAGCAAAAATACATTTTCCAAGCGGTTTGTCCTCCACCGACTTTGATCACTCTCGATAAATGTATAGTTTGAACACTTATGTTTTTTAATAAATTTACTCCATTTTCTATGTTAGTCTATTACACCACCCATATTGATATATTGCTTAAAATTTGGCAATCAAAATACTGTGCACTACTATCGAATTGGCTGAATATATGAATGTCAGTGGGGTATCTCTTGGTGGTGATACTATTCGAAACGAATGTCAAATAAATGTAATGTTAAGAACCAAAGTGTCTTAAGTGCACTGTCAATATTTAATGTTTGTCAAGAGGTGGAGAAAAGGGCAAATTTTTTCATCAACTTTTCACTTTTTTGTTTCATTTTATCTCTTTCTACATCTTCGTCTTCAATTTAATATTATTGCAGTTTTATAGACACCAACTACTCTGATACCTCCCACAAATGATTCCAATACCACTTCCAATCAATCGACTACAGATGCCTCACAAAACTCTTTCCCAATAAACCGTTTTGTCTTTAGGTGGAGTCGCATCTTTTATGGCCGCTTTAGTGGCGGCCCGTAATATTAAGAACCATTTTCTTTGCTCATCATCTGCAATTCCACGTGAACTCCGGACATCTTTTCGGGTCCGTTTTTGATAAGGAAAATCTATAAAATTTTATTGACTTTGACTTTGTTAAGCTGTTTAATAAACTTTTAAAAATATTGATGCTTTAAATTGAATCAACATTATTTGTACAAGAAAACATATTTTTAGACAAAATATTAGGCTGAATCGAAATGAAATGCTGTAGCATAGCATGGAATCTTTAATTCGTTGATATGGCTTTTTAAATCGTTATGATTACTGATTAACTAATCCATTTTCAACTAAAGTCACATGTTCGTGTTAACGGCATATGATGAATAAATTCGCTAAAAAAGGCACAAATATTTTTAATAATTGCAATATTTAGAAAACTTAGACTAATGTCTAAAATTGTTTAAAAAAATGTCTGGCAAAATATCATATATTTTTGTACCCAACACCACACTATGGCACAGGATATTAAGCGATTGTTCATCATTTATTATATACCGTAATTTATATTAAGTAAATTATTTTTATAATTTTTTTAAAATAAATCAATAATAAAATTGTCGAATAATATATTTCTGTTTCCTCTTTCTTTCTGTCGTTACAGGGCAATAACTTGTTTTTATTTCAAGAAATCATTTCACTAATATTTCGGACCAGCGGAGATCGAAGCAAAATGTAAAAAATGTGTGAATAAAAGGCGCCTAAGGCTGAATAATAAGGACAATCTTTTGAATACCCCCAAAATAAAAACAAAAACAAAAAAAAAACACCCCAAACAACAAACAATGCCTTTATTCATTTCAATTATGTCAGTACGTATGAAGAACCCCCAAAATGAATGTGTATCACCTCAAATAGTATTAAATTTTATGAATAACAACAACAAGAACAACAACAAAACCCTTATAGTTATTAATGAAACTTTTTTGAATGTGATTTTAACATAATTAAATATAAAATAAATACAAAATAACACTCATCATTCTAAAGAAGAAAAAACAACATACAAGCTAAAAAAAACTAAAAAATATGAAGCTTAAACTCGATAAGGATCAATCTAAAAATCAAATCATTTCAGTAACAAGAATAACAACAACACAAAAAACTTATGAGAAACAAAACAAACACAAAACCAACAATTAATAATAAATTCCTGTTTAATTATAAGTGTTGTAAGAGTTTAGGAATCATTTTTAAAATGATTGTACAAAAAGTCAAACTACTAATTCAAAGAAAACTAGAATTCATTGAAAACACTAATAAATATTTATTTATACATCAGTCTTTCGTACAAGTAAGTGTGTGTGTAGCGTCCCTTCCCTTCCACCATTTTATTAATACATTTCGTTTCACTACATATTTTTATTAGTTTAATGTAGGCTTAAAATATACACAAAAAGTACGTATATATATGTAAAAATAATTTTGTTTTTTAAATTTTAAATAATTAGATGAATATGTGTGATTTCTAATTAGATACATACACCGAGAGAACATGTTTAAGATTTCATTTTATTTTGATTTTGCGTTGTGCACATACATTGTTCATAAATTCGCCTATTTGATATTCTAAACTGCATGAACTGCTAACCAAAAAATGTTTACTATTTAGTCCCCTTTGAAAGATCGGATCCGCCAAAAACATCAAAAAAATTTGCTTGATTTTTATGACATTTAAATGCATTTACTTTTCTTCAGTATATGCTAATATTCGTTGTATAGATTCTTAAGGATGGTCACTTTCATTTAAATTCTTTTTTTGGAAAAAAAATAGTTTGCATTGAAAATCTTAAGGATGTGATTTAGAGGCAACATGTAACAGCAAAAAAAAAATCTTTCCGCAATAATGAGAATTTTATAGAACTACAGCGCAGTGTGTCGTGAACAGGTCCACAAATTTCTAGTCGATGTTTACACAGTAATATTTGTATTATGAGTCCACAGGCAAAGAAAAAATTCGTTTCTGCGAAACGAAATATTAGACAACTACAATTCTCGTTTACGACGACTGAAATTTCTCTTGGTCAGAACAAACAATTGCTTACGCGAAATAAACTTCTGTCACAAGAAATGAAATTTCAGTTCCGACAAACGAGAATTGTGTTTGTCTAATATTTCGTTTCCAGGAACGATTTTTTTCTTTTAGTGGGTATTATGAGTCTTTACATTTGTTTGTAACACCCAAAAGGAAAAGAGAAGGTTTATCACCCATCGTTTATTATACCGATCGTCTGTCCGTCCGTCTACAGATGCATCGTTGAAATCAAAGTACAGGTCGTTTTTGTGGTCCGATCGTGATAATATTTAGCACAGTGATCTTTTTGGCCCAAAGATGATACCTATTGATACTGGCGAAAATCGGTTCAGATTTAGATATAGGCCCCATATTTATTTACCTCCGATTTGGCATCTAAGCTTTATTAAAATCTTTTTTTACATCTGATCATTACCAAATTTGTCATAAAGAAATTAATTGGTTCTGTCAAATTTAAAAGAATTCGGTTCAGATTTAGGTAGCCCCTTTATATAAGTTCCTTTCGATTTGGTATCAACATGTCAAAGAAGCTTTATTTTCATCCGATCATTATTAGATATGGTTGTTAAACAAGGATTGCCAACTTTGAAGAAAATCGGTTCAGATTTAGCTGCATACCCCATCTATATTTACCTCTGAGTTGGCATCTAAGCGCTATACAAATGGTATTAAACTTCTGATCATTACCAAATTTGGCAACATGAAGTCCATTGGTACAAGAATGTAGAATGCACATCGAATTGGTTCAGATTAACCTATATACACGTTCCTTCCGATTGGGCATTAACGTGCTATAAATCCTTTATCCTTATTAACTTAGGCAGAGAGGAGTTTCTTGAAACAGAAACAAAGACTGCTAAAATTGATAAACATCTGTTGAGTTTTATATATCGTCCCCTCAATTAAAGAATAGTGTATAAATTTTTTGAAGTTTTTGTGAAATTAGACTTCTTGGAAGATAGATATGTATATTTTAGAAGAGAATCGATGTTTTCAATTTCTTGTCATTTTAGTATGTGGTGAAATAATTAGGCTACAGCCAGATGATATTCTATTAGTCCAGAAGTGCGTTAATTGCAGATAAATGGTACCATATTAAATATATACACTATTTTTTCAAATAAACTTTTGACCCACTTTGTGGAAGTAGAATTCCACCAAATTTTAACCAGCTATAGAATCGATTACATAGATTCTTATATTGCAATAAAAAAATAATAGTGTATATGCGTATACGCTATTGTTTTATTGAGGGGACGATATAGCCCCCATATGAGTGTCTATATTCGTTCAGTTTTGGTATAAAAGTGCTATAGAAGCTTTATTTAACATTCGATCGTTATGAAATTTGGCAGAATGGAGTTTATTGATCGAAGAACGGACGCTGCAAAATATTAAGAAAATGGCTTCACATTAAGACATTGACCACATGAGTAAAATATATTTTTCAATGTTGTGAATTTGACTCGTAGCGTACTTATTCTGCTAACAGAATGGTGTAGGGTATTGTATAGTTGGCCCCGCCCGACTTTAGACTTTCACCTCTGGTTTTTCTTTAGTTGCTTCTAACAATTGCCTTATGTATAATCTTTCTATCTTTGGCCAGCCGTTATGGGATATCACGACAAAGTGCGACGATATTTCGTCAAACGAAATTACCTTTGTTGAGCCCGGAAATTATATTTCCCAAACTAATTTTTGTTATTAACAAAAGAAATTTCTTTAAATTATTTTGTATGGGCTATTGGGGTCGGAATTTGTTGTTAAATACAACTAAACAGGATCTTGAAATAAGAATATTATTTTTGATAATTATACCATTATGGAAACGCTACAGACGGGCGGTGCCGTCTATACCCTTCACCACTCTTGTAAGTTTGGATAACAATGAAATATCCAATGTATACTTCAACTAAAAATGTTTTACACAACTTATATTTAGTACGTCTCTGCCTCTGTAGCCAAATCGGACGAAACATATTTATGGGAGCTATATCTAAATCTGAACCGATTTTCTTCAAATTCGTCAATGTTGGTCCATGGATCAAGAAACTATACCATACTAAATTTCAAAAAATTGGATGTATATATATCTGAATCTGAACCGATTTCAACCAATTTCAATAGGCTTCTTTCCATGTGCAAAATACTCCTATCTGCAAAATTTCAGCACGATCGGAGTGAAATTTTACCTGTACTCAACGGAGAACATAAGGTGGACAGAAGGTACTCTATATTTGGATAAAATATTTATAAGCAGCTTCCAATAGGTAAAATAAGATATCGGTATCATTTGTTTAAAAAAAAAATGTTGAAAAAATTTTATGGGCATTTTAATTTTTGAAAAAATTAGTTCTTGTGTTTTACGAAATTTGTAATTGCTCTCGAACGGCTGAACCGATTTTTGCAAAGTTTTTTACTTTGTTTTAAAGAGGACACAACGCGACATTTTTTTAAAAAAAAATTAAAAAAAAAAATTGTTACGAAAGTTTTTTTTGAAAAAACCTTTGTCGAAAAATTTCTCCAACATCGATTTTCTTAAAATTTTCATTCGTCGCACTCTCACAAATCCAGAACAGTAAAATATTTTTGGGAGACTCTATATTTCAAAATTTATGGACGAAATACCAAGACTAGTCTGACAACTAGTCTGTTTTTGCAAAACACTGCACAGTGGTACGAATTCAAAAAGGGGAAATAATTCGACCCTTTCTTACCAAACAACCGATTGCAAACAAACTTGGCATGGTAGATGAAGAGGTATTACAGAAGTTAGGTTTTATATTTGGGCCCCCTATGTCAGACAGGGGCGGAGCTAGAAGGCATCAAAGTTGGCCACATCGAAGAAAATGTTCAAGCGCGTGTAACTCGTGTTTCTCATCCGATTTATAACATAGTTCAAAGTTATGACGACTTCAAGGTAACTTGACTTGAAATCGGTTCAGCCGTTCGAAACACAAAAACTCTTTTTTTTAATTTTTTCAAAAATTAAAATGCCCATAAAATTTTTTAATAACAAATTATAGCGAGATCTTATTTACCTATTTGTAACTGCTTATCAACATTTTAGCCAAAAATAAACTACTTACGACGGTCGATATTAAATATTCTGACCCTATACTTTAAGGTGGTTTTAGCTGCAGTTGTTACAAATATCTGCCATGAAACAAACTTATAATACCCTGTACCACAGTGTGGTGTAGGGTTGGGTATACAAAAACGATTATTTTTTAAGTGAAATCATCGGAAGTTTATTATATTGTAAAGAGGTTCTTGTACCATTAATAATGGAAAACAATATTAGTCAAATGCCTCCAGTTGCGAAAATACGAAATCATTCATCATTCTGTGATAGTCCCATTTTTGAAAAAGTAATGTTCAATGATCCCACCAGACCAAGAAAAGCTTTTCAACAATAACTCATCGGTTTTCCGAGCCCGCGACGATTCTGCTTATTAACGTAGCCTGTGCAAAAGGGCTTCATCACTTAAGATGATTTTTCGATTGAATTCCGGATTACTTTGAAAATGATCCTACAAGCGTAGACGTGGCGTCATTTGCCATTTGACTTTTACTGCTTTTCTTTATTAATGGCATACCCTACTCTTTACAATGAAATAAACATCCGACGATTTCCCTTAAAAAAATTTCGTTTTAATTTTTAATATCAAAGTTAAGCCTCGTATTGGAAGACCTTTTATATTCGTTAAAATTGGTCAGGAAGAGCGACAACGATGGCAGTATATGTTAAACGGTCAATAAGCTCAAGTGAGATCACACCCGACTTATCTCGTGATATTTCGACCCCCCAAATTGAACTGCGTTAATTGTTTTTTCCTGTGACATCGAGTTTTCGAGATATTTCGTCGACCTAATTCTCTTTTGGTTTATATGCCATTTTTGTAGTACAAATTGTAATACAAATTCGAAAAAATATTCCATAAGTTGCTTATTTTTTAATATCACGGCATAGAAATAAAAGAGAATCATATAAACATTGTGGGAAACCCTATGGAATAAGGAGTACCTTTTCAGGCCCGTTTTTACTCAATATATAAAATCAATTTTTCTCCAATCATACAACATGGGGTATGGAAGAAAATAGCATCAAGTCGACGATATAGCCACAAAGTTTGCTCGGTAAACAAAAAGTCAGTAAAATTTTTAGTATAGAAGTCTTCCGAATATATGTTCCATGTCGAAGAATGAAATAAAGGAGACTCTTTACGAAGCATTTCTTCTAAAACACCCGACACCTCCTCTCAACCCATTACCCCTGAGAAATTTATGGATTTTATGGATGATATATTCGACTACAAGATTCCTTGTAAAAAACCCTATAGGTCCCCACAATAAAAATTTTTATGGCAACCCAATTCCATAAATATTTTGTATTTATTGGTCATCTTTGAACATCTTTCGTTATTTTTGTCGGGTGTTTTGATAGTGTCTCCTTTATTTAGTTTTTTGACATTGAAAAACTATGCCGAAGTCATCTATACTAAAATTGTGAACGAACATACTAATCTTTTTTTACCCAGAAAACTTTTTGGCTAAATATCTCGAAAACGTGATGTCTCAGGAAAAACGGCTAATGTCATTTGATTTTGCGGCTGGAAATTATGAGGGGTAAGTTGTTTTACTCAATGAAACATTTTTAAAGTGCATTTTGCACATACAGATAATTTGTTGTTCAATCAAATCACGCTTCTCGCTTATGAGAGTTCACATAAATGGACCACAGATGAACTCTGCGGACAACAACCGACAATATCCTTCTAAACTGTGACAACCACCACACAAGCTTTCCTTTCCTAAAATAGCTCCGCCAAAGCCTTAGCTCACGGCAACCTACCAGGTAGAGCCTGGTGAGCACGCTGTTCCAAAGGAGATTATCAATTACCCTTTAAAATCGATGGAAATGTCCACTACATGTTTGATGCCATTCGTGATACCATTATTCTCTCTAGCACTTTTTTCAAGTACAGTGAGAATACTGATGCAACGATAAAAACGTGGATCACTCCTCACCTTTTCGGTAGACTTCAGAAGCACAACAACTCGAGCTATCTTGCTTGCCTTCTGCGAAGCGCTTCTGATACATAGACTCCAAGTATTCCAATTAGCTTTCACCATCTCTCCAGTAAACCCGACTACCACGGTTGATTTTGCACATATCGTCAGTTATACCGTTTGAAGTCGCATGTATTTTCAAGTTTTTAGGATCAGTTAAAATTAGTATATAAAATAAAATTTAGGCAAAAATTTAGGAATGCAAAAATAAATTAAATATTAATTATCACTGATCCAGTTCTGTTGTCATTAACATATCGCTCCAGAAACGATACTATTACTGTAGATCTAAGGAACGCGACCACACCTATTCCATTATTTGTATACACAACAACACTATGTTGTGGAGAAATACAGGTGTTTTAAATTTGGTATGTAAAATTTAATTTCATATATACAAACTAGGATGTTAATACCCGATGTTGCCCGGGTTGTGCTTTAATACCGCGATTCATACTTTGTGAGCTTGAAGCTATTCTAGAAACAACACAAAATTTTAGCAATGATAACAGATATTTTTCGTTCTCAAATACTTCTGACGTTTTGACCACACGCCAATCATAAAATTAATACTTGTTTGATTCATCATGACGTCCACAGGGCTGGATCTATTTTCTAAAAACTTGGCAGATGTTAGATTTTCGACCACTTGATGGCTAAGTGTACGCGTATAGAAAAGAGCGTTGTTTATGGACTACTTTAGATAGTCGTAGCCGTAGTCAGTTCTGGTGTTATTGAAACATTAGTATTATTTTTGTTACTGAACCTAAGAACCTCAGGACCCACCCAAATGTTTTATACAATGATATCTACGATCCATGTTTCGATATAATGGGTCAAGTTGTTTCAGTAGAAAGCATAAAATACATATTTTTTTGTTAAATATATTACCGTTGTAATTGGCGAACGATGTATTTCGAAAAGACTTAAAAAAAATTGTGTCGCGGTTTTTGTTTCCATCTTCACCTCAGGCCGGACGACGCATTTCCTTGTAGATCGGAATATGCACGTATAGGTCCATAGCTCTTTATGGGATTCTTACGCTATTGGAAGAATGAAAATTGCGTTGGTAACTGCTACACTAGCCACCTTCTGAAAATTCATTCAAAATTGATCACTTTAAATTTCATAACCGAGTTTTATGTCATCAGTCTAGACATCGGATAGTTATTTTCACATCTACTTTGAGATCAGTACGTACACAACAATTTGTAGACCTTTAGCTTTAAATAATATTAAAGACTTACAGAGCGCGAGAACGGACCACTTGCCAAAAAACGACTAAGTACTTGGGTTATATAACACTCGAGGTTATACATAGGCAAAATTTCTAGATTTCTACCGCAGCGGTCAAGCGGTCAAAAGTCGCTTGGTGTGAAATGGCATCCGTTAGAGATCAGTATATACACATAAATTAGTACGATCATAACTCTTAAGGGACTTTTAAAGTACTGAAAGAGCTAAAATTGCTTGCTACACTGCCCGCAGTCTGAGAATTTACCAAATTGACAACGTTAGATATGTTAACTCAGTAAGTGGTGAGCGGAAATGGCTTTAGACATTTTTAAACGCGGTTTTAGCTTCGGTTTGACCTCAGGCTGGACATCGAATAGTTGCTTTCACATCTCCTTCGAGGCCAGTATTAATATGTAAATTTTTAGATTATTGGCTCTTAAAGAAATATTGAACTAAGAGAATATTGGTCACCAAGCCACAATTTAAATAAACTAGAATATAATCACCCTGCCCACGAATCGTATGATGTATGTCGTAGCTTTTTTTCTATTTTAATAACGAATCTTAATTACGTACAAAATATGTTCGCTTACAGCTGGACATAAGCTAACAATATTTGTTTTTGAGCTTTTCAACATGTAGTTTCATTGAATACGAGTTAGAATAAACAATTTCTAAAGGTTTTTTTTTTAAACTTTTCATCTATTCGTAGAGATCAATAAATTTAAACAAATCACAAAATAGTTACAAGATAAGAGCCCATCTTTGTAACTCTTTTTGTTATTTGAACACATTTTAGAATAAGTATTACTTTTCCCATCTATAAAATTGAATTGTAAAATATATATTGCCTTCTAAAATTATTTTCTCTGCTAAACTCATATACGTATATTAAACATTTTTCATAATTCATTGCTACTAGCAGTCATCCCATTTTACCTTTGTGATACCTCCATAAACTTAAGAGAATTTACACATCGGACCACTCACCCATATTAATAAACTTATTTGTAGATTATATATTTAACAATTATGTACTTCGCTCGGTGTATGTTAAAATTTGTACTTAACTTTTTGTTACTTAGTTACGCAATCATTATGTAAATATGTATCAACTTTAATTGAAAAAAATTAAAACTTAAGAGAAAACAATCCAGTGATATCGTTTTATTTTTCGATCCTGCAGAATCCACTCGTGATAGCTCTTATGGTGTTTTCCTTTCTAAAAATATATGTTGCAGATCATTTTTAAAATAAACCCTACAATCTCTTGTACTGCAGCAGTTTAAATCAGAGCTCAGATTTACTCGATTTTACTAGCGAGTGAAACCTACTACTCGAAGATTACGAGTGTTACAAAAAGTTTACTCTGCACTCGTTTATTTTAAGTGCGAGCGTTCGTGAGTTCTCGTTTTTAAAAATTAAGATTGGGAGTAAAAATCTTCGAAATAGAGTGAGAGTTTAAAGTGTAATAAAAGAGGTATGTATGTAATAAAAGAGGTATGTATCTAATTGAACATTTTACAGTTTCAAGCATTTTATTATTTGGCTTTAGTTTTGTAGAAAATATTTTTCTGCAGGCACTCTCCGTAAGATCAAAAATTCTTAAATCGTCAGTAAAATTGTCGTTCTCCTCACGATCTACTTCAAAAGCAGAGCTATTGAACTCATTTTCTGGTAATTCAATCAATTGGGTTCCAAAACTGTTTTCAAAAGAAATTTCCTGCTCTTCCTCCAACAGTTGGGAAGACTTTATCATATTTGCTCCATTATCCACTGTGCAGGAGTATATGTGGTCAATTGAAATTGAGTATTTTCGAAGAGTTGTTAATATTTCTTCCTCCAAATTATCAGCAGTATGTTTCTTGAGAACTTCTATCATACCTAGCGTTCCACAGTGGGCTAAAATGAAAAAAATTGACATAATTCTGCCATTTCAAAACCACTTATCGTAAATTTCAAAAGTTTGATCGATGTTCTCCGATCGAAAAGCTAAATTGTTAAATTTTTCTTTTTATTTATTTGTATTAGGGTGTAACAAAATCGACAGCAAAGGGAATCCCGAGCGCGCCTTTTCATATCGAAGATATAGGACTAAAAGTAAAAATCCCATTTTTGGGGATTTTTGATGTATTTTTTGGGAAATGAGGGATTTTCCATTAGAAATTTCCACATGTTGCGTTTGATTATTATTTGTAATATCAAAATAAAGAACTTTAAAAAAAATTCATCGAAATAAACACATTTTTAAGAATTTTATGCCGTATTTACGTTTCTGTCTATATGCAATTTTTTTTTTAATTTTTCCCTACCTTCTTGTACTTATTAGTTATTATATCAGTCAATATGCACTGATTTCTTGTAGATCACATGTTTTTATCAAACAATAATAAAATTTAGTAAGATTTACCTTTCAGAAAACATTGTTTTGTGGCTTTATTTCTAGGAAACCCTTAATCATTGACAGGTATAACCAGTAAGGAAAGGCAAAAAGTCGGGCGGGGCCGACTGTATAATACCCTACACCTCCCTAACAATGCGATAAGGGTCATTGCGATAATAATTTGTAATAATTGGTAAATCGGTAGGAACATATTATCTAATTCTGAAACGATAATCGCTAAATTAAGCAATATTCGTTCCTAAATTGAGACATCTTTCTGAAAAATTTTAATTATCGGAAGTAAAGTACAACTTCTAAAGCGTTTTGAAACCAAATCAGGAGGAACATAAATATGGAGGTTATCCCTTTGCCGTCGATTTTGTTACACCCTAATACAAATAAATAAAAAGAAAAATTTAACAATTTTTATTTTTAGAAAATCGATCAAACTTTTAAAATTTATGCAAAAAAAGGTCCAAATAGGAGAAGGGTGGCAACCACACCAATTACAATTTTGGCTTCGGATGAGTATAAATTTGATATACTTTTTCTACAAGACCTAAATACGAATTGGACTTTTTTCGCCAAAAAATCTCCAAAAATGAAATTTTTTAAAAAAATTGATTTTATAGGGCCATAACATTCATATTTCTTCACATATCTTATCGATTCTTTTTTTCATGATATTGTAAATTTTATTGGCAATCCATAAAAAAACAATCGGTAAACTTTTGACTGAGATATTGGCTAAATTCCAAGGCAAAGTCGGCGAATAAATGAAAAATTCAAATTTAAAATCCACATATCTCGGAAACTATTCAAGATATCTTCAACCTATAAAATGTTTATTGTAGGTCTGGTCTAGGAGTATTCACAGAAAACCGGACACTCCATTCAAAAGTTAGAAGCCGATGAAAATGTTGTATACCCGAGGTGGTCAACTTTAGGGCCCTGTAGCTCCGCCCCTTTATAAGATAGGGGGCCCAAGTTCCGAACTTAAACTCTCTAACACCTCTTGTATACACACCTGACAGAATTATGTCCATTTTAGCCCACTGTGCGTTCGTTGATAATTTTTTCTGATAAGTATATAATAAATTTTAGTTTAACATTTCTAACGAAAATTACAATTGATATCCAATTCTCGCAGTGTTGTGGTTTACTTCCCAAAACGCTTTTTCCAAATCTTGTTGCGGTACTTTTAAAGATAACATTTTCAGCTTGACATCTTGTGCAAATAAGTCCCTTACAACTTTCCCAGCTTTATCCATTTTTTCAACCATGTTAGACGAATTAAAAATATATTTGCAATCTTTGGATCCAACCGAGAGATCAGATTACAGTCTATGGAAGGCTACGAAAAATATGCGAAGACCGATCGTACACGAATCCCCAATCCGTCTTGAAATCAGGAACTGCGATAAAAGCTCCGAAGAGAAAGTCAATGCTTTTGCAAATTACCTTGAATATGTTTTTACACCAAATAGTGGCACGTCCACCATCTATCCTCCCGTGATAGATGAAACAATTCCTCGTCCACTTAAATCTATATACATATATAAAACAGGATATGTGTATGTATGTAACGTATGGACTCCAAAACGACTGGGCCGATTTTGATGAAATTTTCAGGGAATCTTCAGAATATTCAGGCGGGTGACATAGGCTTTATTACTTCTTGATTAAGGGGGCGTGGCCCCGCCCATATAAGCCGATTTGGAGTTATGATTTTTTGAGAGATTCCTACTGTTCCTATCTGGGACTGGGCCGTGATCCCGTTTGTGAATGTGTGTGTGTTCCGTATGGATTCGAAAACGGCTGGACCGATTTTCATGAAATGTTCAGGGAATCTTCAGATAAGCCTAGCAGTTGACATAGGCTATATAAGTTCTTTATTGAGGGTGCGTGGCCCCGCCCTTATAAGCCAATTTGGAGTTATGACTTTTTGAGAGATTCCTACTGTACCGTATACAAATAGATTAACGAGATTCCTGCTGTCCCCATCTATATGAGCCATGTTTTGAAATTGATATATCTAGAGCAGTCCAAGAAATGGACGGGATCGGAAATCTGAAGTCTGGGGCAACGAAGTGGACCAGGTACGCTAGTTTAGGTTAAAAGATATCGAAAATTCGGTCAATGACCTTAAAATAAAGAAATCTCCTGGCAAAGATGGTGTTAATGCCAGAATGATAAAAGAACTACCATTATCTGTCCTGAAAATGGTCCAAAGTAAACTCATATAGTCCGATAAGTCTGCTATCGATACTCTCAAAAATGTTTGAAACAATCTTTATGAAGAAAATTACCCCACATATAGTTTCACCAATCTGGTTTTCGGAAGATCACCAATTTGGTTCTCGGAAGAGTCATAGTCCCATAGAAGAAGTTCATCGTGTTGTTACATACAAAGGCTTTTTAAAACAAAGAATATTGTCTGCTCTATTCATAGATATATCGCAAGCTTTTGATAAAGTCTGGCACGAATGATTGTTAAACAAAATATGTGTACTTTTGTCAAGTAACACGCATAAAATGCTCAATAGTTATTTGTCCAAACGGTCGTTTGTAGTAAGAACGAATGGTATTTTTTCTAGCCCTAAGTCCTTTTATACAAATCAATATTAAAGCCAATTAGGACATATGCAAATTACAAAGATGACAGTTGAATATTCTTCGTTTAATTACGATGCACCTAGGTATATATGAAACGCAAATATCCATAAGGACCTCAACATTCCAACCGCCGCAAATATCCATAAGGACCTCAAGATTACTGCCGAAACTATGTGGACAAACTATCCGACCACCCAAATATCCTGGCCAGACAAATTCTAAACAATGAAAGAAATACTCGCCTTAGAAGAAGGAATACACTGGACTTATTATAACACATGTCTATACATTGAAGATTACTTTGAAGTAGAAATTCCATTGAAATCCATTATTGTTTAAACTTTGCAATTCTCATAGGGTTTATTGCACTGGCAACAACTCCCAGATTAATGTATTTGGTTAAGATTTGAAAAATTATTGTTTATTTCACACTATTATGAAAGATCCAATAAACAGATGTAATGAATTAAAAAAAATCAGAAACCCGAAATCCGATAGGCGGGTTTTTAAAGAGAAAGCGATTAACAGGTTAACCTTTCGCTTTCGGATCAAACAGGTAACGCCCGATCGTCAAAACGTAGGCACAACGAACGAGTTTTTACAATGTTGGACCGTGTTGAGTATTGGACTCTTATAAAGGCTGCACTATGTCTAGTGGGTGTGGTCTGGCCGGTCGTCTCGTTTTATGTCCCTAGTCGCCCTAGAGCCCTCACCTGGGTTACAGTTGCAGGAGATGTAACTTTCTTTCTAGGTGGGCAGTATAGTTCTGAAGGTATTCAAGTAGGATATATACTTAACTATCGAAGATGAGGTATCAAACGTGGTTACGACCCAGCCGTCTGGAACCGCGGTAAAGGTACCATATGAAAACTTAAAGGTACCATCAATTTCCGACGACGAATGCATGTCTTCGAACACTGAAGGGCAGGGAGAAGTCTCCGGAATTTGGACGTAACTGATGGCGACATGCTCTTAAACGATACGGACTTTTGTCGGGTTGAGGTTAACCTGTTGGCTACCAATGATGATAAGAATTCTACAGTTTAACCTTTATCACACAAAAGCAGCCTCAGGGGCTTTATTGCTGCACCTCTCTACACCAACCCTACGGAAAGGACTCTATGGAGGAAACCATTCATGGCTTCAGGTATTCGTGTAGGCGCAGTGAAAGTCGCTATGGAGAAACATTTTTGGATGTAGAATGGCGTGGTGCGGACAACACAACCTCATAACTTGAGAACGAATCTTTCGATTTTATGATTCGGGTTTGATGGTCCAAGATTGGAAACTGTGGAGTAAACCTTTAGATTGGTCAAATGGGTATGTCACAGCGATTTTGCGCTTGGCCAATTCGTATTGGGCCAAGGAAAGACAAGACCAGAAACAGTGGTTTCAGCGTTCAACCAAACATGACAGATTTCGTTCTCCTGGTTTAAGCCCATCGTTTAAAGCAACCCTATGTTCCTCTCAGGATTAAAAAGGGATAAGTAATAACAGGTCTATCGCTTTTGCGTTTGGATGTTACAAAGTCATAACACCCTGCACCACAGTATGATATAGCGTGTAATTAGATTCTACAATTGGCATAAATTTGAATCCGCGCGAAAAGAGACATGATTTTAAACATAAAAATTACAAATTTTCGTATATGAAAATTCGAATTCGCTTCGAACATAATACTCTAATGTTCATGAAAACATTTGTATGTACGTGCGTCTTTGACACTGTCTATTTACTTTCCTTTGAAAAAAAACATATCACGCAAAGAAAAAAAGCAAAGTAATTGTTTTCAACGGCTTAATGCATACTTCATTGGCCTATTATGATATATGCACAAGTACAATAACAATTACTAAGAATTTTAATAAGGCTTTCGTTTATACAAAAAGAAAAAACATAACAATTATTTGCATTAATTGTACGGTATGAATAATATTTTTCTATTGCAATTCATTTATGCCTTTAGTTAGGTATAAAGCGTACAGAGCTAACCACGCTGCCGTCCTTCCCTTCCAGTCAAAATATATAGCCTTTAAATGGGTCACGGTCGCGTAATCAACCCAAGCGTCCAATATTACTTTGCTTTATTACGACATTTAATTTGGCAATAATTCTCACTTTCAAAATCATCTTTTGGAATACATATAATGATTTCGATGAACTTGAACAAGTTGAAGTTACATTGTTGTACCTTTACTTTTAATTTGTCTATACTAATTGCATAGTCGGTTCCGAACTTGTTTTCTATACTGTTAGACTCAAAGTGATATTAAACTTTTATAACCAATTAGTATTCTCACGACGCACAGTGTCGTGATTTTCGTAAACGTTGGCCAAAAATAGATGGAGTTGTCGTAGGCGAATGTAAATAGGTATAAGTCATTTTTGTGAGTAAGAAAGAAATTATATAAAATTCTGTTAAAATTGTACCAAGGACATGCATGCCTCCCTTTCATCCTAAAATGAAAATATTGCATAATTTTTTAAATTAATGTCCGATTTGAACCAAAATTGGCACGATTTGTGTACTGTATATAATAAATAGTTCTGCAGAATTTCAGAAAATTATCTCAAATATATCCTAATACTGACAGACGGACGGACATCGCTCAAATTACTTAAAATGACCCAAAACGACATTTCCGACAAACATACTTGGGATCTCAGGGCACTCCTTCGATGAGTTACACTTTTGGCCTGTTTCACTCGTTTCACTGAAGTGAGGGTATAACAATGGGTCTATCTCTTCTCTTTTTAGGCGTTCCAAACAAATATACAAAGTCATACCTTGTAGTACAGTGTGGCTTTGGGTATAAAAATGTTGAAGTCGTGCGAGGCGACCTGTCATAAAGCCCAAAATTTGTTGGGCCTTATGACTTCTTCTTGTGCCTTCATAACACCCAATTTTGTTTTGGGCCTTATGTGCTCTCTAGGCACGGTCAAAAGGCCTAAAACAATAAAAGGACAGAAAGCCCAATTATTATTTTGTATTTGTCTCAACTAATTAGTTAGTGCGAATATTTTTGAGAAAAGTGTGTTGTGATTATAAAAGAATAAACAGCTCAGTTTAAGGTTCAAACATGTTTTTAGATGATGAATGTATAATGTTTTTTTAGGGGAGAATGGGTGACAATGTCTAATTTAAATACTTCATTTGTTTCGAATTTGTTGATACTTAAATCAAGAAGCGACTACATAACTTTAAATCTCAATATACATATACAAAAAACTCAACTTTTGCAGTGGTACCATCAATCGTTTAGAAAAAATTATTGATCTTATACATCGGGTACGAACGACATGGGAGTAATAATAACGTCGAAACACTTCTGACGCAAAAACAGAACTTGTATCGAAGATAATAAATTTGCAGCTAAATCGAGTGTGAGGAATTCTACGAGGAATAGCGCTCGCGTAGGATTCCTCACACTCGATTTCGCTGCAAATTTATTATTTTCAACACATGTACTGTTTTACAAATGCAATTTGGAAAAGGGACAATACATATGATAAAAATAAGAAATGATGGAGAAGCCGAGTGTGAGAAATTCTACAAGAAATTGCTTTACGACTAAATACTAAAATATTTAAAATGTTTGGGGAATGTAAAGATGAAAAGGGCCATATGCAGAAATTGCCTACTAAAATACATACGAAGAAATGCGCGCGCGATTCCTCTTAGTATTTCTCACATTCAGTTTCTGCCCCCGTAGATCGCCAGCGATTTTCTTTCAAATTCTCATCATAAGGACTTCCATAATTTCTTCCCTTTTCAAATTGCGTTTCCCAAAATTCTACTGAAAAGTAACGACAAGGTTCCCATATTTAGGTTTTCCTTTTCGCATTTTCAAAATATTCGTAATACATTTTGCATTTATACTTATAAAAACAAAAAAAAATTACATAATGTCCAAAACAATTAACCCTTAACAGGCAATCTTGAATTTGGCCGGTTTTTTGGTGTTTGTGTTAAGTTTTGGGCTTTTGTGTTTACATATAAAGTAAAATTTTATGGCCAACATTTTTGTAGAACATTTCACCCCCGCCCCACCCATTTTTAGGGGAGTTTTTTAGGATTAGTTAAAATATAGGCAAAAATCACCGTAATGAGGGAAAACAAGAGGGTTAATATATTCCACAAAAATATAGGCCTTAAAATTTGCTACAAAGTTGCTGAAGATACCTACACCTCAGATGAACAGAACACATAGTTTTATATACTGATATTCTGCACGAACAAGCACACGGTGGGAAATCTTTAACCCCCCCCTAAAATAAAATTCCAATGTGATCCTTCTAAACGCCGATACACGTATATATTTTTTTGGTCTCCTCTACCATAATCCACTGACAGAACCCTGTTATTTTTTTGTGTTGTACTGTGTTACATAAAATATAAAGTTTTACTTTGATACACCAACCAGTTTTTATGTTATTCTATTTCAAATTTGGTACTTCTTAGCAATGTCATATTTTCGCTGTAAAGTGATGAAATTTTAAGTTTTGGTTCTTGGTGTGAATTCAAATATTTAAAGTAACTGTCTGCATAAATTGTACTAGAATTATAAGAATTATAATTGTACTAGAATTTTGCTAAAAGTATGTATTTACATATATATTAATATCTGCTGCAGCTACAGTTTTTATCCCCTCACCTTACGTTGGAGGCTACATATCATTTGTTACGAGCCAAAAGTCTAACTCATCAAATGAGTGGCCTAATACCCCAAGTATGTTTGGTGGAAATTAGATTTGGGTAATTTTAAGTCATTTGAGCAATATCCGTCCGTCCGTCGGTCTGTTTTAGGGTTTTAGGTTATGGTGGCAGCCGTTTTCTTTTTTTTCTTCAGCTCACATAGACCAGTTAGGTCCCTAGTGGTACCACGGGCTAAAATGCCCCTCATCGAAACCAACCTGTTTGATATACAAATGTATCGATAGCATGAATATTGGTACTGGAAAGGTCTATTAGGCTGCCTAGAAAGGCCGACCCCAGTTGGTCCAGTCGTCGTTTACTCAAAGCGGGACAGTCGCATTGCAAGTGCTCAATGCTCTCCACTTCTTCCTCATCTCCACAGCTTCTGCAGAAGTCATTGGAGTTTATACCCAATCTTCTCGCGTGTTCGCCGATCAGGCAGTGTCCCGCCAGAACTGATACTAACGTAGACAATCTTTTCCTTTCTAGTGCGAGGATAGAGATCTGCGGCAGTCGAGGGATATTTGTGAATTTAGGGATGTGGCCTCCAGAGAATTGATGGCAGCCTGGCTGTCCGAGTAAATGACAACGCCAGTGTTGGTTACTACGTTGGTCTGTTTGTCTGTCTGAGTATGTCATTCTGTGAGTCTGTCTGCTAGCTGGTGCACACGATCACTCTCGAAAGTAATAACCGATTGACTTCAAATTTGGTATGCGTTAATATTTTTCTACATCTCAGGCTAATTTCGTAGATGGACGAGTACCTCTCCCACAAAGGGTTAAGATTTAGTGAAATATTGATTCTTTAATAACTTCTATACTACTTATTAGAATCTTCTGAAATTCCACAAATAGTATTACATTATTAGTTGCCATCACCTTGAGAAAAATGGGCGAAGTTGCAACGCCCCTTTTGGTACTTCCCACACAATTGTACTATTTTGCACCAAAGGTTTACAGCTTACAACTTTAAAACCAGTGCATACTTTAAATTTATTAAATGCAATTCAAACTGATAATAATTTAATTAAAACCAGTAAGGAAAGGCTAAGGTCGGGCGGGGCCGACTATATAATACCCTACACCACTCTCGTATTAATGAATAACTCTAAAATATAAATTTTGTAATTCATGTTATAAATTGTTTACATAAATTTACTTTTGGGACATTTTACACTTAAATAATACCCTGTACCACAGTGTATAGGGTATAATAAAAGTGTCGTATTAAGTTGGAACAATTGGTTTCTGTACCACAGTGTGGTGTAGGGTATAAAAACGATTGGATGTAAAATGCAGATTCTACAGGACTAAAGAGCCAAATCGGATGAAACATATATATGGGAGCTATAGCTAAATCTTAACCGATTTTCTTCAAATTCGGCAATGTTGGTTCATGGATCAAGAAACTCTACCATACTAAATTTCAAAACGATTGGATCATTTCTGCCAAATTATATAAAGATCAGACGTAAAATGAAGTTCCAATATATCTATATCTGCACCGAATTTCCTCACGTTTAGTATTGCAAAGTGTATCAAGAGTTTCTCTGTCAATTTTTATACAAATCGGATCAAAAATTATACTTATACAGTGCATATATGCCAAATCAGAGCTATTTGTAAATCTGAATGGATTTTAACCAAATTCAATAGGGATCGTCCTTGGGCCACAAGGCAGATATGTGAAAGTCTCGTTGAGATCGGACCATAATTGCAACCTTTTCTTTGATTACAAGAATACATGCGCAGACAGACATAGCTAAATCGACTCACAAAGTGATTCAAAGTCGAACGGTATAATAAACCAAGGCGCTATTTCTTCTCCTTTTGCGTGTTACAAATAAAAGCACAAAGTTATAATACCCTGTACCACAGTCTGGTGTAGGGTGTAAAAATGAAGCACGTTTTGATATAACTCCAATATAAACGTCCACTCTGATGTCTCTTTTTTACGAATTAGAGAGCACATTTTCAAATGATCTGAGTGCAATTTAAGCTTTTACACCACACTGTGGTACAGGTATTATATTTTTTTTCATGGCAGATGTTTGTAACACCCAGAAATACCACAGCTAGACCCACCTTGTCTGTCTGATGGCTGTCCGTCCGTTCGTCCGTCTGCCTATCTTATGATGTTCATTGAGTACAGGACGAAATTTACTTCGATAGTGCTGAAATTGTGAAGTTCGGAGCCTTTCGTACCTGGAAAGAAGCCTATTGAATTTAGAATTTGAATTATTAGAATTTGAAATTTAGCATGGTATAATTTATTGATCTATGGACCAATATTGCCGGATTTGAAGAAAATCGGTTAAGATTTAGAAATAGCTCTCATATATATGTTTCGTCCGATTTTGCCCTTTAGCCATATAGAAGCTGTATTTTGCATTAAGTTGTTCTGAAATTTAGCATATTAGAGTTTCTTGATCCATGTATCAATATTGCTCAATTTAAAGTAAATCGGTTTAGATAAAGTTATGTCCCCATATAAATACATGTTTCGTCCGATTTGACCCTTTAGCGCTATAGAAGCTGTATTTTACATCCAATTGTTTTGAAATTTAGCATGGTAGAGTTTATTTATCTATGGATCAACTTTGGTGAGTTTGAAAAAAGTCGGTTCAAATTTAGTTATATATATGTTTCGTCCGTTTTGGCTACAGAGGCAGAGACGTACCAAATGTAAATTGTGTAAACATATTTTACTTGACGTATACATTGGATATTTCATTGTTATAAAATCTTACTATACTAGTGTAGGGTATCATATAGTCAGCAACGCCCGACCATTTTTCATTCTGTTTACACCATAATTGATAGCAGTAGCGCGTCTGGGAAAATTCCCGAAAAAACAAAAAAGTAACTTCAAAGTACTATACCATATTATGGAATCTAATGATGGGCAAGCAATACAACTAATGAGTTGCAAGTTTGAGTAGGGCGTGTTGATGCTGAAAGTGGCACCACAAACTACTTGAAGGTATCCCATCATCTTGGGACGGAGCAAAGCTAAAACTGGTAATGAAAATTGACATCCCTGTACTCATAAAAACTACATTCTATGTCAAAGGATGGGCAAGTAAGGTATCGTAAGAGCGCATACTCAGTGTCAATGGCAAACAAAATGCTAACCTTAAAGTGGAAAGTCTTTCACAGGAATAATGATCCTGATGGTACTCCCCTCGTTGTAGGCATAGACCCGATAAGGGTCATTGCGATAATAATTTGGAATAATTGGTAAATAGGTAGGAACATATTATCTAATTCTGAACCGATAATCGCTAAATTAAGCAATATTTGTTTCTAAATTGAGACATCTTTCTGGAAAATTTTAATGATCGGAAGTAAAGTACAATTCCTATAGCACTTTGATACCAAATCAGGAGGAACATATATATTTAGGTTATATATAAATCTGAACCTATTTTCACTGAATGCTCATTCATGTAAAAAGACGTCTTTCTGTCGAATTTCGTCCTGATTGGATATAAAATACAGCTTCTATATATGGGGGCTATATCTAAATCGGAACCGATTTCTTCCAAATTTAGCACTATTCCTTCATGCAATAAGAAACCTCTTTTTGACGAATTTCGCACTGATCGGATATAAAATAAAATTTTTACAGCGCTTACATGTCAAATCGGAGGTAACGTATATATTGGGGCTATATCTAAATCTGAACCGATTTCTTCCAAATTTAACAGTGTTCATTGGTATAGTAAGAAACCTCTTTCTGCCGAATTTCATACAGATCGGATATAAAATAAAGTTTTTACAGCGCTTACATGTCAAATCGGGGTAACATAAATATGGGGGCTATATCTAAAACTGAACCGATTTTAACCAAATTCAATAGGGATCGTCCTTGGTCCAAAAAAAAAAGATATGTGTAAAGTTTCGTCGAGATCGGACCATAATTGCGACTACAAGAAACAAATACGATTACAAGAATACATGCACAGACAGACGGACAGACAGACGAGCATAGCTAAATCAACTCAGAAAGTGATTCTAAGTCGATCGGTATAATAAACAATGGGTCTATTTCTTCTCCTTTTGGGTGTTACAAACAAATGCACAAAGTTATAATACCCTGGATTTGTTGCTGATCATTCGCAGTGAACGGACGTGTTTATCACATAGCGGATAGTTACCAGTACCTATTACGCAATAGCAAAAATCTGTACAAAATCTGTTAGGCCTACATCGTAGTACCTATTACGGTCTAATACAGACAAAATTAAAATAAATTCTCTTGCCTTCGTGTTCCGATGGAGCGCGGTTCCCCAATCGTCCGACTGTCCGTCCGTTGGTCTTGGCCAAAGCCGACCACACCAAAAATGGTGAAAATCTCCCCCAAGTACTCACAACAGGTGATGCGGTGAGGGGAAAACGTCATGTCCGACCGTCAAAACGGAAGCACAATGAGCATGGTGTAGCGCTCAGAGTTTTGACGAAGTTGGAGGCTGTTGAGGTTTCGGCTCTTACCGAAAAACAACAAGATTCACTTACCTGGGCTAAAGGCGTCATAGATGCTTCTAAGGCCAATGAGTCTGCTGAAAGAGCCACAAATTCAGCTGTGTTAACGGCTAATAAAGTAAAACGAATCAGATCACCTGATGAACCCCTGCCTTCGAAAAAGGCAAGAGGCCCTAATGTCACCATCAACAGGACACTCACCAAGCCCTTCAATGAAGTGGCGAAGGAGAGTCTAGTGATGGCTGTTATAGATAGAAGTAGTGAGGATGGATCCATCCTCAAGGACAAATGGAGTCATGTACAATCAGCCATTATGGCTCATTACCTCGATGTCCGTAGAGAAATGCCGGGCAAACCACCAATCTGCAACGATGCAGGATGGCATCAGGGGAGAGTAAAGCCCTTATATTTCGGTGATGCCAGATCAGTAGACCTGTATAAGGCTGCTCTGAGTCGAGCGGGTGAGGTGTGGCCGGGTGCCCAGTTGGATGTTGTCGGAAAAAACAACATCCCTAGTCACCCTAGAGTTTCACCTGGGTTACAGAAGAGCCCTCCAACCCGGCTGACATCTTAGAAATAATAAAAGATTCCAATCCTGGTCTGCCGGCCCATAATTGGAGAATCAGCAAGGTGGGTGAGGCGGATGGTAAAAAGCGGCAGGTCAATCTTATCCTAAACGCTGAATCCACCTCCCATATACAAAGTGCGAGTGCAACCCTACAATATGGCTTCGAGACTATAGTCTTGAAGATATACAAGCAGGATATAGCTCCCACTGCAGAAGGTGAGTGGTCCACCGTGGCACTTTCTGAAAGTGCGGAGGTACCCACGCCTATTATTTCTGGTGACTCCAACTGTAACAGAAGATCTGTAACGTCCTTCTCTGAGGACAAAAGCTCTACTTCGGATACTGAGAGGCTGAGGGGAGTCTCCGAACTCTTTGACGCATCTGGCGGGGACATGCTTCTCGACGATACGGACGAAGAGTTCGATAACACCCTTGTCGGGGTGGATGTTAATCTGTCAATTACCAATGATGGTAAGAATTCTACAGATTAACCTCCATCACGCTAAAGCAGCCTCAGCGGCTCTATTTCTGCGCCTGTCCACAGGCGCAGTAGACCTCGTCCTGATACAGCAGCCCTACGTAGTGGGAGGAAGGGTGTGTGGTATTAGGACACCCAACTTTAAACTGCTTGTGGCCAACTGTGAAGGCACTCCAAGAACCTGCATTTTGGCCAGGAAAGATCTAAGTATCTTTATCCTGACTAATTTAAGTGGTAAAGACCAAACAGCTGCTAGCCTGGAGATCGGTAATCGCATATATTGGGTGGTCTCCAGCTACTTGCCTTATGAATCTGTATTACCGACTGCTCTATTCAGGGAAGTAGTAGAAGAAGCAACGTCTGACGAGCTCGAGCTGATTATTGGCGCAGACACGAACGCTCATCATACTATCTGGGGTAGTACAGATATAAACAATAGGGGTGATTCGCTTCTTGACTTTATTCTAACTACCAACCTAAGTATTTGCAACATAGGTAATAAACCGACCTTCACAATTAAAGACAGACAAGAAGTACTCGACGTAACGTTTGCTACTGACCGGCTGTCAGACAAAATTATTGGGTGGAATGTACTGGACGACCACTCATTCTCAGATCACCATTATATTGAGTTCAAACTCGCGGAAAAAGCGCCTAAACCCGCCGTCCACAGAAATGTAAGGAAGACAAAGTGGCATCTGTATGAGAAGAATTTCAAGAAAGTCCTCAACTCTAAACTTCTGTACGAACCGAATGACAAAGCCGGTCTAGATAATTTGGTCGATCATATCACCATATCATTCAATAGATCCCTTGAAGAAGCCTGTCCAAAAACAAGGTACAAGGGTAAAACTAAACCCCAATGGTGGACTTCTGAGCTAACGGCTATGATAAAGACCTGCAACAAGCTATTCAATATGGTTAAATCTACTGGGGTCGCTAATGATTGGGATGCTTATAAAGAGCAACTCAAGATCTATAAGAAGGAGCTTAGAAAGGCGCAAAGGCGCTCTTGGTATACCTTCTGTGGTGAAGTGGAAAAGGTCTCCGACGCCGCTAGGCTGAGGAAGATATTATCTGCTTCACCCTGTACAGTGGGATATTTACAGGATGAGGACCAAACAGGAACTGGACCAAAAACAGCGAGCAGTCGCTCAATGTACTGCTCGACACACATTTCCCGGGGAACTCTGTAACAGAACCCGAGGATCAGCAGGACCAACAAGAGTGCGAGTGGACTGCGAGCGTCGCTAGCTTCTTGACTGAGAGATCCAGAATAAGCTGGGCTATTAATAGCTTTGAGCCCTTCAAGTCACCTGGATCAGATGGCATCACTCCAGCAGAAATGCAGAAAATGTTAAAGTACATTATCCCCTGGCTGGAGAAAATTTATGTAGGCTGTATCAGGCTTTCATACGTCCCGAATCGATGGAGGGATACCAAAGTGGTATTCATACCTAAAGCGGGAAAGATATCACACACTAGGCCAAAAGACTTCAGACCAATTAGCCTATCCTCCTTCCTATTGAAAGGTCTGGAAAGACTTTTAGATCATTTCATTAGGGAAAACCTGGATACAAAACTCCTGTCGGGGAACCAACATGCTTACAATAAGGCCAAGTCTACAGAATCAGCCCTGCACGAACTTGTGAGCACTATCGAATCGTCCCTGCATTTCAAGGAATTCACCATGGTGGCATTTCTTGACATAGAAGGGGCTTTTAACAACATTCACTCAGATGCAGAAGCAGCGGTTTGGGCGTTAACCCCAACAAGACAGAATTGGTTCTCTTTACTAGGATGAATAATGTCCCACATGTGGACCCCCCACCTCGGATAAATGGAACAGATCTAGTCTTTTCTGAAAGTGCAAAATTTTTAGGAATAATTATAGATAGGAAAATGTTATTTAGACTTAACGTATTGGAACGTGTAAGGAAGGCCAACGTCGCCTTATATTCCTACAAAAAGGCTGTAGGGTCGCGGTGGGGACTCTCTCCTAAAATCGTCCACTGGATATATATAGCAGTAGTTCGTCCAACACTGTTATACGGTATTGTGGTATGGTGGACGGCAACTGACAAACTAACCATTACCAACTTACTAACAAAGGTTCAGAGAACTGCCTGCCTGAGCATAAGCGGAGCCTTAAGGACTACAGCGACCGAGTATCTACAAGCACTACTCCATATACTGCCGATTAATATTGTGGCGAGAGAAGTTGCAACCAAAGCGGCAATAAGATTAAACTGCCTATCAATGTGGAGGTACAAGAACTATGGTCACATGAGGATATCAATGTGTAGTGCTATGGTAACCGACCGAGTGGACTATATACCAACTGTGTACACCTTCGAGAGAAATTACATCACTATGATTCCCGCCAGAGATGAATGGGTCGGCAGAATACCAGGTAATAGAGACCATCTCCACTTTTACACGGATGGTTCGAAGCTTGATGAAAAGGTTGGTTTCGGAGTACACTGTGAAGAACTAACAGCCTGTTCAGCTAAATGTACCAAAGCGCAGACGTGCGATAGCTACCCAAGCAATAATTTTCTTCTTCTTATTCTCACCCAAGCGATCATGTTTTTAATTTGGTTCATTGTCACTTATCGTTTGGGTAAGAAAGCTCTTTTCTTCATCGTCTTCCTGTCAAAGACCAATATTACCTTCATGTTGTTATTGACATTTCTTAAAGCTTTTTCCACACGAAAATATCAGAACGGGGGCAACCCTATCTAACAGCTGTAAAAGTTGCAACAGCTGTTTCTAGACGATGAGAAATAATTAAAAAACGGAAAACAAACAATTGTTTGTTTGATAGATCATTTATGTATACAGGGTCTCCCATATTCGACGGACCCATCTGGCAACGCCATAACTTTTGACAGAGATGTCAGATCGCTTAATGACATACCGCGTTTGAAGCGTCAGTCCAAGCAGATTTTTACCATGGAACAATACACGCCACGCGAGCGCTCTGAAATAGTTGAAATTTACATTCAACAGAAGAAGTCAAGTCAACGTGCTTTTAAAATATTAAAAAATGTGAGAAGTGCGCCTTCTAAGAACACCATTAAGCGTTTATACGAAAAATTTTCGACTGGTGAGGCTCTTTCTAATCCGAAGAGGCCAAATAAAAGTCGACCAAGGCGATCGGCCGAGAATATCGCTGCCGTACGAGCCAGTGTTGAGAGGTCCCCAAGAACATCCCAAAAACGCCGTTCTCAGCAGTTGGGCATGGCTCGGTCCACTTTACAACGGATTATTCGCGTTGATTTGCATTTGTTCCCGTACAAAATTCAATTGACGCAAAGATTGTTGCCTGCGGACAAGCCTCGTCGATTGGAATGGGCCCAACGAGTCCGTGGGTCAGTCGAATATGGGCAACCCTGTATATAGGGGCTATATCTAAATCGGAAAACATCTGCACCCATTTTAGTAAGTCCTTGAGTTAAAAAGGAAGTTCTTGCTAAATTTCCTAGTGATCTGAGCATAATTGTGACCTGTACTCGGTAACAAGGATACATTTATAAACAGACG
Organism: Eudasyphora cyanicolor; assembly: GCA_963930755.1. Taxonomy (NCBI): domain Eukaryota; kingdom Metazoa; phylum Arthropoda; class Insecta; order Diptera; family Muscidae; genus Eudasyphora; species Eudasyphora cyanicolor. The sequence continues at coordinate 100,113,985 of OZ005738.1, read as the reverse complement.
GACGGACAAAACCAAACCTATTCAGAAAGATATTCTAGGTCGATAGGTATAATAAACAATTGTTTGGGTCAACTTATTTAAGGTATTACGAAAAAATGCAAAAAGCAACAGTGTGGTTGTGAGATTTCAAAACATTTTATACAAACTAATAAAAAAGACATTTTTTGAAATTTTGGTGGATACTTCAGCAAAAGATACATGTGTATGTTGTTTGGTTCATTTATCCATTTTTTATTCATTTATCCAACAATTTTCACTTTATCATTCAAAAGGGCGGTAAACATAACCGACACGAATGAATTTTTCAGATCGTCTAAGGGCCGGTTTTTGTAACTTATTTTTTGCCACTTCGCACGTCAAATGGCAAGCGAATGAAATTTTTGGTTTTTGCACACTTTGTTTTGGATATAAACAAAGAAGCTTTCAATTATCGCCAACATTTTGGTTCTTATAAGACAACAACGAACGAAATGAAATGTCAAATCAGACTATCAGAAAAATTCATTCGTGTCGGTTATGTTTACCGTCCTTTTGAAAGATAAAGTGAAAATTGTTGGGAAAATGAATAAAAAATGGATAAATGAACCAAACAACATTAACATGTAACTTGTGCTGAAGTATCCACCATAATTTCAAAAAACCTCTGTTTATTATTGTGTATAAAATGTATTGAAATCCTACAACTACACTGTAAATTGTTTCATAATACCTTAAATTAGGTGACCCAAACAATCGTTTATTATACCTATCGACCTAGAATCTCTTTCTGAATTGGTTTGGTTTTGTCCGTCCGTCTGTTTGTAAATGTATTCTTGTTACCAAATACAGGTCACAATTATGCTCAGATCACTATGAAATTTAGCAAGTACTTTCTTTTTAACTCTATGATTTACTGAAATGTGTACAGAAGGTTTCCGATTTATATATAGCCCCTAAATATACATATATGATCAATCAAGCAAACAATTGTATTTATAAAGAAAATAAATATATTATAGACAATGAGAAATAATTATTTCAGCTGTTGCTACTTTTACAGCTGTTGGATAGGGTTGCCCCCGTTCTTATATTTTCGTGTGGAAAAAGCTTTAAGAAATGTCAATAACAACATGTAGGTAATATTGGTATTTGACAGGAAGACGATGAAGAAAAGAGCTTTCTTACCCGAACGATAAGTGACAATGAACCAAGTTAAAAACATGATCGCTTGGGTGAGAATAAGAAGAAGAAAATTATTGCTTGGGTAGCTATCGCACGTCTGCGTTTTGTTACATTTAGCTGAACAGGCTATAATTTGACATTTCATTTTGTTCGTTGTGGTCTTATAAGAACCAAAATGTTGGCGATAATTGAAAGCTTCTTTGTTTACAATCAAAACAAAGTGTGCAAAAACCAAAAATTTCATTCGCTTGCCAATAGACGTGCGAAGTGACAAAAAATAAGTTACAAAAACAGGCCCTTAGTCTGGATATAGCTCACAGACTACCAGATACCTGCAGTGTCAATCAAGCCGAAATAATGGCAATATGGGAAGTCGCCAAGTGGCTGAGTCGCAACATAGTAACCAACACTGGCGTTGTCATTTACTCGGACAGCCAGGATGCCACCAATTCTCTGGAGGCAACATCCCTAAATTCACAAACAGCCCTCGACTGCCGCAGATCTCTTAACGAGATGGCTGAGCAGTTTAATATACACCTCATATGGGTGTCTGGGCATAGGGATATCCCGGGGAACTGCAAAGCCGATGAAATTGCTAGGAAAGGGACGACATTACAAATTCTCGAAGAATTTGCATATATTGGTGCGCCACTATTCACGTGCAAGCTTTGGCTTAGGCAAGAGGCAATCAGGCAGTCCAACGAAAGGTGGACAGAAATCGGCACCTGCAGGGTAGCTAGACAAATCTGGCCAAGGTATGACCTGAGAAGGTCAAAATATCTCCTCGCACTAGAGAGGAAACGATTGTCTACGTTAGTACAGGTTCTGACGGGACACTGCTTGATCGGCGAACACGCCAAAAGATTAGGTATTGACTCCAATAACTTCTGCCGAAGCTGTGGAGATGAGGAAGAAGTGGAGAGCATTGAGCACTTGCTTTGCGACTGTCCCGCTTTGAGTAAACGCGACTGGACATGCTGGGGTCGGCCTTTTTAGGCAGCCTAACAGATATTTCCAGTACTGATATTCGTACTATCGATAAATTTATATATCAAACAGATTGGTTTCGATGAGGGGCATTTCAGCCCGTGGTAACACTAGGGACCTAAACTGGTCTATGTGAGCTTGTAAAAAAAATACGGCTGTCACCCTAACCTAAATCTAAACCTAAACCTATAATACCCTGTACCACTGTGTGGTGTAGGGTATAAAAAACGCTATTGGAAGGGAGTTGAAAAGAGATTACCACATGCAGTGGCAAACGAAGGTAGTGAGGATAAGGGGTACAGTGTGACACTACCAAAAAGTGAGTTGGAAGTCGTTGATGACATGGCGAAATCGCCGATAATATAATCAATTTTGAGAAATGTCCCAGTAAAGGTGGTGAGTGATAAAAATTATGCAAAGGGACTTAACAACTTAAAACAAAGAGGGTGCGACAAAAATAACACCGCCACAAAAAAAGTTTACTGGAAGTGTGTAAAACAGGTAGTGAACTGATAGATAAGAATGACCCACTGTCAATAAAAGAGGCAGTGCCACCAAATAGGTAGAACGGTCCTCCAGATCAAATTTCATCGGAACGAGACGGCAACCAACAATGTGATGGAAATAAAACCAAATATTGGTTTGATCCAGGAACCGTGGACAACTTGTAACAAGGTTACTGGATTGATCGATATGAACTACACTATATCTACGCTAACAAGAACTTGTATTCTGTGCCATAAAAACTTATACTTTCTCTCCAGAGTTCTCGACAACGGACACAACTGTACTGAGGCAAGGTAATGGAAGTACATATGTACATGGCGTCAGCATATCTCTCCTACTATGCACCGACTTTACCACCTACGTCGGAATCAAGTACAACGTCTGGTGAGGTAATCTAAACACGCATGTAATAAGTTATTAGCTGTTTGTAATGCTAACTCCCACCATATCGCTTAGAGTAGTTCTAACACCAATAGAAGGAGACATGTCCTAGACAAATCTGGCCAAGATGTGACCAGAAAAGCTCAAAATATCTCCTTGCACTAGATAGATGAGAAATAAGTGGAGAGCATTGATCACTTGCTATGCGACCGTCCTGCTTTGAGTAAACGACGTCTGGATATACTGCAGTCGGCCTTTCTAGGTATTTTAACAGATCTTTCCGGTCCCGATTCACACACTGGAAAAAATAGCTTCTGTAGTATATTGTCCCAAACATACATATGTTTACGGTACACTACAAATGTATAATATTTGACACACTCAAATATTACATGTTTCTAATATTTTTTTATTTGGAACTAGTATATCCGAAGGAGAGATTAATTTGTATTTAAGTATTTTGACAATGTATATATTAATGTCTTATTTTCTGTTTTTCAGATGTTCAATGATTTTTTTTATAAATTTTATATGCTAGTAAAATTTAATTAAAACTTAAATCGTATAGTCTTTCGTAAATATAAATCTCATTGATGGATTGACAATAATTTATGTATTGGAATATTTATAAATTAAAAGACATTTTATGTTGGAAAAGAAGATTGAACTTTAAAGAAATATAATTAGTTTATGTACATACATTTTGTATCACATAGTCATTGAAAAACATTTTTTATTATAAGCTCTGTTCCTTTACCAACTACAAGTTACTACTTTTTACAAATTTTACAACAACAACACAGAAAAAATTGTAAAAATGTTTGAAATAGTAAAATGTAGTAGGTAAAGGAACAGACATATAGTTTTCATTTGTGTATTGAAAAATAAATTATTAGATTATAAAATATTCATGATGGCTACGAGTAATAACGCTATAGAGAAATTGCGAGGTAGCGAGAACTTCGAGGATTGAAATTTTGCTGTAATGGCTTGTTTCCAAATGATGGAACTGTGGACATTCATAGAGGGAACCGAATCAATGGAAGATAAGAAAATCGTGGCCTGGGCGGAGCTGATTCTGCTGGTGGACAAATGATATCAAATATATCGGCATATTCGAGAGTGCAAGAGTGCCAAAGAAATATGGGATACCTTGGATGGGACTTTCGCAGATTCTGCTTTGGTAAGACGTGTCGGCATAATCCAGAGGTTCTGTTCATACGACTTGTTGTCTCGATGTATCCAGTCACCCATCACGTCTTGCTGTGAGGGCTGCCTCATACTTTATACGGAAGTCTATTGGTTGGATGTGCAGTATGGATGTCCAACGCTTTTTTTGTGCAGTTCTAAATGCCCGCTTATGCCTAGACAGCACATACGTTGAATTTTTTGCAAAGGTATTACGTTGCACTTCTTGTCCATTGATGTCCACCACACTACACGGGCGTAGGTGATTATTGGTCTAATCACGCTCATGTAAAGCCAGTGAGTCATATTTGGATGTAGTCCCCATTTTAAACCTATAGCTCTTCTGCACAACGACCAACATCTGTGGGCCTTTGCAACTCTTTCTTCAAGATGATGTTTCCAGTACAGTTTCTGATCCAAGATTACTCCCAAGTATTTTACCTTTTTAGTTATAGCAACTGTCTTATTCAGGAATCGAGGCCGGGATCTTCGTTTTCCTTGTAAATATACATATTTCTGTTTTGTCTGGGTTAACATTTAATCCCCTTGGTTGTGCCCAGTTATATGCTATGTTAAGTGCCTCTTCAGCTCTTCTGCATAATAGATTTGGATGAAAGCCCCTTAGAAGTATTACAGCGTCGTCTGTATAACAGACTGGTTTGAGTCCTTCATTGGTGAGGACTTTAAGGAGACTGTGTATCGTCGTAACCCATAGAAGAGGCGACAAAATGTCCACCTATTCCTTAGAATATTGTTGATCCAGTTTTTCAGCGCCCGGTCAACCTGAAACTCGTCTAAGGACTGGATAAGTGTATCGGTCTGTACATTGTTAAATGCGCCCTCAATGTCTATGCAAACAGCAAGTGTATACATTTCTTTATTGAAGGACTCTTCTATGTGGTGCACTACCTCATGCAGAGCTGTTTCCACTGATCATCCTTTGACATAGGCGTGTTGTTTGAATTTTAGCCTGTCATCTGCTATTTTACTTTTGACCATGTTATCAATTATTCGCTCCATTGTTTTTAACAGGAAAGAAGTTAGGCTAATGGGTCGATAAGCCTTTGAGGTCGTATAACTCACCTTGCCAGGCTTTGGTATGAAGACCACCCTTGATTCCTACCAGGTTTTTGGGGTATTAGAATTAGGCATGCAGTGAACACTCCAGCCAGATGAGTTGATACCAGATCCTCCTCATTCTGCAGAAGTGCTGGAAATATTCCATCCGGTCTTGCAGCCTTAAAGGGAGAGAAACTTTTTATCGCTTCTTTAACCATACCATCCGTTATATCCGTAATAGGTACTTGATGCAATACAATTTCTTTCTGTAACTGTTCCTCTGTTAGTCCAGCATTACCGGTCGGAAAATGAGTTTTCATCAAGAGCCTTACGGTACCCTCTACAGTTTCCATCCTTTTACCCGTTTCATCCACCAGTGTTTCGGTTTGGACATGAGTTTTTGAGAGGAACTTTTTCATTTTAGACATGCTGTTAACGCTGTCTACCTGTCCACAGAAAAGCCTCCAGGAGTTACGTTTCGCCGATCTAATGATTTTATTGTATTCTTTGAGTCTTCTGTTGTAGTCGTCCCAATATACTGATTGTTTTTTACGTCGATCTCTTTTGTAAAGTCTGCGGCCATCTTTGCCAATCGAGCGAATTTGTCCTGTCATCCAGGGTTTCTCAAAGGCAGATTTCCTTTCTCGAAGTGGGCAACTATCTTCGAATGAATTACAAGAGCCTCGGTAATCTTCTTCACATTGATATCAATGTCTTCTGCACATATGTAGATAATCGCGTGTAGGCTGCCCCAATCGATTTCTAAGTACACTGAAAAAAAAATTGTCATAAAATTAAAGAAATGCTCCAAAGACGTCCTTAGTCTTCAAAATTAGTACATTTTGTACTTAAAATTATGAAAATGTACTTAAAATAAAGCAAATTACTTAATATTATTGAAATTACCTATATTTTAATTACAAAATGTACTTGTTTTAAAAACGAATGACGTCTTTGGAGCATTTCTTTAATGTTATGACAATTTTTTTTTCAGTGTAGATTTCCGAAATCAGTCTAGTTGGTCTTAGCCTTATTACAGAAACTTATTGGGTTTGGCGGTGGCCGTGCAATTTTAAACCTTATGTAGCGGTGGTCTGAATAGGAGTGTTCAGCCGAAACCCTTCATTTATGAATCTCATCAATAAGATTTTCTGAACATATCGTTATATCTAATACTTCTTCCCTAATTTTGTAAACAAAGGTTGCAGTGTTTCCTATGTTAAGAGCTATAAGGTCATTTGTATTCAAAAATTCGATATTCGGCGTGTCCCCTTTTATTAGTGTTAGTACTACCCCAAGCGATATGATGGGAGTTGGCGTCACATCCAGCTAATAACTCATTACTCGTGTGTTTGGATTCCCTTACCAGACGTTGTAATTCCAACGTAGGTGGCAATGTCGGCGAATCGAATGGCTGATATATTGACGCCAAGTACATATTTCCATTACCTTGCCTCAGCACCGTTGCATCCGATGTTGACAACTCTGGAGAGAAAATAAAACATAGGTTTTTATGGCACAAAATACAAGTCCTTGGACGAGTAAATGTGTTAGCGTAGAAATGGTTATAGTTCACATGGTTTAATCCAGTAACCTGGTTGCTAGTTGTCCATGGTTCCTTTATTTATGATGTCCATCAGAGCGTTGGATGCTGTCTCGCTCCGTTGGAGGTTTATCTGGATGACCTCAATCATTGTCTTTCCAGTAAAAGTTTGTTCTGGGAGTCTATCCTATCTGGTGGCACTCCCTCATTATTTGGTAGTGGGTCATTCTCCTCCTTTGGTTCATTCTCCTCCTATTACACCATCTTCCAGTCGACAATTTTGGGAGGCGGTGTTTTTTTTGTCGCTCCCTCATTGTTTTGAATCGTTTTGTGGCTCTTTTTATTTTGATAACCACCTTTGCTGGGAACTTCCTGCAAAAGTGGCGGTACTACTGGTGAACTGGTGGTGTTATTGACTACTTCCACATCAGATTTTGGCAGTGTCTCACTTGTCTCCATCCGTTCACTACCAGTGTTTGCCTCTTCAGACAGTATATTTGAACTCGATTCATCTGTAGTGCCAATCGGGACCTTTCCAATTTTGAAAGAGACTGTCCAGATCAAGAAGTACGCCATGCCCTTCGCCATGACAAGATTGTTCTTGGATTCTGGGTCTATGCCCAACACGAGGGGAGTACCCTCGGTATCATCCTTCCTATAGAAGACTTCCCACTTTCTCACGGAAAGTTTTGAATTCTGTTTGCCAATGATGTCGAGTATGTACTCTGATGAGAACTTACTGGGACATCTTTTAACATATAGGGTCGTTTTTATCAAACTCAGCAATCTTCGTTTCTCTGTCAAGAAAATGCCCTATGCCAACGTTTATAATGATCTGATTAGGATGTTCAATAAACAGGTTATTAAAAACAGCGGTTTCCGGTTTAACATAAATTTTAGTTTTTTTTTAAACAGGGTTTTGGTTTCTATTTTTTGTCAAAACCGGTTAACAGGATTTAAAATACAATACAAAAATGCATTCATTGAAACGTAGTGAAAAACAAATAATTCGTTGGAGTAATAAATTAATTTATTAAAAGAGATACATATTAAATCTGTAGAAATCTAAAATAAATCATGTAATTTAAAAACAGAATACACGTTAAATGTTCTTGATATAAAGAAGGTAAAGGAGTTTAAATTGAAATCTTTATATTTAAGGATAAAGAAAAACCAAAACTTATATTAAAACATTAGAAGGTAATACCACCAATAATACAGAGCGACCAAGCCTGTCCTCATCTGCATACCAATTTAATCGCCGGTGTAAGCACCAAAATTATAATCATAAACATAAGTATCTCTTGGCGAAGTGCCATTAATTCCATTATAATAATGCAATAAATTGAACGTTGTTCATGGTTTTACAGAAATCCAAAATCGACGCAAGATCTATATTTAAAATTTTGTTCCATCAATCTACAAAAGGTATGTGCATTAACCAGTACCCAGCTTTCCCGAAGGCCTTCGAAAAAGCTGTACGTTCGTAAGTTTTAATTAAATCTCTAAACAAAATAGAGTTGCGCTGATTTCTTTTTGTCACTCACTGTACCTGTTCTGCTGGGCGAGACTGCATAACGTTTGGTTTTTTCCATTGTTTTTGCTTTGATTGTCGTTTGTTCTTTTTTTGTTGGCATGCAAAAGCATAATAATGATATTTAATCAATGAATTCGTTTTTTGGTTTATTCCCAACATACCAAATGACTTGAGAATAATATAATAACTAGCTGACCCGGTGCGCTTCGCTGCTCTCAAAGTGCGTTTCAGTGAAATAGAACCATATGATATGTTGGCACTCTCTATTATGGCATTGTTTTCGGGTCACCAATATTGCACTTAAAAGCACAAATTTTGTTTAGTGTAATACCCGTCACCTTGGGAGGCTACATCGCTCATTCTCTGTTGGGACATATAGATTGCTGTGAAATACAGTCATACCAATTAGTGCAATAATTCCATCAGTATTTATTTTTTCTATAACGATGCCTAACTTTGAAGGCACTTGAATACAAAACACACTTGGTCAAGCGTCAATCTAGATATAATGGTCTCCAGTTATGTCGTTTTCAGCAAGCATGTCGTATGCACAGATAGAGTGACATCATCAGCATCCACTTTAAACTTCAAGACGATGAGAGCAACGCCTCTCTATATTTCGTTTTGAGTACTTTGTCCATCGACACTATTTTCATGCAAATTTTCAAAACTGTGCTGCAATGATATTGGAAATTTTTCAAATTCACATCTCGGGTTGTATGGGCAGCGCCACCACCTTATCACGCCTTATGCAGGAGTACCCACTATTAGGTTGTGTAGGAGTACCCACTATTAATTCGATGCCTGTTTTTGGTTCAATCATTGGTTGTGGCTAGCTGCAATGGTGCAGGAACTATTATATATTCAGATGTCACATTTCAGGTTGTGTGGGCAGTGCCACGCCCACTGTTACTATCACGCCAGTTTCTTGCTCCAGCACTCGATCTGGTTCCACAAAAATTTTGGTCCAATAGCAATCAAAATATTGCACTTCCAAATTTCTGGTAGTGTGGGTGGTACCACGCCTACTGCCACAATCATACCTGTTTTTGGCACTAACACGCATACTGGTACCAATGTCACATATATCAAATTTGGAGACTCTTACCGCATTAATATTCGTAATATAGCATTTTTAAATTTCAGGTTGTGTGGGCGATGCCACGCCCACTGTCACTATCACCCCAGTTTTCAGCTACATGACACGTAATGGCACCAAGGTCACACATACTCAATTTAGAGAATTTTACTGCAATAGTATTCGAAATATTTAATATTAGAATTTTAGGTTATATGGGCGGTGCCACGCCCACTGTCACTATCACACCGGTTTTTGGATCCATGATGTGTACTTGTACCAAGGTCACACATATCGAATTTCGAGTATTTTGAACCAATAGTACCCAAGATATTCCACATTTAAATTTTACATTGTATGGGCGGTGCCACGCCCCTTCGTCCAATCAAAACCGAATATAGCTACGAACCTTCCACACACCAAAAGATATTCTCATGCAGAAATTCAGCAAAATCTGTTCAGCCGTTTTCGAGTCCATCGCGTACCAATGAACACCATTTAATTTTTATATATATAGATAAGCTTACCAACACAAGCGTTAAGCTTGAAAAAGAGTTGAGAATCTATTGTAAAATGCTTGTGTACGCTTACTATACATAATCTTATCCTTGTAATTGTAGAATAAGCTTACGAAAATAATATTATTTTTTAGTATATTGTACTGTACTGTATTTGTATATTGTATTCTATAATAACATTTTCTTTATATTTTTTAGGCATTTCAAATTATTTTATTAGAATATTAACAATTATTTTTTAACACAACATAATTATACTTACACTCACTTTGAAATTGAACACAAAATGCACAACACAAAACAAATTCCTTCTAAAATGAAGCGTACTTGTTGACAGTTTCCCCCAAATCAAAAAATAAAAGCAAAACACAAAACTAATTTGTCAAGAAATGAAGCGGCATGTTGACAGATTTCTCTTACATACTAAAGAAACGGTTGTGTTCCTTAAGCGTAACGGTACTTGTTGATAGTTTTCGTGTGCATACTTAAGAAAAAATTTCGTATACAAGAGTTCCACAAGCATTGTTAAAAAGTGATTGTGAATCCAATATTTATACCCTACACCACACTGTGGTACAGGGTATTATAAGTTTGTTTCACGGCAGATGTTTGTAACACCTGAAAATAACACAGCTAGACCCACCTTAAAGTATACCGATCGACTCAGAATCGTTCGTCCGTCCGTCCGTCTGTCCATGTAAAGTGGTTCGTCGACTACAGGTCGCAATTTCACTCCGATCGTTCTGAAATTTCGCAGTTTAGAGTATTTCCCGGCTGTTAAGATCGCTATTGAATTTGGTTGAAATCGGTTCAGATTTAGATATAGCTCCCATATATATCTTTCGTCCGATTTGGCCCTTTAGTCCTATAGAAGCTGTATTTTACATCCAATCGTTTTGAAATTTAGAATGGTAGAGTTTCTTGATCCATGAACCAACATTGCCGAATTTAAAGAAAATCGGTTAAGATTTAGCTATAGCTCCCATATATATGTTTCGTCCGATTTGGCCATTTAGTCCTATAAAAGCTGTGTTTTACATCCAGTCGTTTTGAAATTTAGAATGGTAGAGTTTCTTGATCCATGAACCAACATTGCCGAATTTGAAAAATCGGTTAAGATTTAGCTATAGCTCCCATATATATGTTTCGTCCGATTTTGCTCTTTAGTCCTGAAGAAGCTGTATTTTACATCCAATCATTTTGAAATTTAGAATGGTAGAGTTTCTTGATCCATGAACCAACACTACCCAATTTGAAGAAAATCGGTTAAGATTTAGCTATAGCTCTCATATATATGTTTCGTCCGATTTGGCCCTTTAGTTCTATAGAAGCTGTATTTTACATCCAATCGTTTTGAAATTTAGAATGGTAGAGTTTATTGATCCATGAACCAACACTACCGAATTTTAAGAAAATCGGTTAAGATTTAGCTATAGCTCCCATATACATGTTTCGTCCGATTTGGCCCTTTAGTTCTGTAGAAGCTGTATTTTACATCCAATAATTTTGAAATTTAGAATAGTAGAGTTTCTTGATCCATGAACCAACACTGCCGAATTTGAAGAAAATCGGTTAAGATTTAGCTATAGCTCCCATATATATGTTTCGTCCGACTTTAGCCTTTCCTTACTGGTTTTATAATATTGTTCTTAAGTTTTATTGTAGTTTAATTTATATATATATATTTATATATTTGGTACGTTGGGTTGCCTTGTTATGCGACTGCCTGTTAATGTTTATTAAGCATTCTGCAATGCAATGAAATGCGTTAAACGTCATTTGTTTTTTTTTCATCTTGTGTTTTTTTTTTTTCATTCTCGCTAAGCAGTCAGAGTAAGTATTAGATAATTGTAATAAGGAAGTCATTCAATCAACCCTTTGGAAAACATAGGTTTATTTTTTTCATAGGGTAATTCCAAAGAAAATCGACCCAAAAATTACGATTTGAAAATTTTACCTTTTTGATTTTGCTGGAATTTTGCACGTACGTACTTCAAGATGATACGAAATTTTGAAAGTTTACCGTTTGTCCAAATTTATAGCGGTTTAGATTTTATAGGGTGCCAAATTGGGCATCTACATCTTATTTTTGAAAATTTAGCTATGTTCAAGTCGACATAACTTTAGAACGGAAGGTCAGATTTAAATTAAATAAGTACCATTTTAAAGATATTAACGTTCTTTCTAAGTATTATATGCAAAAGGATCACTATATGTGTATTAAGGATACCAAAAGGAGTTTTAACATGTCACAAAATTATATTAAAGGATTAAGGACATTTTCGTCCTTTTGGCATACTTAATACACATTTAGTGATCCTTTTGCTTTTTGTACTTAGAAGGAACGTTAATATCTTTAAAATGGTACTTATTTCATTTAAATCTGACCTTCCGTTCTAAAGTTTTGACAACCGGTAAACTGTCATTATTTCGTATCATCTTGTACTATGCGCGTCCTGTGTAAATTTCAATTCTCAATTTCATTAGTTTCTCTAACGTTTTTGATAGGTATACATACTTAATGCTATTTCAAATATTTGTATAAGATTAATTAAACATGATTTAATACATCTTTGAATATTAATTATGAAATACTAAGGAAATCATATATGTCTTCTTCCACGGCGATGTAGCTATAGACACATAAAATGGCTTTGCTTCAAGGAGTTCCAACCGTATATTTTGCCTTTTGAACATTGGTAGGTGCGGGTTACGAGGCAGGTATTCTCCGTAACTCCTTGAAGAATTACTTTAGCGGTATTCCACTGGTATCCCCATTTTATTTTATAATTTTTTTCAACCCTTGGAATTCTATAGATTTTCTTACTACTCGTAGTTCCATAGAATATGGAGTCTATAATAATAATTTATGTGATGGCAAAGTGGTATGGATTGTGAAGGACCCGAACCGCCCACGCGAAGCCAGTTAGCGATTCAAAGGCTCTCGCTGCCCATTCTCCTTTCATATTCTACGTTGTTTACAAACTTATAGGAAAAATATTCAACAAAGCTTATTTTTGGCTGGTACATTACAGATCTAGTGTATTATGATCATCATCTTCATCTTCACCTTGGAAAAAGCCTTGCTGAGAAGGTGGATCGAAGTACTTTGAAAACTGAATCGAAACCAATTACTCCAAATTATTATCGCAATGCCCGTTTTGCATTGTTAGGGAGGTGTAGGGTATTATCAGGCATGTTACAGGTTTTGTACGAAATTGGTTCGTTTTCCTTTTTCAAAATCGTATCGTTTTACTTTTGCTTCTACAGCTCTTGTACGTTTTCATGAAACCGAAAAAAAATGGAAACCGAAAAACACTATCAAAACCAGTAAGGAAAGGCAGAAAGTCGGGCGGGGCCTACTATATAATACCCTACACCTCCCTAACAATGCGATAAGGGTCATTGCCATAATAATTTGGAATAATTAGTGAATGGGTAGAAACATATTATCTAATTCTGAAACCATGATCGCTATCTGGAAAATTTTAATGATCGGAAGTAAAATACAACTTCTATAGCGGTTTGATACCAAATCAGGAGGAACATATATATGGAGCTTTAATATAAATCTGAACCGATCTTCCCTGAATACTCATTCATGTAAAAAGACCTCCTTCTGTCGAATTTCGTACTGATCGGATATAAAATACAGTCTCTACAGCGCTTACATGTCAAATCGGGTGTAACATTTATATGTGAGCTATATCTAAATTTGAACCGATTTTCTCCGACCTCCGCTTACAGGTCAAATCGGGGGTAACATATTTATGGGTGTTATATCTAAATCTAAACCGAGTTTCTCCGAATTTGGCAGTATTCCTTCATGTAGAAAGAAACCTCTTTTTGCCAACTTTCGCACTGATCGGATATAAAAAAAACATTTTAAAGCGCTCACATGTCAAATCAGGGGTAACGTATATATGGGGGCTATATCTTAATCTGAACCGATTTCTTCCAAATTTAGAAGTGTTCATTCATATAATAGGAAACCTCTTTCTGACGAATTTAATACTGATCGGATATAAACCAGTAAGGAAAGGCAGAAAGGCGGGCGGGGCCGACTATATAATACCCTACACCTCCCTACACAATGCGATAAGGGTCATTGTCATAATAATTTGGAATAATTGGTAAATGATTAGAAACATATTATCTAATTCTGAACCGATAATCGCTAAATTAAACAATATGCGGTCCTAAATTGAGAAACATCTTTCTGGAAAATTTTAATGATCGGAAGTAAAACACAACTTCTATAGCGGTTTGATACCAAATCAGGAGGAACATATATATGGAGATTAATATAAATCTGAACCGATCTTCCCTGAATACTCATTCATGTAAAAAGACCTCCTTCTGTCGAATTTCGTACTGATCGGATATACAATACAGTCTCTACAGCGCTTACATGTCATATCGGGGGTAACATATATATGGGAACTATATCTAAATCTAAACCGAGTTTCTCCGAATTTGGCAGTATTCCTTCATGTAGAAGGATACCTCTTTTTGCCGACTTTCGCACTGATCGGATATAAAATAGTTTTTACAGCGCTTACATGTCAAATCGGGGGTAACGTATATATGGGGGCTATATCTAAATCTGAACCGATTTCTTCCAAATTTAACAGTGTTTATTCATATAATAAGAAACCTCTTTCTGCCGAATTTCATACTGATCGGATATAAAATAAAGTTTTTACATCGCTTACATGTCAAATAGGGTGTAACATATACCTATATGGAAGCTATATCTAAATCTGAACCGATTTTACCCAAATTCAATAGGGATCGTCCTTGGGCCAAAAAAAGATATGTGTAAAGTTTCGTCGAGATCGGACCATAATTGCGACCTGTACTTTGATTACAAGAATACATGCACAGACGGGCAGACAGACGGACAGACAGACGGACAGACAGACGGACAGACAGACAGACGGACATAGCTAAATCAACTCAGAAAGTGATTCTAAGTCGATCGGTATAATAAACGATGGGTCTATTCTTCTCCTTTTGGGTGTTACAAACAAATGCACAAAGTTATAATACCCTGTACCACAGAGTGGTGTAGGGTATAAAGAAATCGCGGCTTTTTTGTTTACTTATGTGTTGTTGTTGTCAGAACATATGACTCGGGCACGGTAAAGATAAATTACGGGCAACGGTAAAGATAAATTACGGTTACGTATGCCTAACCCGGCCTTAAAAGTGACCTTAAATGGATACTAATTTGTAGATTGAAGTCTTGTACGCGAAGAACGAGACACTTTTGTGTGATGGCCGTCAAGGCACATCCAGTGCGGTACTGTATGGCGGAAGTTAATGTGAATTAAAATGATTTTAAACAATCTATTCCAAAATCAGAGGGTCCATTTTGTATTGATGGTTGTGTAAATTATGTACATTGCAAAATGTAACCTCAAAATAAAATCATTCGATATTACGTTTCCTCTAACATACATTGGTTTTAAGCGAATTCATACAATATAAGTTAGCCCGAATGAGCACATAATTACCGTGTGTCAATGCCGACTTCATAACCCTCGAAATTCATAAGAAACTATTTCAAAATTTCTTAGTGTAAGAATATACTACAAACATTTACGAATTCTGATTCTTTTTATATGAAGGCGGTTAATTTATTATTAAAAGAGGTTTACCAAAAAATACAATTAAAACCAGTAAGGAAAGGCAGAAAGTCGGGCGGGGCCGACTATATAATACCCTACACCTCCCTAATAATGCGATAAGGGTCATTGCGATAATAATTTGGAATAATTAGTAAATGGGTAGGAACATATTATCTAATTCTGAACGGATAATCGCTAAATTAAGCAATATTCGGGGGTAACGTTTATATGGGGGCTATATCTAAATCTGAACCGATTTCTTCCAAATTTAGCAGTGTTCATTCATATAATAAGAAACCTTTTTCTGACGAATTTCATACTGATCGGATATAAAATAACATTTTTACAGTGCTTACACTTCAAATCGGCGGTAACGTATATATGGGGGCTATATCTAAATCTGAACCGATTTATTCCAAATTTAACAGTGTTCATTCATATGATAAGAAACCTCTGTCTGCCGAATTTCAGACCGATCGGATATAAAATAAAGTTTTTACAGCGCTTACGTGTCAAATCTGGGGTAACATATATGTGGGGGCTATATCTAAATCTGAACCGATTTTAACCAAATTCAATAGGGATCGTCCTTGGGCCAAATAAAACATATGTGTAAAGTTTCGTCGGGATCGGACCATAATTGCGACCTGTACTTTGATTACAAGAATACATGCACAGACAGACGGACATAGCTAAATCAACTCAGAAAGTGATTCTAAGTCGATCGGTATAATAAACGATGGGTCTATTTCTTCTCCTTTTGGGTGTTACAAACAAATGCACAAAGTTATAATACCCTGTACCACAGTGTGGTGGTACAGGGACGATCCAAGGATGATCCCTATTGAATTCGGTTAAAATCGGTTCAGATTTAGATATAGCCCCCATATATATGTTATGTCCAGCTGTCGTTTACTCAGAGCGGGGCAGTCGCATAGCAAGTGCTCAATGCTCTCCACTTCTTCCTCATCTCCACAGCTTCTGCAGAAGTCATTAGAGTCAATATTCTTCTAACCCATTCATCTCTGGCGGAAATCATAGTGATGTAATTTCTCTCTAAGGTGTACACAGTTGTTATATAGTCCACTCGGTCGGTTACCATAGCACTACACTTTGATATTCTCATGTGACCGTAGTTTTTGTAGCTCCACATTGATAGGCAGTTTAATCTTATTGCCGTATTGGTTGCAACTTCTCTCGCCACAGTATTAATCGGCACTAGGGCTTGTAGAGACTCCGTCGCTGTAGTCCTTAAGGCTCCGCTTATGCTAAGGCAGACTGTTCTCTGAACCTTTGTTAGTAGGTTGGTGATGGTTAGTTTGTCAGTTGCCGTCCACCATACCACAATGCCGTATAAAAGTATAGGATGAACTACTGCTATATACATCCAATGGACGATTTTAGGAGAGAGGACCCACCGCGACCCTACAGCCTCTTTGCAGATATATATGGCGACGTTGGCCTTCCTTACACGTTCCAATGCGTTAAGTCTAAATAACAGTTTTCTATCTAGAATTATTCCTAAAAATTTTGCACTTTCAGAAAAGACTAGATCTGTTCCATTTATCCGAGGTGGAGGGTCCACATGTGGGACAATGTTCATTCTAGTAAAGAGAACCAATTTTGTCTTGTTTGGGTTTACGCCCAAACCGCTGCTTCTGGCCCATCTAGCCAATTGGTACAGAGCCACCTGTAGAATGTCTCGGAGGACGTTTTCGAATTTGCCACTCACTGCGATTGCCACGTCGTCCGCATATGCCACGACCTTGCAGCCACAACGTTCTAGATCTAGCAGGATTTCATTCACCGCTAGGTTCCAAATTAGTGGAGACAGTACTCCTCCTTGTGGGTCCCTCTGTTTACAAACCTTGTTAGAGTTGTGGACCCAAGACATGCTGTTATGCGTCTTCTGTTGAGCAGACTTTGAATTAGTCTAATCAAACTAGAGTTAACTGCCGCAATTACTGCATCTGAGTGAATGTTGTTAAAATCCCCTTTTATGTCAAGAAATGCCACCATGGTGAATTCCTTGAAATGCAGGGACAATTCGATAGTGCTCACAAGTTCGTGCAGGGCTGATTCTGTAGACTTTCCCTTATTGTAAGCATGTTGGTTCACCGACAGGAGTTTTTTTATCAAGGTTTTCCCTAATGAAATAATCTAAAAGTCTTTCCAGACCTTTCAATAGGAAGGAGGATAGGCTAATTGGTCTGAAGTCTTTTGGCCTAGTGTGTGATATCTTCCCCGCTTTAGGTATGAATACCACTTTGGTATCCCTCCATCGATTCGGGAAGTATGAAAGCCTGATACAGCCTACATAAATTTTCTCCAGCCAGGGGATAAAGTACTTCAACATTTTCTGCATTTCTGCTGGAGTGATGCCGTCTGGTCCAGGTGACTTGAAGGGCTCAAAGCTATTAATAGTCCAGCTTATTCTGGATCTCTCAGTCAACAAGCTAGCGACGCTCACAGTCCACTCGGCGTCTTGTTGGTCATGTTGATCCTCTGGTTTTGTTAGAGAGTTCCCCGGGAAATGTGTGTCGAGCAGTACATTGAAAGACTGCTCGCTGTTTTTAGTCCAATTATTTGCCTCATTCCTTACTTGCCTATTTTCCTCAGCCTTGCGGCGTCGGAGACCTTTTCCACTTCGCCACAGAAGGTATACCAAGAGCGTCTTTGCGCCTTTCTAAGCTCCTTCTTATAGATCTTGAGTGTCTCTTTATAGGCATCCCAAACATTAGCGACCCCTGTAGATTTAGCCTTGTTGAATAGCTTGGTGCAGCTCTTTTTCATAGCCATTAGCTCAGAAGTCCAACATTGATAAGCGGCTTTGTCATTCGGTTCGTACAGAAGATTGAAGTTGAGGACTTTCTTGAAATTCTTCTCATACAGGTGCCAATTTGTCTTTCTCACATTTCTGTTGACGGCAGGTTCAGGCGCTTTTTCAGCGAGATTGAACTCAATATAATGGTGATCTGAGAATGGGTGGTCGTTCAGTACATTCCACTCAATAATTTTGTCTGACAGCCGGTCAGTAGCAAACGTTACGTCTAGTACTTCTTGTCTGTCTTTAATTGTAAAGGTCGGATTATTACCAATGTTACAAATACTTAGGTTGATAGTTAGAATAAAGTCAAGAAGCGAATTACCCCTATTGTTTATATCCGTACTACCCCAGATGGTATGATGAGCGTTCGTGTCTGCGCCAATAATCAGGTCGACCTCGTCAGACGTTGCTTCTTCTACTACTTGGCTGAATAGAGCAGTCGGTACTACAGCTTCATAAGGCAAGTAACTGGAGACCACACAAAATATGCGATTACCGATCTCCAGACTAGCAGATGTTTGGTCTTTACCACTTAAATTATCCAGGAGAAAGATACTTAGATCTTTCCTGGCCAAAATGCAGGTTCTTGGAGTGCCTTCACAGTTGACCACAAGCAGTTTAAAGTTGGGTGTCCTGATACCGCACACCCTTCCTCCCACTGCGTAGGGCTCCTGTTTCAGGACGATGTCTACTGCACCTGTGGACAGGCGCAGCAATAGAGCCGCTGAGGCTGCTTTAGTGTGATGGAGGTTAATTTGTAGAATTCTTACCATCATTGGTAATTGACAGATTAATACACCCCGACAAGGGTGTTATCGAACTCTTCGTCCGTATCATCGAGAAGCGTGTCCCCGCCAAACGCGTCAAAGAGTCCGGAGACTCCCCTCAGCCCCTCTGTGTCAGAAGTAGAGCTTTCGTCCTTAGAGAAGGACGTTACAGATCTACTGTTAGAGTTGGAGTCACCAGAAAAAATGGGCGTGGGTACCTCCGCACTTCCAGAAAGCCGTGTATCAAACACGGTGGACGACTCACCTTCCGCAGTGGGAGCTATATCCTGCTTGTATACCTTCAAGACTATACATAGTCTCGAAGCCATATTGTAGGGTTGCACCACTTGCACGTTGTATATGGGAGGTGGATTCAGCGTTAAGGATCAAATTGACCTGCCGCTTTTTACCATCCGCCTCACCCACCTTGCTGATTCTCCAATTATGGGCCGGCAGACCAGGATTGGAATCTTTTATTATTTCTAATATGTCAGCCGGGTTGGAGGGCTCTTCTGTAACCCAGGTGATGGCTCTAGGGTGACTAGGGATGTTGTTTTTTTCGACAAAATCCAACTTGGCACCCGGCCACAACTCACCCGCTCGACTCAGAGCAGCCTTAAACAGATCTACTGATCTGTCATCAGCGAAATATAAGAGCTTTACTGTCCCCTGAGGCCATCCTGCATCGTTGCAGATTGGTTGTTTGCCCGACATTTCTCTACGGACATCGAGGCAATGAGCCATAATGGCTGATTGCACATGGCTCCATTTGTCCTTGAGGATGGATCCATCCTCACTACTTCTGTCTATAACGGCCATAACTAGACTCTCACTCGCCACTTCATTGATGGGCTTTGTGAGTGTCCTGTTGATGGTGACGTTAGGGCCTCTTGCCTTTTTCAAAGGCAGGGTTTTATCAGGTGAGCTGATTCTTTTGACTTTATTAGCCGTTAACACAGCTGAATTTGTGGCTCTTTCAGCCGACTCATTGGCCTTAGAAGCATCTATGAAGCCTTCAGCCCAGGTAAGTGACACATTTTGTTTTCCGGTAAGAGCCGAAACCTCAACAGCCTCCCACTTCGTCAAAACTCTGAGCGCTATCCGGTGCTCATTGTGCTTCCGTTTTGACGGTCGGACATGACGTTGTCTCATCACCGTACCACCTGTTTTTGATGTGGTCGGCTTTAGCCAAGACCAACGGACGGACAGTAGGACGATTCGGGAACCCCGCTCCATCGGAACACGAAGGCATCCCCTCAACGAATTTATTAATTTTTTGTTTGTATTAGACCGTAATAGGTACTACGATGTAGGCCTTCCAGACTTTGTACAGATTTTTTTGCGATTGCGTAATAGGTACTGCGTAATAAATTTTAATTATCCCATTTGTGCTAAACACGTCCGTTCACTACGACTGATCAGCAACGAAGTTTAATTGGAGTTTACTTACTAAAAACATAAATTTCACTTCAGCTTTTGTGAACGTTTAAAACCGAAATTTATTTTTCGGTTTATGTTTTCTGTAGAAGCTAAAAACGTTTTCGATTTCAAAAACGTAAATTCTTGTACGATTTTGCACTCTGTGACATGCCTGTATATCTGATTTAGTTTCAGAAAATTTCTTGTTTTCTTCTCATTTGGATCACCGAACTGTATCTTTGCAGTTTCTCACAATTTTTCGCTATCCTAAACAGTTTTATCATCACTGACCAGTGCTTTTAGCGCTCCTTCGTGGTATCGAAACTTTTAGAATTTTTCAAGTTTACTACTTCAACTACTCTACACTTTGAGGTCAAGATGTTTACACAGTTCTGGATTTGGTGTTACTGAGCCAGGCTTTGTGGTGTTACTGAGCCAGTTCACACACTCCGTGATTGCTCGAACTTCTGCTTGAAACACCGTGTTATGATTAGGGATGCGGAATTAAAGTCAGACTTCTGGTTCATCAATATCAACTTCCTTGTTGGATCCATCCGTGTATAAACTGGCTCACACTGGCACATGAACCAGTGTTCCATTCTCCCAGGAGCATTTGTCAGGCACAAATGTATCACAGTTAGCTGCCAGTCGTACTTCAGGAATGCGGTCGGAGATTACCGTTGTTTGAACGTGACCAACTAGAGATTCTAAAATCTTCTGATGGTACGACTTGTGGTCTCGATTTATCCTTTTCCCATCACTTGTAGATGTCTTGCTGTGAGGGCTACCTCATACTTTATACGGATGTCAATTGGTTGGATGTGCAGTATTGCCTCCAACGCTTTTGTTGGTGCGGTTCTAATTGTTCCGCTTATGCCAGACATCACATATGTTGATATTTTTGCAATACATTTAAATTGCACTTCTTTGCCATTGTTGTCAATAGAGGCGTAGGTTATTATTGGTCTAACCACAATCATGTAAAGCCAGTGTGTCATATTTGGACGTAGACCCCACTTTGAACCAGTAGCTTTTCTGCACGACGTCCAACATCTGTAGGCATTGGTAACTCTTTCTTTTATGTGATATTTCAAACTCAGTTTCCGATTCAAGGTGATTATTTAGCATTTTTTTATGCGGTAAATGAGGCTTGTTCAAATGCGAGATCTTCGTTTTCATTGTAAATAGACATATTTCTGTTTTGTCTCCCCCTTGGTTAATTGGTTTGGGCGCCTGCTCCTTAGAAGTATTACAACGTCGTCTGCATAGCAGACTGAATGACTCCTGAGGTATACCACAATTTACCGTGTCGTAGCATATTTTTGATCCAGTTTTTAGCGTCCGGTCAACCTGAATCTGGTCGAAGGACTAAAAAAGTGTACCGGTCTGCACATTGTTAAATGCACCTTCAATGTCTATGCACACGATCTTTGGGGTCGTGTAACTCTCTTTCAAGACTTGGGTATGAAGACCACACTTGATTCCTGCCAATTTTTTGGGGTATATGCATGGCTTGGGCATGCAGTGAAAACTCCAACCACATGAGTTGATACTAGATCCACCTTATTCTGAAGAAGTTCTGGAAATATTCCATCTGGTCCCGAAGGCTTGAAAGGAGTGAAGCTTTTATCGCTTCTTCAACCATAACATATGTTATATCCGTAATAGGTACTTGATACATCACATTTTCGTTCGGTACCTGTACCTCTGTTGGCCCAGCATTACCAATCAGAAAATGAGTTTTCATCAAGAGTCTTTGTCCAGATTCACACTCGGCAATTTTTTCCAAGCAAGTGTCAAAGTTTGTAGTAGAGAGAGGCAGGCGGAAAGAGCTCTCTGCCTCTCTCTCCTACAAACTTTGACACTTGCTTGCAAAAAATTGCCTAGTGTGAATCTGGACTTACTGTATCCTATATAGTTTCCACCCTGTTAGCCGTGTCATTCACCAATGATTCGGTTTCGATATGAGCTGTCCAATTGTTCACAAGAAAGACTCCAGGAGTTACGTAACGCCTATCTAATGATTTTATTGTATTCTTTGAGCCTTCTGTGGCAGTCGTCCCAATATACTGATAGCTTTACGTCGAACTCTGTTGTAAAGTCTGCTGACATTCATAACAATAGGGCGAATAAAGTTAGCTAAAACAAATGATTGGGAGACCATGGCAACAATTGTGAACCCGTTGGTACTTTTTCCGGAAAAAATATCAAGTCCTTTTTATTCCAATGAAAGTTTAAATGAGTGTGTATATGTCATTACATTTTTGATCATATATCAAATATTGTCCCTTATTTAGAAAAATAAACATAACAAGAAATGGTATTCGAGAACTATACAATATAAACCATGAGTTCGGATGAATTTTTAAGTTGTGATACGCACATGCATCGAGATTAACCACGTGACTTAAAAGTTAGGTCTTTACCTCCATTCTAAAACATGCTAAGTCGACTTAGCATCTTTCTAAGTTTTGTTTTAAAATTATATTCAGCCAAAGTTTCGTGTTTATCCATCAACCCAATCAAATTTATTCACGAAACAGTACAGGTCATTCGATTTGCTTTACAAAATAAATTCCATACAAATACAAAAAAATAATCAAACTTTGATCGCCTCTCCTAAAAAACTACCTTTTTGCACTTAGCATTGTTTAGAATGGAGGTATCGATGTATAACCTATGTGGAACTTATAAATGGTTTAGAAGGATCAAATATGAAATTTAACCACCATGGTCTTCTTTGAAAGTTTCAAGTTTCATATCAATTGCTTAAGGACCGGTGGATATATGACCCATTTTTCGAAACTCCCTCACTGTGCTTCTTCGACTGGTTGCCATGTATTGATTCAATCCCTATCGTCGCCATTAGCATTCAGCAATGCACTTCACGCCTCACACATAAGCAATTGGATGAACGAGCACTCGAAGCCAAGAGCAGATTTGGAGAATTGTTGCTGTTCGTCTGTTCGACCATGGTCAATATAGTCGCTCTGTCTGTCATTCGGGTGTCATGAGTAACGATGCACATACATCCAAACACGCTTTCATTGAGAACTTTTCTCCTTCGTCCTGGAAACAATTTGCCAAGAAGAAAACGAACATTTAAAACTTTTTAAAGTTTGTTTCGGATGCACGTGTGTGGCTTCCCACTTTGGGGGGCATAACAAATATATTTCGAAAACTTCTCATGCATGAGCAGGAGGTGCCTGAATAGCACAACAATACGTCGTCGTCATCATAAAAGTGGAAAGGACATGTGTGCATTTCCTTTATTTCCATCCATCCAAAGAGACTGTAGCAAAAGATAAGTTCGTTTTGTTTGCCGGCTTCGTTCGAAGCAAAAAGTCACAGCTAAGACTCAACGTACAGTACTATTCGTCGTACAGCCCGACAATGATAGCGACAATATTATTACAAAACATTGAAGTGTATATTAAAACTACAGTATCCCGACAGGTGTATAATACTACTCAGATCTCGGATGGAAAATTTTCGAACACAGTGTGGTTCAGAATAAATTTCTAAGACTGTTAAACGTACCCATTTTTTTGTTGTACAAATTTCCACACACAGTGTGGATTGACACAAATACCAGTAGATTGGATAAACTTGACAAAATGAAACATTTGTGGAATAGGGATGCCGATAATGAAGTGGATAACATGGAGTCCTAAACACGAAAAAACAGTTAAAAATATGTTGCGGCAATTTTTTTTAATTTTTCTTTAAAATTCCCTTTTTCTTGGAAGGTGCCTTTAGTACTTGGACCATATTTTTTGAAGTATATGCTCGATAAAACGGTAGTAAGCTTACACATACAAAATTATGGTCCAACTATAAGTACTAAAGGTAACTTGTCGCATATATAAAAGATTTAAGAACAAAAAATTTATTTCGCCTCATTATGCCATCGCTTTAGTGTGACGAGGGTATACATCATTTGCTGCGGGCCAGAATTGTAATTCATCGAAGGAGTGACCTAAGGTCGCAAGTATGCTCAGCGGAAATCCGTTTTTGGTAATTTTAATTCATTTGAGCAACGTCCGTCCATCAGCCTGTCTGCGGGCCTGTCTGCGTACGATAACTCTCGAAAGGAGTAACCGATTGACTTCAAATTTGGTGTGTGGTAACATTTTTGCCTATTTCAGGCTAAGCTCGAAGATGGACCATATTGGACTACTCCTTCTAGTACCTCCCCCACAAAGGGTTAAATTTAATGAAATATTGATTCTCTAATAATTTTCTATACAACTTATTCGAATTTTCTGAAATTCCGCTCATAGTATTAGTTTATTAGACGCTACCACTATCAGAAAAATTGGCGAAGTATCCACGCGCCTTTTGGTACCACACACGCAAATGGACCTTTTTGCACCAAAAGTTAACAGTTTATAACTTTAATACCAGTTTATAAAAATACTTGAAATTTTGTACAGTGTAATGCCTACAGTCCATTGATAAATGTGGGTTATTGTCTCGCCCCTTTTGGTACCTTCCATACAAATGTATCATTTTATACAAAAAGTTAACAACCTATAGCGGGAGTAGAGTTTTTTCAATTTTCAAACAATATTTTTAATTTTTCAATTAAAAAAGGAGAACAGAGGTATTTTTAAATACTTTTATTCAGTATTATTACGAGGGTTGCTATATATATTTCTGGCCTAGGCAACACTAAGTGTCGCCATCTGACATTTCCATTGGAAAATTTGACATTTTTTAGCATAAACGTACTCAGAACGTTTTGACGTACGACCATCATTTGTGTTGTGTACAGTGACTTGAAAAAATCAATTTGGCAAAAAATGGAATTAATCATTTTTCACAACTTTCGACGTGGATTATCACGACAAGAGTGTATCGACGAACTTAAATCTTTGTATGGCGATGAAGCACCATCCTATAGCACTATGAATAACTGGTTTAATGAATTCAATCGTGGCCGACGCTCGGTCAACGACGAAGGTCGTCCAAAAACGGCCGTTGACAATCGCTCAAAAAAGGCTCGTGTCGATTGGTGCAAAGAAATTTTGAAAAAATACCGTCGCTGTGCTTCAAAAGTTGTTTATAAGATCGCCACAGGTGACGAATCTTGGATCTATGCGTATGAGCCCGAAACAAAACAGCAATCGACCGTGTGGGTCTTCCAAGACGAGCCAAATCTAACGAAAGTTGTTCGTGGAAGAAGCACTTCGAAGCAAATGGTCGCCTGTTTCTTCGGAAAAACTGGTCATGTGGCGACTGTTCCGCTTGAGCAACGTAGGACGGTCAATTCTGAATGGTACACCACAATTTGTTTGCCTGAAGCCTTCGGAGAAATTCGAAAAATGAACAAGAGAAGACGAATCATTGTGCACCATGACAATGCGAGCTCTCACACATCGGCTCAAACCAGCGCTTTTTTGACCGGCCAAAACGTCGAATTGATGGGTCATCCGCCGTACAGCCCTGATTTGAAACCCAATGACTTATTCTTATTCACTCACATCTAGAAAAAACTTCTTGGTCAATGTTTTTCGACGCTTGAAGCAGCTGTCGAAGCGTTCAAAAACCATGTTTTGGAGGTGAATTTTCAACACACTGTAACCAAAACAATACGCGCTCAAATGACAAAACGGTCTGAGAGAAGTTATTCTAAAAAATGTCATACTTTCCAATGGAAATGTCAGATGGCGCCAGGCAATACTTAGTGTTGCCTAGGCCAGAAATATATATAGCAACCTCGTAATACAGCTTAACAATAAAAAATGTTTTAGCTGCGACGTAGAGTTTTGCAATCGATTTGGATATTTGGGATAATACAATTCTCAGCATATATACATAGTTCTCGCGATAAACCGTGATGTGCAAAAATAGAGAGGTGAACCTTATAAAATAAAATCTTCATAAAAACATCGAAATATCGACAAATATTATATTTTTGCTTGTATAAGAAAATATATGCATAACTTAAAAAGACGTAGATATGTTCGCAGATCCAACCAATAATAATGATCAAAATCACTCAATAAATATCAAAATATAATACCGAAGGTATTTTAACATCTACGCTACTTAACCGAATAATCTTTGAGTGTAAACTTACTAAATTTACTATACTCGTAACTTTTTAAATTATTCATTGGTTTTCTTATCTTATTCATTACCGATCAGACTTTACGATAAAATAATAATATATATCGCGGGTTTTTTTTAGGGGTATAGAACTTCTAATTGAAATAAAACACAAGAAAATCGTTTTAAGGTCCATCAATTTGGCTTTATTGGAAGCATAATTTTATGCCATTAATGTTTAAATATGATTTCGGACATGTGGCCGCCGCGGCTGGCTCGAATAAAGCCAATTCTACAGGTCCAATTTTCAACCACTTTTTCGAGCATATGGGGCCGTATGTCGGCAAATAACGCCACGAATGTTGGCTTCCAATTCCCCTAACGTTTCTGGTTTGTTGGCGTAGACGACCGACTTCACATATCCCCAAAGAAAATAATCCAATGGTGTCAAATCACACGATCTTGGTGGCCAATTGACAGGTCCATTCCGCGAAATTATGAGCTCATCGAATGTTTCCTTCAATAAATCGATTGTGACGTGCGATGTAGCGCCGTCTTGTTGGAACCACAACTCATCCACATTCATGCCATCCAATTCGGGAACAAAATAGTCGGTTATCGTGGCTCTATACCGGTCTCCATTAGCTCTCCACAGCTCCAATTGCTGTGCACGGTGGCGAATCGATTCATTCGGGTCCTCTTCAACACTTTGCTCTACAGCGGCAATTGTTTCTTCGGTGCGCACTGTTCGACGTCTCTGCGGATGCGTATTATCACATAGTGTAAACGTAGTGCGAAAACGATCCATGGTTAACCGAATTAATTGCTCTGATGGACGATTATGTCGACCATAAAATGGACGGAGCTTGCGGTAAACTTCGCGAACTGAACCATTATTTTCGAAATAAATTTGCACGATTTGCAAGCGTTGCTCTTTTGTCAACCTGTTCATGATGAAATGGCAAACCAAACTGAACATAAATGACATTAGAGTTGCCAGATTTTACCACAAAATGCCAGTTTTATCTCTATTCGAAAAACAAAGCTGTAAAAAAACACCCTTTTATTTTATTTATTTATAATTGTGCCTTTTTCGATGTTCTTATTTAAAAATTATTAAAATTTTATCAAAAAGTTGAAGGCTACTTAGTTTTAATATAAGAATGAATTATTTTCATACATGGGCAAAATTAACTTTTTTTATATGTTTGAATGGAAAGTAAATATATTTGGAACACATATTTTTAAATATTATATATTTTTGAGCAAACATTTTTTATTTGAAAATCAAAACGTTGCAGATTTTTCGAATTTAATTTTTCATTGATTTCGAGTTATATCTTATAATTTAAAATGACATAAGTAGCCCTTCAAGCAATGTATCATTATTGTGGTTCACATGGTTCAATCCAGTAACCTGTCCAGATCAAGAAGTACGCCATGCCCTTCGCCATGACAAGATTGTTCTCGGATTCTTTATCTATGTCCAACGAGGTGAGTATCCTCGATATCATTCTTCCTATAGCAGACGTCCCACTTTCTCACGGATGCGCTACTGCCATCAATTATGGCATAACATAGATCTCTCGAAAATGTTGTTTAGCTCTTTTAGAATAAGATGGTGGCTTCTTACCCTTCTTTATGACCAATTGATTTTCCGTTTCTGTAGAGACTTATTGTTTAAAGTCTTATATTTAACGGATGATTTGGTTGACTTGATCGACTTTACCACACACGATCGAATAACTCCGACTAGAGACTTCCTTTAGGCTTCTCCGAATTGCTGGAAGACGGTGAGCCGTTTTTCTTCTTAGTCACTTTCACAGCGCTATGTCCTTCGGGAGTCCTGACTCTTTTAGATGCCTCCATGCATGTGTTGGAGGTAAAATTGTCAGACTCATCCCGTAATAGGTTCTGTCGGTTCAACTTAATCAGTTTCATTCTTCCTGCCCCTGACTGTATATTTGAGTTTGCTACAATAGTGATATTGTTTTCATTTGATGATTCAGAGTCCCCACTGGCTTTTAAAGGCTGCACGGGGCAAAATCCCTGATATGTTTGAATAGAAAGAAAATATATTTGGAACAGTGATTTTTAAATATATTTCAGAATAAATAAATTATATTTGAAAATCCTTCAAAATTATTTGTAGCGCTTAAGTTAAAATATTACAACAAAATACATTTGCGAACTAACTTTCTCAAATTTTATTTAAAATAATTCAAAACATTGATGCATTTTTAGAAATTCAGTTTTAATTTTTCTTGATTTCGAGTTATGCCTTACAATTAAAAATTGCATTAACTCTTATTATAAATCAATCATTTTTAATTTCTACATATTCCAAGTTATAATTTGCTGTCAATCCATCGAAAAATTTTTAGTTATGTAAGATTATACTATTTCAATTATATAAAATTTGCTAAAAAAATTAACTTTGAATTACTGAAAAACTTAATCGTACGTTAAGTTTAAGGAAAGGAAATATTTCCTGAAAGCTTAAATCCAAGTAATTCTTTGTTTAATAAATACTTGTAATAGTCCCAACTATATACGTCGATTGTAAACACGAAAAATAATTTTTAATTTTGATTTTTCTGACTGTGGTCAGTGTAGCAGTAATCATATTTTTTGTCATTATTTCAGTAACTTTAAAAGTTATTTAAGAAATAAAAATCTAAAAAAGTAAATGTACCTACATATCTTAAAAGGGATTCGAAAACAAATATTCAATATCCAGCCTGAGGACAAACTGCAGTGACAAAAGTAATTGTCACTATTTCAGTACTTAAAAAGTTTTTTAAGAACTATGAGCCTACAAACTGATGTGCATATACATAAGTATTTACAGATTTCGGATCACAGGATGTACTTTTACGCCAAGTGATTTTTGACCACTTGTCCGCTGAGTCTCCTGTAAAAGCTATACAGCTGAAATTTTGCATATGGATAAACTCGAGTGCTGTATAAAAGCCGGACTTTTCACATAATCGGATTTTAGCCCGTGGTCAGTTCTCACGCTATTTATCCTTTCATTAGAAACAAACCTAAGCCTTTGTAAATATGTGTACTATACAGGGTAAATTTATTCTCTCGATACTATGGCTGAACATTTAGGATTAGTCAAGCGGGTGTGTCGCGGTCAACATAACCTCATAATTCGATATCGGATCGTTCAATTTTTGGGACTAATAAATACATATTGACACAGAAGTGACACTGTGGCGGAAATTTTCGGTTGGTCAAAGGAGCGCGACAGGATCAACACAAACTCATAGCTCGAGAATGGATCTTGCGAATCCATTATTGAACTGGATGTATTTGTATTTGATGCACTACTTCATAGCTCAAGAATGAATCGTTCGATATTCGTGATTTTTGTCTTGATGGATTCGTATTGGCACTAGGGAGAGACACCGTGGAGCAAAAGTAAGGATTGTTCAAATCGACGCGACACGGTCAACAAAACCTCATAGCTCAAGAATTTATCACTAGATTTTCGCGATTTTGGTCATGATGGATTCGTATTGGCCTCAAGGGGACACCACAGAGGAAAATTTAGTATTATTCAAGGCGACGCGACACGGCCATCACAAACCCATAACTCGAGAATGCTCTTTCGATTTTATGGTTTTGGGCTTGATGAAGCACGTATTGGTTCAATGATGGAAAGTATTGAGGAAACTTTACGTTTGGTCAAATGGGCGTGTCTCAGCGCAGACAATCTCATAACTCGAGAACGGATCATTCGTTTTTTACAAATTTGGGCTTGACGAATTCTTATTTGCCTAAATGACACTATTAACATTTGGGATTGAGGAAAGGTGCGTGGTAAGGCGAACAAAACCTCATAACTCGAGAGAGATCTTTTGATTGGCACGTGTGGTGCCTTCCACACAAAAAATATAATATTTCGAGGTATATCGAATTCGCAATCGCGTAACACATATGAATCAGATACTGACAACGAAATATGAAATCCATTGCACCATTAGTCTTAAAATTTTAGTTTAAACTTTTGGAAGCTTTGTAAAAAACTGATCAATACGACGTAATAATGCCGGTAGATGTACATCGACATTGTTATAAGCTTCAGTTATTCTCATTCACTGTGTTTAAAACAATACAAAGAATTTTAATTGATCGATTTACAAGAAGCTGCATGAGGCTGTTGGATTATTATTTTCATTACATTAATGAATTTCTGCAAAATGAAGTTTGCCGGGCCGGCAAGTGTTATATATTTGAAGTGTACTCTAAACATATATACATATGTTTCAAGGAGAATATGTTTGGGACTATATACTACAGAAGCGATTTTTTCAGCGTGTGGGGTTGCTTAGAGTCCAAGCTGGGTTCTGCTTCATCTGTTTTATCTTTGTGTTTGCCTGCGTCTGGATGTGTATATAGTAGATATAAAGTAAGATCCAAAAATCCCATTTTTGGGGATTTTCGAAACTGTGGGACTGATTTTGCAAATATAATGAGGCAAATATTTTTTGAAATTGCGGACTGATTTTGCAAATATAGTAATGCTAATAAACGAATTACTTTCGATTTCTCATGTGAAGGCCTAAAAACGAACAAAATATTTCATTGAAAGTTTAAAGCGTTATTACATTTCTGTCTGTATTTGGAAATTGATTTTTGCATTTTTACTGACCTTTTCCTAGCATTTTGTTAATGTTAGTGCAGAATATAAACATATTTCTCTCACATCAAATTTTCTGAACTGACAGCAACAATTGCTATTCGATGTAAAAAAATTCGCTCAGATGTACCCACTTAGACATATGTTAGGCTAGTGATGTCAAAAGGGAAATCCCGATCCCTCTCGGGAAATTTTTATAATAAAATATGAAGCAGCATATTATAAAATATTAAGTGTTTGAAAGATACACCCTGTTGAAAATGTAAAAAAATCAAACAAATTGTCAACAACAAAACACACAGAAGTACTTGTAATCAGATCAACGAACACCTTAAAAAAACACAAATGGAGTTTTTGTCACACAAAGCAAACAAAGAGGACATCGATTCTGTCCGGTTATACTTTTTGATGGAATCAAAAGAGGTTGAAATTGCAAAAGGAAAATTAAGCCTAATATGGCTTAAAGTAAGAAAATGCTTACTTTAATCTCTGAGAGGCAGAACAATTATTTCCCTGTCAACTACTCTCATTTAAGCTGTTGATGTATATTTCTCGTTCAAACAGTTTTTGTAAATATATTACTTGGCGTGATTTTTTTTTATTTAAGTTTTTTGAAGTTGTTAATAATTCTTGTTCGTTTCGTTGATGCTATTCCTTATATGTTTGATATTAATATCGAATAATTACATCTAAGATTTTACTTTTGCTGTCAAGCAATTGTATTTTGACATGTCATTTGAAAAAGTGCATGCTTTGCAGTGCAAAGGCAAAAATGGTATAATAAATGTAAATGGTATATAGATATGAAACGAACGAAAGTAAAATAAATCAAGTATGATCAGTCTTAAATCAAGAACTGATCAGGCTTAAATCTAGTACTATCAGGCTTAAATCAAGTATGGGGCAGGCTTAATTTAATAAAAATGTTCTGCTGTCCGTTTCGCGCTCAAATCAATTCCATAAAATTCTTAAATCAATCGCTTTATGCTTGAAATAAGAATATTTCGGCTTAAAATCAAGCCTAATCAGGCATAATGAGCGCTAAGATTAAGAATTCATGGTTTAAAAATCCATACTTGATTCAAGTATTTTGCACTTGGACACCACTACAGCTTGATTCAAGTACGGATTACTCATTTTTATCTTTCTGTGCACCTATGTCACTTCTTGACCCTCTAGGGAATACATTTTTCAATTGATCTGGCTGAAATTTAAGAATTTATACTTTATGTTGCACTTAAACGCCCCTGTGGAAATATAAAGGTCCCTGCTGATTAAAATTCTAAGTTTATGTTTTTGTACTTTATATTGCATTAAATCATCTCTAGTGGAAATTGTGTATATTGGTCCATGTTTTGATAAGTATATGTACCTTATTAAGGTCACGTTCTTTAACCTTTATGCCTGGAATTTAGAAATTTACTATATTTAACCTGCAACAGCTGATTGTAAAAATCGTTTCCATGGATGTGTTGGCAAACAATGGTGGATGGTGTTATACAGTCGACTTAAGTCTTTCCTTACTGGTTTAATATTTTTTAGCACGAAAAAATTGGAAAAATAATTAAGCCAACAGTTGTTTATATCTATTATGTTTTTTTTTAGTTTTTGTATAAGCCCATAAAAGCAAAAGGATCTGATGAACATTTTTAGCAATCGCAAACTGATGAGAATCTACTTCAGATGACAACGAGGAATGTGACTCATTTGCAATTTTTTGCAAAAAACACAAAATGATTTAATTGATAGATTTCATATAAAAGCAAAGGTCCGTAAAATAGTAAAGATGTTTAAAAGATCGCCAACAAAGAATGAAGTTTTACAGAAATATATGATAGAAGATTAAGGTAAATAACTACAATTAAAACTAGACTGCATAAGAAGCACTTTGTTTGATATGTGTCAGCGGTTTTCTGAATTGAAATTCCATTGAACAATTAAGAAATTTCAGTCGGGTCTTCTTCGATATGTTACACTTTTGGTCCCTAACAAATGATATATACCCTCGTATCACAAAAGTGAGTGTAAAAGTTCTGAATCGTCGGGACATGACTCTTTGTAAGGCCCACATGGCTCTTTCATTTATGTCAAGGATGATTTGTAATATGAAATTCATAGTGAGTCAATTCAGTAATCCGGACAAAGGTCGAAACTATATCTGTCCGGATCAGAGAGGTTATACTGTACGTCTAATCGTCTAATGGAACTGGACCAACAATTTCCATAGCTAAGAAGTTAAAAGAGGCTATTGAAATGTGTAAAAGTTCGACCAAGTCACCAGTAAGCAACGTTTATGTTAATGTAAACGAAACATTTGCAAAATAAATAGATCTCTTTATGCCAGGCTGTGTTAGAGGCCATTACTTGCAAGCTGCATATTGTAGTTATTGACGATTTTGACAACAAGCGTTGATGCTGTAAGTTGCTTTTCCTCAGTTTCGTATATCGCCAAGAAAATAAGATCAAGATTATCAGATGAAACTTTAGATGCTTTATAGATCTTAAGAAGTTTCTTACGACAATAAATTGTTTACAGAAAAAAAAACATAATCTTTTAAAAAAAATTTCTTATAAACCCGGAATCCCGAAAAATACCGGGATACCGAAAGTACATATTTATATTCGTCTTACATGGAAATTTATGGAGAATGTTCTCAATTTTATCAAAACTTGGCTACATGCTTGACAATCGCAAAGCTAGAATATGAAAACATTTACCACTGTTATATGATGTAATGTGTTACACTAAAAACTGCAAAACATGTTTTGAGCCCGGCTGTTAGTGTAACAGATTTTGGGGAAAAACTATAAAAAATCCGTGTTTTGAAATTTACGAATTTATTTTGGGATTTGTGGGATTTACCTTCACAAATATAAATTACCTTACAAATATAATAAAATTTTGAGCCCGGCTTTTAGTGTAATAGATTTAGGGGAAAAACTAAAAAATCTGTGTATGGTAATTTTCGAATTTATTTTGGGATTTACCTTTACAAATATAATAATGATAGAATTAGCCTCGATTTCTGGTGTCAAGTCGTAAACAAAATAATTTAAATATATTATTTGAAAATATTTGGTTCAAATTGTTTTACAGATCCTTTCCAGCGAATCAGTATATATTAGTCTAGAATATATATGTACTGATTCCTTTCTCATTATCTTTTTTGGATAGACAAAAATATGTACGATTTCATGAAAAATATTGCCATTAGATATACCTGAAGTTATACATTATAAATAATAGTTTTTGTATTTTTGACAAAGAATATCTTTGAAAAGTGTTGGTTTAAATGGCCATAACTCTTGTCCAGCGGGTATATATAAGTTTATGAATCAAACGAAGATTCATAAAATTATCTGTATACCATAGAAGGGCCAAATTTAAAACCTCAATTCTTTAATACTGTACTGTACCCTGCTGGATATTGCTTTGTGGATTGAACCCCAAAGCCTTGTAAGTATGTTACCATGTCATTGGCGTTGCCGGAATGTTGGCGGTCTGCGCGGCTATGGTCTGCTACCCGTCGGATGGGGGTTCTTGCCGCTGACAAGGCTTTTTCAGGGGGTACAAAAACTATACTCATACCGGGCTTCATAATGAATATAAAAAGCGAAAGGAGCCCGAAACAAGCCGTACAGGAGGAAAATCTTAACAAAAAAAGAAAGCTAGGAAAAGAGACCCACACACTCACAAACCTACCTGTACACTCAGACAAAAAGCACGACACTTGGCTGATGTTTCGCCAAGATGAGTCCTCTCACAGAAACCCATGAAGGTTTAACCATGATATCTTCCTAATCTTTTTCTTTAAGAAATCCAAACTTCGACCCTTTAATTACCCCTTCCTTACCACTTCCCTACCACCTTTCAAATGGCCTTAAGCCAAACACATTTTTAAATTTCGTTTCAAAACACATTATAATTGTTTCCTTTTTATTGATAAAGGGAATCATGTCCAATTCACAAGTCCATAACTAAATTTATACAAAAAGAATATACTAGTTCATGACAGTTACTTTCATCAGCTTCCGATTAGTTTTCTTCTAAATTTATATAATCATAGACAATATCACATTTTTAATAATATATAATATTTTTAATTTTATATACATATATATTTTTAATATATTTATATATATTTACTTTTTAATTGATTTTAGCTCGAAATCTTTATTTGATTTTAGTTCGTTAGCTTAATTTTGTTTTAGTTTGAAAGCTTAATTTTATTTTAGTTTGTAAGCATAATTTCTCTTTACTTTGTAATTGGTTCAATAACTCCTCTTTTAGAAGTCACTAATAAACGAACAAAAAAACTTTATAATGTCCCGATCTTTTTCTTGGTTTATATGGTGATTATTTCAGGAGAGCCACTGCGTCCGGCCGGTGAAAGGTCCAAAACAAAAAGGAAGGAAAAGTTCTTCTATATTGGACATGAAACTTCAATTCTTCTTCCACTGTGCACTTCTCCAACTTACACCATTTTTAAAGCAAATTACAAAACTAAGACACATTTTCTCCAATCGGCAAGCCAGAATATTAAAACCTTTATCATTTGTATGTGTGATATTTGTATAGCGCGGAAAAATTAAAACATAAAATTTTTTGGGATTTTCGAACTTGTTTTAGGAATTGAGGGATTAACTTTTACAAATATAATGATGTGATTTCTGATGCTTAAGTCAAAAATGTCAGTTATGTAATAATTTAATTATGTGTATTTTAGTGAATTTGCTTCCTTAGGTAAAACTAGGAAAGAATCCCGTAATTCCAAAAGAACAATCTTTACAAAATGTTTGAATGCGAATTTTATTATTGATAATTATGATTTGACACAAAACTCAAACAATGGAATAGACAAAATTTGTGAACCAATTTGAATGACAATATTTGAATGACAACGAATCAATATAAAACAAGTAAGAAAGTTCAGTCGGGTAAACCGTATTATGAATCCCCTCACTTTGAGTCCCAAACAAATATTCGTAAATTTCTTTATTTTTTGTTTTAATTATATTATTATCAATTTAATTTGCATTTAATAACTTTAAAGTATGTACTGGTTGTAAAGTTAAAAACTGTTTACATTTGGTACAAAATGCTTCATTTGTGTGGGGGGTACCAAAAGGGGCGTGCCAATAACGGTCACTTAAGTTGGACTTTAGATACTATAAAAGCATTACACCGTACAAAATTTCTAGTATTTGTATTCACTGGTATTAAAGTTAAAATCTGTTAACTGGTGGTACTCATACAAAATGGTCCATTTGTGTGGGAGATACCAAAGGGACTGTACCAATAACGTGCACTTTTCTGTAGACTCTAGGTACTATAAAAGCATTATACTGTACAAAATGTCAAGTATTTATATGCACTGGTATTAAAGTTATAAGCTGTTAACTTTTGGTGTAAAATGGTCCATTTGTGTGTGAGGTACTAAAAGGGGCGTGCCAATAACGGCCACTTTTCTCTAGATTCTAGTTACTATAAAAGCATTACACAGTGCAAAATTTCAAGTATTTGTATGCGCTGGTATTAAAGTTAAAAGATGTTAACTTTTGGTACAAGTAGGTCCATTTGTGTGGGAGGTACCAAAAGGAGCGTGCCAATAACGCCTACTTTTCTCTGAACTCTAGGTACTATAAAATATTACACTGTACAAAATTTCAAATATTTGTATTAAATATAAATATTAAAGATATAAGCAGTGAACTTTTGGTGCAAAATGGTACGTTCGTATGGAAGGTACCAAAAAGGGAGTGGTCACTCCGCCCATTTTTTTGACGACGAAGAAAGTAATACTATGTGTGCAATTTCTGAAGTTTCGAGTAATTAGTATAGGATGTATTAAAGAATCAATATTTCACTAAAAGTTACTTCTTTGTGGGGGAGGTACTAGAAGGAGTGGTCCAATATGGCCCATCTTCGAACTTTGCTGGAGATAGAGAAAAGTATTACCGCATACCAAATTTGAAGTCAATTGGTTACTCCTTTCAAGAGTTATCGTGCGCACCAGCCAGCGGACAGACAGACGGACGGACGGACGGACATTGCTCAAATGACTTAAAATGGCCCAAGACGGATTTCCGCCGAACATACTTAGGGTCTTACGTCACTCCTTCGATATGTTTCACTTTTGGCTCAGGCACATGATATATACCCTCCTCTCTAAGTTGAGGGGATAATTAATTCTAGTTATGAAAATAAAAACAACGGATAAATTGATTAAATTATTTTACATTAGGTAATACAAATTGAAAAGTACATATACTCGTATATTCCCATTTTCCAACGATTGGTAAAAGTCGAGAAAATCCCAAACACGGCATCCCTATATTTCAGCAAAAACTCATTAAAGATGCGTCAACAGTGCAATGCACATGTTTCGCTTTGGGAGTGTCAACATGGAAATCAATTGAAATGGAAACCATTGAATTGAATATCAGAGATATAAGGAAGAAAATTCTTAATACATCGATTTCTTTTTAAAGTGAAAATATCTAAATCAACATTTACGAGTACATACATCGAAACGGTTTAAGATAACTCAAATGAGAAAGACTCGGAATTTCGCTTCAATAATATTAAAATCTATTAACGACAAAAAAATACAATTTTGTATAGAAAAGAAATGATAAATTCGGGCGGAACATACTATATTGTACCCTACACCAGAACATGCTAGTATTATAACAAGTTTCACAGCAATTATATGTCAAAACAAAAGATTCCTGTTCAGAGGTGCTGTATACACAAGAGCATCTGTACACATTTAAAAAGGTCTCCTGAAAAAAAGCGCAGTTTCTGTTTAAATGCAAAACTGGGATACGAAATATTATTATTTTATTTATATGAATTACAATACAAAGTAAATTTATATTCTAATTTTAAGGTCCAGGGAAAGGCCGGGTTACAAAGACCATATGGCTAAATTTTGCAGCGACAGACCAGAGCCTCTGGTGGGAATCGAACCCAGAACCCCCAAACTCATAGGCGAGTACGCTACCAACTCGCCTACTGGGGCGCTCGATACGTTTAGAAATGCGAATGTTATAAGAAAAAACAAAATTAAGGATTACGATATCTTTAAAAAATCTAGCCTTTATCCAAATTTGTACTGAGTTTTCTTCAAATTTAGAAATTCGACAGCAATAAATTCAAATCGCTAACTGAATTTATTGCTGTCGAAAAAAAAATGTAAATTGTTGTACAAAAAAATGTAATAAGATTTGTACATGGAGAAAAATTTTCATTCTTGATATGTCTGAATTGGAAAAAGATATATTTGGAAGAGAAATTTTTGAATATTATATATTTCCGAACAAATGCATTTTATTTGAAAATCAATAAAACGTATTTGGAGCGCATATGTTAATATATTAGAACAAAATATATTTATGAACTATTTGTCTCAAATAATATATGTGTTTAAATAGAAATATAATTATTGTTTAGGACTTTCCTCTTAAAACACTAATTTAAATTTCTTAGTATTCCAAGTCATCATTTGTTGTCAATTCATTAAGTAATTTGTTGTTATTCAAGATTATACGATGTAAATGAAAAAAAAAATTATAAACAATAAAAACTTCTAAAAAAATTAACTTTAAAATGCTGACAATCTTAACAACATTAAGGTATCGATACATTTTCTGATTTCGTTTCTGGAAAAAATGTTGCTCTGCCGAGGGGAAATACAATATAATATTTTCACCATTTAATTGGAAATGATGAAGTCCCTCGAATTGAACTACTTAACTCCAATTTTCAAATATCCAAAGTATGTTAGTAAAGTACAGTACTTGGAAAAGGGCTAAGAAAATGCTGCACTTTTTCCAGAATCGAATTCACCCTTAAATGCGAATAAATCTTTGTTTCGGAAATAACAAACAAAAAATATAAGGATGGAAACAGAGATTTGTTTAGAACAACATCTTCCCAAACATATAATTTTTGTATGTACCATATATTATATATTTGGAGTGTATCCTAAACATAATTATGTTTCAAGCCGAAAATGTTTTGAACAGTACACTACAGAAGCGATTTTTTCAGCGTTTATTCTGTACAAATATTAAATTACATTGAAATGTGTGTAGTATGCCTAAAAATATACAGTTATTCAGTATGTATTCAGTTCAGATAAAAACCATATGTTTCAATTACTTTCTGTCTATTGCAAAAATGTAGTGTCGACTTAGTTCGCTAAAAACGATTTTGCTTAGTGGTTCTTGTTAAATTAAATTTACTGCCTCCATAAGTATTTCTGCTGATTTAAGATTAAGACATACATTATTGCTACTGAATTCTAAAGATGATAGAGAAATTAAAACTCACTACCATTTTTCGTATTTGTTTCTATTAAAGGTGAGTCACATCTTAACGTCGAGTTAATGAACAACTTATTTTGGCATTTCTTTGTTTCAGTGTTTGACAAATTCAACCATGGAGAGGTATATAATTAAGCAGCGCGTTAAAATTGTTTTCTACGAAAATGGGCGTTCAAATCAAAAAGCATTTCGTACACTTCGTGATTTTTTTTGGTCAGCATAATCGATCAAATGT
Source organism: Eudasyphora cyanicolor (assembly GCA_963930755.1). NCBI lineage: Eukaryota > Metazoa > Arthropoda > Insecta > Diptera > Muscidae > Eudasyphora > Eudasyphora cyanicolor. The sequence goes on along the minus strand of OZ005738.1, from coordinate 100,074,109 downwards.
GTCCACAAGCGGGAGAATTGTTCAGCAAGCCGGGTCTGTAGGAGATGTGAAAACACCTGTGCATGCGTGCACAGTTCGTTTGGTGCGGTTTATGGGCTGGCGGCGTCATCGGGCCGTACTTCTTCGAAAATTAGGTCGGCCAAGCAATTACCGTTAATGGTGATCGCTGTCCGTCCGTTGGTCTTGGACAAAGCCGACCACACCAAACATGGTGAAAATTTCCCCCCAGTACTCACAACAGGTGGTACAGTGAGGGGAAAACGTCATGTCCGAGCAGTTTAACATACACCTCATATGGGTGCCTGGACATAGGGATATCCCGGGGAACTGCAAAGCCGATGAACTTGCTAGGAAAGGGACGACATTACAAATTCTCGAAGAATTTGCATATATTGGTGCGCCACTATCCACGTGCAAGCTTTGGCTTAGGCAAGAGGCAATCAGGCAGTACAACGAAAGATGGACAGAAATCGGCACCTGCAGAGTAGCTAGACAAATCTGGCCAAGGTATGACCTGAGAAGATCAAAATATCTCCTCGCACTAGAGAGGCAAAGATTGTCTACGTTAGTATCAGTTCTGACGGGACACTGCTTGATCGGCGAACACGCCAAAAGATTGGGTATTGACTCTAATGACTTCTGCAGAAGCTGTGGAGATGAGGAAGAAGTAGAGAGCATTGAGCACTTGCTATGCGACTGTCCCGCTCTGAGTAAACGACGACTGGACATACTGGGGTAGGCTTTTCTAGGCAGCCTAACAGATCTTTCCAGTACCGATATTCGTAATATCGACAAATTTGTATATCAAACAGGTTGGTTTCGATGAGGGGCATTTCAGCTCGTGGTAACACTAGGGACCTAAACTGGTCTATGTGAGCTTGTATAAAAAATACTGCTGCCACCCTAACCTAAAGCTAAACCTAATGGTGATCGCTATCGCGAGATAATAACGGACTTCTTGTGGCTAGAAATTGACATTTGCCACATAGACAACGGAACAATGGCTCTTTTGCGCGAGAAATTCAATGGCCGTGTTACCTCACTTATTGTTCATGTTTATTAACCCACTTTTTTCAATTTTATTCCGACGCACTTTTACCAACAAAATTTCAGGTTTCGCAAAATAATCGCTTTCCTATTAAAACGAATTAAGAGTTTATTTTATAAGGGGTTAACATCTTACACCATCTCGTAGACATCATATTTTTTTATTTTCCCAAATGTAGCCCTATTAAAAATATGATTTCTCCGTCTAGGTTTCCCGGGTAATATTTTCGAGGTGACATACGATTATTACAGGTTTTGAATACTCGTACGAGTTTTAATAGGAAAGCGATTATTTTGCAAAATCTGATATTTTTTTGGTAAAAGTGTGTCTGTCGCGATTCTGTATTAAAAAAAGCGTGAAATCAGCATTTTAATCACATAATGAATACCATAAACGCGAATATATATTGCATTTTTGGGTTTGTGTGTCAAAACCCTTCGAGGTCGTATTCGATATCTGCTCGCTAGGATTCGATTTGACCAGTGCAATATTGTAGGCCAGTGAAAAAAATGCGACGGCGATTTTTTTCGAAATAAGTTTTTTTGTTGTTTTGGTGTATCTGGCTATACAATGCTACCATTACATCTTAATTGTCGTGCTTTCGGTCCACATCTTAAAGTAAACTCACTTTATAATATGAAAGAAATAATAAAACTAGTAAGGAAAGGCAGAAAGTCGGGCGGGGCCGACTATATAATATCCTACACCTCCCTAACAATGCGATAAAGGTCATTGCGATAATAATTTGGAATAATTGGTAAGTCGGCAGCAACATATTATCTAATTCTGAGCCGATAATCGCTAAATTAAGCAATATTTGTTCCTAAATTGAGAAACATCTTTCCGAAAAATATTAATGATCGGAAGTAAAGTACAACTTCTATAGCGCTATGATACCAAATCAGGAGGAACATATATATGGAGGTTATATATAAATCTGAACCGAATTTCCCTGAATACTCATTCATGTAAAAAGACCTCTTTCTGTAGAATTTCGTACTGATCGGATATAAAATACAGTCTCTACAGCGCTTACATGTCAAATCGGTGGTAACATATATATGGGGGCTATATCTAAATCTGAACCGATTTTCTCCGAATTTGGCAGTATTCCTTCGAGTAATAAGAAACCTCTTTCTGCCGAATTTAGCACTGATCGGATATAAAATACAGTTTCTACAGCATTTACATGTCAAATCGGGAGTAACATATATATGGGGTGAGTGGCTGATCATTCGCAGTGAACGGACGTGTTTATCACATAGCGGATAGTTACCAGTACCTATTACGCAATAGGTATCTGAGAAATCTGAACCGATTTCTCTCAAATTTTGCAGTGTTAATTCATGTAATGAGAAACCTTTTTTTACTGATCGGATTTAAAATACAGTTTCTACAGCGCTTACATGTCAAATCGGGGGTAACATATATATGTGGGCTATATCTAAATCTCAAACGATTTCCCTCAAATTTGGTAGTATTAATTCATGTAATAAGAAACCTCTTTCTGTCGAATTTCGTACTGATCGGACTAAAAATACACTTTACAGCGCTTACATGTAAAATCGGGGGTAACATATATATGGGGGCTATATCTAAATCTGAACCGATTTCCCTCAAATTGGGCAGAATTAATTAATGTAATAAGAAACCTCTTTCTGCCGAATTTCGTACTGATCGGATTAAAAATACACTTTTTACAGCGCTTACACGTAAAATCGGGGGTAACATATATATGGGGGCTATATAAAAATCTGAACCGATTTCCCTCAAATTGGGCAGAATTAATTCATGTAATAAGAAACCTCTTTCTGCCGAATTTCGTACTGATCGGATTAAAAATACACTTTTTACGGCGCTTACATGTCAAATCGGGGGTAACATATATATGGGGGCTATATCTGAATCTGAACCGATTTTCTCCGAATTTAGCAGTATTCCTTCATGTAATAAGAAACCTCTCTTTGCCGAATTTCGCACCGATCGGATATAAAATAACATTTCTACAGCGCTTATATGTCAAATCGGGGGTAATGTATATATGGGGGCTATATCTAAATCTGAACCGATTTCTTCCAAATTTAACAGAGTTCATTCACATAATAAGAAACCTTTTCCTGCCGAATTTCATACTGATCGGATATAAAATAAAGTTTTTACAGCGCTTACATGTCAAATCGGGGCTAACATATATATGGGGGCTATATCTAAATCTGAACCGATTTTAACCAAATTCAATAGGGATCGTCCTTGGGCCAAAAAAAAGATATGTGTAAAGTTTCGTCGAGATCGGACCATAATTGCGACCTGTACTTTGATTACAAGAATACATGCACAGACGGACAGACAGACAGACAGACGGACAGACAGACAGACGGACAGACGGACATAGCTAAATCGACTCAGAAAGTGATTCTAAGTCGATCGGTATAATAAACAATGGGTCTATTTCTTCTCCTTTTGGGTGTTACAAACACATGCACAAAGTTATAATACCCTGTACCACAGTGTGGTGTAGGGTATAAAAAAACAATATGTTTGACATTTAAAATTTCCACAGCTTTTGTTGTGGTTTTCATCCCATTGCGAAAATTCGTATTGATAAAGTAAACAAAATGGGCTTCATTTTTGTAGTTTTAAGATATAGAATCCCATCCGCGGAACACAATAAAAATCGCGAGGAAAACATAAGTCGCGAGAAAAAGTATGAAAATTTAATACTTGCAAAAATTATTTGCAAATATTAAATTATTTCTAAATAGCTATCATATAAGCCACGGTTCATTCAAATCGGTCCACGCTGTCAGTAGGTACAATGGTCTAAATTTCAAACTTTGACGCCCTGTATCTTTCTAACCTATCACGCTAGGAAGCAGTATTTTTGGCACATCTCATACCCATAGTTCTTCTGTCACTCCACCAAGTTTAGACGCGATCGGTATAAAATTGAAAAAAAATGGGGCCTTTTGGCGTATTTTCCCCCATATATAAATGAGAGTAATGATAGTTACTACGCTTTTAACTCAAGAACGCCTAGACCGATTTCGATGATTCGCACCAATTCGGACTGGTCTTCCTGCAGAAGAAGTCGTGGAGGCCATTTGAATGACGTTTTATTTAGAACTTAATTGTATCGATTGTACTTCACATTAAATAAAAATCTTTTAAATTTCCTTAACAATAAGTGTGTTTGTTTTTCAAAGAAATCATATCACTCTTATTGGAAAACCCTGTATTTGGTGACAGTATTCGTGATTGCTCCAAAAATGGATGAGATCGGAAATCTAAATCTGGGCGAACGAAATTGACCGGGTCCAAAAATTATTTCATTTGCAGCACAACTTGTGCAAAAGAAATTATTTAGAAGTTTAAAAATTTATAACTTCACTTGGAAGTACTTAAAATGTTTTGAAGATTGTGGTCAGATATATATTCGTGAAAGATATATTTCGATAAGAGTTATTCCCTGATAAGATAAGTAAGGTTCAGTGCATATCTATTTGCGACATGTACTTTGATCAAAACAATATTTGATCGGTATAATAATCCATAGGTTTATATCCTCTGTTTTTTGGCGCCCCTGTTGTTTCATTTGTGTTGACGAAAAACAAGTTGCCGATGTTCAGAACTAACATTGTCAAATTATGGGCGAGTATTTACTTTTCTCCAAATTCCACCATTAGACATTAATGCATTTTTTTTAAAATTATAAATCTTCATGTCATTTCGGCAGCGTATCGCTTGTAATTAAACAATCGCAAAAATTACATGTTTTGGGAATATGCTTGTAACACCAAATATCGGAACGGGGTATTATAAATTTGGGGGGAACGGGATATTGTATAACTCGAAAATCAATGAAAAATTTAAAATATAATTCGAAAATTTTGGAAAGCTTTTATAAACAAAATATAATTGGAGAAATATGCAAAACTTTTATTTGTATATAAACACATATATTATTTGAATAAAAATAGTTTGCAAATATACATTCTAACAATATATTAATATGTGCGTTTCAAATAATTTTTATTGATATTCAAATAAAATTTATTTGCTCTGAAATATATAATATTTAAGAATTTGTGCTCCAAATTAAAACATAGCAAAAATCGTGATTTTGCCAAGTGTATATATGGGGTGTAATGGTAGATCGCTTGCATGTAGTGCGGACTTTTCGGTTCGCAGACAGGGGTTAACATAGACTGTGTTTTGATGGCTGCCTTTGCTGATATTTGGACGCTTTAGTTCTTGTCACGTTTTTCAAGGCTATGACGTGATAGACCTACCCTACCACCAACATTGACATGACCAATTTAAAACCCTTCAAACTAACAAAATCATACACACTACAACAACAAATAACCGATACGACTAAGAATGATAGAACTGATGACGAAACAACTACAATAAATACGACAACGACGCAGGCTGGTATCGATTTAGTATTAACCACCTCGCTTTGAGAAAATTGGTGAAATCTGGATGGGAGTGGCGTTAGATGCTGTGAACAGTCACGGCCCAGGGCACATGCAGTGTGTGGATTCAACAAAATTTGAAAAATACTCCTCCAGATAACACTGGGGTAGTATCTAAAGAAGAACCAGCATCAGATGCCTTAAAAGACCTCCTGATGCAAGGAGGGGCTGTCCTGATCCTTATTCAGGAACGATGTTTGAATGTAGATCTAGCGCCGGAATACTTGTCAAGAACGACCTTCCATTTTTTATAGTGAAGATATAGTATCAGCCAGCCATGTTTGCTTGCAGTACGTTTATATGGAACATAACGCAGAAATCACTGGTAGGAGCGGCAAACGAAAAAAAGGACCTAATTGTGTGTAGCGATGTCAATGCACATCATCATATGTGGGGTAGTACTGACATTAACGACAGGGGCGAATAACTTATTGAGTATATTATAAGTAGTAACCTTATCATTTGTAATAAAGGGCATGAAACAACATTCATTACTAGAAACATACAGGAGGTGTTCGATGTCACACTTGTCTCCGAGAATTTAGGTGGAAGGATTTCTGATTGGAATGTTTTGGCCACGCATAGCTTTTCCGACTATAGATACGAGTATATTACCTTCTGTATGAATGTAAATCCTCCTGATACCGTCTTCCCACCCAATACTAAGAAGGCTATCAGTCATTTATCCATAAAACTCTGAAGAGATTAATAGAAAGTCATCAAAATTGCCCCGCATGTTCTAGTCAGCTTCCTCTGTTAAGGAATAGATGACGTGGCAATATTAGTTAGAGGGAAGTTTCTGGATACTCTCAGAGACTTCGTACAGCAGGTCCTTCATATAACGGGAGATGGGGTTTCGGAAATGGTTTGGGTGTTAACCCGACCAAGACGAAACTAGTTCTTTTCACCAGGAGAAATAAGGCATCGCGAGTTACACCTGTTTCCTTGGGCGGTATTGAAATTCCTTTTTCTGAAAGCGCAAAATACTTAGGTATTTTACTGTGCAGGAAGTTGCACTTCAAACCCAACATTTTTAAAAAACCCGCGTATATCTGGCTGTATAGGGTGATCTAAGTAGAGATACTTTTATCAATAGCCTTTTTTTGACAGACCACGTGTGCGTCGTGTTATGCTGTCATGTTATTTTCGTTAAGTATTGTTTGGCATTTCATCATGGAAATACTTACGCCTGAACAACGTTTACAAATTATAAAGTTTTATTATCAAAATAATCGTTCGCCAATTACGCTAAGTCACTTTTTTTTAAATCCAAAAAAGACACTCTCCAATCGACCCACGACCTTGACACCCATAAGCAATATTTTAGCTCTCGTTAAGAGCTATCTTTTTGCCATTGACTGATTCCCGATCCGACGTACCGGAACCATCGGTCCATATTTCTTCAAAAATGATGCCGGTGAGAACGCAACCGTCAATGGCGACCGTTTTCGTGCCATGATAACCGACTATTTGATATCTGAAATTGAAGCTCGTGATCTCGGCGACATTTGGTTTCAACAAGACGACGCCACTTCCCACACATCGCATCAATCAATGGATTTATTGAGAGAGCAGATAATTTCACATTTTGGGCCGGTCGATTGGCCACCAAGGTCATGTGATATCACACCGTTAGACTTTTTCCTTTGGGGATATGTAAAGTCAAAATTGTATGCGGACCAACCCGCTTCGATTCAGGCCTTGGAGCAAAACATCACGCGTGTCCATCGCCAGTTACCAGTCGAAATGCTCGATCGAGTCATCGAAAATTTCAAAAAATAAATGCCAAAGAATGTTCTTTCAAATGATAATTAACATTCCCCATTCAATTTGAATTTTCTGTGTTTGTTTCTATAAAAAGTAGGGAACCTCGCTTATTAGCTGCATACGGCAGTAGTCAGGCCGATAATGCTGTTCGGCAATATCGTCTGGTGGACAGCTCTGCAGAAATCCACCTTCTGTGCGATACTACACAAGGTTCAGCGAATGGCAGCTATATGTATCACTGGTGCGCTGAGAACGACACCAACTGCGGCACTAATTGTTATACTACATTTAATGCCGCTAGATATTATAGCAGTGCAATATGCCGCATGTACTGCGATTAGACACAGGGAGCTGTCACTATGGTCAGGAAATGGCTACGGACATAGTGTCATTCTACACAGAATGCCTGACCTTCCGGGCACTGTAGATTACACTATGACTGAGCCACTGAGAAGTACCTCAATCTTATACCTGGTAGAACAGAATGGAATGGGCGTATCCCAGGACAGAGAAGATTCGTTATTTGCTATAAAGAAATCAATGACCAAGTGGGCTTTGGTGTCTTTTCTGAGGAACTTGAGCTATCACTGGTAAGCAGACTGTCTGATCACTGTAGTGTTTACCAGGCAGAAATCTTATTAATGTGCTGGCCGAAGTTGGTATAAATATTTTCTCTGATAGTCAGGCTGCTATATAGTCCCTGGATAGTCCCTGAGTTAAAAATCTGCCCTCGACTGCCGCAGATCTCTTAATGAGATGGTTGAACAGTTCCATATCTACCCGGAATGGGTGCCGGGCCGCAGCGACAAGAAGAGAACTGCAAGGCAGATGAACTTGCAAGACTAGGAACTACCGTACATGCTCCAGGGGACCTGGAACATTCGAGCATGCCTCTAGCGACCTTCAAGCTCTTCTTCTCTGGTCACCAGTCAGGAACTGCATATATTCTAGGCTGATGGGGCCCGGCCTAGACTAAAAACGATCCAAAGCACTGCTTTCGTTGTCGATAACGGACGTCTCACTTATCGCGTTTGTCATGACGGGTCACTGTAAAGAGATTAAAGGTGTTGCATAATGACTTTTGCAGAAGCTGTGGAGACGAAGAGGAGGGGGAATCAATAGAAAACCTTCTGTGTCTGTGCCGCTCTCTCTAGAAGGCGGCATACAACCTTAGGCTCTTATTTCTTTGAGGAATTAGCTAAATTGGCAGATATTGGAATCCTCCAACTTTTGAGCTTTTTAAAGCAATTTCATTGGTTAAATGGGAGGAGCTAGGAATAACTTATGTTTTCCCTTACATCACTGTGGTAACAGAAAGGACTGTATAGTCGAAGTGAGTCTGGCCACAACTGCAACTGCGGCTGCAACTCTTTACCTAACCTAGCCCATTTATACCTATATCCCGATTTTGCAGCTAAAGAATTTCTCAACAGATATAAAGCTTAACAGACATCTTAATCTTAAAAATATACGATTCAAATTATTTTGCTTTTAGCAGATCTTTATTCTTCTTATTCTGCTCTTATAAGATGGTGTAGGCTACCATATTTATCTGCTGATCTTATTTATTTTAATAGTTTTCTGTAATAAGCCCCTATGTCCGAAACCTTTTTATATTTATATATCTCTATTAATTAAGTTACATCTGTTCATCAAGGAGGTAACGTCGAACTTTGAATGCACGTTTTCCGCAATCAATCCACGCGATTTAAGACCCTCTCTATTCCCCATTCATATTCACAAAACAACACCAGGAAATATTATTTTCAAAATTGAAAGCAAAGAAAATTTACAGTTTGCTCTTAAATTGTTTCCACAACTTGTTGGCGTACAAATAATCTAAAGACTTGTTCAAATGACGTGGCGCAGACAGTGAACCATCCCATCCCATCATTCACTAACAACATTTGAGGCAAGGCCAAAGTGAAGGTGAAACTCTGCAGCCACGTTTAAGGTGAAGTACGCTTGACAGTAAACGTTACAAAAATTTGCAATAGTTATTTACTACACACTTCAGCTAAACTTTTTCATAATGTTTTCTACTTTACAGCGGTAGTGTCGAACCGAACACAAAGTTCACAAAGAAGGCATTGAGAGGGCTCTCAGGCAGGATAGGATAATGGAACACCGCAGTCTCCTTGAAACACCCTTGGAAAGCGCTTCCTTAAATACAAAGCAAAGTAAAGACTTTCGAAATTCTTTAATAGCGAAAGTTTCATTTGCAATCAATGCATAATTGAAAGCTCGTAGCATATTAGAGATTACAATAAAAACAAATAAAACCGGTGCACAGTGGGAGGGAAATAATTCGGCCTTTTCTTAACCAGTCAATCGAATGCAACACAACATGGCGCGATTGTAGATGAGGTATTAAAGAAGTTAAGTTTGGAATTGGATCCCCTATGGCATACTAGGACGGAGCTTAAGGACCTCAAATTTGGCCACCTCGGGCGAATAAAATGTTTAAGCTCGTGTAACCTTCTTCTTTTTCATCTGAAAATTTTTCTATATAATGATAAATCAGTAAGGAAAGGCTAAAGTCGGACGGTGCTGACTATAAAATTTCCTACACCATACTAGTAAGGTTGAATAACAATGAAATATCCAATGTATACTTCAACTAAAATTTGTTTACACAATTTACATAATTTACAAATATCAAAAATCGTAACATAGGGGAAATGTATACTTCCCGCATATTCCGTTTTGTATACAGATCTCGGTGCAAATGTTAATGCAATTAAATAAACCATAACAGTTTTTTTTGCCAAAAATGGTGTTATTATCTATGAAACTTTAAAAGATATAACCAAATACATTTCCAAAATGTAAAAAAAGCCAGAAATTTTATTCATTGTTTTATAATTTTTGGTCAAGTTATTCGTTCAAGAAGTACTGGCTAATTTGCAGAAAACACTAGGAACACATGGAGGAAGAATTTTTCGTGAGCATTGTTCAGGTAAGACGTTTCCACGAAAAATTATAGCTCACATCTTTTAGAAATTCAATTTTAAGTGTTTTTTTTGTTTTTTTTTGACCGCGATAAGCGCGACACATGTCTTTTTAAAATAACGCCACAGAAGCGATTATAGCGGCTTCAAATACCTACAAATCAATATAGGTGTCCTTGGTGTGCTTCTAATGGAACCAACGCATTAACCCAGCAAAATTTCCCATTACAAAATAACCTGACGGGTAAGCTAAATTCAAAACTAATAACTGCTTATTATTTGGCCTCCCTTCGAATTATTTTTACATGTACATGTCATTGGAGGAAAGTGCTTCCACTCAAGCATACAAGCAGCAGAAAAATAACCACTTACCTCCACGCTTACAATTATAGTAAAAGTAAGCGTGAACAAAATAAATAATTTTACGAGTGGTAATGACATTTACTTACCAGAATTTTGCTGGGAACATCCCAAACTTTTGTTAAACTGGCGTGAATTTTTTTGGATAGTGTATTTAGCTGGGCGCTTCGACAATTATATAGATTAAGCTGAATTTAAGCCACCATTCCCGATTTCAAAATAAATTTCGCTATCGACTCTCTGCTCAAAAAAAATCTTATAGTTGGCGAAAAAAATACAAACATTTTTTCAAGATGTTATTAGCATCTCAAAACTGAGAAAATAGGAAAATATTCTCAAAAGACGTACGTTTCGAGTTACGTATTTTCGGAACGCCTGGGCGTATTTTTACAAACAAGACTCATTTGAAGGTCGTAAGTTGTTCTTTATACAACAGGGTTTCATTTTCGCGTCACCAACGGTTTTAAATGCATCCGATGCATCTGCAACTTTAATTTGCATTTTACACATCAATGACACCAACTAAAAATTCTGTGAAAAATATAGTTATGTATGTAAATATAGTTAAAAATCGTGAGATGTGAATATTGCATTTGTTATATTTTAAAAACGCGTTTGTGTAATTATACAAATAACAGCTTTTCTTTAAGGGATTGACTAGGATGGGTGATTCCACGTAAACTGACCCCATCACACATAAAAAATAAATCAGATTTTTGCAAAAGAATTTTTAGAAATTCATAAAGATTTGATAAAATTTATGAATAGTTTTTTTCCTATCAGTTTCTATAAGTTATTATAAAATTGTTGGATGCACTACTTTTGCTGTTGAACTGACATGACAAATTTTTCTACATATGCACTACACTTAAGTGTAGTATATGTAGTATAAAAGACGTAACTTTTGGAAAATATTCAGTGCCTGCAAGCGGTTTTGTATCTAGGAGTGTTTTGTTTGTCACACCCGATACAATACATTTTATATAGATACGCATATATCATCTTTTGTGTAAGTTAGGTCAAGGTTATACACTATAAAGTAAATCAAAATGTTTCAGTATCATTGCAATATTTACGCAAGAATTTGCATTCTAAGATTTGTCACACCCGTTACGCAAAGACTGTAAATATTTTTAATCGGTTTAAAAATATTGTCTATTTATTAATTTTATTTCAAGTATGAAATTAAATAAGAGAAACAGAAATTTCAGTATAAATTGAAAATATGGTATGGGGGCAATCATTAAGAGAAAGATCTGTGCGGCAGTGAAGGTCCATAAGATCATTTGAAATCAGCTTGTTTATTGTTGCAAGGACTTGATTAGTTTCGGAATAAAATGCATACGTATATTTCTCAAATGGAGTTGTCGAATATCAATATATTTTAGAAAATGTGTGGAAAAGTAACAAAATTGAGAATAATAAATATTCTAGCAGGACACACAGCGTATTCTAATTTAGAAATTAATTCTTTGTAGAAAATGAAAAAATAGCATTGTCCAAAACATTGATACAAAAGAGAAAGAGTTTTTAGGAAGTCAAAACTTGTTTTTAGCAACGAATTTTGTATTTGTAAGTATTTATTCTATGTGAAAGAAAGTCGGCAATATGAATATGATTTAGTGAATAAAACGACTTCGATTTTGTTTATCGCAGAAAAAACAAGTTTAATGATGCATGTTGGCTAAAAAGTCCTGGTCAATATTTCTTTCTACTTATTATTCCTCCAGATTGAGACTATGTCACACCCGTTACATTGCATGTCACACCCGTTACATATTAATATATTTACTACAAATGGAATAATAATTTAAATTATTTGAAATGAAGTCTACAATATACACTATACTCTCGAGATATCAACAATTTTTTTTGTTGGCAGTACATACTCAAATTTTACAGTATGCAGTAAAGAAAGCGGCTGAGCAAGATTTTATCAAAACCTATGATCCCCTCGTTACGGTGATATATCAACCATATTATTAAATTTCCTTGCATGTCAGTAGGTAACACTTATGTATATCTACATAAACCACCCTTTGTGAATTGTCGTTATAAATTATATAGATAAAAATCAGGAAAATACTCAGTAACAAAGTCACACCCGTTCCATTGGAATCACCCATATGCCAAAATTCGACAATATTTGCATATATCGTTATATATTTTTCTCTTAAATTTTAATTTGCTTACTGGACCACGAAAACACCAACATAGATTTTTGAAATATATATAGGAATGTTGTCCTATCTAATCTGAGCTGAGCCGGTAAATTTGTATCTGGTGTTTTCTTCCGTTTCTATGTAATAACTTTTACTTAAAACTATCAGAAATCGAAATTGTTTTTTATTATAATGATTCTGTTTATTTTGTGACTTCAAATATTTTTCATAATTTATAATGTAAAATCATTGGCATTTTATATTAAACTAGCGGACCCGGCGAACTTCGACTCGCCCCAATTTAACGCCTTCAGATAAACTCCAGAGTGATAATAAAACACAGATAGTTAAAATTTTAATGTGATTTGTTTAAAAGGAATCGAAATCAGTAGAGAGCGATGTGATAAACAACAAACAACGAAGACGGAAGACAGGCAACGTACAGATGACCGTGCGAAAAACAGGGAAATTCCAGATTAATTCCACAGACTTCCTACGATTGGTCTTGAGATTTATTGATTGTCATCGCAAAAGCCAATCGTACAGGGAACTGAATCCGCTTAAATTGGAATGAAAGATCAGTTGGAATAATCGGAATTCGTGGGATAAGGACTTTCTCTTGAATTTTCCCTTGATGATCGTCGCCTGAATCACATTGTCCATCAGTTTCATAATGGACAACCGCGAACTATGCACAATTTCGGATGATTCAGATTCCTCAACATGATTATGATCGATTCCACCTTCAGCTGTAAATTATGCGGCGGAGCTCCTGGCACATCAAGCGACGTCGATTTTATTTTGAATAATAAAATTCATGCTATCGACGTCCTTATTCTTCGCTGCTAATATTGCCCGTTCACTAATCTAATCGAGATTTGGAAACACTTTTGTGATGAGTTCCTCGTTCGACGATGTGAACTCGCAAAAATTTGCCGGGAACAATATCAATGCATCAACAGTAATTTGGCCATTGCCAAGCGCCAACAGTTGTTTCGAGAATTCAAGAGCCGATGAGTCGTTCTGCAACGCGACTCTCATGTTCGTTGTCAATTTCAACTTCTTGACATGCCGCCACAAAGACCACGATTTCAGGCATGCATTAATTTCATCGGCAGTAGATTTCGGGATGACGGGAAGCGTTTGACGAAAATCTCCGGGCAGCAATATCATAGACTCACCAAATTGTCTCAAATCACGTCGTAAATCCTTCATCGTTCGGTCAACTGCCTCCAGAGCTCGTTTATGCGCCATCGTGCATTCATCCCAAATTATGATTTTGCAATGCCCGCAATCCAATAAGATAACCTTACCTCTTATACTCAATCTTATTATCTGAAAAAATGTTCGAATTGATAAATATCGCGTTGAATTTTAATTGATCGTAATGCTTGTACCGTTTGCCGATGTGATACGCGAAATCAGTGTAACAATACGCAAAACTCGAATGAATTGCAGCAAGAAAAATAGCACATACTCGTACATATGTTTAATAGAAAACTTTTTTGTTTAATAGAAAATTAATAAAAAAATTTGGATTGAAAAAGAGAGCAGTAGATAGGAACAGTAGGAATCTCGCAAGAAATAGCATTTTTCGATTTTCCCAATTTTCCGACTTTTCCGGAGGGTTTTCCCAAAATTTTCTTTCGTAACAACCTTCTCCTGGCAAATACGAACAACTGAAAAAAAAATTGAGCCAAATCGGTGCAGTCGTTCTCAATTGATGAATTACTATACATTTTTCACACCATTTTTATATATATAGATATTGTTTTAAAAAAGAACGAGGCTGAACACCATTTTCTAATTTGTTGGGTCAGTTGAGGACAAATGGGGCTACATGACTATATTTTTCTCAGAATTTTAAGTTGGTGTCACTGAAGGGCAGGCTGACAAATAAAGTTGCATATGGGCAATTCCACGGTGTCGAACGTGACCGTTGTACATATTCAAAGTGATAAAAAGTCAAAATAAAATATATTTTAGATTCATCTTTTACATAATCTTATAGATCGTTAAAAGTACTATCACTGGTGTTTTAGTCATTTTCAGGCGAAATATTGATTAGAAAATAAGGACAAAAAGGAGCGGTTCGAACGCGACAAAAATAGAAGTAGTTTTCTTGAACATCTTTAAAAACATGGGATTCAGCGAAATCGCAAAAAAATTGTTGCAGTTGAAAATTTTAAAATGTTAAAAAAATAATAAAGCCTTTGAATCCTCTTTGTTTGATAGAAATGTCTTTGGTAGACTTTCTTTAATTTAATTTTTATGTTGTTTCGAAGGTGACCTTTTTTCCATGACTATTTTTAATAACACAAGTAAAAACGGATTAAGTTCGGTCATGTCGAATCTTATATACCCTACACCATGGATCGCATATGAATAGTTTCGGGTACAAATAAACTCATTATACCACATTTCAGCCCAATTCGTTGAAATTTGAGGTTTTTATGGCGTTACGAAGACAAATCTAGAAGGACCATTGTATAAGGGCTATATAAAAACATGGACCTATAACCAGCGTCGTTCGTGTGAAGGATTCCGGGTATAAATAAACAACTGTTACCAATTCTAAGCCCGATCAGTTGACATTTGTGGTCTCTATGGGTTCAAGAAGTCAAATTGAGGAGATGCTATATATGGGGGCTATATCAAAAAATGGACCGATAGTGTCCATTTTCAATCCCAATTTACCTGTAGCTATAAGAACTATCTATACCAAATTGCAGTCATCTAGCTCAATTATTGTAGACTGTAGCGTGATTACAACAAATGGACGGACGGGCGGATGCTTGAACTTTACACTTACGGTGTCGAACGTGACAAACTTCAAATGGATACAGAAAAAATTTTATTTAATTTTTTAAACAGATTTTTTTTAATGTTGGTATTTTATACAAATTCTATTTGTACCAATAAATTGATGCACTTTCTTCGAATATTTCTGGTCTACTGATAACTAATGTTTCTTTTCGGTGTCGAATGTGACAGTAGAAATTGTAGTAGAGATAAGCCAAAAATTACCGTTATTCCTCATTCTTTTTGCTTCGACACTTTTATTTAGGATTGCTTTTGCTCTTAGAAACATTATTTATAATAAGCCTTTTTTTACATAAGCCTCTATTTACGAGGTTAAATTTATAGAAATGTGCAATAAAAATGCGTAAATGAACCAAAACTACAATTTGCCAATACGCATTTGTTTTTTCATAAAATGTTGAGTAAATACATGTGAAATTTTTTCATTTTATTAATATTTGAATATTTTTGTATAATAATAAATTACATTAATGTGATTTTAATAACTTTAATTTTTTATGATCACGGTAGACCTTTTGGTGGAATTACCCATATGCAACTTATGCATTTAAAAACGTAAATTTAACCAACATTATTATACTCGGCCTGTTCAAAAAATATCGTGAATTTTGTATTTTTTCAAAACGTATTTATTTATTCATGAATATCTATTTTGCCCCCTTCAAAGTAATTCCCCTTGGATATAATACACTTCTGCCAACGTTTTTTCCAATCCTCGAAGCACTTCAAATAATCATTTTTTGTGATCTTGTTCAGCTCCTCCTTCGATGCAGTCTTTATCTCCACAATCGGGGCGTGGCCTTTCATGGGCCTTTTCAGTTTTGGGAACAAAAAATAGTCACAGGGCGCTAGGTCAGGGGAATACGGTGGCTGCGGCACCATTACTGTGTTGTTTTTGGCCAAATATTCGCGCACAAGCAACGATGTGTGTGCAGGGGCGTTATCATGGTGCAAAAGCCACCCGACTCATGCCCAAATCATTGGCTCGTGCCATTCGATTCTCAAATGGTAATTCGTCGATTGGCCAATATTATTTTATTCACTTTATCAATGTTTTCGTCTGTTGTCGATGTGCTCGGGCGTCCGGCACGCTGTTCGTCCTTCGCATCTTCTCGTCCCTCTAAGAACATTTTGTACCACCGATAAACGTTGCTGGAATTCGTCAGCGCACTTTATTTTGTTTTTCACACAAAATTTGATGCAGATTCTTTGATCCATTTTCTGAAATAGATAAAAATTGAAGACAAGTTAAAACTCACCCAAGCACAACAGCTGTCAAAAATTATCTAAACATTCAAAATGACCGACCTTGTCTGCATAAGTAAGGGACATGAGTACCAACATAACGCTACAAAAATATCAAAAATCAAATACACGTAGCCCGCGGAAATTAAAAATTAGCGATATTTTTTGAACATACCTCGTATATACTTGAAAGAACAAGTAACGACCTTACAAACTAGCCTTCATTTGTAAAATTCCGTCCTCGCGTTTGCATAATACATAACTTCTGAAATACGGCTTTTCAGACATTTTCCCAAATTTTTCAAATTGCGGATGCTTGTAACACCTAAAAAAAAATTTTGGTTTTTTTTGTCGCCAGCATATGCAAATTTTCAAAACAATAGTGAATGTCGACCATAATAAACGATAAACATCTTAAACTCATTTATATGTTCTTCGGCTGTACTGCGGCAGTGCACTGTACTGTTCAATCTTCAAATAAGTTATTTATTGAAGATTGAACACTTGAACGCTTGAACGCGAAGACCGGGACACTTTTGTCTCAGCAATGATCGCCAAGGCACTCCCTATGCGCGGTAGAGATATATGAAAAGTTTATATGAATTAAAAGGAATTTTAACGAATGAAGATATAATCACACAATGCCCAATACCATCTGCGCAATCCCCGAAATTCACAAGAAAATATTTCCAAATTTCTTACTGTAAGAATAGAACTATAGAAATTCGCGAAAACTATATTTATACCCTACACCACACTGTGGTACAGGGTATTATAAGTTTGTTTCACGGCAGATGTTTGTAACACCTGAAAATAACACAGCTAGACCCACCTTAAAGTATACCGATCGACTCAGAATCACTAGCTGAGTCGATTTAACCATGTCTGTCCGCCCGTCCGTCCGTCTGTCCATGTAAAGTTGTTCGTCGACTACAGGTCGCAATTTCACTCCGATCGTTCTGAAATTTTGCAGTTTAGAGTATTTCGCAGCTGTAAAGATCCCCATTGAATTTGGTTGAAATCGGTTCAGATTTAGATATAGCTCCGATATATATATATTTCGTCCGATTTGGCCCTTTAGTTCTATAGAAGCTGTATTTTACATCCAATCGTTTTGAAGTTTAGAATGGTAGAGTTTCTTGATCCATGAACCAACACTACCGAATTTGAAGAAAATCGGTTAAGATTTAGCTATAGCTCCCATATATATGTTTCGTCCGATTTGGCCCTTTAGTTCTATAGAAGCTGTATTTTACATCCAATCGTTTTGAAATTTATAATGGTAGAGTTTATTGATCCATGAACCAATATTGCCGAATTTGAAGAAAATCGCTTAAGATTTAGCTATAGCTCCCATATATATGTTTCGTCCGATTTTGCTCTTTAGTCCTGTAGAAGCTGTATTTTACATCCAATCATTATTTTGAAATTTAGAATGGTAGAGTTTCTTGATCCATGAACCAATACTACCGAATTTGAAGAAAATCGGTTAAGTTTTAGCTGTAGCTCCTATATATATGTTTCGTCCGATGGTTCGTCCCATTTGGCCCTTTTTCCCTATAGAAGCTGTTACATCCAATTGTTCTGAAATTTAGCACTGTAGAGTTTCATAGACCAACATCCCCGAATTGAAATAAATCTGTTCAGATTTCGATATTGCTCCCATAAATATGTTTCGTCCGATTCGGCTACTTAGCCCTATAAAAGCTGTAGTTTACATCTAATCGTTTTGATATTAAGCATGGTAGAGTTTCTTGATCCATGGACCAACATCCCCGAATTTGAATAAACACGTTTCAGATTTAGATATTGCTTCGATATATATGTTTCGTCCGATTTGGTTCTTTGGTTCTTTAGCTCTATAGAATCTGTAGTTTACATCCAATCGTTTTGAAATGAAGCATAGTAGAGTTTCTTAATCCATGGACAAACATTGCCGAATTTGAAGGAAATCGGTTCAGTATTAGCTATAGCCCCCATATAGATGTTTCTTCCGATTTAGCTCTATAGAAGCTATATATTTTACATCCAATTGTTTTTAAATTTAGTATGGTAGAGTTTCTTGATCCATTAACCAAGAAACTCTACTATTCGTTCCACGAATAGTTTATAGTCACCAGTCCTAGATTTTCTGGAGTGTAACTGGTAGTATCTTCGGCTACGCAGTCTGATCAGAACACTTAGTCTGGTAGCACGGGAGTCAGGAAAGCCCTCGGGACGCAGGTTCCGGCCTGACTATTGGTGAGGACCCCATTTGGTGCAACGTGGTGGCTGTGGTTGAAACCAAAGTCGCTGGGAGAGAATATTCTCGGATGTGGAGTTGCAAACCAACCGAGTGCCATGACCCATAGAATGGCAAGGAGTTTTAGATGGGCTCCGCTCCTCACCAGGGAGGAGGTCAAAAGTGTCCAGAATCACGGAATTGATTGGTACAAGGGGACGTTGGTCGACGCATGTATTCACCCAGGTGTTTGAGCACTGTGCGGTTAAGCCTAACGACAGGAACTCACCTAAATCCAGAATATCTACTGCTTGCGCATCCATGGTAAACACTAGAGTGATCAAAAAACCGGTTTTTTTGAAAAAATAAAAAACCGGTGGATGGTTTATTTAAGTTATAAAAAAACCGGTGGACGGTTTTTTTCTTCGAAGAAAACCGGGGAAACCGGTTTTTTCTGCATAACAAAACAGTATGAAAATTGCCGTTTGAAAAACATTTTCCTTTTTAATAACAAAAAAGGCGAGTTTTTAATATTAAATTTCTGATCAGGAATCTTGCACCAAATTTAGTCCTGTTGGATAGTAGTTATTTTGGATTGTGATGGATATTGTCATTTGAGTCAAACGGTCCTTTTATCTCATACTTATAACTAATTAGCTATTGTATTTAGAAACATTTTCCAAAAGTGGAATCGAGTCTTTTCTTCAACCTTTTAAAAAAATTAGCAAATATAATTTCATTACTTTTTTTGCAAAATTAAACTTTTTTGAAATTTTGGTAAAAACCTATGATTTAATTTTTGATTTTTTTGCTCAAAAGAAAACTTAGATAATTTCCTTTAAAAGCTTTGTGACCTATTGATAGGATGGGACCTGTTGATCTATCAAAATAAATATAAACCTCTGAAAAAAAATTAACGTTCAACCAAACATTTTATCATTTCAGATGGGAAAAACAACCGTTGTCAACAAAAATGTCAATATTTGACACCCTCCAACTCGGAAAGTCCTTAACCGATTTCGTTGGAATTGTGTCTCATAACTACTATCTGATAGGGCTACTTGGTGCAATTTTCACCCCGACAGAAGACATCCTTTTTAAAAATTAACTCACTTGACATGGAATTCCCCTTATGTAGTTCAGTCAAGAAAATATTAATATTTCGGGATATTAAACAGAATATTTAATAGAGGTATTAAATCTTTATACATATATATTTTATATACACACTTTAGTGCAGGTGGGTACACGGAGAAAAAAATATGTTAAAAATATGTTTGGATGCAATCATAAATATGTTTGGGACGGGCACAATCATATATATGTTTGTGGGTAAACATATTATGTTTGCACACAATCATAATATGTTCGGGGCAAAATTCTATCATATTATAAAACGATATGATTGTGTCCTAACATATTTTGGCAAAATAATATATTAGAGCATATTTTTTAGATTTTTAGAGAGTATTAAGGCCTAACAATAATATGCATAAGCTAGCTTAAGCAACTGGGCGAATGCATGAAATCGTATGTGCCAAACTATAATGTACTTAAGTAAACTTTTCGTTAAGTTCTCTCAGTTCCCATTTGCTTAAGCAGGGTGCGAAACTTAACGCACATTCCGTGCGGAATTGCTTATGCATATTATAGTTGGGCCTTTACTCTCTGAGAGCCCAATTATGTGACTCATAGAGCATCCACCATCACCACTGTGCTAAGCCATCACAGCGAACACACGCACACACCCACATACAACCATTGACAGCCACAGCCAGTCAGAATGAATATATGGCTATGCTTATACTTTCTTGTTTCGGGTGTAACATGAAAGTAAATTAAAATACACGCTGTGCATATAATTCTCGTTGACTCTATATAGCCAGTGGTATAAGGTGTTGACGTTTTTCAGTCAATGGGGTGGATCAACGGAGCTACCAACCAAGTTGAAAGAAAAGTGGCATAGTCGGCAGTCCGAATAATGTATAATTAATGGAACATTAGACTAGACTTTTATAAATATATTATAGGTGCGTCACAAAGGGTTCAGACTTTTGATAAAAAACAACAATATACAATCATATACATGATTAAATGCAATCATATATATGATTACATACAATCATATAAATGTTTGGACATAAGCATATATATGATTACACACAATCATATAAATGTTTGCACATAAGCATATATATGATTACATACAATCATATAAATGTTTGGGAACATTACCGCTGCTCCAAACATATATATGTTGCCTGCAAAATATGTTTGGGGCAATATGTTACAGAGGCCGTTATTTCCTCCGTGTATATACGAGTATACTACCCAAATGAAATTTTCTTACTTGTTTTTCTTTCGGTTTGGAAGTGGGAGAATGCGTTTACTTTTCACATAACTTCTGCGCGTATGAATCATTTATTTTCTTTAAATTTTTGTAATTTGTATAGAAATTGGTGAATGGCTTCGGATTCTAGCAAAGTTGCCGAGTCTTTTTAGGCCATATAAGGAGATCTTTCATATTATTATCTTAATTTGTGATATTTTGTACATAAAGTTGTAAATAATTTTTAATATTTTAGTGATAATAAAAAAACCGGAAAACCGGTGGAAACAAACGAAAAAAACCGGTTGCACCGGTTGTTCGAAATTCATGATTTTGAGAAAAACCGGAGACGGTGGAAGCAAAAAACCGGTGGGCCGGTTTATTTTAAACCGGTTTTGATCACTCTAGTAAACACGTGGCATTGTCCTCCTACACCTGCTAGTTTTTCTTTTTATTTTTTAAGTAGAGCCCGATGTTTATCCATAATATGTGCATCATATTCTTCAATTGTTATTTGGTTGGCCTTAAACACCACACATATATCGCACTAAATTTTGTTCGGTAATGATTTTAGAAAATGTAAAAATTTAAACGGGCTTTACTGCTTTAGATATTTAGACAAGGGAATTTTACAACCATCTTTCTCAGATTTTTTTGGTACAAGTGGTGCCGATTTTGGTTTATCGTTCGGATTAATCCATTCTGTAACCATGCTAATACGTAGAGATAGCGTTGATAAGAACATTTCGAGATACTTGCAACGCAAATTGGCGGTGTGGTAGTTAAAATATAAAGCTGTTCTGTTTTCTACTGCGATTCTATTTTGATAATCTTTGTTACATAGAGCTTTACAAACTCTCTCTTCGCTTCTCAAGTCTTAATCCAAATTTTTTCTTGTTCTTTCATCAACGTTTTGGCAGTGTCTTACTTTACTTATTCCACAAGTGACCGAGGAAACGGTTGGACCAATTTCAACATAAATCATATGTTTTTGGTATGCGAATCAGTTTGGGCCATAAACGAAGATCGTTCATATTACTACTCGTATCTTAACATAAAGACGTGCATTATCTGTAAATTTTGTGATATTTGGTATATGTAATTACACAGGGTGGAGCGCGGAAATTTGCTTATTTGGGAATGAAATAAAAAAGTTACGAACCTTAGAACATTTTTTATACCCTACACCACACTGTGGTACAGGGTATTATAAGTTTGTTTCACGGCAGATGTTTGTAACACCTTAAAATAACACAGCTAGACCCACCTTAAAGTATACCGATCGACTCAGAATCACTAGCTGAGTCGATTTAACGATTTAACGATTTTCTTCAAATTCGGAAGTGTTGGTTCATGGATCAAGAAATACTACCATTCTAAATTTCAAAATAATGATTGGATTTAAAATACAGCTTCTATAGAACTAAAGGGCCAAATCGGACGAAACATATATATGGGAGCTATAGCTAAATCTTAACCGATTTTCTTCAAATCCGGTAGTGTTGGTTCATGGATCAAGAAACTCTACCATTCTAAATTTCAAAATGATTGGATGTAAAATACAGCTTCTACAGGACTAAAGAGCAAAATCGGACGAAAAATATATATGGGAGCTATAGCTAAATCTTAACCGATTTTCTCCAAATTCGGTAGTGTTGGTTCATGGATCAAGAAACTCTACCATTCTAAATTTCAAAACGATTGGATGTAAAATACAGCTTCTATAGAACTAAAGGGCCAAATCGGGCGAAACATATATATGGGAGCTATATCTAAATCTGAACCGATTTCACCCACATTCAATAGGAATCTTTACAGCTGCGAAATACTCTAAACTGCAAAATTTCAGAACGAAAACTTTACATAGACAGACAGACGGACGGACAGATATGGACTCAGCTAGTGATTCTGAGTCGATCGGTATACTTTAAGCTGGGTCTAGCTGTGTTATTTTCAGGTGTTACAAACATCTGCCGTGAAACAAACTTATAATACCATGTACCACAGTGTGGTGTAGGGTATAAAAACTGGTGGGAACAAATGGAATATGTTTATTTAAAACCTGTTTTGATCACTCTAGCCGTAAAGTTATACTTTACAAAAAATATTTTTGTCATTTTTAACAATGAATGTTTTTTAAAGTATAAATGCTTTTTATATTCTGGCTTAGCGATTGTCGAAAATGTGGCCAAGTTTTGAATTTTCTTAAAAAGTGGAATATTGAATATTCAGGGAAGCCAATCCATTGAAACGATTTTCAGTCATGGTTGACCGCAAGTAATTTTAAAGCCGACGCAATGTTGAAAAAGAGCGTTCGTTTGTCGCTGTCGTCACAGGTAATACCGCCATCACTGTCAATATTTTGTAAACGTTTGGAATTGCATCTATATTACATATATTAAGTGCTTCCAGGGAATTTCTGACATTCTCCGCTTCAATTCTTCTTCTCCAATGCTTCACTTCACTAATCCAATATTGATGAATATTTTTCAAAAAAAATGTTTACAATTTTCTTCATTTAGTGTTGGCATTTTAGATGGAAAAAGACATTGGTAATTTGACAAAATTCCACGGTGTTTCAAAAAGTGATCTTAGAGATGAGTGATGAATAAATCTAGATATGGAATATAGGTCGAATTCTTGTAATATTCTTCAATATTTGTTGCATCAACACTGCAACGATGACTTTGTCTGGCCGCAATCCTAGGTTTCTAGATTTGAATATCTTGTTCTTCACAAAATATTTTGGTGAGTACAATTTTCGCGCATGTCCATCAATTCCGTTTTCGTATTTTCTGCCAGATGGACGGCTTCAGCTAAATCTTGATTTTCACTTTGAAGAACGCGACTTAGTGATAATGCCAAGCAGTGAACTGAATGAACTACGTGGACCGAAACTTGAAAATCCAACGTTTTAATAGCCATCAACAACTGAAATGCTGATGTTGTAGTTTTCTGATCAGACCAGGTGGTGTATGCAATGGTGATGCATTCCAAAGCCTCGATAACGGCTACTTGTAGATTAAGATACATTTCAACAGACTCATTTTGTTCTACCCATCGAGTTGCGCAATACCCCTTTAATTTTTGCTTTTTTTCATCACGGAGATTGCTGTTGTTAGAAATTGCATCTTGAAGAGCTATTCGCCTTTTAGGTTAATGAAAAAACTGGTATATGGTTTGGATAGTGCCGAGACAATTTCTAATTGGGACTACTTTGCATGCGTAACTTACAACCAAGTTGAAGCTGTGAGCTGCACAATGTGAATACATTGCTAATCTGTACTTTTCTTGGATATATGCTTGCGCCCCATGAAATTCTCCGTTCATTGCTCTTGTGCCGTCATAGCATTGCTCAAATAAATACTTAAAATTAATACCAGAAGTTTCGAGGAAATTTAGAATAACATCAGCCAAACCTTTTCCATCGAACTGTTTTGTTGGGACGAAACTCAAAAAATCATCGCAAATTTTATATCACCCAACGTTTTCATTAAGGTACCGAATGCACATTGAAACTTGCTCAGCCCCTGAAATATCAGCTAATTCGTCCGCTATGATGGTGAAAGCTTTGGAATTATTGATTATCTTAATAAGTTGTCGATATATAAGAGTGTGACAAATACTTACAATTTCATTTTGAAGACGTTTGCTTATATACATTGCTTTTATACACTGTTTCTATGGTATTCGAGTGATGAATGGTGGCGAAATACGTCCAGTGTTTTTTTCCAATTATTAAATGGTCTTGATACCAAGTTTCCTAGTTTTTGGTTATGTACTTCTGTATACCTAGGAGCAAATAATACACATGTTTTACAGAAAGTACTGACTTGATTCCATTTATACATATTTATGTAACCAATAAAGTTGGAATTTTTAACTTCTTTGCCCAGTCACTGGAAAACTATAATTATCTGGAGGAATCCAGATTTATTCATGAAGACCTTCTATATAGTCGATACTCTCCGAATAAACCTATATCATATGGTGATACTTCGTATGGGTTACTGGAAGCTGTATAGTTTGATGTAGTTGGCTTTTCCATATTGCCATCATTCGTTTCGACGGGCAAAGTACATCTCTGTGGATCCTGAATCATGAAGAATATTCAGAAAAATTCATTTTCGATATAGTTATAATCCTTGCGGAGTATTTCGTTATTCGCACATACACATATTAGGCATGTTTTCGTTACAAGCTAGCGATTTTAGTTTAGCACTTTGCAACGAATACAACTGACTGCCGCACCCTAAGTAAGCGTGTTGGTGGTTTATGTCCAATAATGTAAATTTGGTTCGAAATTAAGTCTCAAACTGACCATACAATGGAAGAACCTAGCATGAATTTTGATAATAAAATTCAATAATCTGCAAGCGTTGTTCGCTTGTAAGTCGATTCATGAATTAGTTATAACTGAACATGTTTCACATTAACATGTTACACGAAAACAGCTGAGCTGCAAAAAACAAAAAAATTATTTTTTAATTAAAATTTCAAATTTCAAATTTTTTGAAAACTTAAAATGGCCACTTTTGTCTTATGTTTGATTAATTTTTTTCATCATATAGCAAATTTTGTTGCCAGCCAATTCAGTATATTCTGCAACGATATTCACAAAACACTAGGGAGGGGTCGATGAAAAAAAGAAAGTATCTAT
Organism: Eudasyphora cyanicolor; assembly: GCA_963930755.1. Classification (NCBI taxonomy): domain Eukaryota; kingdom Metazoa; phylum Arthropoda; class Insecta; order Diptera; family Muscidae; genus Eudasyphora; species Eudasyphora cyanicolor. Next base: position 100,048,065 of record OZ005738.1, on the reverse strand, counting down.
TTTTGAATGCAGATGTCTCGGTAACAATACAAGATAACTGTCAGGTGTTAAATGTCTTTTCTAGCCTCCATTAGTAGAGTGAACGCAAGAAAAGATTTTACACGCTGAAAAAAATCGAACAAAAATTTATTTATTCAAAAATATATAATACTAGCTGGACCCGGTCCACTTCGTTGCCCCAGATATCAGATTTCCGATCCCGTCCATTTTGAAAATAAAATTAATGTGGTACAAAAATACACAAATTATGCAATGTTGTATGAGGTTGTGTTTATTGATCGAAATGTCATTCTTCTACGGTCCATAGTTTCAGAGATAATGCATGCTTAACTAATGCTACGCCCACTTTTGGCACACGCACTAATCCTGTCCCGCCAATTTCTGCTGAAGATTAAGATACTTACTCCACTAAAGTGTGTTCCAAATTTCGTTCTCCTACCATCAACACATTCTGAGTTTTTCGAATTTTATATAATGCCACGTCCACTTTTGGTGAAAGTACTAATATTGACTCCAACAACTTACAATCCAAATCTCGTTCTTCTAGGGTCAATAGTTTTTGAGATAATAAACGATTAACTAAGCTACGCCCACTTTTCCTCACCCACTAATCCGATTCTGCCAATTTTTGTTAAAGTTTTATATAATAACTCCACTAACATGTGTTTCAAATTTCGCTCTTCTACGAACAACATATTCAGAGATATTTTCAAATTTTATATAATGCCACGCCCACTTGTTCTATCCCGCCCTCTTTTGGTGAAGTTACTAATATTGACTCCAATAACTTAAAATCCAAATTTCGTTCACCTACGGTTAATAGTTTCTGAGATAACAAATGTTTAACTAATGCTACGCCCACTTTTGCCACGCCCACTAATCCGATCCCTCCCATATTTATTGAAGTTTTAGAAAATAACTCCAGTAACTTGTGTTCCAAATTTCGTTCTTCTAGGGTCGACACTTTTTGAGATATTCGGTTTTTAAGTAATGCCAAGTATATTCTTGCACCGACCACTTTTTTCAAAAAAATTTTCTTCTTGAACCATCTCTAACAAAGAACCTTTCAAACAAAAGAAAAACAAATAAAATCGGTCCACTGGTTTCAGAGTCTATCGCATACATACATATAAATATTTTTCCATTTTTATATATATAGACTAGCTGGGCGCGGTCCATTTCGTTGCCCTAGCTTGAGATTTCCGATCCCGTCCATTTTTTGAACAAATGACGAATGCTGCCACCAAATACATATACATAATATAACAGCACTCTCGCTAACAAATTGCGCAAGATATTTCAATTTCAAAATGTGGCTTACAAGGCCGGGGCCACGCCCTTTAGTGCGATCCCGCCTATTTTTGAACTAATCACGTAGACTGCCGCCAGATACATATAAACAGAATTACAGCACTATATGGGCGGGGCCACGCCCTTTGGTCTGATCCCGCTCATTTTTGGACCAATTACGTAGACTACCAACAGATACATATGCACAAAATTACAGCCTTCTCTCTAACAAATTGTGCAAGATATCTAAATTTCAAAATTTGGCTTATATGCCGATTGGTCCGACCATTTTTGAACTAAGCACGTAGACTACACCAAGATACATATGCACAAAATTACAGCACTCTCGCTAAAAAATTGTGGAAGATATGTCAATTTAAAAATTTGGTTTATATGGGCGGGGCCACGCCCATTCACGAATCACGAAGACTATACCAGATACATATACACAAAATTCCAGCTCTCTCACTAACAAATTGTGCAAGAAATCACATTTTTAAAATTTGGCTTATATGGGCGGTACCACGCCCATTGGTCCGATCCCGTCCATTTTTGGACCAGTCACGTAAACTGCCACCAGATACATATGTACAACATTACAGCTCTCTAGCTAAAAAATTGTGCAAGATATATCAATTTGAAAATTTTGCTTATATGGGCGGGGTTACGCCCACTTGGTACATCGAAAATTCAAGTACCCTATTTCCACCACCCCCCATACATGTTCAGTCTGTGAAAATTTCAAGAAGATCGGTTTAGACGCCTATACGGTACAAACAAACAAACACACATTCTTCTTTATATATATAGATAAAAAAATCTCTATTTCAAATATATTTTCTTTACGAGTATATTCAAACTTATAAAAAACGACCTCTCAATCTTATACAATTCATTAAGGCATCAGATCGATATTCCTGTATGAAACATCACAATGGATCAAATAGGATCTCAGTGGACGCTTGGTTTTATTCGCCAGGCATATTCCTCAGTCAAACTAAACTACACTTTAACGTACATATGTACATGTTAGTTTGAACATACATATGTATGTAAATATATTCATATGCTTTAGTAAATGAAAAACGAAACCGCATCCAAGATTCCCAATGAAAATAACAATTAATTTTGGTAAATGTTTGGTGCTGTTGATTTAGTTTATATTGATTGAATTTATTTTAAACAAAACCACGAATTATTATTGACATCGACTATAAATATTAGAATATATTGTATTTTTCACTTCCCCTTTTGTGTATTATTTATTGATATATTCAGAGCGGAAATTGTCAAAAACAGCCTAAAGTCTACCTAGTTTTCAACTACAAGACAAAAGTGTTCATTTTTGATAGCATTTGATTCACAAACCACTTCCATCCTGTGTCAGACATTCGATATGTCCTTATTAATTTTGATGGTTTAATCTAGTGGTCAATAGGAAATTGAAACTGAAAATTTCAATAAAAATTTTTACCACAATATGTTTTTCTTTAATATAAGAACTAATATGATGGCTAATCAAAACAACCCTCTTTTGCTACACTCAGAAAAAAGGTTGAGTAAAAGAAAACATATTTGTCACAGTCGAGTATACTTCATGGTGAAAGTCTTATGTTAAAAAATTTCATTTCGTCACAATATTTGTTTTTTTTTGCGTGTATGGACTTTGTAGACATTTTGATATTTGATTTTGTTTTACCACATTTTTCATGTGGTTTTCACTTTATTGTGCACATATTTATGTTCATATTTATTTTTGTGTCCCCATATAGGCTGAGGATATTTTGGGAAATGCCGTGCCAAGGGCAGTGTACGAGTATGATATTTAGATGAATATTTCGGTATGTGTGAGTGTACATATGTACACACAAATATTTTCGCATAACTATAAATGTATTGGGATTTTGTGCAGAAATTCAGGAAATTAAAAACTTTTATATTTATTATGAATATTTCAAGAAATTTACTTCATTCACTCCAGAAAGCATTTTGAATTTGGGACAAAAATGTGAAGAGTGTTGTTGTTTATTTAACAAACCCTCAGTGTTATGAATTGCTTCTTTAATAAAATGAATTGCAACAGCCACCCTGACATCTTTCCAACGAATCACAGCAAGGAAGATTGAACTTGTTTTGTATGTTTCGTATGGTCTGCCAATAAGAGAATACACATGTCCTGGAGCGTGGGTTTTTGCAATATATTTGAAATATCACATATAGTAATGCCAAAAAAGGTTTGAAGTCACGTGTTCCTGAAGGGTATGCATACCGTAACTATTTTTCTTTAATTTATTTCAGGATTTAATAAGCTTATCTTACATGGAGATGGATATTTACATATGTATAAGTGAATGTATGTGAGAGATTGTTCAGAACTGTAGTCGGTAACGGCTAATATATATTCGTAGACAAATCATGAGAATTTTTAAACAATTCTCAAAATATTTAAAAACTTTGGAATTTTTTACTATATGGGGAAACACGGTTGTTTGCGAAACCTGATTTTTTTTTTGGTAAAAGTGAGTCTGTTGCGGATCTATTTAAAAAACCAGTAAGGAAAGGCTAAAGTCGGGCGGGGCCGACTATATAATACCCTACACCACTCTTGTAATATTGAATAACTCTGAAATATAAATTTTGTAGTTCATGAATAAATTTATTTATTTATTCTAAATTTCAAAACGATTGGATGTAAAATACAGCTTCTATAGAACTAAAGGGCCAAATCGGACGAAACATATATATGGGAGCTATATCTAAATCTTAACCGATTTTCTTCAAATTCGGCAATGTTGGTTCATGGATCAAGAAACTCTACCATTCCAAATTTCAAAACGATTGGATGTAAAATACAGCTTTTATTGGACTAAAGGTCCAAATCGGACGAAACATATATATGGGAGCTATAGCTAAATCTTAACCGATTTTCTTCAAATTCGGTAGTGTTGGTTCATGGATCAAGAAACTCTACCATTCTAAATTTCAAAATGATTGGATGTAAAATACAGCTTCTACAGGACTAAAGAGGAAAATCGGACGAAACATATATATGGGAGCTATAGCTAAATCTTAACCGATTTTCTTCAAATTCGGCAATGTTGGTTCATGGATCAAGAAACTCTACCATTCCAAATTTCAACACGATTGCATGTAAAATACAGCTTCTATAGGACTAAAGGGCCAAATCGGACGAAACATATATATGGGAGCTATAGCTAAATCTTAACCGATTTTCTTCAAATTCGGCAATGTTAGTTCATGGATCAAGAAACTCTACCATTCTAAATTTCAAAAAGATTGGATGTAAAATACAGCATTTATAGGACTAAAGGTCCAAATCGGACGAAACATATATATGGGAGCTATAGCTAAATCTTAACCGATTTTCTTCAAATTCGGTAGTGTTGGTTCATGGATCAAGAAACTCTACCATTCTAAATTTCAAAATGATTGGATGTAAAATACAGCTTCCATAGGACTAAAGGGCCAAATCGGACGAAAGATATATATGGGAGCTATATCTAAATCTGAACCGATTTCAACCAAATTCAATAGCGATCTTAACATCTGCGAAATACTCTAAACTGCAAAATTTCAGAACGATCGGAGTGAAATTGCGACCTGTAGTCGACGAACAACTTTACATCCACAGACGGACGGACAGACGGACGGACGGACGGACATGCTTAAATCGACTCAGCTAGTGATTCTGAGTCGATCGGTATACTTTAAGGTGGGTCTAGCTGTGTTATTTTTAGGTGTTACAAACATCTGCCGTGAAACAAACTTATAATACCCTGTACCACAGAGTGGTGTAGGGTATAAAAAGTGTAAAATCGGCATTTTTATTATATAATTAATACCATATCTCAAAAACGCGAATATATATTGCATTTTTGATTTTATATCCGCATTTAAAACTTCTCCTTCGAGAAAGTATCCGCTATCTGCTGGCTAGGATTCGGTTTGACCAGTGCAATATTTTAGGCCAGTGTAAAAAATGCGACGTCGATTTTTTCGAAATAAGTTTTTTTTTTGTTGTTCTGGTATATCTGGCTACAGAATGTCACCATTAAATTTTATTAATCGTATTTCTGGTCCACATCCTAAAGTAAAATCACCTTATAACATGAAAGAAATCATAAAAAATTAGTAGGTTTGACATTTAAAATTGCCACAGCTTTTGTTGTGGTTGTCATCCCATTGCGAAAATTCGTATAGATAAAGTATACAGAATGGGTTTCATTTTTGTAGTTTAAAGATATATAATCCCATCCGCGGAACACAATTTAAATCGCGAGGAAAACATAAGTCGTGAGAAAAAAGTATGAAAATAAAATATTTGCAAACAATTGTCAACGTACATTTTGTGCGTTTCTAAATAGCTGTCATATAAACAACAATTCATTCAAATCGGTCCAAATTTCAAACTTTGACAACCTATATCTTCGTGACCTATCACGCTAGGAAACTGTACTTTTTGGTACATCTCATACCCATAGTACTTCTGCAACCACACCAAGTTCTGACGCGATCGGAATAAAATTAAAAAAGTGGGCCTTTTGACGAATTCTCCCCATATATGTAATAATAGCATCGGGGCTCTGTTTTATGCTGTAATTGATAGCGAATAGACGTGTGTTTCTGCATAGTATTTTTCTTAAAATACGCACAAATATAGGGTACTCGCAAGTGCCAAGTGATAATCACAACAACTTATTTTCATAAACAATCATAAAAACAACAAGAACGTTGTAAAGTGTTCAATGAGTGCTTTGAGAAGGAAAAAGTTATGGGGCAGAGTTCCAAAAGAAAACAGGTTTATGTTATTGCAAAAGGTTGATAATGATGATGCCACACATAGTGATGATGAGGGGGAAGCTGTGAAAGAATAAAAGTGGTTATTCCTCCCATTGTCGTTGATGCTGTCCACAATTGTCAAACAATGTACAAACTAATTGGAACTACATATCAATTTAAAAGAATGTCTATTAGTACAAAAATTGTGTCGTCTTCCACATCCCAATTTGATATGGCAATACAATTATGGATGAAAGATTTACATTTTATTCTCACGAATCCAAACACACAAAACGATTAAAATTAGTTTTATATGGACTCCACCAAACAGACCCGAAGAAAATACAACATGAACTTAAAGCAACCTATAACATCAGTGCTCTTAATATCAAGGAAATCAAAACCGCTTGTTCCTCAGTTGATCGAACTCAAAATCTCGGGTCTTACAAATTACACGTCTATGAACATAGTATTTAGGTTCATTGGAAGAAACCACAAAAAGGAATCACATGTGCAATGTATGGACGCGGAACTAGAAATTGCTTTCGTAAGAAAGTATGTATTGCTTGTGGTGGAAACCATGATCTCGCTAATTGTCAACTGAACAAAACACAGCAAGGACGTCCTGCTGCATATAAACATTTCAATTTTGTCAAGAAATACAATAAAAACACAAGTCACAGAGCTGACGATCCTCGATGTCCTAGCCGTAAGCAGTACTTAACGTTGCGTCAGAACGTTGCAAAACAAATCAAATCACATGCAGAACATCAGAGTCCAAGATTATTTTTACCAATCGCACAGAGACATTCCTCAGGCGTCTAGATCAACAAATGTAGTGTGTGATGACAATTATGCAGAAGTTAGCAGGTCATTAAATCGATGTAGCTATACTTATAACATCATCTATAAAACAAAAGTTTGAAAACTCATTTCCAACGATAACATGAGAAAATATATGTATCTTAGTGGAATTCTACTACAAAAAAGTATTTATTATATCTGTCTATTGTCCTCGCTATACTATGGACTTTGTCAATGATCTTAATCTACTAACGTAAAAAAATGAGGACTTCTTTATTCTTGGAGATTTCAACGCACGACACACTAATTGGAAATGAGGAAACTCCGATAGAGCAGGAAATGCATTATATCACCACCAAATTAAATCCAACTACTAAAATTTGGTATATTTATTTTCCATTTGGTACATTTATTTTCCATTTTGCTTTACTAGATTTCCTCAAAATATCAGATACAGACGATCATCAAAAATCGACATTCTGCTTACTAATTCGTCATTACATTTTACGACCTAGATACCCATCCGGAAGACTATATTCAGATCATGTACCCGTAATGCTTAAATGAATGTGTTCGTGAAACCATACGAGTAAGTTTTTTTTTCTGATTTTTCAAATGCCAACTGGGATAGGTATTCGAACATAACTTCTTCCGAAATTTTAAACAACGACTTGGCAGTTTTTTCGGTGGACGACTCGATTATACGGACACCACTACGTGATAAAAATACCAAAAAAAAAAGAACCTTGTCTCCCAGTTTTTCCCACAGTCATGTACTCGTTTTATAGGCCCCAAAGCTTTGGGGCTCGCTACCATTTTTGGAAAAAAGTGATCACATTCTCAAGCTCATATGAGGCAAAGTTGTAGCTCTTGTCATAAAGAAAGAAATTGCGAACATCTGTATAACGGGTGATCCAAGTAGAGATACTTTTTTCAATAGCCTTTTTTGACAGATCACATGTGAGTCGTGTCATGCTGTCCTGTTATTTTTGTTAAGTATTGTTTGGCATTTCATCATGAAAAGACTTTCGCCTGAACAACGTCTAAAAATCGTTAAAATTTATTACGAAAATTAACGTTCTGCGAGGAATGTATTTCGTGCACTTCGCTCAACTTATGGTCAACATAATCGGCCTACTGAGCGTACTGTTCGCAACACCATCGCCCATCTTGAGACCCAGCATTCATTATTGGATACTATTCGACCGAATAGACCACGTCCAGTACGCAGTGAAGAAAATGTAGCGGTCGTAGCTGAGAGCGTACACGAAGACCGTGGAGAGTCGATTTGGCGCCATTCGCAGCAACTGGGACTGACGTATGGGACGACGTGGCGCATTTTACGTCGAGATCTTAGATTGAAAGCATACAAAATACAGCTTGTGCAAGAACTGAAGCCGCCCGACATTCCCAAGCGACATCGCTTCGCTCTATGGACTCTTGAAAAGTTCCAAGAAGATCCGACATTTTCGAGCCAAATTTGGTTCAGCCATTTCTGGCTCAATGGGCATGTAAACAAGCAAAATTGCCGCATTTGGGACCAAGAGTAACCTGAAGAGATTCAAGAGCTGCCACTTCATCCAGAAAAAACAACGGTTTGGTGTGGTTTGTGGACCGGTGGAATCATCGGTCCATATTTCTTCAAAAATGATGCCGGTGAGAAGGTAACCGTCTTTGGCGACCGTTATCGTGCCATGATAACCGACTATTTGATGCCTGAAATTGAAGCTCGTGATCTCTGCGACATTTGGTTTCAACAAAACGGTGCCACTTACCACACATCGCATCAATCAATGGATTTATTGAGAGAACACTTCCGTGAGCAGATAATTTCACGTTTTGGGCCGGTAGATTGGCCACCAAGATCGTGTGATATCACACCGTTACACTTTTTCCTGTGGGATATGTAAAGTCTAAAGTTTATGCGGACAAACCCGCTTCGATTCAGGCCTTGGAGCACGCGTGTCATTCGCCAGTTACCAGCCGAAATGCTCGAACGAGTCTTCGAAAATTGGACTCAACGGATTGACCATCTGAGACGTAGCCGCGGCCAACATTTGATAGACATAATCTTCAAAAAATAAATGCCAAAGAATGTTCTTTCAAATGATAATAAACATTCCCCATTCAATTTGAATTTTCTGTGATTTTTTTCTTTAAAATAGTAGGGAACCTCGAAATGGGTCACGCTATATATAAAAATGAATCGTGGTTCGTTCGACTGCTTAAAACTTGAAAACTACTGGACCAAATTAGATACTTCCTTCAGTGGATTTTTTCGTACTTGCTACGCGAACGTTTAGGAAAAATAAAAATCGCAAAATTCTTAACAGTTGGAGCTGTCCACTTGTCCGCTGAGGTTTTTGTAAGAGTTAGAAAGATGAAATTTTGCTCAAGCGTAGACCTGAGTGTTTTGTAAACAACGGAATTTGCACGTAGTCACTTTTTGCCATATGGTCAGATCTAGCGCTATCAAAAACTTGAGAATTGTGTTTATCCCTTCAGAAGCATCATATAACATCTATAGCTAAAACGTTGTAAATATGAAGTACTATGTGATGATACTATGTATAATATGCATTTTTGACCACTTGGCCGCTGAGTCTCAATGTAAAAGCTAGAAAGCAGAAATTTTGCATATGGACTAAATTGTTGTATAAACCCTGGACTTTTCACAGAATCGGATTTTGAGCAGTGGTCAGTTCTCGCGCTTTGCTCACATATTATTACGAGTTTGGCTGAAATAGAAGAACGGCACATTCAGCACTGAAGCTTCCGAAAAACCTGCAAATTAACGAAAATCCAACATTTCAAGCAATCTGACATGCCAAAAGGGAAAAAGCACGATGGCGCACAAACGATCATTAGACGCACTCATCGAACATTACAAGATTTGGGCAACATTAATCGTTACGGCGGATGAATTAAACGCATGTCTGAGGTCATCGTATTTGTGAAATACTTGAAAACAATTTAATTAAATATGAACATACGATTATTCCTACAACAGGATAGACCGCAGAAGTTTTTTCTAAAGAACTGCTAAGAATCTAAAAGAAACACTGATGTGAATGAATAGTACGATTCAAAATCAAATTCAGAGGGAATTTACGTCTTAATGTTGGATCTTTAATCATTATGTTACCAAATGTTCATGCCCCCCAATTGTGCAATGGAACCCGACTGATTGTGACGAAGCTAGTGAACAGTGTGGTGGCGAGGATTTTGAAACAGCCATTCAAGGGAGAAGAATGCCTAATTCAGCGAATTCCAGTGATTTTAAACGATTTTGCATTCAAGTTCAGACGTCTTCAGTTCCAAGATAATCTTTTGTATTTGCGATGACCGTAAAGAAGTCACAAGGACAATCGCTGGATGTGTATGGAATAAATCTGGACATGCCATGCTTTTTACACGGCAAGCTGTATGTGGCGTGTTCCCGGGTTGGAATCCAGCATCACTCTTCATTTACGGTTGTGTTTTGGTCAGCATTAAATTTAATACAATAATTAAAAAAAAGATTAATTAAATATTCATTGAAATTAATACTTGAGTTTATTCTTTTTTTAGCAAATATTGGACGTTACGATGTCTGCCGAAACTTTTTATAAATATCGATTAACAGTAACTAATTTTTGATGAAAAAAATCAGGTGAAATAGTGAATGCTCAAAATTAATGAAGCAACATATATATTTTTGGCAAAACGAAGTTTGCCCGGGTCAGCTTGTATAAAATAAAAACAAGTAAGAAAGTTTCAGTATGGTAAACCGACTAGGTATACCCTAACTTTATGAGTAATGTAATATGGAATATTACACGAATTAATGTGTCAATCTGTGTGGGTGGTACAAGAAAGGGTTTATCAAATACACTTATTTTCGCTGATACTTTTAATCCATCGCATTGTGCGAATTATAAGCGTGAGCTATTCAATTTTGGTATAATTTGACCTTTTTTGTGGGAGGTACAAAAAGGGGCGAGGTAACGTCCATTTTAAACAGGACTACAGATAGTATTTGTAATATTTTCGTGCATTGGTACTCACGCTAACAGCTTTTAAATTTTTGTACAAAATGTTACATTTCTGTGGGAGGTACCAAAAGGGGCTTGGCAATAGCGCTGATTTTTTACCTGGACTGTAGGTACTCTAAAAGCATTAACCTGTGCAAAATTTCAGGTTTTTTTAATCACTGGTATTATTGTTATAAGCTGTTAACTTTTTGTACAAAATTGTCCATTTCTGTGGGACGTACAAAAAGGGCGGGGCTACTTCGCGTATTTTTCTCAAGTTGATAGCGACGGATAAACCGTTAATATGTGTGGAATTACAGAAGAATCGGATAAGTAGTATAGAAGTTATTAGAGAATCAATATTTCAGTAAATTTTAACCCTTTGTGAGGGAGATACTAGAAGGAGTGAACCAATATGGTCCATCTTTGAACTTAGCCTGAGATAGAAAAAAATATTATCCCATACAAAATTTGAAGTCAATCCGTTACTCTTTTCGAGAGACAGACTGACGGACGGACATTGCTTAAATGACTTAAAATGGCTCAAAACGGATATCCGCCGAGCATACTTAGGGTCTTAGGTCACTCCTTCGATGTGTTACACTTTTTGTCCGTAGCAAATGATATATACCCTCGTCACACTAAAGTGAGGGTATAAAAATACATACAATGCTCTGCAAATACAATTATTTTTTTAAAGTTGACATCATTGGCAGAGCACATTTGGAACGTTTATCTCAAAACAAAACCAGTAAGAAAAGGCAGAAAGTCGTGCGGGGCCGACTATATAATACCCTACACCTCCCTAACAATGCAATAATTGTCATTGTGATAATAATTTTTAATAATTGGTAAATGGGTAGGAACATATTATCTAATGAAACGATAATTTCTAAATTAAGCAATATTCGTTCCAAAATTGAGAAACATATTTGCGGAAAATTTTAATGATCGGAAGTAAAGTACAACTTCTATAGCGCTGTGATACCAAATCAGGAGGAACATATATATGGAGGTTATTTGTAAATCTGAACCGATTTTCCCTGAATACTCATTCATGTAAAAAGACCTCTTTCTGTCGAATTTCGTACTGATCGGATATAAAATAACATTTTTACAGCGATCACATGTCAAATTGGAGATAAGAAATATATGGGGGCTATATCTAAATCTGAACCGATTTTAACCAAATTCAATAGGGATCGCGCTTACATGTCAAATCGAGGGTAACATATATATGGGGGCTATATCTAAATCTGAACCGATTTTCTCCGAATTCCCCAGTATTCCTTCATGTAGATAGAAACTTCTTTTTGCCGAATTTCGCACTGATCGAATATAAAATAACATTTTTACAGCGCTTACATGTCAAATCGGGGGTAACGTATATATGGGGGCTATATCTTAATCTGAACCGATTTCTTCCAAATTTAAAAGTGTTCATTCATATAATAGGAAACCTTTTTCTGCCGAATTTCGCACTGATCGGATATAAAATACAGTTTCTACAGCGCTTACATGTCAAATCGGGGGTTACATATATATGGTGGCTACATCTAAATCTGAACCGATTTTCTCCGGACCATAATTGCGACCTGTACTTTGATTACAAGAATACATGCACAGACAGACGGACATAGCTAAGTCAACTCAGAAAGTGATTCTAAGTCGACCGGTATAATAAACTATGGGTCTATTTCTTCTCCTTTTGGGTGTTACAAACAAATGCACAAAGTTATAATACCCTCTACCACAGTGTGGTGTAGCGTATAAATAGATCGCGATATAGCTTTGGATGGTTTTCTCGAAAAGTGATTGAAAATATTGTTTGAAATAAAATTAGCATTTTTATAAAAGAAAAATGCACTAATAAACGACATTTATATTGTTGATGCTATCTTGCATTAGAAATAGCTTGAAAACTTATTACTTATTCGCGATTTTTATTTAAATTAATGAATATTGTGGCATAGTATGGTAACAATTTCTTAGTATTTGAAAATGATAAACATTTTTGGGGTGAGTTGAGACAGAACTACCGGTATGTTTGAATGTATTAATCCTCATATAAAATGTATATATTTATATCGTTTTTAGAATTAAGCTTACAAACATCTTTAGTTTAATTAGTATATTCCCAAGACCAGTGGACCTACACTCCGGAACGAACCAATTCCAGTTTCTCCAAGGATCTTCAATTCAGAAACAAATGTATCAACCGTTTGGATGTAGAAGAGCTGATACAGCAAGTCATAAATTATGCAATGTGTCACTTTCTCTTTGGGCTAAAATAAATGAAGAAGTCCTATTCATTAGACGCCTTCTTCAAACAAATGTATGGACGATTTATCGAACCGATTTTCAACTTTATAACAAAACTTCCATAATTTTCTTAATTTTTTGTGTACATTTTAAGTTTTTCCCTCTAATTTTAAATATCTCAAAGTACTACCATTGCCGGAGAATGACATTCGGGCGCCATCGATTGTAGAAACTTGATTGCCTAAGCCGATTGTTGAAATTTGATTGGCTCAGCTGCCGCCGCCGATAGATATATTTCCAACCGCCGCCGATAATTTTGGTTGGCTTCATTGCCTGTTCAGACGTGCTCAAATTGAATTAGCTAGTATACCACAGAGTGGTGTATGATACAATTTTAAAATATACAAAGAGTGAAAGATTTGGTTGTAACAAAAGAACATTTCAATATTCTTGTTTTTGGCTGAACCATTATTTCAGTCTCTGGGACCATCAATTAATCGGTATAACTGTAAGTGGATGTAGTAATCATGTTGCAGTTCTCCAAATAAATTACACTAGTTTACAAAATTTTCGAAGGGGTAAGCATAACATTTTCCGGTGTAATATGAAATCGTCAACATAAAAAAAATATTAAAAAAAAATTTATGGTAATTTTTTTTAAATTCCGACTTTCTTGGAAGTTTTGTAAATATTGTTAAAACAATTAGCAAAAATTTAATTTTTTTATAAAAAAAACTTTTTAGAACATAGAAAAAATCTACGGATAAATGTAGAAATTATAGCCTCTTTTGGTATAAGAAAGAGAGTTGCAACAAAATCATGTCTTTATAACCCACTATTACGAACGTGGGTATATATCAGTTGCTGCAGTCCAAAAGTCTAACACATCGAGAAGGAGTGAGGTAAGACACCCCAAGAATATTTGGCCCATTTTGGGCCATTTAAAGTCATTTGAGCAACGTCCGTCCGTCTGTCTGGCTGGCTGGTGCTGACGATAACATTCGATAAGTGTTGCCGATTGACTTTAAATTTAGTATGTGTTAATATTTTTCTCTATCTCAGGCGAAGAACTAGGAGAAGACTATGTTGGTCCATCCACAAAGGGTCACAATTTATTGAAGTATTGCTTCTTTAATAACTTCTATACTACTTATTCGAATCTTTCGCAATCTCATACATAATATTAGTTGATAAATCGCTATCACCATGAGACTAAACGTACGAAGACGCCACATCCCTTTTAGTACCTCTCATACAAATGGGTCATTATGCAATACAAATACTTAAAATTAAGTGAGGTGTAATGCTATTACAGTACTTATAGTCCCGCGATTCTTCCGCAATCTCATACATAATATTAGTTTCTTAATCGCTATCACCATGAGATGAAACGGGCGTTATTGTACGTTTGGTACGTCCCATACAAATTGACAATTTTGCTCAATAATTCCTGAGCATACAAACACTTGCAATTTTGTACAGTGTAATGCTTTTAAAAGCCTCACCCCTTTGGCACTTCTCAAACAAAATAACCAAAACTAAAAAATATGATAACATTTTTTTTGAGTTTCCCTAAATTTCAACAGTTTTTTTGTACATCCCCAGATTTTTTCAAGTAAGTATCGCATTCTCCGTTAGGATGCTAGCTTTCAAAAAATAGATCAAATTTTGGCGATTTTTTAAAAAAAAAGATATAAAAATTTTGAAATTGTTTTATTGACAGTTACCAAACCACTGACTCTACTTGAAAGGGCTCTATCGGGCTTATACTTCAACACATATGGTCCAAATACTAAAGGTACATTCCATGAAAATTGGGATTTTAGAAACAGTTTAAAAAAAAAAAACATTACCGTACCAAATTTTTTTGTTTTGGTTTCATAAAATAGTATGCCTTGATCTGCCAAAAAACAGTCTTTAGGTTTCGCACAAACATTTTTTGTTGTTGCATAGTGTTATTGGAATTTGATTCTATGTATGTCGATATATTGATGTTTGGTAGAGCTCTACTAAATTTGGCCTGAACTAAAAGGCATTCCAATCGTTTATTACTGTTTTTCATTTTTAGCTTTTTTATTGTGTTTTCGAACATGCTTTCAAATTGTATTGACCACAAACCAAATCAACAGGATATTTAGTGTTAACTATATGCGCGTGTCACTACCAAATGCACGAGTTCATGTTCATACAGATGGTAAGTTCACTTCCGCGGAACAATGTTTGGGCCAACTTTATCAGATTCCATTTCAGGTTTGGTACGCAAATTACATTGCTTTACAAAAGCTGGTGTGTTGCCGTTAGCATATGAACAAATGCTACGACAAACTCTCACTACAGAAATGGACATGAACAAACATAAACGCAAACATTAATTCGACGTGAGCTAATTTTGTGCAGACAAAGGATGATTTTACAGTACTTGGGAGCATTGCATATTTTTCTTATCCAACCCCCATGTAATGATGGTTTCGAAACAGCTTTAGAATAATTTAAATAGTTTACACAATATACCTTTCAATTTTGAGTCAAATTGAACAATATTTACAGGTCGCTATGTTTTGTCGATTTACATATAAAGTAAAACAAAAACGCAAAATACATATTCATCTATTTACTTCGCATATACAGAAGTGTGCATAATTATAAATGCTTATAAATTACAATAAAACAAGTAAAAAGTTTCAGTATAGGTAACCGACTTAGGTCATGTGAGCAATCTTAGTAATGTAATAGAGAATATGGCACTTCGTATTGAAGTCTGAAGGGGAGAAACATTTTGCCTTAATACAGAATACGACAACATTGGGTTATTGTACGCATCAGCCAGACAGACGGACGGACAGACGGACATGGTCCTAAAACAGATTTCCGTCAAACATTGTTATGTTCTTATGTCACTTTATCGATATGTTGCGCTATTGGGTCATATAAAATGATACACGGAGGAAAATCACTGTTTTTGATATGTTGAATGGAAATAAAACCTGTTTTAGAGCAAAATTTGTAAATGATATGTATTTTGTTAAAAATAAATTTTATTTCAAAATCAAAAATATTTATTTGCATCGCACATATCAATACGAGTATATTACAGCAAAAGATATTTGTGAACGTATTTGCTTAAATAAAATATGTATTTACACGCACACAAAATTATTGTTTCAGAATATTATCAAATAAATTTTATTAAAAAAAATATAACGTTTCTCATTTTATCGAATTTCACTTTTAATTTTCCATTGACTTTGACTTGCACTATACAGTTAAAATATCATAAGTAGCATTAGCCTTTTTTACAGCACAAATTTTTGATGTCTAAATATTCAAACTTATTATTTTGAAATTTTCTTTTACTCAAAGAATTAGAATGTAAGATTGAGTGGTTCACCCGACCCAATCTTACATTTACGAGTAATTATCTTTCGGAAACTTGGAATTTTTTTAAATGGGAACCATTAAAAAAGACAGAAGCTACGGCGTGGCCGACTTTATAATACCCTACACCTCCCTAACAATGCGAAAAGATGCATTGCGATAATAGGTTGGAATAATTGGTTTCGTTTCAGTTAAGAAAGTAGTCAGCTCCATCAAGCCTCATAAAGGCTGATTCCAAGGAGGAGTTGGAGATGTTGTTCATAATAAACATGAAGATATAACCTTAAAATTCGCAGTACACTTTCATTTTTCAAGAATCGGAAGGAACAAATAGATGGGACTATACACAATCTAAACAGACTTTTATAAATTGTTAAGAAACCTTAATTCTGTCAAATTATATATAGATCATTTTACTTCCGATCTATATATAATTTGACAGTTCAAAGAGGTTAAGTGCTAAATAGGCAGGCAAATATATATTTTTATATATATCTTCTTTTGTGTAGTAAGAATCCTCTTTATGCAGAATTTCGTACTAATCGGATATAACATACAGTTTCTACAGCGCTTACATGTCAAATCGGGGCTAACGAATGTATGGGCACTATATCTAAATCTGAACCGATTTTCTCCAAATTTGGCAGAGTTCATTCACGTAATAAGAAACATTTTTCATCCCAATTTCGTACTGATCGGATATTAAATACTGTTTTTACACCACTTACATGTCAAATCGTGGGTAACACATATGTATATGGGGGCTATATCTAAAGCTTACCCGATTTTCAAATGTATTATTGTTTCTAAGTGCATCAAGAGACTTTTTCTGTAAATTTGTATACAGATCGGTTAAAAAATGTTGCGTATACGGTGAATATATGCAAAATCGGAGGTACATATGAACTGTTTGTTTTGAAAGTCCGGACTAGCCGGATATAATTTTATCCAAAAGAATTTTCTCAAAAAAACCAAAGGCGACTTAGATTTCTAAAACTTAAGTGTTTCTAGAAAACAAAATTACAAAAACGTTTGTTTTGATAGTGGTTTAACTCCAATTACCGAGGATATTCAAACAAACCGTGAAGTATTGCAGAACTTATGATGTATTATTAAGATATGAATAAAATACAACAATTCAATGTAGATTTGAAATTATTAATGAGTTTAATTAAAATGCAGTTTCGTCTTAAAAAAAAGAGCTAACACAAAAATTTAACAAAAAATCCTCTTCGGTAAAAAATGAAATGTATCTACCTTTCCTTTAAAAAATAATGAAAATAAAAAGTGCTATTGTACTAGACCGGGAGGTTATTATTTACAAGTCATTCCTAGGAAGAATGTGGATATTTATCTTATGTAAGAACATTTTATTAGTTGTGCAAATCCGTCCGGAAAATGTTTCTAAGTTGCAGCAAATGATCGATATTTCGGGTGCGATACATTGCCAGACTTGACTGATCTGAAAGAATATGACTGGTAGATACTGTGCAAATTCATGTTTAGTACCGATTATCTGTAACTCGTGAGGTTTAAATCATAAATAAGTAGCGCAGAACATACGAACCACTGGCTTATTTGTATGTCAAGGGACATGAGACGTTGAACGTCTCCTCCTTCAACCTATCCTAATCTACAGTCAAAATGGTGCAATGACAAACATTTACAAACACCTCATATTGAGTGTATAAATGAATTTATTTTTTCAAAGCGATATACTAATAAATAAAAATTTGTTTCGAAAGGAACATTTTTATATGGGAAATTTGACTTCTATGCCAGTTTCAAAACAAACTTTTTATACAAAAAGTGGCATAACTACATTTACCATTGTAAAAGGAGTGTTAATATACCTCAAAAGCGAAAAATGGCACACCTTGTAGAAACTTTGAAGAATTGTAATGAGCTGTATGCAGATATTTTATTTCTACTATTCACCCAGATTTTTAAATGAATTGAAGAGCAAAAATGAATTAAAGCCACTTTCAAAACAAACAGTCCATATCGCCATCTTTCTAGGCGCATTTGGCGACCTCTTGAACTTGAGAGGTAATATGCCGAAAGTTTGCAGGCATATTGTTAAGAGTGTGGCTGGAATAATATCCTTATCAGATTAACTAAATTTGAACAGTGAATACTAAAATAATATAATTCTTTCAGATATTTATCGGTTTGATTGGAAGCTAAACACCTATATTTGATAGAGTGAATTTTTATTCAATAACAAAAAATAATGTTTCAATAGCACCAGAAGTGACTACGAACATGACTATCTAAAGTAGCCCATATACAACGCTCTTTTCTATACGCAAACAAGTAACGATCATGTGGTTGAAAATCACTTGACGAAAATCGAATATCAAATGATATTACTTTCAAAATATTGGCGTATCTGTCCACGAAGTTTTGAAAAATTATGCCCAGCCTGTAGACGTCATGCTGAAGCAAACAGATAGTAATTTTATGATCGGCTTGTGGTCAAGCCAACAAAAGTATTTGAGAACCAAAAATATCTGCTACCATTGCCTACATTTTTTGTTTTAGTCGTTGCAGACGTGATCAAACAGAATATGTGAATTCACGCCACTGAAACTATCTTAAAATTGGAAAATTTTAAATTGCTATTTTTTGACAAGTCAGCTTTTAGCTGAAAATAGCTATTCTTTAACAAGTCGGCGTTTAGTCCTACAGGAAATAAACATTTACAAATAACTTATAATAAGAAATAATACAAAGTTAAATTTTGTGACAGTCAGAGCTATGGATTTTCATATTATAATCTGACGTTAGACAACAAAGCGTCAAATAGCTTTATAATTTGCTTTGTCAGTTTTACATAGATAATAAAGCTTTGAAGTTAAAAACTTAAAATAAATTAGCTACAACTTTTTTAATTATTCATCGATTTTCTTTGGAATGGGATCACCTTATTTATGACCGATCAGACGATAAAATTATAAAAAATATAACATTTCTGCGTGGTTTTATGAGCCTTTTTTAAAAATTTTCTCAAAAATAGGACTTTTTTGCAATATCTTATAAGATATCGTCGAAACCGCTGAACGAAGATAATATTGTAAAAAGATAATATTGTAAAAAGTTGAAGGCTGCGTAATGTAAAACTTTCTTGAACCAAGTCGGATAAATGATCCAAAATATGTAGTTCAACCTCCATATATACCCTACACCACTCTATAACACAGGGTATTATAAGCTACAACAGCCAGCCCACCTTAAAGTATACCGATGCCTATGCAGATGACGTGGCAATAGCTGTTAGAAGGAAGTTTCTGAATGCTCTCAGCGACATCCTACAGCAGGCCCTTCATACAAGCGCAAGATGGGCTTCCGGTAATCGTCTTGGTGTTAACCCGACCAAGACGGAACTTGTTCTTTTCACCAGGAGAAATAAGGTGCCACAAGATACACCTGTCTCCTTGGGGGGTATTTGAATTCCCTTCTCTGAAAGTGCAAAATACTTAGGTATTTTACTAGACAGGAAGTTGCACTTCAAACCCAAGATTTTGGAAAGAGCAAATAACGCAGTGATAGCGCTATATATCGGTAAAAGGCAATATGAAAGCGCTGGGGTCTGAACCCGCGTATAGTTTATTGGTTATATACAGCAGTAGTCAGATCGATAATAATGTACGGCATTGTCGTCTGGTGGACAGCTCTGCAGAAATCCATCTTCTGTGCGATACTAAACAAGGTTCAGCTAATGGCTGTATATGTATCACTGGTGCGCTGAGAACGACACCAACCGTTATGTTATACTACATTTAAAGCCGCTTGATATTATAGCAGTGCAATATGCCACATGTACTGCAATTAGACTCAGGGAACTGTCACTATGGTTAGGAAATAAATAAGGACATAGTCTCTTTCTAGACAGAATGCCTGCGTGACCTTCCGGGCACTGTTGATTACACTATGACTGAACCACTCTTTGACAAGAAGTATCTCACTTTTATAGATCAGAATGAAATAGTCGTTTCCCAGGAAAAAGGAGATTTATTAACTTCTATGCGGGCGGTTCCAAATTCAATAACCATAACCAAGTGGGATTTGTTGTCTTTTCCGTGGATCTTCAACTATCACTTTCAAAAATACTGCCTGATTACTGTAGTGTTTACCAGGCAGAAATCTTAGCTATTAAAGAGGTATAAATATTTTCTCTGATAGTCAGGCTGCTATCAAGTCCCTGAAAACTATATTCCTGAAATCAAAAACTTCCCTCGACTGTCGCAGATCTCTTAATGAGATGGCTGAACAGTTCAATAGTCACCTGATATGGGTGCAGGACCACAGGGATATACCAGGGAACTGCAAGGCAGATGAACTTGCAAGACTACCTTAAACGCTCCAGGTGACCTGGAATGTGTGGGCATGCCTCTAGCAACCTGCAAACTCCTCTTGAGAGATAGTGCACTTACGGCAACAAACGACAGGTGGTCACCAGTCAGGAACTGCATACATTCCAGGCTGATGTGGCCCAGTTAAGACTCAAAACTCACCAAAGCACTGCTCTTTATGTCGAGAACGGACGTCTTGCTTATCGTGACTGTCATGACAGGTCACTGTCTTATTGGACGACACGCATAGAGATTAAAGGTCTTGCATAATGACTTTTGCAGAAGCTGTGGAGACGACGAGGCGGAGGAGTCAAAAGAACGCCTTCTTTGTATATGCCCCCTCTCTCCAGAAGGCGGCATACATCCTTGGGCTCATATTACCTTGAGTAGTTAGCTAGCTTGGCTGATGTTGGAATCCGCCAACTTTTGAGCTTTTTAAAGCAATCAAATTGGTTCAACGGGAGGGCCTAGGGATAACTTATATTTTCCCTTACGTCCCTGTGGTAACACAATGGACTGGATAGTCTAAGTGAGTCTGTTTTACAGGCAGCCACTCTTAAACTAACCTAAGTATACCGATTGACTCAGAATCACTAGCTGAGTAAAATTAACCATGTCTGTCTGTCGATCTTAAGTTGTTCGTTAAATACAGGACGCAATTTTTCTCCGATCATGGTGGGATTTGGCAGTAAGTACTCTTTCACACTAGGGAAGAATCCTATTGAAATTGGTCAAAATCGGTTCAGATTTAGATATAGCTTCCATATATATGTTCCCTCTGATTTGGTCATTTTAGCGCTATAGAAACTGTATTTCCCATCCAATCCATTCGAAATTTATCAGAGTGGAGTTTCTTGATACAGGGTTACCGATTTTGAAGGAAATCGGTTCAGATTTACATATAGCTCCCATTTATTCATATGTTCCTTCCGATTTTAACTTTTAGCGCTACAGAAGCTGTACTTCACAAATAAATTTGTGTAAACAATTTTTATTTGAAGGGTTATATGGATATTTCAGTGTAGGGTATCTGCCCGACTTTAGCACTTCCTTACTGTTTTTTCAATATCAAAGTTAATCGCAAGAATTCAGAGAAACCTTTCTTTAGGCAAAGAAAATAGAGGTTGAGCCACTAATTTTGGCATAACTAGAGAACCATTTATTCGAATTGGTTCAGGAATATTTTAAAAAATTCAACATTAAGTAGCCTTCAACTTCTTACAACACCATTTCGATCCGTTAAGCGGTTTCGACGATTTCTTACAAAATATTAAAAAAAAAAAATCAAATTTTTTGAGAAAATTGTATTCATTGTTTTTATTGCTTGTCTGTGCTTTTGTTATTCAGTCTGAATTATTATTATTACTAGCATTTAAATACCCGGCGTTGCCCGGGTTGTCTTTTAATATAGTGATCTAAACTTCGCAAGCTTGAAGATATTCTAATAAAAACTCCGATCAAAGCAGTAAAATTTTGAAGCTATGAAACAGTACAATCCTAGTATGAAAATCCATAGCTCTGACTACCACAAAAATTAACTTTATAATATTTCTTAGTATAAGTTAGTTGCATGTGTTTATTTGCTGTAGGAATAAAAGCCGACTTGTCATAGAATAACAATTTTAAATTTTCCAATTTTAGTATTCTATTCGATCAGGTCTGGTCGGTGCGACCAGAAAACCAAAAATTTAGGTAATTGTAACAGATGTTTTTGGTTCTCAGATACTTTTGTCGGTTTGACTACGGGCCGATCATAAAATTACTATTTATTTGCTTTAGCAAGACGTCTACAGGCCTGCACCTATTTTCTTAAAAGTTGGCCGACTAATTTTTTTGGTTTTTCGCCAAGTGATTTTTGACCACATGAAGGATATCTGTACACCTAAAGAAAATAACATTGTTTATGGACTACTTAAGATAGTTATTTATATGAATGGTCCGTACACAGTTCTGGTGCCATTAAAACTTTAGTATTATTTTTGTTATTGAATCCAAAACAGGACGCAAAAGGTAAAAAAAATGGCTACAGTAAAAGATATGTATAATTATTTAAAATCTTTGGTTCACAATAGCTTTGTCTGTTTGTTCATACACTGATCATAAAAAATAGGTTTAATATTAACGATAAATCTACTTGAAAGTCTACTGACTGCACTGATCACTGGTTTTTAGCTCAAAATCTACACTTCAAATATCAGAAAGCTTTATATTATGTTGGTTTCCCTTGAAGAAGCCTGTCCAAAAACATGGTCCAAGGGTAAAACTAAACCCCAATGGTGGACTTCTGAGCTAACGGCTATGAAAAAGACCTGCAACAAGCTATTCAACAAGGCGAAATCTACGGGGGTCGCTAATGTTTGGGATGTCTATAAAGAGCAACACAAGATCTATAAGAAGGAGCTTAGAAAGGCGCAAAGACGTTCTTGCTATACCTTCTGTGGCGAAGTGGAAAAGGTCTACGACGTCGCAAGGCAGAGGAAAATACTATCAGTGGGTTACTTGAAGGAGTGGGCAAATAATTGGACGAGGAACAGCGAGCAGTCGCTCAATGTACTGCTCGACACACATTTCCCGGGGAACTCTCTGACAGAACCAGAGGATCAGCAGGACCAACAAGAGTGCGAGTGGACTGCGAGTGGACTGCGAGCGTCGCTAGCTTGTTGACTGAGAGATCCAGAATAAGCTGGGCTATTAATAGCTTTGACCCCTTCAAGTCACCTGGACCAGACGGCATCACTCCAGCAGAAATGCAGAAAATGCTGAAGTACATTGTCCCCTGGCTGGAGAAAATTTATGTAGGCTGTATCAGGCTTTCATACATCCCGAATCGATGGAGGGATACCAAAGTGGTATTCATACCTAAAGCGGGGAGGATATCACACACTAGGCCAAAAAACTTCAGACCAATTAGCCCATCCTCCTTCCTATTGAAAGGTCTGGAAAGACTTTTAGATTATTTCATTAGGGAAAACATGGATACAAAACTCCTGTCGGTGAACCAACATGCTTACAATAAGGGGAGGTCTACAGAATCAGCCCTGCACGAACTTGTGAGCACTATCGAATCGTACCTGCATTTTAAGGAATTCACCATGATGGCATTTCTTTCCACAGAAGCGGCTTTTAACAACATTCACTCAGATGCAGTAATTGCGGCACTGTCAAATCTAAAAGTTAACTCTAGTTTGATTAGACTAATTCAAAGTCTGCTCAACAGAAGACGCATAACAGCATGTCTTGGGTCCACAACTCTAACAAGGTTTGTAAACAGAGGGACCCCACAAGGAGGAGTACTGTCTCCACTAATTTGGAACCTAGCGGAGAATGAAATCCTGCTAGATGTAGAACGTTGTGGCTGCAAGGTCGTAGCATATGCGGACGACGTGGCAATCACAGTGAGTGGCAAATTCGAAAACGTCGTCCGAGACATTCTACAGGTGGCTCTGAACAAATTGGCTTGATGGGCCAGAAGCAGCGGTTTGGGCATAAACCCAAACAAGACAGAATTGGTTCTCTTTACTAGGATGAATAAAGTCCCACATGTGCACCCTCCACCTCGGATAAATGGAACAGATCTAGTCTTTTCTGAAAGTGCAAAATGTTTAGGAATAATTCTAGATAGAAAACTGTTATTTAGACTTAATGTATTGGAATGTGTAAGGAAGGCCAACGTCGCCTTATATTCCTGCAAAAAGGCTGTAGGGTCGCGGTGGGGCCTCTCTCCTAAAATCGTCCACTGGATATATATAGCAGTAGTTCGTCCTATACTGTTATACGGCATTATGGTATGGTGGACGGCAACTGACAAACTAACCATCACCAACCTACTAACAAAGGTTCAGAGAACAGCCTGCCTGAGCATAAGCGGAGCCTTAAGGCCGATTAATATTGTGGCGAGAGAAGTTGCAACAAAAGCGGCAATAAGATTAAATCAATGTGGAGGTACAAAAACTACGGTCACATGAGGATATCAAAGTTTAGTGCTATGGTAACCGACCGAGTGGACTATATACCAACTGTGTACACATTCGAGAGAAATTACATCACTATGATTCCCGCCAGAGATGAATGGGTTGGAAGAATACCAGGTAATAGAAACCATCTCCACTTTTCACGGATTGTTCGAAGCTTGATGAAAAGGTTGGCTTCGGAGTACACTGTGCAGAGCTTAGATTGGATATAGTTCACAGACTACCAGATACCTGCAGTGTCTATCAAGCCGAAATAATGGCAATATGGGAAGTCGCCAAGTGGCTGAGTCGCAACATAGTAACCAACACTGGCGTTGTAATTTAC
Source organism: Eudasyphora cyanicolor (assembly GCA_963930755.1). Classification (NCBI taxonomy): domain Eukaryota; kingdom Metazoa; phylum Arthropoda; class Insecta; order Diptera; family Muscidae; genus Eudasyphora; species Eudasyphora cyanicolor. Next base: position 100,022,870 of record OZ005738.1, on the reverse strand, counting down.
TCGGACAGCCAGGCTGCCATCAATTCTCTGGAGGCAACATCCCTAAATTCACAAACAGCCCTCGACTGCCGCAGATCTCTTAACGAGATGGCTGAGCAGTTTAATATACACCTCATATGGGTGTCTGGGCATAAGGATATCCCGGGGAATTGCAATGCCAATGAACTTGTTAGGAAAGGGACGACATTTCAAATTCTCGAAGAATTTGCATATATTGGTGCGCCACTATCCACGTGCAAGCTTTGGCTTAGGCAAGAGGCAATCAGGCAGTCCAGATGGACAGAAATCGGCACCTGCAGAGTAGCTAGACAAATCTGGCCAAGGTATGACCTGAGAAGATCAAAATATCTCCTCGCACTAGAGAGGCAAAGATTGTCTACGTTAGTATCAGTTCTGACGGGACACTGCTTGATTGGCGAACACGCCAAAAGATTGGGTATTGACTCTAATGACTTCTGCAGAAGCTGTGGGGATGAGGAAGAAGTGGAGAGCATTGAGCACTTGCTATGCGACTGCCCCGCTCTGAGTAAACGACGACTGGACATACTGGGTCGGTTTTTCTAGCCTAACAGACCTTTCCAGTACCGATATTCGTACTATCGACAAATTTGTATATCAAACAGGTTGATTTCGATGAGGGGCACTTCAGCCCGTGGTAACACTAGGGACCTAAACTGGTCTATGTGAGCTTGTATAAAAAATACGGCTGCCACCCTAACCTAAACCTACTATATTATGTTCGTTCCTGTCTAAGTAGGGTATTATTCAACTACACTCTTAACCATATGTCTTCCAAGTTTCTGCATAGTACATCTCAGAGGTCGCAAAACGCGTCTTGGAAAATCAATGACAATGATTTCTACGTTCAATGTTTCGATTTAATCACTTTAGTTATTACAGTACATTTGAGTCCAGGCTGGACGTAAAATAGCTGATTTCGAATCACCTTGAAGATCAGTATGTGCACATTAATTAATAGATACTTATCTCCTAAGTCACTTTTGAAAGTTGAAAATTGTTTTGGTTACTAATGCACTGATTGATTCTCCACTTGGCGGAGAATCAAATGCATGATAATAGAAATCATATCACAAAATCGCGTGAATACATACTGACCACACCCAAAAATTAGATGTTTTTTGTAAAATACCTTTGTAATTAGACAGTGATACATTTCGAAAAGACTTTTAAAATTTTTTTGGCCATCTTGTCCTTAGGTCGTACAACGCATTTATTTGAAGATCGGTATATGCGCATATACAAATGTGTAGGTCCACAGCTCTTTATGGGATTTTAAAAGTATTGGAAGAAACAAAAAAATGTTAAAGAATTTTCAAATGCAACGAAAAAATGAAAATTGTTTTGGTCACTTGTAAACTGACCACATAAAGCCAAAAATCGTCTATGTGGATAGTCCGTATGTTAAACAACACTCGAGTGTATACATAAGCAAAATTTGTAGCTTCCTACCTCTTATAGGGGCCGCAACTGTCAAGCGGTCAAAAGTCGCTTGGTGTAAAATCGCATACTTTGGAGTTCAGTATATACACATAAATTAGTAGGATCATAGGTCATATGGTACTTTTAAAGTACAGAAAGAGTGAAAATTGCTTTGGTCACTGCTACACTGACCACTATCTAAGAATTGACAATGTTAGATATTTTTCCACAGTAAGTGGTGAGCGATATATTTTGAAAAGGGTTTAGAAATTTTAAGACGCGGTTTTATATCCAGTTTGACCTCAGATTGGACATCAAATCCCTACATTAGCATATTATGACATCTCATTATTCACTGCATTACTTTCGGCTTAATAATAATGACTTACCAATAATAACAGAAATAAGTGATTTTTTGTTATCAAAATCATTTTGGCAAATTTTAATATAAATGGAATGTTTTCAAATAGTACGTGTAGATTTGAATCAAAAATAGCATAAATATTTCCGTATGTCGTAAGTTAAATCATTGAAGAATTTTTCAACGGGAGGTTTGGGTTCAAAAATTCGAATCTGGCATGAGGAAATTGTTTGTTTCGAGAAATATGCGCAACAATATGCAAAAAATCACTTTAAACGACCATTTGTACATATCTACCATATCTAATACTAACATATTGGTAATGCTACAAATAAGTACTTTATTTATTTATTTATTTTATTTATTTATATGAATTACAATACAAAGTAAATTTATATTCTAATTTTAAGGTCCAGGGAAAAGCCGGGTTACAAAGACCATATGGCTGAATTTCGCAGCGACAGACCAGAGCCTCTGGTGGGAATCGAACCCACGACCCCCAAACTCATAGGCGAGTACGCTACCAACTCGCCTACTGGGGCGCTCAAAAAATAAGTACTTATTATGCTACTTTATTATATGATTTTGGGAAGTACTTTCCTCCAATGACATCCCCATGTTAAAATAATGAGAAAAGTGGCTAAATAATAAGTACTTACCATTATCGAACTTTGGTTGCTCGTCGGATTATTTGGCAATGAGATATTTTGCTGGGATATATTATTAGATTATTAGCTCTTAAGGAACTTTTAAAAGCTGTGAAATAATGAAAATTGTTTTTGGTCACTGCTTCACTGACGACAATGTGAGAATTAAATATTATTTTTTTCCGAATATATTTCGTCGGCTCAATGCTATTTTGTTCCATACGCCATTTTGTATGATCGGAGAAAAACGCAATTTATTGTTTGAGTAAAAACGGAACTGAAAAGTTACATACTTTTTATTTCATAGGGTTCCCAACAGTGTTTGTATGATTCTCATGCATTTCTATGCCATTACATTCAAAAATAAGCAAGTTATAACAATTTTTGTACTTGACATTTTGGTCCATATCCACTTTTATTTTAATATTTTTTCGTATATGTATTACATGGACCACAAAAAGGGTCGGTATGGAAGGACAGTAATTTACATATTGTGATCGAAATAACGTAAAATACTGAGTCAAAAATATATATTATTCAGAGTTAAATAAATTCACCCTACCGATATCTCGAAAACTAGGCGAGATAGGAAAAAAATGATTGCAGATTCTGAAAGAGCATGCTTGAAACCCATACCATCAACTCCTAACTCAAAAAACACAAAAATGGCGTATGGACCAAAATAGGATTAAGCCGACGATTTGTCGTGTATAGTACTTCATATTTATAAAGTTTAAAATCTTGTACCTTTTAAGAAGCTTCTGAAAGGACAAAAACAATACTCATGTTTCTGATACCGCTAGAACTGACCACTGGCAAAAAATAGCCACTGGTTTATAAATCACTAATGTCTATGCGTGTACAAAATTTCAGCTTTCTAGCTCTAACAAGAGCCTCAGCGGTCATGTGGTCGAAAATCACGGAAAATCAAAAATCGAAGTAGCCTATTTCACCATCCGCATATTGATCTATCTGTTCACCAAGCTTCAAGAAAATCGGCCTAGCCATTATGGCGTGATGCGGCAAAAGACAAACAAACAAACGATTTTATAATAATAATAGAATTATATCAATTTAAATTGCATTTAATAAGTTTAAAGTATGCGCTGGCATTAAAGTTACAAGTTGTTAACTTTTGGTGCAAAATAGTCCATTTGTGCGGGAGGTACCAAAAGCGACTAGTAAAGTAATACTATGTGTGGAATTTCAGAAGATTTGAGTAGGTAGTATATAAGTTATTAATAAATCAATATTTCACTAAATTCATCATCATCAATCATTTCTACAAAAACAAATTTTGATACAAAAATATTTTCCTCTTTATTAGTAACATAAATGACACCAAAATTAGACACTTAAAAGTTAGACCCAAAAATAGTGTCGACCGGTGTTATTTACTGTTCAGCGCAAAATAGGCGAATTGCTCAAAGTCTCTTCTAGTACACCAACACAAATTCATTAGAACACGACTACCTCATAACTTATGTTTTCATCATCTAGATGTTTTCAAATTCTGTTTTTTTACGATGACTATAGATTAAGTAAAGTAAAGAAATTTCCATATTTCACATTACATTACTCACAAAGTTAGGGTACACCTTAGTCGGTTTATTTGATTGAAATTTTCTCACTTGTTCTAAATCATTTTAGATGATGTATTGAACATATTTTGTTATTTAGCTCGCAGTACAGCAGGTGTTACAAAGCATATCCTTGCTAAAGTATACGTATCCATGTACAAACTCGTATCTGTGGTAATTCGAAACCCGACTATCCACGACCATTAACAACCACGCCGTTGATTTAAAAGCGGTCAGCAGCAATCGTGATAAATGTCCATGTATAAGTACATATGAGTGTACTCGTATGTGGAGAAATTCAACTATTCGTGGTAACCGCACCGCTTACACAAACATATCAAAATATGTGCATACATAATATTGAAAAAATGTAAATGAGCCTAAGTATAATTTGGAATATTTCATAACAAATATAATAAACAGATTGATCTTGACAACAAATAAAATGCAATCTTGCTTGTATGCGGCATAAGTACACATCTCAAATGATCAGGTGGCTATATCGATGAAGGAATTATCTTAATAGTAACTAGTTAAACACTGTCATAAACCAGTAAGGTAAGGCAGAAAGTCGGGCGGGCCGACTATATAATACCCTACACCTCCCTAACAATGCGATAAGGGACATTGCGATAATAATTTGGAATACTTGGTAAATGTGTAGGAACATATTATCTAATTCTTAACCGATAATCGCTAAATTTAGCAATATTCGTTCCTAAATTGAGAAAAATCTTTTTGGAAAATTTTAATGATCCGAAGTAAAGTACAACTTCTATAGCGCTTTGATGTCAAATCAGGAGGAACGTATATATGTATTCATGTAAACAGACCTCTTTCTGTCGAATTTCGTACTGATCGGATATAAAATACAGTCACTACTGCGCTTACGTGTCAAATAGGGGGTAACATATATATGGGGGCTATATCTAAATCTGAACCGAATCTCTCCGAATTTGGCAGTATGCCTTCGTGTAATAAGAAACCTCTTTCTGCCGAATTTCGCTCTGATCGGATATAAAATACATTTCCTACAGCGCTTTCATGTCAAATCGGTGGAAACATATGTGGGAACTGGGGTTAACGGACGGACTACGCATGCTCAGTGATATTGCGTGACCTTTGCGTTGGGCACTAACTGGATTGTGGACTTAGGTGTTCGAGAAAAGGATAGATGTAATGACCCGTATAGAGTGGTCTGATTCACTGACATACTTAGATATTTTAGAGGAGAGACAGGGATGATGTGCAGGGAGAGATGACGATATTATGACCTACGACGAAGACGATTGAGAAGTCAGTCTATTAGCAACTCTTGCACTAACAAGACACGAAACGTTAATTTTATTATGTTAATAGTTAACTCCTACAAAACATCAATTTTGTAAACTAATTTTAAGGATCTACTTGAATTAATAAACACAATCAAACAATTCATCAAAGTTGCCGTGTTTTAATCATCAGATCCTACATTTTGGGGGCTCGCCCGGCCGTTCCGTTTTTATTAGTGGAGACTCGTCGGTTCTTGTCGTTTTAAAATTTTCGAGGCTCGTCTCGGTCGTGTAAATTGTGAAATTCCGAAGACATTAATCGTTGTGAAATTCAAGACCCAACGTTGAGACTCGTGTAAGACTGAGAAACATAGTTAAAAAGAGAAGATACACATGAGTTGTGTTAAAGAGAATTTTAAATATACATGGGTTATATAAAAACAGAGTTTAAGAAATATTAGAATATAAATACACATGAGTTGTGTAGAAGAAGATTTAAAAGTGGTTTGTAAAGATGTTCCTGAGTGCAACAACATTTACGGAGAAAACATTAAGAGAGACGTGCAAAATTAAGTTCGCGTTGTGAAAGGAGATACTTCATTCTCATTGACAGTGAATTTTTATGTGAGAAGAAACTTTGAATTACTCAATTCGACAAAATAGTTTAATATAAAGAACGAGTACATACACAATTTGTGTGAGAGAGGAGTTTGGTGAACGTATTATTGTTCTCGTTAAAGAATATAAGATACGTTACTTTTCAAATTACAACGAGTGTAAAAAAGACACTGTATTGATCTGTGTGAGTTTGCAATTAGTTGCCGAGAGAGTGAAAGAGACAAGCTATATGTTGTACTGTGTGTGCTGCGAATGAAAAGTTAAACGAACACAACATACATGAATGAAAAAAAGATAAAAACATTGTATGCCGAGATATAAATGATTTTGTGCTTGAGTGGAAGGGAGAGGAAAAGCTTTTGAAGTGAACGTGAAGAAGACAGCCAGAACCAACATAAGTGAAACCACAGGCAGCTAGGGATGAATGAAAGCTAAGTTGAGAGCTATATATTGATTTTCTAACGTCAATAGTTTTAAATGTATTGTAAGATTTCCATTGTTTGTAAAACTGTAAAAATTGTATTGATTAATTTCATATTCCGATTTTCTAACGACAATAGTTTTAAATGTATTGTATGATTTTCATTGTTTCACGCGCTCATTAAGGAATTTGGCATTAAGCTGTCCAGTGTAGAGGTCCATAATCAATTGAAGAGTCGTAGGAAGAAACGTGAGGAGAGCTATCGTGAATATTTGTATGCCCTTATGGAGATCGGTAAACCCATAAGCCTAGATGACGCTAGTTTGATACAGTATTTCATAGGCGGTATCCCTGATTCCAAATTTGGCAAAAGCATTCTGTACCAGGCAAAGAATATTGAGGATTTGAAGGATAAAATGAAAATCTACGAGCAAATTAGGAGTTCTTCAAATCAGGCATCAACATCGAGGACATCTGTTATGAGTGAGGCAAATGATAAACAAAGTTCAGGTAACACCAGGAAATGTTACAAATGTGGAGATTTTGGACATGTGGCAAAGGTTTGTAAGGTTGATTCAGTTAAATGTTTTAAATGTGGTGCCTCTGGTCATAAGGCGAATGTGTGTAGAAGTCAAAGCCGGAACCAGATGGTGGCTAAGCCGGAACCTGGAAATTCTTGTATGGTTGGAGGATTTGAGAGTGTTGCGGAGGAATTTAAATCGACAAAACATAATAGAAATTTTAAAGAGATTAACATAAACGGTGTTATAGTTTCTGCGATAATTGATTCTGGGAGCGATATATCCATAATGCGTTCGGATATTTATCGACGGTTGGGAAAGGTTGAATTTATTGGAGAGGAAAATAAGTTCATTATGGCTGGAGATTATTCTCTCGAGACGGTTGGTTATTTCAGGCTCGCAGTGGTGATTGATGGTATTGAATTGAGAATCAAATTCTTCGTCGTTAATAATTTTGTTTACCCGGCTGCAATAGGAAATGATATTTTAGAGCAAGTCGATATTTTTATAACTGCAGGCGGTGCTGATTTTAGACGAAAGGAGACAGTGGTTGAAATGGGTGGAGACGAAAATTGTTTGTCTGATTTTGGTGATGAATTTGAGTCTTTATGTTTTGCGATAACGGAACAGGATAAGTGTGGTGACTTAGGACATTTGTCGGCGGATATTGCGGGTAAAGTTAGGAGTTTGGTTGGATCGTATGGGCCGAGAAGATCCGAGGTGTCCCCGATTAGCATGAAGATAATTTTATCGGATGAGATACCGGTTTTTGGAAGACCACGAAGGATGTCGGTCGCAGACCAACATATCGTTGAAGAACAAATTGCACAATGGTTACAGGAGGGAATAATTCGTCAAAGTTATTCGGAATACGCATCACCTATTGTTTTGGTTCCTAAGAAGGATGGTAGTAAAAGATTATGCTGCGATTTTAGGCGATTGAACGAAAAGATATTAAGGGATAATTTTCCCATGCCTTTAATGGATGAGGTTTTACAAAAATTGCAGTCGGCAAAGGTTTTTACAACACTCGATTTGAGGAACGGCTATTTTCATGTACCGGTGGAGGAGGGTTCACGGAAATACACGTCTTTCGTGACACATAACGGCCAATATGAATTTTCATATGTGCCATTTGGCATTTCTAATTCACCGGCTGTGTTTTCGAGATTTGTATTTTCTATTTTTAGAGAAATGATTCAGGCTGGAATCATTGTGGTGTATATGGACGATATTATTATTCCATCAATGAGTGATGAGGAAGGTCTTGAGAAGTTACGAACTGTTTTGAGAATTGCTGAAGGCCACAATTTGAAGATGAGATGGGAGAAGTGTCAATTTTTATGTAAGCGGGTAAATTTTCTTGGCTATATAATTGAGAATTCAACGATTATGCCATCGACCGAGAAAACGGCGGCAGTTGCGAATTTTCCAATACCCGGGGATAGGAAGGCACTTCAACGATTTTTAGGACTTACTTCATATTTTAGAAGATTTATGCGTGACTATGCATTGATTGCAAGACCATTATCCGATCTTTTGAGGAAATATAGGGAGTTCAGGCTGGGAGAATCCGAGGTGATAGCGTTCAACCAATTAAAGTCGCATTTAATTAGTTTCCCAGTATTGAATTTGTACAATCCGAAAGCGTTAACTGAGGTTCATACGGATGCTAGTATGTATGGATATGGTGCTGTATTGCTGCAGAGAGATGCAGGAGATCAACAACTACATCCGGTTGAATATATGAGTCGTAAAACTTCGGAAGCAGAGCAGAAATGCCACTCGTATGAGCTTGAGGTGTTAGCGATAGTTGAGGCATTGAGGAAATGGAGGGTATATCTATTGGGCATAAGGGTAAAGATAGTAACCGACTGTAATGCATTTACAATGACAATGCGGAAGCAGGACGTTCCGCTGAGGGTATCAAGATGGGCAATGTTCCTGCAGGAGTTCGATTACACCATAGAACATCGTTCAGGAAGTAAGATGCGCCACGTGGATGCACTGAGTAGGGTTACATGCCTTCTAGTGGGAGATACGATCAGACACCGGTTGAGGGATGCTCAAGTCAATGATGGATGGGTGAATGCTATTAGGAAGATTATAGAGAATTCAGCATATGAGGATTTTTATATGAAACACGATTTACTGTACAAGGATCCTGATAAGGAACTTATAGTTATTCCTGCTAGTATGGAGGATGAAATAATTCAGATTGCACATCGAGAGGGACATTTTGGAAGTAAGAAGACGAGAGAATTGGTAGAGAGGGAGTTTTACATACCGGATATAGTTCCGAAGATCAAGAGGGTACTTGATAGTTGTGTACAGTGTATCATCAGTGAGCCGAAATTGGGCAGGGCGGAGGGGTTATTGAACCCTATTGACAAATCTGACATACCTTTGAGGACGTATCGTATAGATCACGTGGGTCCAATGGAGTTGACGAGAAAACGCTATAATCACATATTAGTGGTGGTAGATTAATTTTCGAAATTTGTGTGGTTATACCCAACTAGGAGTACGGGGGCGGAAGAAGTCTTGGATAGGCTGAAGAGGCAGGCTGCGATCTTTGGTAACCCTGAAAGGATTGTTTCGGACAGAGGGACCGCATTCACCTCTAATTCATTTCGTCTTTATTGTGAGGAGCAGAACATACAACATCTTTTGATTGCCACAGGCGTTCCACGAGGGAACGGACAGGTTGAACGGATAAATAAGATAGTTATAACTCTGTTAGCGAAACTTTGTGCGGAAAATCCAGATCATTGGTACAAATACGTAGATCGGGTTCAGCAATATATTAATAACTCCCCACCGCGGAGTACGAAGATTTCTCCTTTTAAGATATTGACGGGGTTGGATATGCGTACAGGGAGACACGATGACATACGCAAGATGATCGATGAGGCTACGATAGAGGAACTTAATGAGGAAAGGAATGAGCAGAGGCATGTTGCTCGCGAGAATATTGCTTTGATCCAGGCCGAGAATAGACGAAGTTTTAACAGAAAAAGGACTACTGCGACTGTTTACTACCCTGACGAACTTGTAGCTATTAAGCGTACCCAATTTGGACCAGGTTTGAAGTTGAGGCCGAAATTTTTAGGTCCGTATAAGATTATTAAGAGACTAAGTCATGATCGGTATCAGGTGGAAAAGATTGGAGAGGGCGAAGGTCCCAGAAGAAGTAATACAGTGGCTGAATACATGAAGAGGTGGAGTGTTCCATTCGGGACGAATGACCGTGCAGGAGGGCCGAATGTGGGAACTGGGGTTAACGGACGGACTACGCATGCTCAGTGATATTGCGTGACCTTTGCGTTGGGCACTAACTGGATTGTGGACTTAGGTGTTCGAGAAAAGGATAGATGTAATGACCCGTATAGAGTGGTCTGATTCACTGACATACTTAGATATTTTAGAGGAGAGACAGGGATGATGTGCAGGGAGAGATGACGATATTATGACCTACGACGAAGACGATTGAGAAGTCAGTCTATTAGCAACTCTTGCACTAACAAGACACGAAACGTTAATTTTATATTGTTAATAGTTAACTCCTACAAAACATCAATTTTGTAAACTAATTTTAAGGATCTACTTGAATTAATAAACACAATCAAACAATTCATCAAAGTTGCCGTGTTTTAATCCTCAGATCCTACACATATATATGGGGGCTATATCTAAATCTGAACCGATTTTCTCCGAAATTGGCAGTATTCCTTCATGTAGCAAGAAACCTCTTTCTGGCGAATTTCATACTGATCGGATATAAAATAAAGTTTTTACAGCGCTTACATGTCAAATCGGGGCTAACATATATATGGCGGCTATATCTAAATCTGAACCGATTTTAACCAAATTCAATAGGGATCGTCCTTGGGCCAAAAAAAAAGATATGTGTAAAGCTTTGTCGAGATCGGACAATAATTGCGACCTGTACTTTGATTACAAGAATACATGCACAGACAGACTGACGGACATAGCTAAATCAACTCAGAAAGTGATTCTAAGTCAATCGGAATAATAAACGATGGGCCTATTTCTTCTCCTTTTGGGTGTTACAAACAAATGCACAAAGTTATAATACCCTGTACCACAGTGTGGTGTAGGGTATAAAAAGAAGCCGAAAAAACATTTCATAACTCTATTTCATAGAATATATGAAATGTTTTTTAGCATTTATGAAAACCCTTGCACAATTTTAAGGAATTTTTATAATATAGCCATATCAGAAGCCATATTATTCATTTTAATTTCAGTTCCCCTTCTGTTGGTTCCTTTTGTAAAAATATTTATTGACGCATTTTTATACCCTATACCACATCATGGTACAGGGTATTATAACTTTGTGCATTTGCTTACAATACCCAAAGAGAGAAGAAATAGACCCATCGTTTATTATACCGATCGACTTAGAATCACTTTCTAAGATGATTTAGCTATGTCCGTCTGTCTGTGCTTTTATTCTTTTAATCAAAATATCAAAAAAATCTCTCGCAACTTTGCTCATATCATTCTCTTGGCACAAGGCCGATCACTATTTAATTTTATATAGCTCAACATAGTATTTAAGCGCTATTGAAACAGTATTTTACGTCAGATATTTATATAAGCTGGCAGAAATGAGGTTTTTGATCCAAGTTAATGAAAATATGTTTCAATTATGTATAGTCCCATCTATAATTATTTGTAACTTTCTATTCTTGATCTTTGAAATAATACTTCAGATTGTAAGGTTATCGTTTCTTATCTACTTTATTATGATCAACTCCTCCTTGGAATAAACCCGCTGAGGAGGCGTCATTAATAATTCTACTATGTTAATTTGTTGAAATAATAATTTGTCAGTTGTGGCCTGAGATCCACACGTCTTCGGGGCAATGTTGGTACACTGTGATTAATGAAAATATTTGTTATGGAGTTTTTCATAAACTTTCTTGAGTTCATTCATTAATCTTTAATAACTCTGCGCTTATATAAAGATGTAACAGATATTATACCCTCTAAATTTACCTATTTCGACAGGTTAGCTCTTGTTTTCGTGATATTCAACAACAATATTTGCAGGGATATCAGAAAGGTTTGAAGCCTCGGACGTGATTTTGAAGTAAAAGACTTCGGAATACCAGCTTCAGTGCAAAGAATGGAAACAGGGAGCCCTTGGAGGGTAATTTTTTTTCAAAACAGTCGCCCACGCTTTTTGCAACCTGTCTGTCTGTCTGTCTGTCTGATTGGTACGCACGATAACTTTCGACGGGATTAACCGATTGACTTCAAATTTATTTATATGTTAATGTTTTTTTCTATCTCAGACTAAGGTTATAGATGGACTATGTTGGTCCACTCCTTCGAGACCTCCCCCACAAAGGGTAAAAATTTAGTGAAATGTTGATTATCTCGTAACTTATATACTACTATTCAGAATCTTTGACCATTACACACAGTATTAGTTTCTGTAGAAAAATGGGCGAAGATGCAACGTCCCTTTTGGTACCTCCCATACAAATGGACCATTTTGCACAAAAAGTTAACGACTTATAACTTTGAGCCCATTCCAAAAAAAAAATATTTTTTTTGGAGTGTATAGCCTTTACAGTACCTATAGTCCCGTGCAAAATACGCGATATTACCACGCCCCTTTTGGTACCTCCCATACAAATAGACCCTTTTGCACAAAAAGTTCATTTCTTATAACTTGGTTTCCTGCACATACAAATACCTGAAATCATACTATTGAATAACACTGAAATATAAATTTTGTAATTCATGTATAAATTGTTTACATAAATTTACTTTTGGGACATTTTATACTTAAATAATACCCTGTACTACAGTGTACCACTCTACCATTCTAAATATCAAAACGATTGGATATAAACTACAGCATCTATAGGACTAAAGGGTCAAATCGGACGAAACATATATATGGGAGATATAGCTAAATCTCAACCGATTTTCTTCAAATTCGGTAGTGTTGGTTCATGGATCAAGAAACTCTACCATTTTAAATTTCAAAATGATTGGATGTAAAATACAGCTTCAATAGGACTAAAGGGCCAAATCGGACGAAAGATATATATGGGAGCTATATCTAAATCTGAACCGATTTCAACCAAATTCAATAGGGATCTTTACAGTTGCGAAATACTCTAAACTGCAAAATTTCAGAACAATCGGAGTGAAATTGCGACCTGTAGTCGACAAACAACTTTACATGGACAGACGGACGGACGGACAGACATGGTCAAATCGACTCAGCTAGTGATTTTGAGTCTATCGGTATACTTTAAGGTGGGTCTATCTGTGTTATTTTCAGATGTTACAAACATCTGCCGTGAAACAAACTTATAATACCCTGTACCACAGTGTGATGTAGGGTATAAATATTACAGCATATATGCAACTCGTCTGAGATTCGAAAAGTGTATCGGCATGCACTTGTTATATACATTTTTGCTCTTAATGAGTCTTCTGTGTGGTGAATTATATCAGGCAAAGCTGTTTTCACTCATCTTCCTTTGACATAGGCGTGTTGTTTAAATTGCAGGCTGTTATCCGGTACCTTAATCTTGACCATGTTGTCTTTTGTCCTTGTACGGTTTTAAGCACTCTAGCTAGTGAAATACCAGATCTAGCTTTGGTTGACCTCTGTTTATATGGCACATAACACGGAGCGCTACCCTGTGCTTTGAAATGCCTGGTAGATTCTGTAAACGAAAAGAACAAGCCGCTTGTACCAAAACTAAAGCCAAGGTAGTCGCAAATAGTTTTGCTGAGGAAGTGCTATAGGAAGCTATTTAATAGGGCAAATGCCACCAGAGCCCCACAGGACTGCGACACACATAATGAAGAATTCAAGCGGCACAAAAAAGAGTTGAGGAAGTCTCAAAATAAATCCTGGATATATTTTTGTAGTGGCGTCGAAACCTCATCCGAAGGTTTCAGGCTAAATTCTAGGTTACTGAAAAATTTAGCCTGAATAGCTTAGCAATTGGGTAAAAAAGAAGATAGCTATGGACCAATGATAAATTGTTTGGAGTGCTCCTGTATACACATTTATTCAATTGGGGATTCCTTTGAGGTTCAGCGGTCGCCAGAGAGATTGTAACCGAATCTAGCTTTAAATCTTTTAAGTCGCCAGGACCAGACAAGGATTTCCGGCCGATTAGTCTATCGTCATTTCACCTTCAAAGTAAGGACAAGTTTACCGAAACTACCATACAAGATCTAGTCAGATTTATTGAAGGATCTCTCTCTGTTAAGGAATACACTATGGTAGCTTTCTTAAATATAGAGCGGGCCTTAAATACTCGTAACATATATCCAGCCGCATTATATGATAGCACTATAATAACCGTTAATAACCTTTTGATTAGAGTCAACAGACCTCCATAGATTTGCCAACAGGGGAACACTCCAAGGGGGTGTTCTGTCTCCTCTGCTTTGAAATCTCTTTATGAAAAGTATTCTGCTTTCTCTGGAGATTATGAGCGTAAGGCTTCTTGCCAATGCAGATGACGTGGCAACAGCTTTTAAAGGGAACTTCAAGAGTACTCTTAGCGACATCCTATATCAGACCCTTTAGACAAGATGGGCTTCCGATAATGTTTTTGGTGTTAACCCGACCAAGACATAACTAGTTCTTTTCACCAGGAGAAATAATATACAACAAGTTACGACTGTCTCCTTGGTGGTATAGAAATTCCATTCCCCGAAATCGCAAAATACGTGGTATTTTACTAGACAGAAAGTTGAACTTCAAACCTCTCATTTCTTTGGGGAGTTTGCTTACTTGGTTTATGTTGGAATCCGCCAAGTCTTATAAAGCTATAAAATTGGTTTAGCGGGAGGTGCTAGAGATGTCTTATGTTTTCCTTTACGTTCTTGTGGTAACACAATGGACAGTCTAGTCTAAGTTTTACAGACTATCACTCTTAACAAAACCCAACCTAACCTGCTTGACATAACAAATTTTCGTTCTGTTACTGTTCCTCTGTTGGTCTAGCATTACTTGTTCACAGGAAAGCTTCCAGGATTACGTTTCGCAGATCTAATAATTTTGTTGTATTTCCTGAGGTTAGCGTGGCACTCGTCCCAGCATACTGATAATTTTTCGCAGAGAATTTCCTTCGAATGATTTTACTCCGAATGATAGCCTCCGTAATCTTTTTTTATCGATATTTATGTATTCTCTGTATAGGTAGCCTTATCTATCTTGAATATCCATGAGTTTACTTGCAAACATCTCACTAGCTGCTTTGTCTTATAATCTGCGACAAATTTCACCCAAAACTCCTCCAATGAAACCAGAATACTGTTCATGTATGTGATGTTGCTAAACAGTGGGGAATGGACAACTTCTAGAGGTTTTCGCCTAAATCTTCTATGCTGTCTTTATCATAGTGAAAATTAATTAGAATTGATGGGAAGCCACAAAAAACAAACGAGATATTCCAGAAAATCTGAATTTTAGACAACTACGCATATTTTCCTGCTAATGAAAATAATTTTGTATGAGAGAGGAAAATTCATTTCAATCAAATTTTAGATTTTGGAAAAAGAGGAAAAAGAGAATTGTGTTATTAAAAAGGCCTAACATCACTCCGTTAATGAAATCTGTATCTGGTCGACTGGAGGATTTGCCTACATTTTTTGTTAGATATGCCAGTTTACAATACACCTCGAAAAATTTATGGACATGTGTACTTTACTACGTATATATGAATGTGTGTAGACACTTATATATCTCAATCTGACGTATCTCCACAAAAGTGTTTGTGGTCTATTGTACGATTTCGTTACCAATGTGTCTTCGTCTGTCTATCCACGATGTATGTGTATGTTGCGGTGCACTCATGTGTGGCAAGTTCCGCTTTCAAAGGAGTATAATGCCCATATTTGTAGAAGTCAATGCTGGCTTCCATTGGTCGTCGTCGTTGGTGTTGTGGTGTCTGCTGCGAAGCCTGGGGCATGAGGCCGGAGGACATTCATGCATCTTAAGATTAATGTTGTGGTATGGCTTGAGTTCGCTTGTTGCATGTTGCACACCAAGTTGTTGTTTGTGGCATTACAAATGACATAAGTGGAACGAACATGGAATAACACGTAAGCATTTAATTCGTGTTCAACATTCGTTTTCTTTTTTCTCCCCTTTTTTGGCTTTAAACATGTCGAGATTTGTTGTTTTCATTTGCGATGTCTGGTAAACTTATCCGGAACCTTTGAGTTACGACGATGTTTTACAAAGAGACTGCTGTTCCACATTTTAATATCAGTGACACATGTATGGACTAAGAATTGGTAACGTGTTCGGGTGTTGTTTATGTGTGGCACACATAAATATTGTTAAGCTGCGGATTCCCTAAGCTGACTTTGGAATGAATATTTATTGGATTTTATTAAGGATTTCGAAAGAGGCAGGGGGTAACACACATTTTGAATTTAAACAGAAATTTATATTTAGCCGATTGTAATTGTTCATTAAACAGTGCTGATGTGACGAGATGTTAAACAGTTCACGAAACCTGGGCATTTAATGCATGATAAATAATATTTATTATTTCGCAGGTACATCCGTTATTAACTAACTAACCTAAATGTAACAATTTCCGACATTTACGTGCACGCACAGCAAAATTTTCAACTGTAATTCGAAAAATGTCAGTAGAAATTCAAAGATTCCATGTGCAATTATAATAACTTAAATTGAAAAATTTTACTTGAAACTTAAAAAACATCAAATGAAAATCAAAACACATTACTTGAAATTCGTAACACCTACATCTAATTCAAATAAGACCAAATAAAACTCTGAATAAATCAATTAATATCAGTGGTATGGAGTCGGAGTTTTTGAGCGGTGAGGTTGAAGGTTTTCGCAAGAGTCGGAGTATTAGAAAAAATATCTTATCGACTAGCATTCTGAAAAATATATGTGTAATTTCAAAATGTCCTGGTACCCAGCAAATACGCAATTGACCGTGGGCTGATAAATGATTACTCAGCCCATGGTCAATTGCGTATTTGCTGGGTACCAGGACACAAAGGAGTGATTGGAAATGAACGGGTAAACAACTTGGCTTCAAAGGGCAGAGAACTTCGAGTAATAAACTTGGAAAATTGGAAACCTTTCGAAGCCACGAAAAATGAGTTGAAGCACTGGGCAGTGATTGCTCATAAAACTGTGTTGAATAGCGCAACAGTAGAAGCAACTGCAAAGATACTGTGGGGTGACCCAAATGAAAAGAAAACAAGATGTCTTCTGAAACTAAACAAGATCGATATTAGTAAGATGATGAGTGTTCTAACGGGACACTCAAGCTTACAAGCACATCTTCATCGCATAGGACTAGCAGAAAACGACGAATGCAGGGCATGCAGAGAAAACATCGAAACGATGGAACATTTTCTGTGTCACTGCCCGGCTTTCACACATGCAAGATCCCAACATTTCGGGTCCGACATATTGCCAGACTTGACTCATCTCAGAGAATATGACTGGAAGATACTGAGAAAATTCGTGTCTAGTACCGATTTTCTGTAAACTGGCTTAAGTGTATGTCCATGGACATGAGACGTTTAAACGTCTCCTCTCTTCAACCTAACCTAATTTCAAAATTCATATGCTATTGAATTCTTTTTTGTATATAGTTCGTGAAAAAGTATAAGGACCAATGAATAACGATTAAAATTACACATATTCGTCGTCGAAACTGCCTTTTGAATTTGCCGGATAGTAGTTGGAGAGGAGTCAGATAAATTTTTTTAAAATTCAAATCAATTGAATTCGATTCGATATTCAGTTCGCACGGCCACCATGGATCGCATTCCACAGTATAATAATGAAAAATGTGAGTTATATAAAGTATTCAAATCAGGGAAAATCTTTGTGTGAGTGCTCCATCAATATGTGAATGTATAGAAACAATTTCGTCGGTAAATGGAATTTAGTAAAGTAATTGTATCGAGCGGGACCTTTATATAGGGCTTTGTCAACAAAACATGCAAATATGCACGGTGAAAGCAATTAAAAACAAGTAAGAATGTTCAGTCGGGTAAACCGACTTACGAATCCCTTCACATTCAGTCCTAACAGATATTCTTAAAATTTTTTTATTTTTTGTTCTAGTTGAATTATTATCAGTTAAATTTGAATTTCATAACTTTAAAGCATGCACTAGTAATAAAGTTATAAACTGTTACCTTGTGATGTTAAATAGTCCATTTGTGTTGGAGGTACCAAAAGAGGCATGTCCATGACGCCCATTTTGCACAGCACTATAGCATTACATTGCACAAAATTTCATGTATTTATATGCACTGGTATCTATCTATCTATCTTCTATATATATAAAAGACAGTGTCTGTTTGTGGGTTTGTTTGTGGGTTTGTTTATTTGTTTGTATGTTTGTTTGTTCCGTGTAGACGACTAAACGGCTGGACCGATCTTCTTAACCCGCCAATGGTGACGTACTGGTCTGTGAGACCGGGCGTGTTAAAAAATTCGAAGAACTGTATTCTCCGTTAATATTATTTGTTGCAATTTCGAGTAGCTGTCGCATTGCGCGTCCCCTACCGCCAGTTCACGACAAAACTGATCAGTGAGCACACGTTGTGTATTTTTTTGACTAACCCGGTGCCTGAGACCGTGTGTCACTATTTTTGTAAGTAAAACCCGGTACGTGAGACCGTGTGTCACTGTTTATGTAAGAAAAACCCGGTGCGTGAGACCGTGTGTCACCGTGTATGTAAGTAAAATAATCAAAGCTATACAAACGCGAACAGCGTCATCTTGAATACGTTCTACAAGAAATAAGAATTGATGAGGACAGACCACCAAGTTCTTCAGGTAGTGAATCCGAGAATGATATTGAACAAGAGGAAACATAAAATTCAGACAGCGAAGAAGAATTGAGTGACCGAAAGCCTCTTTATTTTATATTGGAAAATACAAAAGTACGAAATGGAGTAAGGATCATGCGCGCCTATCTGTTCGTACTAGAAGAGTCAACATAGTTTCAGAGTTACCTGGACCAAAGCGTGATATAATCAAAGAAAAGACCTTCTTGAAATTTGGAAACATTTTTTGAGAACTCTATTATTCATATAATTGTCAAGTATACAAACCAATATATTGCTACCGCGAAGAATAAATTATGCAGAGAAACATATGCTAATGAGACTGATTTCAAGGAAATACATTGCCTGACAGTATTGCTCATTTTAGCAGGCGTTAAAAATCTAATCATCTGAACGTTGAAAAGTTATTTGTGTCATTCTTCTTTGGTTTCATTGTTATTTGGTGTCACATGTTCCAAGGAAAGGGAAAAAATTCTTCTGATTAGTACAATGCACAATGATGCTAAAGTCGATGCCGAATCTCTAAAGCCCGATATAATTTTGAGCTACGATGATACCAAGAGCGGCGTCGATGTCGTGGATCGTTTATGTGCGAATTATAATTGTGCTCGAGAAACATGGCGATGGCCTATGGTAGTCTTCTTCGCTATGCTCAATGTCAGTACCATAAACAGCCAAGTGATATATACAGCCAACAATCAAGACACAAAACTACTACGAGTACGTCGTAACTTTATTGAGAAATTGGCTATGAAACTAATTGAACCTCATAGATGAGAGATCGGCAAACGTATTTGAACGTGCCACGATAAATGAGACTAGGACTGTCGGAGATTTTACATACAGACAGGGACATCGCGTCCTTCAAAAACTGACCGGTGCTATGAGTACGGATGGCAAAAACCAATGGAAAAACCAAGTACTCTTGCCATAAATGTAAAACATATTTGTGTCTTGAACACATAGTGTCGTATTGCAGCAAATGCTTACCAGAAGAAATCTAGTTTTTGAGATATATTTTTTTGTTATTTTTTGTTTGGAAAGATACCAATTTTTGTTTATTTTGTAAAAGTTCCGAGTTTCGAAAGACTATAAAACTTTATTTTCATCTATGAATATGTGATTTTTTATTTTTTTTCTTAATTTTAAGGAATGTATTACTAAAAACATTGTTATTTTTAATGATCTAATTAAACAATTTTCTAAATTTTAATACTGAAACAAAAGAGCTGAAATTGATTAAAGATCTTTGTTTTATTGCCAAAGAGCATAAATTAAAAAAAAAACATGAACTATTAGTAACACGTTTCGAAAAATCTTGAGGGGAAAAACCCCGTGCGTGAGACCGGCGTCACCATTGACCAAAGTCAAATTTGCGTCACCATTGGCGGGTTAAAATTTTCACAGAATGTACATGTGTGGGGCGTGGTGGGTATTGAGCAAAATTGTTAACTAGAGTGCTGAAATTTTGTGTGTATGCATTTAGTGTCAGATTATGTGAATTTTCCAAAAATGGGCGGAATCGGACCAATGGGCGTGGCCCCGCCCATACAAGCCAAATTTTGAAATTGAAATATTTTCCACAATTCATTAGCGTGAGTTCTGCAAGTTTGTGTATATGTATCTGGTGACAGTCTACGTGATTGGTCCAAAAATGGGCGGGATCGGCTCAATGGGCGTGGCACCGCCCACATAGACCAAATTTTGAAATTTCGATATCTTGCACAATTTGTTAGCGAGAGTGCTGCAATGTTGTGTATATGTATCTGGTAGCAGTCCACGTGATTTTTCCAAAAATGGGCGGGATCGGACCAATGGGCTTGGCCCCACCCTTATAAGCAAATTTCTGAAATTGAAATACCTTGAACAATTTGTTAGCGAGAGTGTTGTAATTTTGTAAATATGCATTTGATGGCAGTCTACGTAATTGGTTAACAAATTGACGGAATCGGAAATCTGAAGTCTGGGGCAACGAAGTGGACCGGGTCCAGCTAGTTAAATATATAAGCAGTTGATTCTTTATACAAAAATGGTCCCTTTGTGTGGGAGGTACCAAAAGGGGTGGTGACACTTCGCCCATTTTTCTCTTTCGACGAATAAACTATTACTATGTGAGGAATTTCAGATGATTCGGATAAGAAGTATAAAAGTTATTAGAGAATATTTAACCAAATTTAACCCTTTGCGAGGGTAGTACTAGAAGGAGTGGACCAATATCGAACTTAGCCTGAGATAGAAAAAATATTAGCACATACCAAATTTGAAGTGAAGACGTACATTGCTCAAATGACTTAAAATGTCTTAAAACGGATTTCCGCCAAACATACTCTTCACTCTTTTGATGTGTTACACTTTTGGCTCGTAGCAAATGATATATACCATTCTCCTCCCTGTAAGGTGAAGGTAAAAAAGGGAAATACTTCCGCCGTTTCTTAGCCAGGCAATCGATTCCAGCACATGCTTTTAGAAGAGATATTGGAGAAGTTATGTTTTGAATTTGAGACCCTTTTTTATACAGGGGCGCACAGTGGTTCCGAATCAAAACTCAATAACTTTTGTTCTTGTAAACATTTTTGAGTTCTGTAAGACAATGACCCAAGAATTATATTGAGATATTAAAATTGAAACTAGGGCAATCGGGTATATTTTATAAAGGAAATGTTATTGCAGCCTCTCCATCAATAACAACAAGGTTTCTGAATAGCGTGCCTACACGGAAAGAGGAAAAGAAATTCACACCAGAAGAAGCACTTGCATTATTTCTGGACCTAAAACTAACCAAACATCAATATTCTCTTTGAGCGCCCCAGTAGGTGAGTTGGTAGCGTACCCGCCTATGAGTTTGCGATTCCCGCCAGAGGCTCTGGTCTGTCGCTGCAAAATCTAGCCACATGGTCTTTGTAACCCGGTTTTTCGCTGGACAGTAAAATTAGAATATAAATTTACTTTGTATTGTAATTCATATACAGGGTTGCCCATATTCGACGGACCCATGTTTTTTTAAAAAAAATCAAAGAAAAAAATAAAAATTTGGCGGTTGGCAATCTTAATCATTTAATTTGTTCCAAGTAGATTTGTTTACATCAATTTTTGAATATGATATCTCTCAAATGGCCGCCTCTGGCGTTGATGGCGTATTGTGCCCTTTTTGCAGCATTTTCCATCGTTTTCGCCAACATTTCGGCCGGAATAGCGGCTATTTCTTCACGAATGTTGTCCTTGAGCTCTTCTACGGTCCTTGGCTTGTTAACGTAAACCTTTGACTTCAAATATCCCCACAAGAAGAAGTCAGGCGGCGTCAAATCGGGCGAACGCGGTGGCCAGTCCAAATCACCACTTTTCGACATCAAACGGCCCGGAAACAAATTCTTCAGAAAATCGATTGTTATGCGACTTGTGTGCGGTGGAGCGCCGTCTTGTTGAAACCAGAACTGCCTCATACGCTTTCGACGAATAATTGGCATCACAAAATTGGTCATCATGTCGCGATAACGCTCCTGGTTGATGGTAACAGCATGACCATTTTCGTTTTGGAAGAAAAACGGCCCAATGACCGTTTTCGCACTAACGCCGCACCAAACTGTGACTTTTTCGTCATGAAGAGGCAATTCTTGAATCTCCTGAGGATTTTCAGTGGCGTAAATACGGCAATTTTGCTTATTTACGGTCCCATTCAATGTGAAATTGGCTTCATCGGACATGATAATTTTGTTTTTTGAGTTTTCACAATTGACTTCTTCTGTTGAATGTAAATTTCAACTATTTCAGAGCGCTCGCGTGGCGTGTATTGTTCCATGGTTAAAATCTGCTTGGACTGACGCTTCAAACGCGGTATGTCATTAAGCGATCTGACATCTCTGTCAAAAGTTATGGCGTTGCCAGATGGGTCCGTCGAATATGGGCAACCCTGTAGATAAAATAAATAAATCAATATTCTCAACTAAGACTGCGTACAATGGCAAACAAATCTGATCTATTTCCAACATATCACGAAATTCTTTCCGCCAAAAAGGACTGTTATCCATCAAATGATGGAATTACCATAACCGGAATTTTAACACTCTACTGTCATTGTTCATCTGGCCAAAACATTTACAAAAAGACATTAGGCGAAGATATATCGGATTCTAATATTTTCATGATATCTCTTGTACCTTTTAGATTGAAGAAGCAGTTACAAGATTCAGAGCCATCAACCAACAAAGCACAAACAGTAGACATTTGGGTAAATAAAACTTCGGCATCAACGAAATTCTGCAGGCCAATAAAATTTTAATTCAAAAACGAGACAAAAGAAATAATTAAAGGAGAGTTCCGTGCAGTTACAGAACAGATCAAATCTCTACAATCAACACAAATTGTTATTTACGATCAAACAATAACTATAAATTACGAATTATTGCTCTCGATGATAGATGGTAATATTTTCCAAGCACTAACGGATACAAACCGGCATCCAGCTGTATAATATGCAATGCAACTCGAAGCAAGCTAAAAATTTGACTCTCAGTATCAACATCCTCAAACAATACTGAGGCATATACATTTGGATTATTGCCATTACACGCAAAATAAGTTATGATATGGAATTTGGACCATCAGGATCTGTGAGGAACAGCGAGGAAAATATGGAGAAAATAAAATCACAAAAACAACATGTTCAAGATCAATTTCATAAAATTGGATTAATCATAGATCAGCCAAAGAAAATTGATGGTAATACCAATGATGGTAATACAGCAAGGAGGTTTTTCTTAAACCCGGAAATAGCCGCACAATTAACAGGTGGTGATCAAAAACTGATTGTAAGATTCAAAGTAATCATGGATGTGATGAATTGCAATAAAGAAATAAATGCTGAGAAATTTGGAAAATGTGCAAAGGAAATGGATGAATTGTACATATCGATATACCTATAGAAATATATGTCTAACCGTTCAGAGAATATTATATCATGGTAAAGATGTCATCAACAACAATTTACTAAAAATGGGGGATCTATCGGAAGAAGCTCAAGAAATGAGGAATACAGATTATAGTTATTTCAGAGAGCATAATACCAGAAAAATTAGTAAAAAAAACGTGCGAACGAAGATTTGTTGAATATCCTTTTGGCAACATCTGACCCATTTCCCTCAAGCATTCGACAACAATGGAAATCGAAACATCTGGAATTATTTGCAGAGGTAATACAACTATTACAGAGAAGAATATTTAAATGAAATCTTTCAAGAAATACAAAACTAGTTCAACTTTAAATGTTTCATAAGTATATATCTAATGTATAAGTAATGTACATAATTAAAATAGATTCTTATTAAATGTAAATAGAAATCTACTATGTCTAAACAAAATTAAAGTGGAAAAATCCACCAACTTAAAAGCCAGGATTTGTTTGCAAAATCATGTCAGTTATTTTTTGGGCATAGTAATGACAAATTAACTCCGATTGGCATACAATTTAGGTTAAGGATAAAGGAAATTTGCTTAGCTTTTTAGCTGCGTCCATACTTTTTAAAAGTTAATGAGAAAAAATGTGATATTGGAAAAACATTCTGATTCTGAACCTCTGCGGGGCGGATCAACAGGGCCTCAGCGTTGGCCACTTCGGGTGAACAAAAAGTTTGAGCGCTGCAATGGAAAATTAAATTTTTATTTTTCCCGACGTTGTCGTGTTGATATGCACCGATTTCTATCACATCAAACTTTCTGAATAGACAACAAAATAAGATTTTTGTAAGTTTTTGGGAAAAAGAAGTATATCGTCACCAGAAACGAGAAAGGGCCTATCATCATATTTGAACATTTTACAGGAGAAGCAAAGAACTAAATAAAATGATAAATCTTGTCATTAGAAAAACGGGGTTTTCAGGATAATACCTTAACATAATGTTGAATAAATAAATTCACACAAACATGATTTATAACTTGTTTGTGAAAATTGAGTGAAATAGCGATTTTTAACTATGAAAAAATAAATAATTTGTTGTTATACCCTTTTGAATTTCGTTAATAAATTCGCCATTTTTGATAGTAAACTGAAAATATTTTTTTCGTTCTATTTACGAAACATTCTTTATACATTCTTCATATAATTTACGAAGATTTTCGTAAATTTCATGCATATTGTGATGAATATTTTACGATTTTTTTTTACGAACACGTGAGGTACGATGACAACGGCATGTGCCGTTGACAACACTACATTTGTTTTCGTGGCTCGCGATGCGAACCCAAGCAAAAAACAAAAATGTATTGGTATGAGAGTTTTAGTAAGTTGACTTAAAATATGGGTTAGGTTAGTAGTTCTTGTTAAATTCAATTTGCTGCTTCCATAAGTATTTCAGCTGATTTAAGTTTAAGACATACATTATTGCTATTGAATTCTGAAGATGATAGAGTGGAGTCTATCGGAACTGCAGTCAATTCTACCAAGCAATTAAAACTCTCTACCAATTGTTATACCCTACACCACACTGTGGTACAGGGTATTATGACATTGTGCATTTGTTTGTAACATCCAAAAGGAGAAGATACAGACCCATTGTTTACTATACCTATCGACTTGTAATCAATTTCTGAACCGATTTAGCTATGTCCGTCTGTCTGTCTGTCCGTCTGTCTGTCTGTCTGTCTGTCTGTAGATGTATTCTTGTAATCAAAGTACAGGTTGCAGCTATGGTCCGATCTCGACGAAACTTTCCACATATCTTTTTTTTTTGCCCAAGGACGATCCCTATTGAATTTGGTTAAAATACGATCAGATTTAGATATAGCCCCTATATGTATATATTTTACAACCGATTTGACATGTAAGCGCTGTAGAAACTATATTTTATATCCGATCAGTGCGAAATTCGGCAGAAAGCGGTTTCTTATTACATGAAGGAATACTGCCAAATTCGGAGAAAATCCGTTCAGATTTAGATATATCCCCCATATATATGTTACCCACGATTTGACATGTAAGCGCTGTAAAAACTGTATTTTATATCCGATCAGTATGAAATTCGGCAGAAAGAGGTTTCTTATTATACGAATGAACACTTTTAAATTTGGAAGAAATCGGTTCAGATTTAGATATAGCCCCAATATATATGTTACCCCCGATTTGATATCTACGCGCTGCAAAAATGTTATTTTATATCCGATCAGTGCGAAATTCGACAAAAAGAGGTTTCTTTCTACATGAAGGGAGACTGCCAAATTCGGAGAAAATCGGTTCAGATTTAGATATAGCCCCCTTATATATGTTACCCCCGATTTGACATGTAAGCGCGGTATAGACCTTTTTTATATCCGATCAGTACAGAAAGAACTCTTTTTACATGAACGATTATTCAGGGAAAATCAGTTCAGATTTATATATAACCTCCATATATATGTTCCCCCTGATTTGATATCAAAGCGCTATTGAAGTTGTACTTTACTTCCGATCATTAAAATTTTCCAGAAAGATGTTTCTCAATTTAGGAACGAATATTGCTAAAGTTATTCCAAATTATTATCGCAATGACCATTATCGCATTATTAGGGAGGTGTAGGGTATTATATAGTCGGTCCCGCGGACTTTCTGCCATTCCTTACTGGTTGTATTTGTTTCTATTACTTTTGCAATAGACAGAAAGTAACTGAAAGATATGGTCTCAAACCAAATAAATTCTGACTGAATAACAAAAGCACAGACCAACAATAAATAACAACAATAAGAAATAATTACACAAAAAATATGAAATAATTTCATAAAAAATATAAAATAATTTCATGAAAAATATGAAATAATTTCATAAAAATATTAAACCAAACAACAAACGAGTATGAACAAGACTTACTTTGTCTCTCGTGCAAGATTACTTGATGTGATTATTTTGAAATAGCAGATGTAAGGAATACTTCCTGTTCGTTTGCTTTAATCCTTTCCTGATAAGAGAGAGCTACGTTTCGAACCAAATTAGAGTCAAAAATGGTCTAAAACCAGAAGAATATTTATAGACAATTTTGAAATAGTGTAGTGTGTACTTTCATAAAAAATATGAAATAAATTCATAAAAAAATATGAAATAGTTTCATAAAAAATATAAAAAAGTATGAAATAGTTTCATAAAATGTATGAAACAGTTTCATAAAAACAAAATAAAAAGAATCTTCTTCGTTAAATATATATCACACATTTAGAAAAAGAACGTCACAACTCAAAATTTTAAAATTTCTAAGTGCTTATACATAAACAATTTTAGATTTGTGCGGTAGGCAACTATATTTTACAATCTTAGAATTGATTTTGTCCCATTCTCTTGTCAGGTTAATTTTCTAAAGGCTACACAAATCGTCCATAGGCGAAATGTTCGACTTTGAGTTCTTTCTTTCTCTAAATTTGCATTATGATTCTTATACCTTACACCACACTGTGGTACAGGGTATTATAACTTTGTGCATTTGTTTGTAACACCCAAAAGGAGAAGAAATAGACCCATCGTTTATTATACCGCTCGACTTAGAATCACTTTCTGAGTTGATTTAGCCGTCCGTCAGTGCATGTATTTTTGTAATCAAAGTACAGGTCGCAATTATGGCCCGATCTCGACGAAACTTACACATCTCTTTTTTTTGGCCCAAGGACGATATCTATTGAATTTGGTTAAAATCGGATCAAATTTACATATAGCTCCTATATATATGTAAGTACCTGCTATTTGGCGCATATGCACTGTATAAGTAACATTTTTGAACCGATTTGTGCAAGAATTGACAGAGAGCAGTCTCGTGATATACTTAGAGACAATACAAAATTTGGGGAAAATCGGTTCAGCTTTAAATATAGCCCCCATATATATGTTACCCCCGATTGGACATGTAATGAATAAATGTATTCGAATGTACCTTTTTAGATTCTTAGCTCTTAAATAACTTCTAAAATTACTGAAATAATGATTTAAAAATGAGTTACTACTACACTGACCACAGTCAGAAAATTCAAAATTATTTTTCCCGTTTATAGTGGTCGTGTATAGTACTTCATATTTACAAACTTTTAGCTTTTGTTTTATAAGATGTTTCTGAAAGGACAAACACAATAATGAAGTTTTTGATAGCGCTTAAACAGACCCCAGGACAAAAATTACTACGTGAAAGGTCAGTTGTTTATACACAGGGTTACCATACATCCTCCTTTGGGAGGACATGTCCTCCTTTTTAACCAGTGTCCTCCCGTCCTCCCTCCTTTTTCAAAAATTATGGATTTGTCCTCCTTTTGTTACAAATTAAAATTTTTCACAATCAGTAAACCTCCACATGAATTATACTCATAACTACTTTTAGTACAAAGTTAGTACTACAATAATGAGCTCGATGACTGAAACTTGGTACAGATACTTCTTATAGCTGCAGTTAACTTAGGATTGAAAATGGGCAATATCGATCAAATTTTAGCATGTTCTGTCCGATTTGACTTATTAACTCCACAGAGACTGCAAATTTCAACTGGACGAACTGATACTGATAATTTGGGAGTATGTATATCCAGAACCCTTCAGACGAACAATGGTCATCATAGTTCCATTTTTTGATATAGCCCCCACACAAAGGTACCTCAAGATTTTACTTCTTAGCGCAACAAATTTCAAAGAAACAAAAAGCATTTGACATGCAATCTATGGTGTAGGGTATGCAAAATTCGGCTTGTCAGATCTTAACGCTGCTTCACTTATTTATTATAATTAACACCTAAAAATACTGGAGCTAGACCCACATTAAAGTGCACCGATTGTCTATCTGTCTATTAAAAATTGTTCCTTGAGTACAGGTCGCACTTTCATTCCGATCTTGCTGAAATTTGACAATAAGGGCTATTTCATACCTGGGAAAAAATTGGTCAAAGTCGGTTCAGATTTAGATATATGCCCTATATAAATTGTCTTTCCGCAGCAGTATGGAGTTTCTTGATCCAATAGCCCTCATTGCCGAATTTGGTGTAAATCTGCTCAGATTTAAATTTAGCACCCAAGAACAAACCTTGCCAAATTTGAAGAAAATTTGTTCAGATTTCGATATAGTCCTCCGATTTGGCATCTAAGCGCTACAAAATACAAATTGTTGTACAAAGCATTATCATAGGAAATTCTATTCTTTAAATGTCCTCCGAAAGTTTCAAACTCTCTTTGTAAATGTTACAAATGTCCTCCTTTTCTGACACAAAATTCCTCCTTTCAGAAAAAAGGTTATGGTAACCCTGTCCCTTTATGGTGTTCTATGGTAGTGCAAATTTTCAGCTTTCTAGCCCTTATAGGAACCTCAACGGTCAAGTAGTGAGCGCCACCTGTTGAGAATTTTACAAATTTTAGTTTTTGTAAACCTTCGCGTAGCAATTACGAACAAATCCGCAATAGAAAGTACTTAATTTGGTCCAGTAGTTTTCAAGTTTTAGCAGTCGAACAAACCACGATCCATTTGTGGCAGCACCAAGACCGCCTTGTTCGAATGACAAACAATCTGGCAACGCTGTAACGAACCAGAGGAGGAGAAAACAACAGCTGATTCCTAGAGAAGTCTTCGCCGTCAACGGTAGCATTTTTAGTAATACTTCGTAAGATTTTGTGAACTAGTTTTAGTAATAATAAATAGAATTAGATAGTTGTTAAATGTAAATACGAACGTCGACATCGGCAACTATATTGGAAAAACTTCTTGGAAGCATAGCAGCGAAAAAAATCTGAAAACAGAGCAGCAGCAGCGCTTTTAAAATTTTCAACGTTTTTTCATGCATCATTTTGCCAAAATAGTCTACGTTTTTGCTTATGCATTCCAGACACAACTTGAGGCAACGAGAACACTCTAATTATAACGAATATGTGCTCAGTGGTGACGACATGGACATTTTCGACTGTAGCAACATAAACATGTCGGAAATGGAAAATCTAATTCAGCAAATAGAGGCGCTACAACGTGAAGTACACTCTCTTCGACAGTCGCATATGAAGGACAGCGATCGAACCTGCAGAAAGTGAATATTCAAAAATTCAACAGACAAAATCCGGAATTATTTTTTGCTCAGGTTGAACGTTCCTTTTCTCTCTGTGGTGTTTCAACGGATGCGGGCAAATTTGGTGTTGTTTCGGTGCGCCTTGAAGACGACATACTCTTGTTGGTTGAAGACCTCATAACAAAACCACCGAAAGACGAGAAGGAGAGACTAATTTCGAAATTTGCTGAGTCTTCCGCGTCTAAATTGCGACGTTTATTGCAAGTTGGTGAGACAACAGGTATGAAGCCGTCGGAAATGCTATCCCACATGAGACGTTTGGCACCTGGTAAAGGAAGTGAAACAATTATTCGGACACTATTTATCTGGCAAATGCCAGATTTGATTCGTCCTCTATTAACTGTGTGGGTAGAGGAAGATTTAGACAAACTTAGGTAGAAACCAGTAAGGAAAGGCAGAAAGTCGGGCGGGGCCGACTATATAATACCCTACACCTCCCTAACAATGCGATAAGGTTCATTGCCATAATAATTTGGAATAATTAGTAAATGGGTAGAAACATATTATCTAATTCTGAAACGATAATCGCTAAATTAAGCAATATTCGTTCCTAAATTGAGAAACATCTTTCTGGAAAATTTTAATGATCGGAAGTAAAATACAACTTCTATAGCGGTTTGATACCAAATCAGGAGGAACATATATATGGAGCTTTAATATAAATCTGAACCGATCTTCCCTGAATACTCATTCATGTAAAAAGACCTCATTCTGTCGAATTTCGTACTGATCGGATATAAAATACAGTCTCTACAGCGCTTACATGTCAAATCGGGGGTAACATATATATGGGAGCTATATCTAAATCTGAACCGATTTTCTCCGAACTTGGCAGTATTCCTTCATGTTGAAAGAAACCTCTTTTTGCCGACTTTCGCACTGATCGGATATTTAAATTAACATTTTTACAGCGCTCACATGTCAAATCGGGGGTAACGTATATATGGGAGCTATATCTAAATCTGAACCGATTTCTTCTATAGCGGTTTGATACCAAATCAGGAGGAACATATATATGGAGCTTTAATATAAATCTGAACCGATCTTCCCTGAATACTCATTCATGTAAAAAGACCTCATTCTGTCGAATTTCGTACTGATCGGATATAAAATACAGTCTCTACAGCGCTTACATGTCAAATCGGGGGTAACATATATATGGGAGCTATATCTAAATCTGAACCGATTTTATCCGAACTTGGCAGTATTCCTTCATGTTGAAAGAAACCTCTTTTTGCCGACTTTCGCACTGATCGGATATTTAAATTAACATTTTTACAGCGCTCACATGTCAAATCGGGGGTAACGTATATATGGGAGCTATATCTAAATCTGAACCGATTTCTTCCAAATTTAAAAGTGTTCATTCATATAATAGGAAACCTCTTTCTGACGAATTTCATACTGATCGGATATAAAACAGTTTTTACAGCGCTTACATGTGAAATCAGGGGTAACATATATATGGGGGCTATATCTAAATCCGAACCGATTTTCTCCGAATTTGGCAATATTCCTTCATGTAATAAGAAAACTCTTTTTGCCGAATTTCGCACTGATCGGATATAAAATACAGTTTTTACAGCGCTTACATGTCAAATCGGGGGTAACATATATATGGGGGCTATCTCTAAATCTGAACAGATTTTCTCCGAATTTAGCAGTATTCCTTCATGTAATAAAAAACCTCTCTTTGCCGAATTTCGCACTGATCGGATATAAAATAACATTTTTACAGCGCTTACATGTCAAATCGGGGGTAACGTATATATGGGGGGCTATATCTAAATCTGAACCGATTTTAACCAAATTCAATAGGGATCGTCCTTGGGCCAAAAAAAGATATGTGTAAAGTTTCGTCGAGATCGGACCATAATTGCGACCTGTACTTTGATTACAAGAATACATGCACAGACTGACAGACGGACAGCCGGACATAGCTAAATCAACTCAGAAAGTGATTCTAAGTCGATCGGTATAATAAACGATGGGTCTATTTCTTCTCCGTTTGGGTGTTACAAACAAATGCACACCACAGTGTGGTGTAGGGTATAAAAATGTTGGATGCTATATGAAATACTGTGTGTGCTGTCTCCGAGGCACCACCACATTATGATACCAACGTCAGTTAACGCGTCTGGCGATAGCGGTAATGACAACCCAGTAAAGGAGAATCGTCTACATATCTACTACACATGTACAAAGTCTCGATTTTTAATTGATTCCGGATCGGTGGTGTCGGTTGTAACCCATCTTTAATCAGAAAAACTCTAAAGCCGTCCGGCATGAGACTTCTTGATGCAAACAGCAGCGAAATACAAACATATGGTAATTGTGTTCTTAAATTAGACTTAGGTCTACGTCGTGAACTCAAGTGGTTGTTCACCTTTGCCGATGTCCAGTCGCCCATTTTGGGCAGACTTTCTAATTCATTACAATTTAATGATTGATTTAAAACGGAAATGCCTCATCGATAATACAACAAATTTAACAAGTCGTGGTGAAATTCGTAAGACCAAAGATTTTAGTATTTCAACATTATCGCCATCGACAGAACCATTTTAAGAATTACTGAAAGAGTTTATTGACATCACAACTACTACTTTGACGCGTAAATCGACAAGTGATGCAATTATTGTTCACAACATCGAAACAATCGGAATTCCCGTTGCAGACCGCCTACGAAGACTTTCTGGAGAGAAACTTGCAGCTGCTAAAGCGGAAATTGACTTCCTATTGGACAATGGTATATGTCGTCCCTCCAAAAGTCCTTGGGCTAGTCCGCTCCATATGGTGTCGAAAAAAGATGGTGGTTGGCGTGCGTGTGGAGATTACCGAAAGCTGAATTCGAAAACTGTGCCTGACAGATACCCAATTGCCAACATCAACGAATTTTGTGAGAAATGATATGGTAAGTCAGTTTTTTCTACACTCGACCTTGTTAAGGCTTATTACCAAATACCAATGGCTGCGAAAGACATCGAAAAGACAGCAGTGTGTACCCCTTTTGGACTTGTGGATTTTTTATATATGCCATTCGGGTTCGGTTATACCCTACACCACACTGTGGTTCAGGGTATTATGACTTTGTGCATTTGTTTGTAACACCCAAAAGGAGAAGCGATAGACCCATTGTTTATTATACCGATCGACTTGTAATTACTTTCTGAGTCAATTTAGCTATGTCCGTCCGTCTGTCTGTCTGTCTGTCTGTCTGTCTGTAGATGTATTCTTGTAATCAAAGTACAGGCAATTATGGATCACAACGAAACTTTGCATATATCTTTATTTAGGCCCAAGGACGATCCCTATTGAATTTGGTTAAAATCGGTTCAGATTTACATATAGCTCCTATATATATGTACCTCCGATTTGGCATATATGCAACATATATAAACAAAATTTTTGAACCCATTTGTACAAAAATTGACAGAGAGTAGTCTCGTGATACACTTAGAGACAATACATAATTTGGGGGAAATCGGTTCAGATTTAGATATAGCCCCCATATATATGTTTTACCCGATTTGACATATAAGCGCTGTAGAAACTGTATTTTATATCCGATCTGTACGAAATTCGGCAGAAAGAGGTTTCTTATTACATGAAGGAATACTACCAAATTCGGAGAAAATCAGTTCATATTATCAGTTCAGTTCATATTATTATATATAGCCCCCATAAATATGTTATCCACGATTTGAAATTCACTGTAGAAACTGCATTTTAAATCCGATCAGAGCGAAATTCGGCAGAAAGAGGTTTCTTATTACATGAAGGAATACTGCCAAATTCGGAGAAAA
Source organism: Eudasyphora cyanicolor (assembly GCA_963930755.1). NCBI lineage: Eukaryota > Metazoa > Arthropoda > Insecta > Diptera > Muscidae > Eudasyphora > Eudasyphora cyanicolor. Next base: position 99,989,299 of record OZ005738.1, on the reverse strand, counting down.
TCGGCTCAGATTTAGATATAGCCCCCATATATGTTAGCCCAGATTTGACATCTAAGCGCTGTAGAGACTGTATTTTATATTCGATCAGTACGAAATTCGACAGAAAGTGTTTTCTATTTTACATGAATGAGTATTCATGGAAAATCGATTCAGATTAATATATAACCTCCATATATATGTTCCTCCTGATTTGGTTACAAAGCGCTATAGAAGTTGTACTTTACTTCCGATCATTACAAAATTCTCCAGAAAGATTTTTTTCAATTTAGGAACGAATATTGCCTAATTTAGCGATTATCGGTTCAGAATTAAATATATCCACATATATATGTTCTTACTCAATTACCAATTATTTCAAATTATTATTGCAATGAGCCCTATCGCATTGTTAGGGAGGTGTAGGGTATTATATAGTCGGCCCCGACCGACTTTCTGCCCTTCCTTACTGGTTTTATATTGACGATATGATTGTTATGTCTGAGTCTATTGAAGAACACCATATGCATTTACGGCAGATTTTTGACCGCCTTCGACAATACGGTCTAACAAGCAACGTCAGTAAATGTAAATTTGGACAATCTGAAGTACAGTTTCTTGGTTACATCATCAACGGCAATGGTTGTACACCACCAACAGATCGTGTTGCCGCTATTAAAAATTACACCAAACCTGAAACTATTTGCGAGCTTCGCAGATTCCTCGGTGTCGTAAATTTTTATCGTCGTTGCATTCCACATGCCGCTCAGCTACAGGCACCACTCAATGAATTCCTTAAGGACTGCAACAACAATGCTATTACTTGTTAATCCATATGAATGCAATGGGATTTGTCGGGCACAAATATATTGTTTTGTTTTTGTTTTTTTTTTAAGTTTCGGTCACAAATTTGCGTAGAGTACGTCTGTACACTATCACTGTATGACCAAGACTGTCATTAAATTCAGCTACGAAAAATTTAAATTAGTCGGGATTTTGTACTAAAATTATGAATGGCCAATTTGGAATAAATTTGAATAAAAATTGTTTGAATAAATTTGAAATTTATTTTTTGTTTTGTTTTTGATGTAATCTGCGAAGGTTTCCTGTCCTTAATCGAAATCTATATGGAATAATACCATTATTTTTATTGAATATTTACGGAATGTGACGGTATTCGTAATATTTTTTGGAATGTACGATCCGATACATAACGCTAGTTTATTACTCTTACTGTATCGCGAATACTGTCTGAAATATATTAAATTTTATTCTTAAATAGTAAGAATGTATGTGCAGACTTCCATGTATTCTTGTGATCACAGTGCAGGTCGCAAATATGATGCGATCTTTACGAAAATGTGTACAGAGGCATTTCATTTGTGATTTAAGCGGTACACACGACTTATTTTTAAGCAGATGTTTATGAAATTTAGCAACCGACAGTTTTGTTAGGCGGTAATGACATCTGCAAATTTTAGAAAATCGGTTCAGATTTGGATATAGCCCCTATATACCTATATCACGATTTTTCGTCTAATGGCTATATAATCCGCCTTGTTGAATAGGGCTTTATACAATTTAGAAGAAGAAGATTTATATCCCGAATATTAATCTGAGCGCCATACAAAATGTGGACAGATCTTATTTTTATTTTTTATGATTTTTCGTGCCAAGCAAAAACCAATTTAAAAATAGTGAGGAACAATGCAAAACGGAGCATTGCGATAATAATTTTGAATAATTGGTTTCGTTTCAGTTAACAAAGTACTTAGCTCCACTTCTCATCAAGGTGGAATTGAAGATGTTGGTCATAATAAACTAGATCTGAAATGATTATCTTGAAACGCGCAGTAGTCTATCATAGATTAAGAATCGGAAGGAACAAATACATGGGACTATATATAATCTAAACAGATTTTCATCAACTTGGATTAAAAACCTAATTTTTGCCAAATTACATAATGATCTGTGTGGCAAAATTAATTTAATTTACATTTTAAAAGTCAAACACATTTATTTATCAAAAACACTTAAGGCAAGACAGAAAGTCGTGCGGGACCGACTATAAAGGGTGGTCACATTTTAAAGGCCACTGTTGATTTTGAATAAAACACAAATTATTTAGGAAATTATTGTCATTTCTTTTTATTATGATAATATTGGTATGATTCAATTATACATATATGGAACAAAAGGCACACCTCCATCCGATGGTCCAAATTTTCGATGACGCTGGGGGATAATTGAGGTTCTATGCTGTTAATGTGCCGAATTATCGCATCCTTTAGCTCTTGAATTTTTGCTGGCTTATCGACGCACACCTCAGTGTCAAATCACATGATCTTGGCGGCGAATTGACATCGCCACGAAGTGAGATAACACGGCCATTGAATTTGTTGCGAAAAAGAGCCATTGTTTCGTAGCTGTGTGGCAAGTGGCACCGTCCTGTTGAAACCACATATTGTCCACATCCATATCTTCCAATTCGGGCCAAAAAAAAGTTCGTCATCATCTCACGATAGCGAACACCATTCAAAGTAACTGCCTGACCGGCCTCATTTCGAAGAAGTATGGCCCGATTAGCCGCACCAAACGAACTGAGCGAGCATGCACTGGTATTTTCACATCTCCTACAGACCCGGTTTGCTGAAATTTGCGCACAATTCTCCCGATTGTGGACACATTTGGTCGATTATGCTGATCAAAAAACATCACGAAGTGCACGAAATGCATTTTGGTTTGAACGCCCATTTTCGTAAAAGGCCTAAAAAACTTTAACGCGTTGCTCGATTGTGTAAATTTCCATGGTTCAAATTGAATTTGTCTGAAATTGAGAAATGTCAAATGAAATGCAGAGAAAAACTTGACGTTTAATTTCAATTTAACCACCCTTTATAAATAGATCTCGATTTTTAATCTAAGGGCTACATAATCCGCCTTTTTGAATAGGTATTTATACAATTTGGAAGACAACAGTTTTTTGACAAATTCGAAGAACATCGGATCAGATTTATGTATAAATGCAGATTCTATTTATATCCCGAATATTAAACTAAGCGCCATAAAAAAATGTGGACGGAACTTTTTCTATTTTTTTTAATTTTTCGACTAGTAAAGAAAGTCGGACGTATAAACTTATAATAAACTAGATCTGAAACGAAAATCTTAAAATGCGCAGTATTCTTTCATAGACCAAAAATGGGAAGGAACAAATAGAGGGGACTTGCATAATGTAAACAAATTTTCATCAACTTGAACTAAAACCTAATATTTGCCAAATTATATAAAGATCTGTCTGATTAATTTTAATTTAATTTAAATTTAAAAATCAAACACGTTTAATTACACTGTGCTAGTCCAAAAATGTAACAGAAAGGAGACCCTATGGATAGACCTATTTCGGCCATGCTGAATCCAGTGGCATTAGCCGTTTTTCTATGTTAGCTCTTGTTTTCGCGATATTCGACCACAAAGTTTGTTGGGAAATCAGAGAGGTGATGAGAAGCGTGGTTGACTATTTTGAGAGAAATAATTCTCGAAGGGTTCCCTTTATTTCGTTCTTTGGACTGAAGCGCGTTTTCGGAAGTCTTCCACTTCAAAATCACCAAAGAGATAAGTCATCTCTCTGATTTCCCAACAAACTTTGTGGTCGAATATCGCGAAAACAAGAGCTAACCTAGAAAAACGGCTAGCTCCATTAGATTCAGCAAGGTCGAAATAGGTATATCCATAGGGTCTCCTTTCTGTTACATTCTTAAAGTGTCCATTTCGAGCACAGTGTTATTAAAAACCATTAAGGAAAGACAGAAAGTCGTGCAGGTTGAGTTAACAAAGTACTTAGCTGCACCTGTCCATCAAGACTTTTTCCAAGGAGGAATGGAAGATTCTGATCATAATAAACTAGATCTGAAACGATAACCTTAAAATTTGCAGATTTCTTTCATAGATCAGGAGTCGGAAGGAATAAAGTGATGGAACTATACATAATCTAAACATATTTTCATCAACTTTGATAAAAAGCCTAATTCTGCCTAAATATATAAGGATCGGACGTAAAATACAGTTGCAAAAGCGCTTAAATACTAAATAGACCGGAACATATATATGCGAATATATCTAAATCTCATCCAATTATCCCCAAATTAAACAGTATTCGTTTCTAAATTAAGAAACCTTTTCTGCCAAATTTTGTAATGATCGGAAGTAAAGTTCTATGGCGCATTGATACCAAATCTGAAGGAAACTACATATGGGGGGCTATATCTAAATCTGAACCGATTTTCCCAAGTTGGCAGTGTTTCTTCATGTAATAAGAAACCTCTTTCTGCCGAATTTCGTACTTTTCGGATATAAAATACGTGTCAACTCGAGGGTAACATATACATATATCGATGGCTTAATATAAAAAGGGTGTATCTCAATTTTTCCCAAAATATCGTTTTCTGTTTATTCTGCTTGGCAATTGTCAAACTAAACCACAAATTTTAAATAAAAAATATTCACAAAACAATTTTTGAAAAACTGTCTTTTTTAAAAAAATTAATTTAAAATTCTTTTGTATCTAAAATTTTTCGATTTTTATTCAGTTTATTCATTCCCCTGTAAATTAATAAAAAAAATTGAAATATGCCTTTTTTATATTAAGCCAACTTTATGGGAGCTTTATCTAAATCCGAGCTGATTTTCCCCAAATTTGACAGTGTAATAACAAGAAACCTCTTTCTGACTAATTTCGTACTGATAGGATATAAAACAAAGTTTCTGCAGTGCGTACATGTCAAATCGGTGGTAACATATATATGGGTGATATATCTAAATCTGAACCGATTTTCCTCAAATTTTGTAGTATCTCTAAGAGACTTCTTTGTGTAAATTTTTATACAGGTCGCTTAACAAATGTTGCCTATACAATGCATATATGCTACATTGGATATATATGGGAGCTATAAGTAAATCAGAAAGGAGTGTGGCACTAACGCCCATTTTTTAATATACTATGGGTATTATTTGAAGTATTTGTTTGGACTGGAGTCGAAGTTATAAGTAAGAGTTCTTCTTTATGATGCTATGGAACAATATTTTTTTCCATTTCTTATGGTTTGTTTTCTTGCCAACAAAAAACTTTTTTTCAAAAAATTTAAACTCTTTCTAATAGTATTAACAACAGTTACTAAATTTCTATTTCAACGTGGAGGTGCCATTATCAAAATTTGTAAGAATTGTAATTTTTAATTTGTCTAAATTTGTTGCAGTAAAATCGGACTAGTTGTTCTCGAGTTATGTCAAACAAAAGACCCCCAAAACGTGACAAATTCCCCTATATGATGCTTACTAACTTTAATTCGATATACTTATCTCGATTCCTAGACGAGGTAAGTTTTTTGGGCCGATATAAATTTTCCCGGTAGACGAAACACCCGCCGATTTTGGCTGTCGCACAATGTACTGCTGTTACTAAACCATCGTTTCTACGTGAAAAATAGATGTCCAACTAACATTTTTTAAAAGCTGTCAGTTAACCATCGTTTCTACGTGTAAAACGTACTTATATTTCCAACATTTGAAACCATATTTATTCTGGCTCTACTCTTCAAAAAAAAAATATTGTAAAAAATACTATAGGTAAGGTACGTACCATCATAATTGAAATTAAAAAAATTGAAACTTTTCCATAAAATATTTATTTTGGATTGTATGTTTGTGCCTCAATCTACACAAAAAACAAGTGTTATCACTCAAATTATTGTACTTACCTCACAAAGTTACAACTTTCTAAGAAATAGTAACATATTAAAACTTGTATAACGGCACACAAAAATAATTCAAATTGTGTTCTGTGCACTGTCATTTTGGTAATACCCTTACAAAAGTTCAAAATTACACTCGTATGTCTCGCAAAGTGTAATATTCTTACTTATTTTATTTTGGAATACATCACCTGAAAACATATTTTTTCCCGTCCGGCTTGCTATCTAACATTAAATAGTTTAACAAAATGCAAATTTGTCCATTAAGATTTTTGCACCAATTTAGATTAACACAATGATTATTACTTAAAAGGTTGGTCAGTCTGAGGTCCAAATAGCTTCTCAGCCCCCAACATTTCAAACAGGTCTTCGCACTGTCTGAACCGCAGGAGCGGGAGGGCAATTAACATAAAACAAATGTGTTTCTTACAAACCTCAACCTCTCTTCGTGGTTTTGTGGGCACTGGTGGCCGCTATGAATAATGAGGCAATTTGTCTTAGCTTAGGAGTCTTCTGCTGTCCGCCTTAGCGCTGTCCAACGACTAAGAAAAATCAATAATTTGCTGTTTATTAAACATTTTGCAGATAATCTTTAACACGCCATTATGATAACAGCCTTAAATAATTGATATCTGCCCATTTAATATTTCCATATTTCATTGGAAAATCACTAGGAATATCCGGCGGTACGTATCTGTGGCTGTTGTGAGTGCTTCGGGTAGTTATCACCCGCCTTCACCAAATGGCTTCTGCATATATTATTAACCGGATGGAAATCCTAGCAAACGTGCTAGAAAATTATGTTCAATAAATAATAAAAAAGGAAAACGAAATAAAAAGAAAATAATGTAACAGTTTTGTCGAAAGCGCCAAATAAACGACCAGACAGTGGGCCATAAATAACACTCGAACACCAAAGATCGAGTTCACACAGGGACTCACATTCCTCACAAGTCCACAATTCAAATCCGGACAGTGTGAGTTATTCACACGCTCCTACATGCCATTTGGCCAAATGGCAGGAGCGAAAAAGGCCAAATAAGCATTTGCTTAAAGGTATTTATGTTGGAATAACTATGCTTTGATTAAGTGGTACCAACTGGTCTTAAATTTCTGTGTGTATGTGTCGGTGAGAATGTTTTCTCTTTGGTATTTCCATGGGAGAAGGAGAATACGAGATTTGAATTGCTGGACTACAGCAGTTGTATTTCATATCATTTGATATGGACCAACACCACCATTCGGTGGCAAAAAACTGAAAACAAGAGTAGCAAGCGTATCCAATAACGAATCAGGAAAACACAACAACATAGGCAAAAGGATATAATCGTTGGCAGGAATATCAATTTGCTTATGGGCAAAAATTGCCGCCTTAGATCTTTTGTTAGATGATAAATGTTGCACAATCTAAAAATACAAACACTGAGATATCCTACCGACGATAGTCGACAGAAAGGAACGCTACGCATTATTTTATTTTATTACAGTTGGGTGAGAATAAAATCTGGGTAGTGGTAATTGGATGAAATCGGTGTTGAGATAGTTTTGAGATATTTAGCTTTTACGATTTTCAACTTTTTAGCCTTTAGTTTTAGGTTAGGGTGGCAGCCATTATTACCGGCTCACATAGACCTACTTAGGTTCCTAAACGAAACCTAAAATTAAAAGTCGCGAAAATTAAAAACATAAAAGCTAAATATCTCAAAACTACTAAAATGGAGATGTGACTTTCTTTCTTAGGATGGCAGTACAGTTTATTATAGCGACCGGCATAGAATCACTTTTTGAATTGATTTAGCCGTGTCCGTCTTTCTGTTCAGGTATTTTTGTGGTCAAAGATCGCAAATAAGAATCTTTACGAAAATTAACGCAGAGTCACTGCTTAGATTGGTGGCATGTCGTAACGTCCAGGGTTATATTCGTAGTGTTCATGACTGTTATTACACAATAAAAAGTGTCATAAGGTCCATGGACAATTTCAAAAGTGTCACAACTCAGCCATCAGCTGCAGACTTTAGTTTTTCCTCACTGGTTATATTTTATATTTAGCCTAAAGTAAGAAAGTTTTCTTCTATCTTTCAAAATTACATAATTATTCCACTAAGCATATAAATTAAACAATTTAGCAAAACCTCCTGTTATATCTACTTATATTCCAAGAGCCTGGGACCATACTTCATCTTTTTGCCCCCACTGTACCAAATTTAACATTTTCTGTCCCACACGGGGGAAAATCGCGATTTTTGATATGTTTGAATTAAAAGAAAATATATTTGAAAACAAATTTTTTAAATCTATCTATCTATCTATCTATATATACAAAAGAGAGTGTCTGTTTGTGGGTTTGTTTGTTCCGTATAGACGCTAAACGGCTGGACGGATCTTCTTGACATTTTCACAGAATGTACATGAATGAAAATAGGTTACTTGAATTTCCGATATATGAAGTGGGCGTGGACCCGCCCACATGAGTCAAAATTTGTAATTGAGAAAAATTTTCAGCTAGAGTGCTAAAATTTTGTGTGTAAGCATTTAGTGGTAGATTATGTGAATGGTCCAAAAATGGGCGGAATCGGACCAATGGGCGTGGCCCGCCCATCAAAGCCAAATTTTGAAATTGAAATATTTTCCGCAATTTATTAATGAGTCCAGTTTAGTGTATATGTATCTGGTGACAGTCTACGTGATTGGTCCAAAAATGGGCGGGATCGGGCCAATGGGCGTGGCCCCGCCCCTATAGACCAAATTTTGCAATTTAGATATCTTGCACAATTTGCTAGCGAGAGTGCTGCAATATTGTAATTGCGGGAATCGAGTGGAATGGGCAGGATCGGACCAATGGGCGTGGCCCCGCCCATATAAGCCAAATTTTCAAATTGAGGTAACTTGCACAATTTATTAGCGAGAGTGACGAAATTGTGTACATATGTATCTGGTGGTGGTCCACGTGATTGTTCCAAAAATGGCAGGGATCGGACCAATGGGCGTGGCCCCGCCCATATAAGCCAAATTTTGAAATTGAGATATCTTGCACAGTTTATTAGCGAGAGTGATGAAATTTTGTACATATGTATCTGGTGGCAGCCTACGTGGCCCCGCCCATATAAGCCAAATTTTGAAATTGAGTTGCACAATTTAGTAGCGAGATTTCTGTCATTTTGTACATATGTATCTGGTGGTGGTACCACGTGATTGTTCCAAAAATGGCAGGTATCGGACCAATGGGCGTGGCCCCGCCCATATAAACCAATTTTTTAAATTGTGATATTTTGCACAATTTATTGCCGAGAGTGCTGTAGTTGTGTGCAAATGTATCTGGTGATAGTCTACGTGATTGGTCTGTAAATGAGCGGGATCAGACCAAATGGTGTGACCCCGCCATATAAGCCAAATTTTTAAATTGAGATATCTTGCACATTGTTTTAGCGAGAGTGCTGTAATTTTGTGTATATGTATTCGGCGGCAGTCCACGTGATTTTTCCAAAAATGGACGCGATCGGAAACCTGAAAGCCGGGGCAACGAAGTGGAAAGGTCCAGCTAGTTGAAATATATTTTTTGCGAATGCAAATGCGAAAGCGAATAGTGAAATATGCATTTTTGCGAAAGCGAAAGAGTATGCGAATAATAGTTTGACACTTTAGTACCAACAAATTTACACGGGGCAGAATCGCCGTTTTTGATATGTTTGAATCGAAGGAAAATATATTTGGAACACAAATTTTTAAATATTATATATATCTTAGCAAATAAATTTTATTTGAAAATCAATAAAATATATTTGGAACGCATATATTAATATATTACAACAAATTATGTTTGCAAACTAATTTTCTCAAATAAAATATGTGTTTAAATACAAATAAAATAATTATTTAGGAATTTTTCCAAATATATTTTATCTACAAAGATTTCCAAAACTTTTGCTGACTTTTTCGAATTTCAGTATATATTATATATTATTGTAATAACAGTGATACGAGTAGTTGTTATATTAGTGTTTATAATGATGTCACAGTCAGTTGTATTTATTTATTATTTCTAAAATATTTACAATATTTTTAAAAAATTTCTTGGATTTCCAAATATATGAACAATTTTGAAAGTGTCAGTTACTGCAGTTGGTCATCCATGCGACGATATGTTCACCTATGTCCATATTCACACTGGCAATTTTTTCTACAATTCTTTTGCATTTGTGTACGGAAAACTTTTTCTCCCCCCCTTAGCGACTTCGTTCCTCTCCCACAAACACTGCAATTCTGCGGGGGAAAATTGCAAGTATGAATATTGACAAATAAAATCAGCAAAGTCCATATTCACACTTGAAATTGTTTACCTATGAATTACTTAAAAACGTAACACAATTTATGTATTTTATGAACAATTAAATGCAAATAAATATTTGTTTCGGAAATAACAGTCACATTTGGATGTAAACAAATATTTGATTATAACAACATCTTCACAAATACACAATTTTTGAGTGTACCAAATATTATATGTATAGAGTGTACCCTAAACATATATATGTTTCAAGCCGAATATGTTTGGGACAATATACTACAGAATCGATTGTTTTTTGAGATAAATGATCGGATGTTTATTTCATAATAAAGAGGAAGGTATGCCGTTAATAATGAAAAACAACATCAGCCAAATGGCCAACACGACCACGCTTACAGGACCATATCCTTTTCATGAAATTTTCCATAACCAAATCGCAAATTGGCTGCCCTATGTTTTCGATAGCCTCACGAATTCTATCTTTGAGGTCTTGAATCGACGCTGGATGGGATGTTGGCGTAGACCTTATCTTTCACGTGGCCCCAAAGGATGAAGTCGCAAGGTGTTAAATCACAAGGTCTCGGTGGCAAATTGTGATCACCTCTTCGAGAGATAACACGGTCTGAAATTTTGTATAGTGCAATGCTTTTATAGTACCTACAGTGCAGAGATAAATGGGCGAAGTTGGCACGCCCCTTTTGGTACCTCCCACACAAATTGTCCATTTTGCACCAAAATTTAACAGCTTATAACTTTAATACCATTACATACAAATACTTGAAATTTTGTACAGTGTAATGTTTTTATAGTACCTACAGTCCTGTGATAAGTGGGCGTCATTGGCTCCCCTTTTTGGTACCTCCCACACAAATGTACTATTTTCAAGCAACAGTTAACGGCTTATAACTTTAATACCAGTGTATACTTTAAATTTATTAAATGCATTTTAATTGATAATAAGGTGAGGGTATTCGAAGTCGGTTTTCCCGATTGAACTTTCTTACTTGTTTTATTTTTAAAACACTAGTTAAAATCTAGATTTTATCAAGAAGTAATATTTTTAAATTAAACAAATTTGGACCAGATGTTCACAATTTTCTCCTATATTTTATTCTAACATTTTGTGAACTGTTATTTTTGTATTTTTAAATTCTATATTGTTTTTGATTTCAGTTGATTTAAAAATGTTGTTCCCCATATAATTCCCCATTTAAAAATGTTGTTCCCCATATAAGGGTCCGCCAAATAACTTTTTTTCTGAAAATGCTATAAAAAAAACTACTGAATATTTTCTCAAATTTCTATTTTTATTTGAAAGTACAATCCTTCCGGTTAATAATGGAAAATAATTTCATTCAAATGGCTGCCTCGGCTGGCCATGCAGTAGCCTACACGATCGGTCCAATTTTGAAGCACATTATCGATTGTGTGCAGCTGTATTTCACCAATGGCTTCACGAATATTGTCCTTTAAAGCGTCAATTGTCTCTGGCTTGTCGGCGTAACACTTATCTTTGTGGGCACCCCACAAATAATAGTCCAACGGTGTCAAATTGCAGCTCCGAGGTGGCCAAACGACGTTAGCTCTGCGGCTGCTAATGCGATCTTCAAAAACAGGGCGCAATACATCGAGTGTAGCTTCGGCTGTGTGGCACGTAGCGCCGTCCTGTTGAAACCAAATGTTTCCAATATCCTCCTCTTCAATTTTTGTGAACAAAAATTCGTTCAACATGGCCCGATAACGATCGCCATTGACTGTAACGGCCACTCCTTGCTCATTTTCGAAGAAAAATGGCCCAATTCTGCCTCTGGACCAAAATCCGCACCAAACAGTGACTCTCTTTGGGTGTATCGGCTTTTCAGTGTATGCGTGCGGGTTTTCTGTGCCCCAAATGCGACAATTTTGCTTGTTTACATACCCATAAAAAATGAAAAAAAAAATTGAAAATCAAAATTAGCTAAGTGTTACCATTCATGAAATAAGCACTAGTTGAAAAAAAAAACGTTAGATGGCGGACCCTTTATAAATATAGGAGAAAATTGTGAAGTTATCTTATTCTGTTGTTGACATCTTCCAAACAACCGGCGATGATTTTTTTGGATATATAGGGCACAATATGTGCTATCATCTGGTGCACCTTTTTTCAGGCGGAATGAAATTGGGCCCCAGGAAAATACACCCCAGTAATTTTATGAATATGGGCCCCAAAAAATAACATATCAAACAACAACAATTTTATTTGGGGCTTAATTTCATTTTTTGTCTGCTTTTTAGGGTTTAATTTCATTTCTTGTCTGCATTTTGGCACTTATTATCATCAATAAATTTTGAAACAGGAGAGGCTACGCATAAAAGATTTGGTCCACGTTGCCATCTTTGGATCCTGTCCATAGGAGAAAGTCTTAAACAGAGACCGAAGGCCGCAGGCCGTAGGCCGACCGCACAGGAAAAGATTTATAATTAGAAAATAGGTTCGTATACGTGTATTATTGCGTACTCTCCTGATTTACGAAGAGAACATTTTTTAGTTTTTTGGGGTTTATTTTCATTTCAAGCTGTTTTCTTGATTGGGGTGTAATTTCCTAAATCAGTTTTTGTAACGAAAATGGTCCCCAAATTTTGGGCGTACTTTCATTTTCAATTTGGGGTGCATTTTCTTGGGGTCCAACTTCCGGCCGCCCTTTTTTCAATTTAACAAGTAAGAAATTGCATTTAATAACTTGAAATTGTGGTCTGGTGTTAAATTTATAAGCTGTTAACTTTTGGTGCCAAATAGTCCATATGTATGGGAGGCCCAGGGGCGTGTCAATGACGCCCACTTTTCAGTGGCCTGTAGGTACTATAAAAGCATTACACTGTACAACATTTTAAGTTATTTGAATAAACTGGTAATAATGTTATAAGCTTTTAACTGTGTGATGTACCAAAAGGGTGTGGGATGTACCAAAAGGGACATTCCAATGTCGCCCATTTTTCACTGGACTGTATTTATATGCACTGCTATTGCAGTTAGTGCAAAATGGTCCATATGTGTGGGAGGTACCAAAAGCGGCGTGCCAATAAAGCCCACTTTTCTCTGGACTCTAGGTAATATAAAGACATTACACTGTACAAAAATTAAAGTATTTGTATGAAGTGATATTAAAGTTATATTGTCGCATACCAAATTTGAAGTCAATCGGTTAATCATTTCGAGAGTTATCGTGCGCAATAGCCAGCAGACAGACAGATAGACGGAAGGACATTACTCAAATGATTTAAAATGACCCAAAACGGATATCCGCCCAACATACTTGGGGTCTTAGTTCACTCCTTCGATGCCTCGTAGCAAATGATATATCGCTCACTCACTTCAATAGTGACACAATCAAAATTTAAAATTTTAGAGTTTGCCTTACATGCGTATTTTTCAAATGTTGATAAATAAATCTCAGCGAAATTTAGTTTATGATTACAGCCACATTTCGGATTATTCCATCGTTTTTAAACATCCTATATCAAGTTAGTTATCTTTTTATAAGGAATTAAAGTTGCACATCTTGATAATTTTCAATTTTGAGTTATGTCACGCTTGAGTGAGTGAGCGATATACACTTCACTCTAAGGCAGGGATCGGCACACTCATACAACCATAACAAACATATTTCCTTTCTCAATGTAAACTAAATGAATTATGTTATATTAATTCAATGTGTGAGAGGAGAAAACCGCCCATAGGCGCTATTTTGCCGATCTCTACTGTAAGGTGAGGGGGTAAAAATATTAATTTTTGAAAAATCTAGATTTTAATTAGTGTTTTAATAATAAACACATGTCATGCAGTTTCTAAACAGCATCCACCTCGATATTACTAACGCGGAAGTCTTTAGGAGTCTAGGTAAAAACTAAATATTTCAAATATCTCTCGAAGAAGAAAAGTTATGAGCGTTAGAATGCAAGCAATTTCCGATATTTTTGCCAAATTTCTAATGTTTAAATATAAATATGTACCATAGTTTAAAAGATTTTTCAACAACATTTTATATCCTATATTAGAGCACCATATTAAACATTTCAACCAAGTTTAATCAAAATCGGAGACCATCGGCAATATTTATAAACAACTGACTTGGTTCTACTCTATTACACGGAAAAGTTCGCGAAAAAGTTCCATTGTCCGTGATTTAAACTTCGTATGGTTGAAGATGTTTGAAGCTGATCCAAATTCTAGTATTATGACGTCTACAGGGCTGGTCAATTTTCTTAAAACATGGTGAACAGATAGGCCAATATTTTGAAAGTGTCTGTTTAGTATTCTCTATCAGTCTACTTGAAAGTCTATCAAACTACTCAAAATAATACCAGACGCTCTCAAAAACTCAAACGGTATAAACACATTTTTGATCGCAAAGTGGAAAATAGCACGTGTGAATGTATGCCTTAATCGACCCTTTAGAGAAGCTCAGCGGTCAACTGGTCAAAAATAACTTGGCGGAAAATCCAAAATAAAAGTAGCCTATTTCAATTTCCGATTATTGGTCTGTCCACCAAATAAATTGGTTCAGCCGTTTTGGCGTGATGTGGCAACAGACAAACAAAAGATTTTATAATGTTAATAAGATAATAGGGTTAGAAAAAAATGTTATTTTTTAAGAAGTTTTCCAAATATATTTTATTTAAAAAATAGGTTTAAACTTTGCTACCTTTTTCGATTTTTTTTTTTATTTTTTTTTTTTGTAGTCGTTTATTTATTATCATTATTTAACGTATATAACTATAATAAACACTAGTTAACAATAAGTTTACAAAAATACAATGTCCCTTTCTGGGGCTCTCGAGTATTATTAATATAATAATATAAATTTTGATTTAGAATAAGTTATAATTTTATTTACATCTATGAAGAAACTGAATAGTAAACAGATTTTTGTAATGAAAATTCTTTGCAAAAACATTACTTTTTCTATTGGAGAAGGGTTAAAATAATGGTCTTAGAGTTAAAATGAGTAACAATTTATAATGCTTATTATGATAACCACCAAAACTTGGTTTTAGATTTTTTCAAATTGCATAAATCTTGTTTACTAATACTAGTATCAAATCTGAGCTTATTATTGTTTAACGAGCTACAATCGACCGCTTTTATATTAGCACGTCTATATATATGATACAAAATTGGAGTTCCGATTTCGTCCTGTATAATTTTTAATTTATCGAGGTATAAGAAGGCTTCGGGCGGAACCCAGCCCTTTTGTAATACATCAGCTATATATTCCTCATTTGTATAGTAAGGTGCCATAATTAGGTTATTTTCATTACATGACAAACATCTCAAAATATTATTTCTAATTAATTGAATTATGAAGTTGTCTATTCTAACTATATTATATAATGAATATAGTTTTTTATTCGATACATATTTTATATAATTACTTTGTGGCGTTCTATATAGGGATGTACAAGCTCTCAGACATTTTCTCTCAAATATGCGAATCTTTTCCATATACGATGGTGAAATATTAAACCATATCGGGCATCCATATGTAATTATTGGTCTAATCAGTGATTGGTACATAATAATTTTAACTCTAGGTTTTAAACTTTTAGAATAGAACAATGACCTATACATGAAGAAGGCATTACGTGCCTTTGAGAGTATTTCATCTACGTGTTCGTTAAAATAGAGGAATTTGTCCAAGTATATACCTAAGTATTTGACTATTTGTTTATTTGGTATGTTTGTATTATTCATATTAGATCTAATTCCAAAAGATTTCCAGTTCTTCCTTATGTCATTATTGCACTTGTCTACTGAAGGTCTAAATAGTATGGTTTCACATTTTTGGGCGTTAATTTTCATGTTCCAGTCAATAGAAAACCTCTCAACTGTGTTAAATGATTCCTGAAGATATTTATTAATTTTCTCAATTGTATTGTCAGCATGAAATATAATAATATCATCAGCAAACGATATTATGTTTTCAGTCTTACTCAACAGGTCAAATATAAATAAGTTAAAGAGTATTGGCGAGTTGACCGCTCCCTGTTGTAGTCCATTCGTAATATTGAACAATTTGTTACCCTTATTGTTCTGGTGGAAAACCCCATAAGTTTTATTGCTAATCATGTTATAAATGAGTATTACCTGGTGTAATGGAAATTGATAGTTCAATAATTTAAATATTAGGCCTGGAATCCAAACGGTATCAAAAGCCTTTTCCATGTCAATCAAACAGGCTCCCGTGCATAATTTTTTATTCCAATTCCAATTTATATTAGATGTAAGCAAATGAATTGCGTTAACCGTCGAGTGTTTATATTTAAATCCGAATTGTTTTTCACTTATTAAATTTCAGTTACTACAATATTTACTTATATTGTTGTTTATACACATTTCAAATACTTTGCTGATATTAGGAAGAAGGCTAATAGCACGCAGATTTTTCGGGTTACTTACATCTTTCTCTTTCTTTGGTAATAGTATTACTTTCGCTGTTTTCCATTCTTTTGGGAAATATGAGTTATTTAGCATATTATTAAATATTTTACAATATTCCATGATCACTATTTCCGGCAAATTTTTTAAAACTATATTCGGCGTATTGTCTATTCCGGAGGACAATTTTCCCCTTAGGTTAGAGAAAATATACATTCTTCTATTCTTCGTTACAAAGTATTCCCTAGCTTCAATTTCATTTCATTTTCATTCAATCCAATGGTTTGGAATTTTTAAAATTTCTTTTTATTTCGCCAAACATATGCCGTGAATCATTAGGATCTATATGGGAAAACTTTTTTTTAAAATGTGAATTCAATGCTATGCTAAAGTTTTCATTAATGAGTTTTCTAATCATTTTCAATTTAACCTTCCATAAATTGATTGAAGATTCGGACAATGTGTTTTCCAGTCTGTTATGTCTTTTAATAATCGTAAGAATTTTACTTTTTTCTAAATGGAGTTTTTTAATAATCCTATTAGTAACTATGTTAAATGGGTCCAACTTTCTATATTTAGGTACTACCTCCTCAACGGTTTCAACAATCATGCTATTAAGTTTATGCAATTGCGAATCAATTAAAGTGTTGGAGAGATTACGATCATTCGGGACTTGCCTTTCACAGTCGATTTTTTCCACAATTTTCCTTCTAAATCTTCTCCAGTTCGTATCTTTAAAGTCGTACTCTAATTTCGGTTCCTCTACAATAAATGTAAAATATTGCCTTTCGATATTCATTGAGGCGTTAAGCAGTACAGCATTGTGGTCACTGTCATAATCCAAGGTTGGAAGTCAGTTCACGGAACTATTCTCTGCTGCAATGCTCAGTCTGCAATCTGCGATACATACATCCAAGAACGATCCCGATCTAGGGTACGATGGTAAGTTCGAGGCATAAAATTTTGCCTTAAAATTAATTTCGTTCTCTGATAGCCATTCCCTAATTTTCCTACCTTTCGTATTATTGGTGGGGTTTCCCCAATCTGTATGTCTACCATTCAAATCTCCTGCTAATATGTAATAATTCTCCAAATTTTGCAAATCCAATGACTTAAAAAGCTTATTCATTTCTGTCGTAATATATGAATCGTTATTTCCGGATGAAACCATTGGTATTCGAATAATACAGGTCTCCATACATTTAAAGGACTCTGTTATATTATTTGAATAACTGTGATATTTCAGATTATTTCTAATTAAAATGGCCGTCCCTCCTCCTCTAACTGCGCCATTCCTATCTTTCCTAATCATATTGTAATTATTAAACCTAAGTTTATGTCTTGCGTTATGTTTTGTCTCGTTCAAAAGGACAATATCGGGATTGTGTTTATTAATAAATTGTTCCAGGTCATACCTTCTACTTATAAATATTAAAGAGTTGACATTAATATGTATAATTTTAAGATTTTTTGATAATGTGGTAACCGAATTGTTCATATTATTACACATCGATCATGGAAAAGATGGTGTCTATACGAGAAGCCTGTAATTGTAATTGTTTTTGCATGTTAGCCATTTGATTAGTAAAATTTAACATCATATTTTTCAATTGTTGCATTATGACGTTATTAGCAGAACTGTTTAAATTATTTATACCAGACATATTGTTATTGTTTGTATTGTTGTTACCTCTTAAGGCATTAGCAAAGCTGATTTCAGGATTCGTAAATGAATTTACATTACTTATTCTATTTTCTACAAAAATTTGTTTCTTATCTCTAAGCCTTTGTTGAAGTTGTTTGTATTTTTCGCAACATCTATAAGAGGCTGGATGACCGAATTTGTTGCACAAGACGCAGTACAATTTATTCCTTTCGTCAGCTGCCACGATATTTGTAGGACATTTGCCCTTTTCATGATCTGTATTGCATTTACACATTTTGATGGAAGATAGCAGTTTGCCGCGCTATGGAAGAATCCTTGGCAGTTCCGGCATTGGGGGATTTCCGGGCGCCTAACTTGTTCCCATCTAATGCACCGATGGAAAAGTTGTTTTATATTTTTTAGTTTGTTGACATTGCTGTCTGGGGTTATTTGCACCAGGAATATTGGTAAACTAGGACCCTTTCCCAACGTTGGTTTAGTTTTAAATTGACTTATTTTAATAATTTTCAAGTCATCACTTTGCGATTTACATAATTCATTTAAGAGATCATTTATGTCAATGCTTTCATCGAGACCTTTAAGTAAATAGGTTTTTGTTTTTATACCTTTAGGTATAAAGGTAAAAAACTTTGCTTTTTCTTTTTCGATATAAGCTTTTACTCTTAAAAAATCATCTAACGAGTTCAAAAACAATGATTTTTTATATCTAAATTCTTTAATTTTAAAGTCTTTTATTTTCAGACCGTTTTTTAAAAATTCAATTAATTGGTTTGTTTCTATGTCAATAACGTTTATAGGTGGAACTTTCTTGTTTTTGTTGTTTTCATTATTAACTTCTATATTTTTATTATTTACTTGTGGTGTTGCATTGTTTTTGCTTGTGTTTGGTAATTCATTAGATGGTACACCAGAAGTATTTACTTTTTCGTTATTTACTTTATTTTGTTTCACATGATTCTCAAATTTTTTGAGTAGTTCTTTGTCACATTGTGTATCATTTTCAGTGTCGAGCACTGCATAATAATTGTTTTTGTACAGTTTTGCATTAGGCAAATCCATAGTATCGTTTAGTCTTTTTCTCTTGTTTTCCATATATGCATTATTAACAATTGACTTCACATTGTTATTGTTTTCTGAGTTTGGAGCATTTATGCTCATCTCAGTGGAGCTTCAGTTTTTTTTGTACGGTTTTTTGTTGTTTTCGGGCAATAAAAAACAAGAACAAAAATAATTGATGTTTTAGAAAACGAATTTTAGCGATCTTCCGTTGCTTACGCACGCACAGCATCACTGTCGAAAGAAGACTCGACCTTTTTCAAATTGTAGTTAGTTTTTTCTAGATTTCGTGTTATACTCGTACTTTATAGTTAAAAATTGCATAAGCAGCATAAGCTTTTTAATTTATAAGTATTCCAATTCATTACTTTTTGTCAATCGAACAATGTAATTGATTGCTATCATAATTATAGTTACGAAAGACTACACGATTTAAATTTTACAAACATATACAATTTCTAAAAAAATTCACTTTGAACTTCTAAAAACAGAAAACTTGCCTTTAAATTAAGGCATTGATATTTTCCCAAATTACTTTAATAGAAATTAATCTTTTGAGGCCCTATTAATCTTTGAGGCCCTATTAATCTTTGAGGCCCTATTAATCTTTGAGGCCCTATTAATCTTTGAGGCCCTGGAAGTCAAGGAAAACAAAAGAAGAAGAGTCTTATATTAATATTAAATATTAGGGCGGAAACAAAGATTTGTTTAAAACAACATCTTAACAAATATATAATTTTTGTGTGTGCCAAACAGAATATATTTAGAGGGTACCAGTAAGGAAAGACAGAAAGTCGGGCGAGGCCGACTATATAATACCCTACACCCCACTAACAATGCGAAAATGGGCATTGTAATAAGAATTTGGCATTGTTCATGTAATAAGAAAACTCTCTCTGTCGAATTTCGTACAGATCGGATGTAAAATACGGTTTCTACAGCGCTTATATGTCAAATCGGTTGAAACATATATATGGGGCCTATATCTAAATCAGAACCGTTTTGACCAATTTCAATAGGAATCGTTCTTGGGCCAAAACAGAGCACTGTGCTAAATTTCATCACAATCGAACCATAAATACGACCTGCACTTTGATCACAAAAATACATGGACAGAGGGACATGGCTAAATCGACCCAAAAAGTGATCCTATGTCGATTGGTATAATAAACTATGGTTCTATTTCTTCTCATTTGGGCGTTACACACAAATGCACAAAGTCATAATTCGCTGTACCACAGTGTGGTGTAGGGTATAAACAGAGATATTTTTAGCAGTAGAAAGTAGTAATGGATTGAATATAAATAGCCTTCTACTTCTTCCAGTATAACCTCTTCATGCGTTCAGCGGTTTAGAAGACATCATAAAAGATATTGCGAAAAAATCCTATATGTTGAGAACATTTTATTAGTTTTTAAATAAAATCGTCATAAAAACTTTGAAAATTGACAATAAATATATGTTTATCATTTCATCGTAAAGTCTGATCGGTCATGAATAAAATAAGTGTGTCGTTGTATAATTTAAAAAGTTATTGCTAATTTAGCAAATGCATTAAGAATTATTTACGTATATGTAACATACATCACAAGCGTCTATTGTATCTACACAGACCGTAGGGTGAATGCTTAAAGAAAGAAACAATTTATGCAAGATGTGTTGACGCCTTCGAAATTCTTCGATGAAGCCAAATGAAAGGACTGCTCTAAAGCACATTGAAGTTCTATAAATACCCAAGTGAACACAGGATTCACAGGAGTGTCCGATTGTTAATATGCATGATTGTATATTGTATATACATACGTATGTGTGTGTGTGAATGCGAATGTGTTCGAGGTGATAGCCTTTTGTGTACGTGTGTGTTTTTGAAAGATACTCGAAAAGTGTTAACCATGAATGTGTTTTACATAACGGCAACAAAGGAAACAACAACAGCTAAAGGCCAAAAGAAAGACGAAAAACAAGCAGGCAAAAATATGAACAAGACCTGACCTCAATCGACATTTTAAATATAAATCAAGTTCGACAAGTTGCCGTGTTTACTAACGCATACACACATACATCATCCAACCGACTGACCCCTTTTTTTGCATACATCCACATCTCCAGATCCACACAGGGTAAGTTTAAAATGGATGGGGTGAAATCACATCACAAAGGAGTAAAAAAGGATGTGATTTACTTTCAGGCAGAAGAGTATGTCCGAGTTAACAGTTGTTAGTTAATTTTCGGTTCACTGGCAGTTTTTATGAAGAGCTATCTTTCCTACGATTCTGTCCATATCCTTTTCCCTCGAAAGGACTTCATAATACAACGACCATGTGTCGTAAAAATTGATTCATTTTCTTTAAGATTTTCATAAACCTTTTTTGGTCTAACACATCGGAGTACAAAGGCAACAGTTGTATTTTGGCCTTCTTTTTTTAGATATTGTTTTCCCTTTCAAGAGATTTATTTGCCTCGAATACAATCCGACGGACTTAAAATGACCTAATGTTAGATTAATAGATTCAGTCGTTTCCGAGACAATTGATGAAAAAAGGGTATGAAGAGCAACAAAAAGGTAGTGTGTAATCAAATACTTACTATTAACTCACATATTCTTCGCTTTATACAGAAGTCGAACTTGTTCAAAGGTTTTCTAATAGAGTTTGATAAATATTTTCTTGGGATTTTTATATCAATTAGTTTTGAACTTTGTTGAAATTAATTTTAACTTATTGTCGATAACTATCAGAAGACTGAAAGTGCTAAAGTTAAAGTCATGAGACTAATTTATAGCCTCCTGATGTTTTATCTTAAATTAAATTAAATGTTTATACAAACAGAATATTATCTTAAAAGTGGTAGATACAAAAGTGGTGCCCATAAAATTAGTCTTACATCATTCCTTCTGAAAGCAGAAGATAAATTGCTAGATTTCCTCATTAGAGAACACTTGGATAAGTAACCCTTGTCCGACAACAAACACGCTTGTAATATCCTGTAACAAAATCATGCAGTCTCTTAGATGAAAGACTCTCCAAATATTAGAAATACGGGTTCGAAAAGTACTACAGAATATTCGTTTAACGAATTTACTGAAGCAATCTGCGCTCAGCATTCCCAAAAAATTAACACAGATGTTGTTATTTTGCAATTTTCTAAAAATATTTCGGAGGAAAATAAAAAATTTATAAGCCAAACTTATCCTTGGAAGGACTCATTGTACTCATTGTACTCACTAAAATGAAATATGATTATATGTATATCCGTTATAGACTCTGAAGACAGTGCACCGATTTAATTTTTTTTCTTTTATTAGAAAGCTTCTATGTCAGAGCTGTTTTTAAAACATTTCAAATGTGGGTATAATTGTAGAAGAACGAAATTAGAATTGTATGTTATTGTAGTCAATATAAGTAATTTCACAAAAAGTGGGCGTGGCAATATTTAATCTATTTATATACAAATGGAAAAACTTTTCTATGTCCCATATATACTTTGGAACAATCCAAACGATGTGTCCCAAACTGGTTTCATTGGAAAGGCAATAATGAGAAAATGGTTTTAGACCACTAGATGTAGGCCAGAAATATCTGGCGAAGTATTGCACCAATCATCTTTAATATTAAAAAATTATAAGAATTTTGTGAGGTATAAAGCGCTTAAGTGCCTTATGAGTCTGACCAGACCCATACTGACGTCATATGAAAGTATGTACAATTTTATTATTTTATTTTCATGTAATTGATAGCTTTCCATTTAAACTGTAATTTATATATATCAATATTGTTCTTAGCTGTACGTATTATGAGAGTGTGATTTTTTATTTTTATATATCATTTGCTACGAGCCAAAAGTGTAACACATCAAAGGAGTGACCTAAGACCCTAAGTATGTTCGGCGGATATCCGTTTTTGGTAATTTTAAGTCGAATGAGCAATGTCCGTCGATCCATCCGTCCGTCTGTTTGTCTGTCTGCTGGCTGGTGAGCACGATTACTCTCGAAAGGAGTAACCGATTGACTTCAAATTTGATATGTGGTAATATTTTCTTCTATATCCGGCTAAGTTCGAAGATGGGCCATGTTGGTCCACTCCTTCTAGTACCTCTCCCAAAAAGGGTTAACATTTAGTGAAATATTGATTTTTTAATAACTTCTATACTACTTATTTGAACCCTCTGAAATTCTACATATAGTATTAGTTTATTATTCACTATTACTGCGAGAAAAATCGGCGAAGTTGCCACGCCTCTTTTGGTACCTCCCAGACAAGTGGACAATTTTAAACCAAAAGTTAGAAGCTTATAACTTTATTACCAGTGCATACAAAGACTTGAAATTTTGTACAGTGTAATGGTTTAATAGTACCTAAAATACAGTGGAAATGGGCGTTATTGCCACGCTCCTTTTGGCACCTCTCACACAAATAGACCATTTTGCACCAAAAGTTACCAGCTTATAACTTTAATGCCAGTGAAAATCTTGTACAGTGTGATGCATTTATAGTACCTAGACTCCCGAGAAAATGGGCGTTATTGGCACGCCCCTTTTGGTACCTCCCACACAAATGGACCTTTTTGTACCAAAAGTAAAGAGCTTTTAACTTTAATACCAGTGCATAGAAATACTTAAAATTAAGTAGAGTGCAATGATTTTATAGTACCAAAGGTCCAGAGAAAAATGGGCGTTATTGGCACGCCCCTTTTGGTACCTCTCACACAAATGGGTATTTTTGTACCAAAATTTAACAGCTTTTACTTTAATACCAGTGCATACAAATAATCTCGTACAGTGCAATGATTTTATAGTACCTAGAGTCCCGAGAAAAATGGGCGTTATTGGCACGCCCCATTTGGTACCTCCCACACAAATGGACCTTTTTGTACAAAAGTAAACAGCTTTTAACTTTAATACCAGTGCATACAAATACTTGAAATTAAGTACAGTGCAATGATTTTATAGTCCCAAAGGCCAGAGAAAAGTGGCCGTAATTGGCACGCCCCTTTTGGTACCTCCCACACAAATGGACCATGTACTACCAAAAGTAAACAGCTTTTATCTTTAATACCAGTACATACTCTAAAGATATTAAAGGCAATTTGAATTGACAATAAATTAATTAAAACAAAAAAATAAATAAATTTACTTACAAAATAAATAAGTTTGGGACTCAAGGTGAGGGGATTCATAAGTCGGTTAACCCGACTGAGCTTTTTTACTTGTTTTTAATTTTTTTTGTCTAAGATTCCAATTTTCGTGGAAGATACCTCTGGTATTTGCACCATATTTTATGAGATAGAAGATCGATTAAGCCGGGATACCTTTTGAATTAAAGGAAATTATGAGGGCTAGAAATGCTGGAAACATCAACGAAATATTAGTAACCGTCGATAAAACAATTTTTCCATAAAGAAGAGAAAAAAATGGGAAAACATTTTTTGTTCCATTTTTTGAAGGCTAGCATCCTAACGAAGAAAATAATGCATATTTTCAAGAATTCTATGGTCAGATGTACGAATTATGACAAATATTGTCAAAATATAGAAATTCAAAAAAAAAAAAATTTTCATGATTTTATACCATACACCGCTGAGTCGATTTAACGATGTCCGTCCGTCCGTCCGTCTGTCTGTCCATCTAAAGTTGTCCGTTGAATACAGGTCGCAATTTCACTCCAATAGTGCTGAAATTTTGCAGTTAGGAGTCTTTGAAGTTGAAGAAAATAGGTTCAGATTTAGATATAGCTCCCATATATATGTTTCGTCCGATTTGACCCTTTAGCCCTATAGAAGCTGTATTTTACATCCAATTGTTTTTAACTCTAGCATGGTAGAGTTTCTTGATTCATGGACCAACATTGCTCAATTTGAAGAAAATCGGTTCACATATATGTTTCGTCCGATTTGACCCTTTAGAAGTCAGAAGCTGTATTTTACATCCAATTGTTTTTAAATGTACCATGGTAGAGTTTCTTGATTCATGGACCAACACTGCTCAATTTGAAGAAAATCGTTTCAGATTTAGATATAGCTCCCATATATAAGTTTCGTACGGGTTGGCCCATATGACCTATAGACGCTGTCCAATCCAATCTTTCTGAAATTTAGCATGGTAGAGTTTCTTAATACATGAACCAACATTGCCGAATTTGAAGAAAATCGGTTCAGATTTAGCTATAGCCCCCATATATATATTTCGTCCGATTTGGACCATAAGCCCTATAGATATTATATTTTATACCCAACTAGCGGACCCGGCGAACTTCGACTCGCCCCAATTTAACGCCTTCAGATAAACTCCAGAGTGTTTAAAAGGAATCGAAATCAGTAGAGAGCGATGTGATAAACAACAAACAACGAAAACAGAAGACAGGCAACGTACAGATGACCGTGCGAAAAACAGGGAAATTCGAGATTAATTCCACAGACTTCCTACGATTGGTTTTGAGATTTATTGATTGTCATCGCAAAAGCCAATCGTACAGGGAACTGAATCCGCTTGAATTGGAATGAAAGATCAGTTGGAATAATCGGAATTCGTGGGATAAGGACTTCCTCTCCTTTGAATTTTCCCTTGATGATCGTCGCCTGAATCACATTGTCCATCAGTTTCATAATGGACAACCGCGAACTATGCACAATTTCGGATGATTCAGATTCCGCAACATGATTATGATCGATTCCACCTTCAGCTGTAAATTATGCGGCGGAGCTCCTGGCACATCAAGCGAGTTCGATTTTACTTTGAATAATAAAATTCATGCTATTGACGTCCTTATTCTTCGCTGCTAATATTGCCCGTTCACTAATCTAATCGAGATTTGGAAACACTTTGGTGATGAGTTCCTCGTTTGACGATGTGAACTCGCAAAAATTTGCCGGGAACAATATCAATGCAGTGGAAACATCAACAGTAATTTGGCCATTGCCAAGCGCCAACAGTTGTTTCGAGAATTCAAGAGCCGATGAGTCGTTCTGCAGCGCGACTCTCATGTTCGTGGTCAATTTCAACTTCTTGACATTCCGCCACAAAGACCACGATTTCAGGCATGCATTAATTTCATCGGCAGTAGATTTCGGGATGACGGGAAGCGTTTGACGAAAATCTCTGGAGAGCAATATCATAGACTCACCAAATTGTCTCAAATCACGTCGTAAATCCTTCATCGTTCGGTCAACTGCCTCCAGAGCTCGTTTATGCGCCATCGTGCATTCATCCCAAATTATGATTTTGCAATGCCCGCAATCCAATAAGATAACCTTACCTCTTATACTCAAACTTATTATCTGAAAAAATGTTCGAATTGATAAATATCGCGATGAATTTTAATTGATCGTAATGCTTGTACCGTTTGCCGATGTGATACGCGAAATCAGTGTAACAATACGCAAAACTCGAATGAATTGCAGCAAGAAAAATAGCACATACTCGTACATATGTTTAATAGAAAACTTTTTTGTTTAATAGAAAATTAATAAAAAAATTTGGATTGAAAAAGAGAGCAGTAGACAGGAACAGTAGGAATCTCGCAAGAAATAGCAATTTTCGATTTTCCCAATTTTCCGACTTTTCCGGAGGGTTTTCCCAAAATTTTCTTTCGTAAAAAACTTCTCCAGGCAAATACGAACAACTAAAAAAAAATTGAGCCAAATCGGTCCAGCCGTTCTCAATTGATGAATTACTATACATTTTTCACACCATTTTTATATATATAGATTGTTTTGCAATTGAGGACGGTAGAGTATTTAGATATAGCTCTGATATGTATGTTTCGTCCGATTTGGCAAAATTGTGTAAACAAATTCTAGTTGAGGTATACATTGAATATTTCATTTTTATCCAATCTTACTAGAGTGGCGTAAGGTATCATACAGTCGGTGTAGTCAGAAGTTAGTCTTTCCTTACTGGCTTATTGTGGCAATTTTGTTAGGGAGATTCCAAAAGGGGAGTGGCAATAACGCCCATTTTTTAATACTACTATTGGTACTATAAAAAAATTACACTGTACAAAATTTCAAGTGTTTGTATGTGCAGAAATCGAAGTTATAAGCCATTAACTTTTTGTGCAGAATGCTCCATTTTTATGGGATGTACCAAAAGGGACGTGGTAATAACGCCCTTCTTGCACGGAATTATAGGTACTGTTAAGGCATTACAGGGTGGCTGATATGTATTGCAACCAACTTCAGGTTGCTATAATTTCTAAACCGCTAGTCTGATAGCTGACAGATTTATTTCAGTGACAGTTCATTTTACTGTTTACAAGCTTACAAAAGCATTTTGATCTATTGCATTCAGAAAAAAAGTTATTCGTGATGAAATTCAAGCGTGATAGTGTGATTGCTTTATTTTGGTGGAAAAACACATGTGGCTATCGTTAGAGCCCTCCAGCATTTAAATGTGAATAAATCTTTTGTTTCTCGTACCATTGCTCGTTACCGTGATAACGAGTTTTCGTCCAAAAAGTGGACGAAAACCAGTGGACCAGAAATGATCCGAAAAGTGAAGGCCAGATTTGATCGAAATCCACGCCGCAGTGGTAAAAAAATTGCTCGTGAGCTGAACATATCGCGAGAACGGATACAACACATATTAAACCCGTAAGGAAAGGCTAAAGTCGGGCGGTGCCGACTATATAATACCCTACACCACTCTCGTAATATTGAATAACTCTGATAAATAAATTTTGTAATTCATGTATAAATTGTTTACATAAATTTACTTTTGGGACATTTTATACTTAAATAATAGCCTGTACCACAGTGTGGTGTAGGGTATAAAAACGATTGGATCTAAAGAGCCAAATCGGATGAAACATATATATGGGAGCTATAGCTAAATCTTTACCGATTTTCTTCAAATTCGGCAATGTTGGTTCATGAATCAAGAAACTCTACCATTCGAAATTTCAAAACGATTGGATGTAAAATACAGCTTTTATAGGACTGTTCAATCTCGTTGAACAAATTAATTTATTGTAATAGATTAAATATCGTTTATTTACTAAATCTAGTTTCCCAACCCTGACAAATTATATTGTAAACTTGGCATAATTTTTATCTCTCAGTCCTTTTTGTGATCCGCCATTTAACTCTATATCCGAGGTTTCTCAAATAAACAAAACCTTTTATCTGCCTCTTTTATTCACGGCAGCCGAGGGAACCACATCTCTTCTCAAAAGGACAGGTTTAATAAATACTAATATAAAACTTAACTTGGTCTCTATTTTTTACCCCGCATAGTTAAGGCAATCACTACAACATTACGTGTTCGCTCGTGTAGTAGTTTTCACGAAACTACGTGCCTTCTCTCTCTCCAAGTCTAGGTTTTTCTCATTACAGAAAGTGCAAACTACAAATTTCTTCAAGGACTAAAGGGCCAAATCGGACGAAACATATATATGGGAGCTATAGCTAAATCTTAACCGATTTTCTTAAAATTCGGTAGTGTTGGTTCATGGATGAAGAAACTCTACCATTCTAAATTTCAACACGATTGGATGTAAAGTACAGCTTTTATAGGACTAAAGGGCCAAATCGGACGAAACATATATATGGGAGCTATAGCTAAATCTTAACCGATTTTCTTCAAATTCAGTAGTGTTGGTTCATGGATCAAGAAACTCTACCATTCTAAATTTCAAAATGATTGGATGTAAAATACAGCTTCTACAGGACTAAAGGGCCAAATCGGACGAAACATATATATGGGAGCTATAGCTAAATCTTAACCGATT
Source organism: Eudasyphora cyanicolor (assembly GCA_963930755.1). Classification (NCBI taxonomy): domain Eukaryota; kingdom Metazoa; phylum Arthropoda; class Insecta; order Diptera; family Muscidae; genus Eudasyphora; species Eudasyphora cyanicolor. The sequence continues at coordinate 99,960,429 of OZ005738.1, read as the reverse complement.
TTCTTCAAATTCGGTAGTGTTGGTTCATGGATCAAGAAACTCTACCATTCTAAATTTCAAAACGATTGGATGTAAAATACAGCTTCTATAGAACTAAAGGTCCAAATCGGACGAAACATATATATGGGAGCTATAGCTAAATCTTAACCTATTTTCTTCAAATTCGGCAATGTTGGTTCATGGATCAAGAAACTTTACCACTCTAAATTTCAAAATGATTGGATGTAAAATACAGCTTCTTCAGGACTAAAGAGCAAAATCGGACGAAACATATATATGGGAGCTATAGCTAAATCTTAACCGATTTTCTTCAAATTCGGCAATGTTGGTTCATGGATCAAGAAACTCTACCATTCTAAATTTCAAAACGATTGGATGTAAAATACAGCTTTTATAGGACTAAATGTCCAAATCGGACGAAACATATATATGGGAGCTATAGCTAAATCTTAACCGATTTTCTTCAAATTCGGTAGTGTTGGTTCATGGATCAAGAAACTCTACCATTCTAAATTTCAAAATGATTGGATGTAAAATACAGCTTCTACAGGACTAAAGAGCAAAATCGGACGAAACATATATATGGGAGCTATAGCTAAATCTTAACCGATTTTCTTCAAATTCGGCAATGTTGGTTCATGGATCAAGAAACTCTACCATTCTAAATTTCAAAACGATTGGATGTAAAATACAGCTTTTATAGGACTAAATGGCCAAATCGGACGAAACATATATATGGGAGCTATAGCTAAATCTTAACCGATTTTCTTCAAATTCGGTAGTGTTGGTTCATGGATCAAGAAACTCTACCATTCTAAATTTCAAAATGATTGGATGTAAAATACAGCTTCTTCAGGACTAAAGAGCAAAATCGGACGAAACATATATATGGGAGCTATAGCTAAATCTTAACCGATTTTCTTCAAATTCGGCAATGTTGGTTCATGGATCAAGAAACTCTACCATTCTAAATTTCAAAACGAATGGATGTAAAATACAGCTTTTATAGGACTAAATGGCCAAATCGGACGAAACATATATATGGGAGCTATAGCTAAATCTTAACCGATTTTCTTCAAATTCGGTAGTGTTGGTTCATGGATCAAGAAACTCTACCATTCTAAATTTCAAAATGATTGGATGTAAAATACAGCTTCTACAGGACTAAAGAGCAAAATCGGACGAAACATATATATGGGAGCTATAGCTAAATCTTAACCGATTTTCTTCAAATTCGGCAATGTTGGTTCATGGATCAAGAAACTCTACCATTCTAAATTTCAAAACGATTGGATGTAAAATACAGCTTCTATAGGACTAAAGGGCCAAATCGGACGAAACATATATATGGGAGCTATAGCTAAATCTTAACCGATTTTCTTCAAATTCGGCAATATTGGTTCATGGATCAAGAAACTCTACCATTCTAAATTTCAAAACGATCGGATGTCAGATACAGCTTCTATAGGACTAAAGGACCAAATCGGACGAAAGATATATATGGGAGCTATATCTAAATCTAAACCGATTTTCTTCAAATTCGGCAATGTTGGTTCATGGATCAAGAAACTCTACCATTCTAAATTTCAAAACGATCGGATGTAAAATACAGCTTCTATAGGACTAAAGGGCCAAATCGGACGAAACATATATATGGGAGCTATAGCTAAATCTTAACCGATTTTCTTCAAATTCGGCAATGTTGGTTCATGGATCAAGAAACTCTACCATTCTAAATTTCAAAATGATTGGATGTAAAATACAGCTTCTACAGGACTAAATGGCCAAATCGGACGAAACATATATATGGGAGCTATAGCTAAATCTTAACCGATTTTCTTCAAATTCGGTAGTGTTGGTTCATGGATCAAGAAACTCTACCATTCTAAATTTCAAAACGATTGGATGTAAAATACAGCTTCTATAGGACTAAAGGGCCAAATCGGACGAAACATATATATGGGAGCTATAGCTAAATCTTAACCGATTTTCTTCAAATTCGGCAATGTTGGTTCATGGATCAAGAAACTCTACCATTCTAAATTTCAAAACGATCGGATGTCAGATACAGCTTCTATAGGACTAAAGGACCAAATCGGACGAAAGATATATATGGGAGCTATATCTAAATCTGAACCGATTTTCTTCAAATTCGGCAATGTTGGTTCATGGATCAAGAAACTCTACCATTCTAAATTTCAAAACGATCGAATGTAAAATACATCTTCTATAGGACTAAAGGGCCAAATCGGACGAAACATATATATGGGAGCTATAGCTAAATCTTAACCGATTTTCTTAAAATTCGGCAATGTTGGTTCATGGATCAAGAAACTCTACCATTCTAAATTTCAAAACGATCGGATGTAAAATACGGCTTCTATAGGACTAAAGGACCAAATCGGACGAAAGATATATATGGGAGCTATATCTAAATCTGAACCGATTTTCTTCAAATTCGGCAATGTTGGTTCATGGATCGAGAAACTCTACCATTCTAAATTTCAAAACGATCGGATGTAAAATACAGCTTCTATAGGACTAAAGGGCCAAATCGGACGAAACATATATATGGGAGCTATAGCTAAATCTTAACCGATTTTCTTCAAATTCGGCAATGTTGGTTCGTGGACCAAGAAACTCTACCATTCTAAATTTCAAAACGATCGAATGAAAAATACAGCTTCTATAGGACTAAAGGGCCAAATCGGACGAAAGATATATATGGGAGCTATATCTAAATCTGAACCGATTTCAACCAAACAGCCGCGAAATACTCTAAACTGCAAAATTTCAGAGCGATCGGAGTGAAATTGCGACCTGTAGTCGACGAACAACTTTACATGGACAGACGGACGGACAGACATCGTTAAATCGACTCAGCTAGTGATTCTGAGGCGATCGGTATACTTTAAGGTGGGTCTAGCTGTGTAATTTTCAGGTGTTACAAACATCTGCCGTGAAACAAACTTATAATACCCTGTACCACAGTGTGGTGTAGGGTATAACCAGTAAGGAAAGGCAGAAAGTCGGGCGGGGCCGACTATATAATACCCTACACCTCCCTAACAATGCGATAAGGGTCATTGCCATAATAATTTGGAATACTGGTAAATGGGTAGAAACATATTATCTAATTCTGAAACGATAATCGCTAAATTAAGCAATATTCGTTCCTAAATTGAGAAACATCTTTCTGGAAAATTTTAATGATCGGAAGTAAAATACAACTTCTATAGCGGTTTGATACCAAATCAGGAGGAACAATCAATATAAATCTGAACCGATCTTCCCTGAACTCATTCATGTAAAAATACAGTCTCTACAGCGCCTACATGTCAAATCGGGGGTAACGTATATATGGGGGCTATATCTAAATCTGAACCGATTTTCTCCGAATTTAGCAGTATTCCTTCATGTAATAAGAAACCTCTTTCTGCCAAATTTTGCACTGATCGGATATAAAATACAGTTTTTACAGCGCTTACATGTCAAATCGGGGGTAACATATATATGGGGGCTATATCTGAATCTGAACCGATTTTCTCCGAATTTAGCAGTATTCCTTCATGTAAGAAGAAACCTCTCTTTGCCGAATTTCGCACTGATCGGATATAAAATAACATTTTTACAGCGCTTATATGTCAAATCGGGGGTAACGTATATATGGGGGCTATATCTAAATCTGAACCGATTTCTTCCAAATTTAACAGTGTTCATTCATATAATAAGAAACCTCTTTCTGCCGAATTTCATACTGATCGGATATAAAATAAAGTTTTTACAGCGCTTACATGTCAAATCGGGGGTAACATATATATGGGGGCTATATCTAAATCTGAACCGATTTTAACCAAATTCAATAGGGATCGTCCTTGGGCCAAAAAAAAGATATGTGTAAAGTTTCGTCGAGATCGGACCATAATTGCGACCTGTACTTTGATTACAAGAATACATGCACAGACAGACAGACGGACAGACAGACAGACGGACAGACAGACAGACAGACGGACAGACGGACATAGCTAAATCGACTCAGAAAGTGATTCTAAGTCGATCGGTATAATAAACGATGGGTCTATTTCTTCTCCTTTTGGGTGTTACAAACAAATGCACAAAGTTATAATACCCTGTACCACAGTGTGGTGTAGGGTATAAAAATGAGCTTGGACTAAAGCCATTGAAGTTCCAAAAAGTGCAAGAGCTCACCTATGCACAAAAAAGTTAGACTGGAAAGAGCCAAGGAGTTGCTTCGCTTGCACGAAAGTGGCCAGTTACCGAATTTGGTTTTCTCCGATGAGAAGCCATTCCGGGTTTACTTGCCAAAGAGGTCAGCTGAAAATGTACACCTTCGATTGTCCACCAGAACTCAAGCGCCGCCGATAGTAATGGTGTGGGCCTTCGTAACTGCCGATGGTCGCTCCCCGCTCGTATTCATAGACCATGGGGTCAAAATAAATGCCAAATATTATCGGGAAAATGTCCTAAAGACAGTATTGAAGCCCTGGGCAGACAAACATTTCGGCCGCAGACCATGGACATTCCAACAGGACTCAGCACCATCGCACTCAGCACGCGTCAACCAAGAATGGCTTAAAAAGGAGGTTCCTCGCTTTATTTCTAGCGCACAATGGCCACCAATCCGTTGGACTTTTGCGCCTGGGGCATTTTAGAGAGTAAGGTTCGCACTAAAAAATACAAAAGTATCGATCATCTCAAGACGGCGCTTCGCCGGGAATGGGCCAAAATACCGCAGAGCCACTTTCGTGCAGCGTGTGATGGCTTTGTCGGCCGTTTGAAGGCCATAATTCGTGCCAAAGGTGGCCAATTCGAACAAATCTAAACTGTTTCTAAAATTTTATGTTATTTCCGACATTTTTTGCTTTTGAACAATAAAATTTAAAAAAAAAAAATAAAAAATATAGCGCTTTACTTTGTTTCATTACATATCAGCCACCCTGTATATTCCACAAAATTTTAGGTATTTGTATTGACTGGAATCATTGTTACAAGCCATTAACTTTTTGTGCAAAATGTTCCATTTACATGGGGGTACCAAAAGGAGGCGTGGCAACTTCGCCCGTTTTTCTCAAAATGATTGAATATAATAAATCCTTCACTAAATGTTGCCCCTTTGTGGGGGCAGTACTCGAAGGAGTGGACCAACATAGTCTATCTTTGACCTAAGTCTGAGATAGAAAAAATGTTGACATCCTGTCGAAATTCATCGTACGCACCAACGAGACAGACAGACGGACAGGCTGACGGACATTGATCAAATGACATAAAATGGCTCAAAATGGATTTCGGCCACTCCATCGATGTGTTATACTTTTGGCCCGTAGCATCTGCTATATAACCTTGTGTACAATAGTGCAAGTATAAAAACCGTAAATTCTCTTAATTCTACAAAAAGAGCCATTATTTCTACATTTATCCATAGATTTTCTTCAAAAATGTGGGCTTTATCAAGACAATGACCGATATGTCCCATTTTCAATAGGGATTGTCTCTAGTCTAAGAAATGCCACTGCACCAATTTCGTAAAGATGGCTCCATTGTATTTGCAACCTGCACTTTGCGAACAAGAATACATAGCTTAATCGAATCAAAAAGTGATTCAATGCCGATCGGAATAATAAACAATGGGTCTATGTCTTTGTTTTTAGGCGTTACAAACATATGGACAAAGTCATAATGTCGTATCCGGTATAAATACCAAACAAGCATACGATGAAAAACTATATCATATCCTGAGATCGAAGGAACAAATTGATGGGACTATTACATCAAAACCAGTAAGGAAAGACAAAAGTCGAGCGGAGCCGATCTACAATGGTAGATCAATATCTGGATCTGAAACGATAACCTTTAAAAGCAGAATTCTTTCCGGGCTTAAGAAACTTAAGAAACTTAAGAAATCGATTCAAAAAGTAATTCTAAGCCGAACGGTGCGAGTATAATAACCGTAGGTCTATATCATCTCCTTTTGGGTGTTACAAACAAATTCACACAGTTACAATACTCTGTAACACAATGTAATATAGGATATAAAAATGTTCAGTTTACCTTCCCATTTCGTCATGAACGTACACTCTGAAAATACACAGTTTTGTACGGATTATGGGCCGTAGGCATAAGTGGAACGTACATCTTCAATGACAATGATGGTACCGTTTGATGATCATGAACTTGCAGAAAATGGAAGAATTGGACTTGGTTCATATTTGGTTTCAACAAGAGTTTGGTGGGTAATTAATCTTACGTTTTGGCGCTTTCAATTGGGCGAATTTGTGCGATTTGACCCCAATATACTATTTGCATCCAACAAAATTGGTGAATTAAAAGACAACACTACACGTTTCATTGGTGAGATAATTTGGACATTCAGAATGGACCATCTGAAGTATTGCCGTGGGCAACATTTGCAGGAAATAATATTAAAAAGTAAATGCCGATTCAAATAAATATTTCATTTGCCTGTATACATTTTGTATGTTTGCTTCAGTTTTCAAAAACCAAGGCCTAACACATCACTCTTTATATAACGTTCGCAAATAGATTGAAAATTGTTGATTCTATGTGATCAATTAATTTAATCGGCAGGGAGTTTTTTAGAGGCTGTAAGAATATATGGATGAATGAGTAAAATATTTTTTAGCAGTGCCAAAAGATTAAATTGAACGAAAATGTCAAATTTCTAAGAATATAATGTAATTCTTATTCCTGTGGCGGCAAATGTAAAAGCCGGGGGAAGGTATATTTATTTGGGGGCTATATGAAAATGAGGGCCAAGTTCAATTACATCTGTGAATGGTTCTGTGTAAAATTAAAAGCAGATCTGTTCATACATGGTGGCTCAAAATGATCGAAGGGGTTTGAGTTCATTATAACTTGTTATGTAAGAAATAATTAAATTTTTATTAATTATGAAAAATTATTGTTTTTTAAGTACAGTACAGTACTACAATTTATACCTTGCAAGGGGTGGAAAATTTCTGCTTCTCATATTTGTTCTCGTTCAATTGTTTACTGTTCCATTTTAAATTGCCCAAATCTTTTTTACAAAATACTGAAAAGAAATACATAAAATTATATTAAAAAGTTATAAGTAATTCAAATCCTTTCGGTTATTTTGGGCCACACTTTATTTATGGTGTCTGAGCGTTCGAATGTCTACTTTTGATTTGACCTTTATATGTGATCTAGATAAAAATAATTTTGTTGTCTATCCAGAAAAGATAATGAGCAAGGAGCCGGTATATATCCGGATTTAATATATGCCGATTCGAAGGAAATGATCGGGAAAAACTTAAAAAAATGTCTTCAAACGCAGACGGAATAATTTAAAAATTAATACATTTCATTTATTTAGTAATCACGCTACATATCATAATGTTAAAGAGTTTCATATTATGGATACAGGATTGTCGAAAATGTGGTCCAGTTTTGAAATGTTCGTAAAAAATAGTGTAATTTGGAGGGCGTGGCAACACTATCAACAAAAATGTTTGATCCAGGAATTTTCCATTAAGACGAATATAAATATTTTATATGTTTATTTTTATATTTTCATCCTTATATCCAAAATAACAATTTTTGGAATAAAATACCAAAAATAAAAATTTTTATACATTCGCTTTAGGGGAGGAGGGTATATATCATTTGCTACGGCCCGAAAGTATAACACATCGAATGAGTGAAGGACATTCCAACAGTGTTTTGCGGAACATTTTTAGGACATTTTAAGTCATTTGAGCAATGTCCGTCCATCTGTCTGTCTGGAGCGCACGATAACTCTCGAAAGGAGTACGAATTGACTTAAAATTTGGTATTTGATAATATTTTTTTCTATCTCAGTTTAAGTTCGAAGATGGACCATATTGGTCCACTCCTTCTAGTAGTTCCCTTACAACGGGTTAAAATTTAGTAAAACATTGATTCTCAAAGTACTTCTGCAAATCTTCTGTAATTCCACAAATAGTTTATCTGTCTCTATTAGCTTAAGAAAAATGGGCGAAATGGCCCGCCTCTTTTGGTACATCCCACATAAAGAGAACATTTTGTAGACATTTAACAGCCAATAACTTTAATTCCAGTGGATGTAAATACTTGAAATTTTTTGAAGTGTAATGCTTCTATAGTGCCTTTAGTCCGGTAAAAATGTGCCTTATTGCCACGCCCCCCTTGGTACCACCAAAATCATACCAACATGGAATGGCTCTTAAAGTTTATGCCAATAAATACAAACGCTTAAAATTCGGTGCAGTGCAATATCATTGAAGTATCTACTGCTCAGCGCGAAATAAGCTTACTCGTCAAGCCCCTTCTGGCACCCCAATACAAATTGACACATTGATTCAAACACAACATGGTCATAACTTCTGCAGCAATCATTTAAATGTTTTCATATTGTTGTCAAAGACTTATAAGGAATGAACATTTCCTTTCAACGCTCTCACAAAGTTAGGGTAGGGCATATTAATTTACTGATTCCTCCTCCTCGTCGTCACCACAGATTCTGCAAAAGGTAAGACCTTCAAGCTCTCTGCGTACCGCCCAATAAGACCTGTAAGGCCTGTCATGACAACGACAGCAGTGCTTTTGTGCGTTTTGAGTCTACGCCTGGAATGTATGCAGTTCCTAACTAGTGACCACCTGTCATTTGTTGCCGTAAGTGCACTATCTCTCGAGGAGAGATTGCAGGTCGCTAGAGGCATGCTAACATGTTCCAGGTCTCTCGAAAGCGCATAAGGTAGTTCCAAGTCTTTCAAGTTCATCTGCCTTGAAGTTCCCTGGTATGCCCCTGTGTTTCGGCACCCATATCAGGTGAGTATTGAACTGTTCAGCCATCTCGTTAAGATATCTGCCATAGTCGAGGGCAGAGGAAAAGTGACTAAAATTTCAGTGATCCATTATTGTGGCATAGACGATGTAAAGCGCCTTCTGGAACAATAATGTCACCTCAATCTATATATATAACTGCAGATGAGACGCTAGAAATACACGATCGAAAAAAAAATTTACGCACCCTCAAAAAATGTGTTTCCTAAATTTTAGTAAAATCCATAATTTTTTCTTAAAACTGGGAAATTTTGCTTAGTACTACAAAATTTTATTTTCTTTGGGGATATGCAGAATAGTTCATGAACTAAAAATGAGGACATATTTTTACTAAAATAACATTTCTTGAAAATGGTTCAAATATTCATAAATTTATCAAATTTAGACATATGCGGTGGATACCAAACGTAGACATTGTGAACTAATAATGGGAAGCATGAGTTTTAGGAAATTTAAACTAAAAATAATCAACAATACTTATTTCCAGTCCATGAATTTGAACTCAAAATTTGGAAACCCATACTAAAATCAAGGGAAAAAAATCTATTTTTGGACTATGTTGTAGTCTAAAAAAACGCATCTTTTTTTCTGTCCTTGCATAAACTTTAATTTATGGCGAAACATTAAAAATGTTACGCTCGGGACGAGAGTCGGAGCGACAACCTTATGTTTCTTAGCCAGACACATGCAAGATCCCTTTATTTATATGACTGGAAGATACTGAGAAAATTCGTGTCTAGTACCGATTTTCTGTAACTCGTGAGGTATAAAAAGATCATAAATAAGGAGCGCACAACAGGCCGAACCACTGGCTTAAGTGTATGTCCATGGACATGAGACGTTTAAACGTCTCCTCTCTTGAACCTAACCTAACCTAAATAATTTGGACATATTTTCGAAATGTATGAACATTTCGAAAATATGTCCTTATGTATGTTCTTCGGCCAGAAGAACATACATAAAATTTGTTTATACCCGATTTAGTCAACTAATAGGCCTGTTGCTCCAACCCTGTATACCGTAGGGTGTCCAAATTTTAACGGTTGTCTGGTTAATAAACAGCTGAATTATATCCCTTTTTTAATTCCTCTAACTGTGAATCGTCAACGGCAATCGTTATAGGTCAATGATTACCAATTTCATTAGGCCTGAATTGGATGATATGGTTAACAACGACATGCCGCATTTGACATTCACGGTCATCTAAGGTGGTGATGAAATGAAGTGGCCAGTGGGATTGGTGTACAGGGTATTTTAGCTTTGTGCATTTGTTTGTAACGTCAAAAAGAAGATAAGATATACCCACTATTTAAAATACCGATCAATTTAGAATTACTTTCTGAATCGATTTGGTTATGTCCGTTTGTCCGTTTATCTATCAGTCCATATATTCATGTAATCATAGTACAGGTACACGCCGTTTTTTGCCTAATGACGGACCCTATTGAAAATTACAAAAATAGGTTCAGATTTACATACGCTTTTGATGTACAAAAAATATAGAAAACAAAAATGTTCCCCGCATTTTTTTTTGTGATTTGATAGCATATTGGTAGCTCTATGTTAGGTGCAAAAGATGGGTTTTATCGAGTTTTAGTTTTCATAATGATAGCAATAAACATGTGGTCACGAACGTACGCGAAATAGAAGTCAACTTTGGCTGAATCTAGTGACATGCAAAAATCTGCGAAAAGGAACGGAATATTCTAAAGCTATTAATTTATTTTAAAAGAGGATTAATGCAGCTTTCTATCGAGTATTTATACAATAAATTATCTCTATTGTTTTTTTATACCATACACCACTCTGTACAGGGTATTGTGACTTTGTGGATTTGTTTGTAACACCCAAAAGGAGAAGAGATAGACCCATTGTTTATTATACCGATCGACTTTTAATCACTTTCTGAGTCGATTTTGGTATGTCCGTCTGTTTGTAGATGTATTCTTGTAATCAAAGTACAGGTCGCAATTATGGTCCGATCTCAACGAAACTTGGCACCAAGGACGATCTCTATTGAATTTGGTTAAAATCGGTTCAGATTTACATATAGTTCCAATGTATATGTACCTCCGATTTGGCATATATGCACTGTATTAGCAACATTTTTGAACCGATTTCTACACAAATTGACAGAGAATAATGTCTCGATACACGTAGAGACAAGACACAATTTGGGGGAAACCGGTTCAGATTTAGATATAGCCCCCATATATATGTTTCCCCCGATTTGACATGTAAGCGCTGTAGAAACTGTATTTTATATCCGATCAGTACGAAATTCGGCAGAAGAGGTTTCTTATTACATGAAGGAATACTGCTAAATTCGGAGAAAATCGATTCAGATTTAGATATAGCCTCCATATATATGTTACCCCCGATTTGAAATTCAAGCGCTGTAGAAACTGTATTTTATATCCGATCACAGCGAAATTCGGCACAAAGAGGTTTCTTATTACACGAAGGAATACTGCAAAATTTGGAGAAAATCGGTTCAGATTTAGATATAGCCCCCATATATATGTTTGCACCGATTTGACATTCAAGCGCTGCAGAGACTGTATTTTATATCCGATCAGTACGAAATTCGACAGAAAGAGGTTTCTATTTTACATGAATGAGTGTTCAGGGAAAATCGATTCAGATTTATATATAAGCTCCATATATATGTTCCTCCTGATTTGGTTACAAAGCGCTATAGAAGTTGTACTTTACTTCCGATCATTACAAAATTCTCCAGAAAGATGTTTCTCAATTTAGGAACGAATATTGCTTAATTTAGCGATTATCGGTTCAGAATTAGACAATATCTTCTTACCCATTTACCAATTATTCCAAATTATTATCGCAATGACCCTTATCGCATTGTTAGGGAGGTGTAGGGTATTATATAGTCGGCCCCGCCCGACTTTCTGCATTTCCTTACTGGTTTCTAATTGGCTTAGGTGCCGGTCGCGAACGTACGATTTTTCCATCTGTTTTAACCGTTAAATTAATCGTTAGTCGAACTCTTTTTTGGTCTCCTTGCGTTTTTATCTTCTTAATTGATTGTAATAAAGAAATTTTGTAGAAAGAGTGCAAGCATAACATATGTTTTTATATGTAAAATAATTAAATATAAAAATGTCTGTAAAAGTAGCTTAAAAAGGAAAAAATACAATTTTTCAGTTTTTAGGCAAATTTTCTCATGAAAACAACTGAGATATGCTATGAAACCATTATATTTTAAAAATTTAGACATTTTGTATTCATTTTTTTATAATTATTCACAATAAAATACGATGATTACCAACATTTTATTTTTCTGCCCTAGTTGACCATTCGGCGGAAATGCCCATATAGCTGTCATATATGTATCGTCCGATTTTTTATATTTTGCCGTCTATCATTCTGAAATTTTAGCAGACATGTGTTTCTTGACACTTGGATACACCACGTTAAAAATTGTGAAAATCGGTTCAGATTCGATTTAGCTTACATCACCTGTAGCAGCTATAATTCCCTTAATAACATTTTGTGAAGAATATCTTATTTGGGCATTGCTAGGGAGGTGTAGGATATTATATAAACAACTTTCCGTGTTTCCGTACTTTTCAAAGTTGTGCCCACTCCAAAATGTACACCATAGGTAGAGTGCATATGGACCATTTTTTATAAAAATTTAAGGGAAAAAATTAGATCGACTCGGAGATGTCGCAATTTATATTTTTATTTCCGCTAAAAGTGATCGAAATAAATTGTTAAAGATAATATTAATATTTCTTATGTTTGTTGCATTATAATTAAATTCGAAAAACCATTACAGACGAAAAATACAATTTTCTGAACTTTAACCTCGCCGCAGTCTCCAATTTTCATTTAATTTTTGTGATATTTTTGGTCATTACTTACACATACTAGGGCAACATTTTCTGAGAATTTGAGAAATATATAATTTTAAACCTGTGACACTTGAGAATTGCTTGTTATTATTATCAATTGATTGACTATAGAAGCTGAAATAGAAACCAGCATAATTATTTGGATTTAAGTTGTTTCAATTCCACCACTACAGGACCAGAATCAAATCCAATTTAAATTTGAATAGATAATCTGTGTAAGAGCTGTCAGAAGTCATTCCAACAACTTTTGGCACATTCAGGTTAAATTGTTCATGGCTGACAGGCTTTAGAGTTAAATTTTAAAACACATACACATACAAACCTCGTATTCGCATATTATTTATTTTACATAATCATAAAATTTTAAACAATTCGAAAAAGTTTGATTAACCTGAACCGGTATAGAAGAAAGACATTTGTTTAACAAATGGTCTGAACAACGGAATCGCCAATAATTTTCAAAGTTTTAGGACCGCACAAACATACATGCATATACACTTAATCATAGTCGCTTTGAGGTAGAGACGAGACCGTATAAGGGCCTTTTATACAATGCTAATAACCCTGTTTTGAGAACCTACGTCTGAGAGAGGTATACATTTTGGAAATTTTTGGCTCTCTCAGTCTCTTGTTGTTGATTGTGTTTTGTTTTTCGGTGTCTTTAATAAATAAAATTTTCAATGTATTTATGTTATAACGAAATGTATAAAAATGTATTTAAATAATAAGGAAATGTATAAAGAATCCATCTGAGTAAAACAAAGTTACAAAATGATTATAAAAATGCCGTCACCATAACGAAAAACTATGACACATCCCACAGACGTATGGTTATCTTTTCTGTAACTTCCAATAGGGTTATCAAAGCAGGGTTAATGTAATGAGAATTATATATGATTAAAAAGTACTCTTTGTAAAATTTAAAACTAATCAAAAAACCCTGTCCACACATTTTAGTGATCACTGTACAACTCGCAATATGAATCAATCATCGCTCTATTTTCACAGGGACTTTATTTAGGTCAAGGACTAACCCTACTGATAATAGTATATATAATCCCAGCTTTTTTATAGCCCCACATAATGGTACCATCCGATTTGAAGTGTTCGAGATGTAGAACGTGTGCTACGAGTATCCAACTGGTGCGGCTATATTTTGGAATTTTGTATTTTAGAATATTCTTAAATATTCCGGAAAAAATAGATCAAATTGTTAAAATTTTTGATTTAGCTCTTCCATATAATGGTCCCTTCCGATTATATTTCTTCATATCCTAGAAGTCATTTTTCACAACCAATCTAGCTAGAAGTTAACAGTTTTTTATTATTGTTTTTGTTTTTTGTTTTATTCGATCTGCTTTCATAGTACATATTTTGTTTTTGTACTCAGGCTCAAGATCGTTATTGTTGTTTTCAGTATATGAAAACAACTTTGTTAAAAATTAAAGAAGAAGCAAGTGACATGTATTGGGGGCGGTTGTAATGGTTGGATAGACAGATCTGTTTCGGGAGCCACCAAACTCCCATTATCAATATCCTTATTACAACGATTACTTCAGTCGAAATTATTAAATATATACGCACAGCCAAGTATCATTAAACGAGAACTGTTTGCTAAAAGCGCATATCTTCAAAAAAAAAAGACAATTCAGTAATCATCGTCCCTCGTACATGCACCAACTTCCACTCTCGTGAGTCTTTACAATGTAAAGAATTCACACGAAACAGTTCTCGTTTAATGATACTTGGCTGTGCGTATATATTTAATAATTTCGACTGAAGTAATCGTTGTAATAAGGATATTGATAATGGGAGTTTGGTGGCTCCCGAAACAGATCTGTCTATCCAACCATTACAACCGCCCCCAATACATGTCACTTGCTTCTTCTTTAATTTTTAACAAAGTTGTTTTCATATACTGAAAACAACAATAACGATCTTGAGCCTGAGTACAAAAACAAAATATGTACTATGAAAGCAGATCGAATAAAACAAAAAACAAAAACAAGAAGAAATGGTAGGGCACGACCAAATACGTTGTTGTTGCATAGTCAACTACAGCAAAACATTCGTGTGAATTCTTTACATTGTAAAGACTCACGAGAGTGGAAGTTGGTGCATGTACGAGGGACGATGATTACTGAATTGTCTTTTTTTTTTGAAGATATGCGCTTTTAGCAAACAGTTCTCGTTTAATGATACTTGGCTGTGCGTATATATTTAATAATTTCGACTGAAGTAATCGTTGTAATAAGGATATTGATAATGGGAGTTTGGTGGCTCCCGAAACAGATCTGTCTATCCAACCATTACAACCGCCCCCAATACATGTCACTTGCTTCTTCTTTAATTTTTAACAAAGTTGTTTTCATATACTGAAAACAACAATAACGATCTTGAGCCTGAGTACAAAAACAAAATAAGTTTTTTATTATTTTTTTTGCTTACAGTTATTTCAGTTAAATTTGGGTCATAAACTTCTGAATTTATACATATGGGGAATTTCATGTCAAGTGAGTCAATTTTTAAAAGAGATGCCTTCTGATCGGGATGAAACCTGCATCAAGTTTAGACCTATTTGGATAGTAGTTATGACACAAAATGACAACGGTAGTTATGACACAAAATGACAACGAGGCGGAGGCAGTTGAATATTGACATTTTGGTCCTTTATTCCCATCTATAGAACTAATTAGCTATTGTATTTGTAAAATTTTGTTCAAAGTTTCGATAGGTCTTACTTCAATCTTTTTAAGAAAATAAAAAAAAAATCTGAAAAATATTTCAAACCATATATCCAAAACCATAAAAACTTTTCTACATAAATGTGGTAAATTTTCATTTGATGGGGCTTCTCATTCGACATGGCTGGTATTAACCTGTTTTATTAACAGTTGTTTTTTGGAGATTTTGGATAGGTGCCCTCACTTTCACAAAGAATTCTCATTCGCTTGTGTGTAGAAATCTTCCTTAAAGAAATCTTCCCATACAACTGCAGCAGAACTGTTGATAACGAGTGTCACGGCTAAGCAATCATGACCAACCACGTAGACTGCCACCAAATACATATACACAAAATTAAAGCACTCTCGCTAACAGATTATCCAAAATATCTCAATTTCAAAATTTGGTTTATATGGATGGGACCACACCCATTGGTCGTGCCCCGCGTATTTTTGTACCAATCACGTAGACTACCACCAGATACATATGCACAGAATTACAGCGCTCTCGCTAACAAATTGTGCAAGATATCTCAATTTCAAAATTAAGCTTATATGGGCGGGGCCACGCCCGCCAAAACCGATGCACCGAATAGCACTCAGAGTTTTGACGAAGTTGGAGGCCGTTGAGGTTTCGGCTAATATCGATAAACAAAAAGAGTCACTTACCTGAGCTAATGGCGTCATAGATGCTTCTAAAGCCAATGAGACGGATGGAAGAGCCACAAATTCAGCTGTGTTAACGGCTAATAAAATCAATCGAATCCGATCACCTGATGAACCCCTGCCTTCGAAGAAGGCAAGAGACCCTAATGTCACCAACAACAGGATACTCACTAAGCCATTCAACGAAGTGGCGAAGGAGAGTCTAGTGAGGGCTGGTAGAGACAGAAGTAGTGAGGATGGTTCCATCCAATCGGACACGCCCAACTCCCATACAATCCATATCGACTTTTTCTCATAAAATTTTTCCTATCACAGCAAAAGTTCAAATTGGGTACATACATTTCCTAGAATACACAAAATATACATGCCAAGTTTCATCGAAATCGGTAACGCCCTCTGCCCACCGCCCATACAATTAAAATCGATTTTTTTTTCTCATATAATTGATAATTCTCTTTCACAAAATTTATAAGTTTGTTCAACAAACGATGAAAGACGGTGGATTTTTTTTACGTTAATTTAAAGAATAGTGCCTGTCCTTAAATTCGTTGCAGTCAGAAGACCGAGCTCGATCGAGCCAATTTTTTTTTATTCCATGGAAAACTGCAAACGCTGAATTAAATACTGTATACCCATTTTATTTCTTTCATATCTACTACTATATATCGTCATCAGAAACGAAAAACAACAAGAAAAATTAAAATTCAGTTTTTGATGGATTTCGGTACGTACACTGCATCAAAAAACACATCCTGAAAAAATTTTAGCGATCTGCTATCAAAAATTGCGAAATTATTAACGAAATTCAAAAGGGCCTAACAAAAAATTATTTATTATTTCATAGTTAAAAATTCCTATTTCACGCAATTTTCAGAAACAGGTTGTAAATCAGGTTTTTGAGAATTTTTTTTATCCATCATTATGTTCAGGTATTATCCTGAAAATCCCGTTTTTCTAACGAAAACATTTTTTTATTTTATTTAGTTCTCCTTAAAATTTGTAAATATGATGATAGGCCCTTTCTCGTTTCTGATGACGATATGCAATCCAAATAACGTGCGATTTTTATCTTCGCAAAACGCCGTCCCTTCATGGGTATCTTCAATTTGGGAGCATGAAAACGTCGGAGGGGTCAAATCTGTTGACTACGCTGGTTAAGGCATGATTACGGCATTCTTTTCAGCCACAAAAATTACGAACATGCGGCGGTTTTTTTGTTAAAAAATTCAGCAATTTTAGATCGATCTTTGTACCACACGCTTCATGCCCAAAATTTCCGAAAAAAATTGTATGGCGTGAGCCAACCGGTATCTCGACAACCTCTACAACTTTTCTAATACTTATTCGACCAATCTCCATAACAATTTTCTTCACTTTCTCAACATTTCAATCGGTTTTTGACGTGATGGATCTTCCTGGGCGAGTGTCTCCTTCTCAACCTTCTTTGAAAAGATTATACCACTTGTATTTTTCTGACTCAGTACAATTACCATATGCCACTCTCAATATTTCAGGTGCTTTTAAAGCACTTAATTCTATTCGGAGTACCGTTTTTAGTATTTGGTTTAGGAGAGCTTTAAATAATTATAAATTAAGTAGCCTTCTTTAAATGTAATTTCTTCATCCCTTGATCTGTTTCAAAGAAATCTAAGAATTTATTGCAAAAAAATTAGTTTTTTGATTTTGAAATTTTAAAATTTGTATACCCTCCACCATAGGATGGGGGTATATTCATTTTGTCACTCAGTTTGTAACACCTATAAATATTGATCTGAGACCCCATAAAGTATATATATTCTTAATCGTCGAAAAATTATAAGACGATTTAGCCATGTCCGTCTGTCCGTCCGTCCGTCCGTCTGTGGTAATCACGCTACAGTCCGCAATAATAGAGCTAGGTTGATCAAATTTGGTACAAATACTTCTTATAGTTGCAGGTTGTTTGGGATTGCAAATGGGCCATATCGGTCCATATTTAAATATAGCTCCCATATATAGCATCTAACTTGTTGTTATTCCTAATGTTCTCATATACTATATATTTTTTGTGTTTATCGGTGTTATTTTCTTAAGGTTTGAGTTATTTTGTGAGGTCACATGCTATCCATGGTGGAGGGTATATAAGATTCGGCATGGCCGAACTTAACGCTTTTACTTGTTTTAATTAATATTATTATTATCTTCTTCGAACGTGATCCGTCATGAATGTTTTAAAAAGTTGTAGCTATTTTAATAAGTTTCCGTTTTAGTTGTGTGTATTTGTTTTTTTTTGATAATTTTTAGGGTTGGTTGATTTGCTACAACTTTTTAAATTTTTCATCGATTTTCTTCACGATTGTTCAGGCTTTACGATAAAATAATAAAATTATAATAGTTGTGAATTCTTCACTGTTTTTAGTGGTTTTATTAAACAAATATTTACATTTTCTCAAAAAAATTTATTTTTTCGCAATATCTTCTAAGACATCTTTGAAACTGCTGGTGGGATGAAAAAATATATTAGAAGAAGGTGAATGCTTCTTAATTTAGTATTATTTAAAGTTTTCCTGAACCAATAAATATAAAAAGATCTTCAGTTATGCTAACATATATAGTTGGACATAAATTTTTTATAGGTTTATCCACTTTTACATTTTAAGCAAAAATAATGCATAGGCTATTATTGAAAATCTGACCCATAACTGGTCTCAGAAAAAATCCCGCTAAAATGTGACATTTATATATCAACCGATCAGTGAAAATTTTCACATTTTGATACTACCACAATATAAATGTTATTAATATAAAATAAATAATTAAATTTGCACATCGACCCTCTACTTAAAATAAGGTTTAAGGTTTAAAAAAATGCGGAACAGTTTGCATTTTTTGTTTGCAAAATATACTACATATATATGTAAATCAATGAATCGTGCGGGTATCTCACGAAACAATTGGTAAAAACATTGACTAAACTAGAAACGTGTTTGCGGGACAAATTAACATATCGTCATCAGAAACGAAAAATGGCGTAACAACAAGAAAAATGTAAATTCACTTTTTGATGGATTTTGGGTACACTGCATCAAAATAAACATCCTGACAAATTTTTAGCGACCTACTATCAAAAACGGCGAATTTATTAACGAAATTTAAAAGGGCCTAACAACAAATTATTTCTTGTTTCATAGTTAAAAATTTCTATTTCACGCAATTTTCACAAACCATTTATAAATCATGTTTGTGTGAATATATATATGCGTCATTATGTTCAGGTATTATCCTGAAAATCCCGTTTTTCTAAAGACAACATTTTTCACTTTCTTTAGTTTTTTGCTTCTCCTGTACAATTTTTCAATATGATGATAGGCCCTTTCTCGTTTCTTATGACGATATATTCCTACATTTTTAAATAAGCAATATATACATATATATCGTTCGAAAGATCAGGTCTCTTCTTTCAAATTACTTTAGATATTGACAATAGATGTGGATAACAGTTTCCAAGGGATGTGGATAACAGTTTCTGGTGCAATTTGTTGTCACTAACACGAAAAAAATATTAAAAAAAATTTTTATCGTATTTTTTTTTTAATTCCAGCTTTCATGGAAAGTGCATTTAGTATTTGGACCAAAATTTCAAGTATAAGCCTGATTGAGCCGTGTTATGCGTTAAATTAAAGGGAATTATGATTGGTTTAGTAACAGTCGTCAAAAATATGAGAAAAAAATGACTTTTTTATAAAAACACGTTTTCCTGGTACAAAAAAAAACCATAAACAAGTAAAAGCGTTAAGTTCGGCCATGCCGAATCTTATATACCCTCCACCATGGATGGCATGTGACCTCACAAAATAACTCAAATCTAAAAAAATAACACCGAATACACAAAAAATATAGTAGAAGAGAACAGTAGGAATCACAACAAGTTGGATGCTATATATGGGAGCTATATCTAAATATGGACCGATATGGCCCATTTGCAATCCCAAACAACCTGCAACTGTAAGCAATATTTATACCAAATTTGATCAACCTAGCTCTATTATTGCGGACTGTAGCGTGATTACCACAGACGGACGGACGGACAGACGGACATGGCTAAATCGTCTTAGAATTTTACGACGATTAAGAATATATACAGGGTGGCTGATATGTAATGCAACAAAGTAAAGCGCTATGTAATGCAACAAAGTAAAGCGCGGCCCACACCATTACCATCGGCGGCGCTTGAGTTCTGGTGGCCAATCGAAGGTGTAAATTTTCAGCTGACCTCTTTGGCAGGTAAACCCGATCATTTTGTTTGTTCACAAACTGCTCAATTTGGAATGGCTTCTCATCGGAGAAAACCAAATTCGGTAACTGGCCACTTTCGTGCAAGCGAATCAACTCCTTGGCTCTTTCCAGTCTTACTATTTTTGTGCATCGGTGAGCTCTTGCACTTTTTGGAACTTCAATGGCTTTAGCCCAAGCTCATTTTTTAATATGTGTTGTATCCGTTCTCGCGATATGTTCAGCTCACGAGCAATTTTTCTACCACTGCGGCGTGGATTTCGATCAATTCTGGCCTTCACCTTTGGGATCATTTCTGGTGTACAAATCCAGGAGACCTTTGGTAGAAAGTGGACTGTATTTTTATTAATTGAAACTCCCGAATTGTAAACAGGTACAGGGTGTAATATTGAAAAAGAGAACAAAAAGAAAGGCAGTTGGTTTGTATTTTGTATTGAACATAGATTTATTGTCTGGGTCGCTGCTGCTTACCGCTTTAGTAGTCGAATCCAAAGTAAAGTGCGGTGCAGAGCGAACAAAAAGGCAGCCATGGATTTTAGCAACTTAACGAAAAAATCCATTGGAACACAGAGAGAAGATGGAAGCTCTTTATCCATTCGAGTAAAAGCTTTTGCCTTCGTGGCAAGGAAATGGGTAAAGAGTTGCCATTTAATTGAAAGGGAAAATACAAGGGATTTCATGAGACAATTTTATTCAGTTTACTTAATGCTAGGTTACAGTAATGCTAATGAAGAAGTAATTCAGATCTTGGGAATTCATGGTATGAATGGTTGAACTAGGTTCAACATCTGGTGTTGTTACCGTTTTTTTTCGTCCACTTTTTGGACGCAATGCAACACTGCCAGTATCAGGGTAACGAGCAATGGTACGAGAAACAAAAGATTTATTCACATTTAAATGCTGGAGGGCTCTAACGATAGCCACTTGTGTTTTTCCACCCAAATATAAAGCAATCACACTATCACGCTTGAATTCCATCACGAATAACTTTTTTTCTGAAGGCAATAGATCAAAATGCTTTTGTAAGCTTGTAAACAATAAAATGAACAGCCACTGAAATAAATCTGTCAGCTATCAGACTAGCGGTTTAGAAATGATAGTAACCTGAAGCAATACATATCAGCCACACTGTATACTTTATGAGGTCTCAGATCAATATTTAGAGGTGTTACAAACGGAGTGACAAAATGAATATACCTTATGGTGGATGGGGGGTATATTCATAATAAGCTAATACTATGTGAATGAAATTCCACACATAGTATTAGCTTATTAGTCGCTATCAACTAGAGAAAAATGTGCGAAGTCGCCACGTCCCTTTTGGTAGCTCCCACACAAATGCACCACTTTGCACCAAAAGTTAACAGCTTATGACATTAATAACAGTGTATAAAAATACTTGAAATTTTGTACAGTATTATGCTTTTATATTGCCTACAGTCCAGGGAAAAATGGGTGTTGTTGCCACGCCCCTTTTGGTACCTCCCACACAAAGGTACCTTTTTGCACCAAAAGTTAACAGCTTATAACATTAAAACCAGTGTATAAAAATACTTGAAATTTTGTACAGTGTAATGTTTTTATAGCGTCTATAGGCCTGTGAAAAATGGGCGTTATTGCCACGCCCCTTTTTGTACCCCCCACACAAAATGCCCAAATCATACCACAATTTAATGTCTCATAACGTTTATACCAGTGCACATAAATGCTTATAAAGTCGGCACAGTGCAATGAATTTAAAGTATCTAATGTTCAGCGAAAAAAGGTGTATTTGATAAACCCCTGCTGGTACCTCCCACACAAATTGACAGAATAATTCGAGTAATATTCAATATTACATTATGTAATGTTCAGCGAAAAAAGGTGTATTTGATAAACCCCTTCTTGTACCTCCCACACAAATTTACAGAATAATTCGAGTAATATTCAATATTACATTACTCACAAAGTGAGGGTATACCTTAGTCGGTTTACCCTACTGAAACTTTCTTACTTGTTTTCGGTGTTATTTTCTTTAGGTTTGAGTTATTTTGTGAGGTATGCTATCCATGGTGGGGGGTATATAAGATTCGGCATGGCCGAACTTAACGCATTTACTTGTTTTTGCTTATATTGAATTCGCCATATGTGATAGAGACATTGCACTTGCATTTTATTTTATGAGGATTGATGTGAGACATTATAAAATTATAGAAAGGACGATGTTTTATGGCCGTTCGTAACCCTCTATAAAACTTTATATGCAATGTGAGAGCTATATAGGATGAGATCCGCACAGGTAGAGGGTCATTCAACAATATTTGTGTTTTTTTTATTTATGCTGTTTCCATTCAGTTACGCCCTTTAGGGGATGGACATCCCAGTCGTATATACAGGCAGTGAAATTATATGTACGCAATACAAAGTAGCCCAGCAAAATCTTGGTAAGTACCTGTCATTATTCCCTGCATTACCAAATAATGGCATCTCAATATTCGCTGAATTACTTTCGGCTTATTAATAATGACTTAATAATAATAACAGAAATAAGTGATTTTTTTATCAAAATAATTTTTGGCAAATTTTAGTATAATGCAATTTTGGCTATATGTGGATTATTGTAGAAGATTTATTTATTTTCAACAAGTTTTCCAAAAATACGTGCAAATCGAAGAATTTTTCACATGGTGGTTTGGGTTCAGAAATTCGAAATATGCGCGACAATATGCACAAAATATCTAACATATCTACTACGTATTTTGTAACTTATTGGTAATGCATTATTCAAGTACTTAAAATCGTGAAAACATAAGCACATATTTATGTGCTACAAATAAGTACTTATTATGCTACTTTATTGTATGCTTTTGGGAAGTACTTCCCTCCAATGACATCCCCATGTTAAAATAATGAGAAAAGTGGCTAAATAATAAGTACTTACCATTATCGAACTTTGCTTACTCGTCGGATTATTTGGTAATGAGAAATTTTGCTGGGAGTATGCGGCAGTCTTGAAAATATTGGTTTTCTACGTTCGAAGCAAAGTATATGTCAGGTACTAGTACTGCAACCTTAATCCCGGAATTTATGAATGAAATTTCTTATTAATAAATTAGTGTCATTCAGCGCCTTAAAGAGTTAAGTCGATTTTCTGAAAAATATTATAAAGTTATATTTCGAAGTATGAGTAAAAGGCAATAAACTTTTCAATGTGTAAATGATCCCGACAATTTCTGCTACATCTGCGTAAAATATGTAATTAAAAAAATCGACGTGCGTTTAGTAAAATAATAGAGGAAATATATGTGCAATATTTTGGTATACGAGTACAAAATATGAACGAACCGTGGACACCTAGTATTTTGTGTAATTCGTGCCATGTAAATCTTACTCGATGGACTAGTGGAAGAATGCGGTTAGTACTTTAAAATTAATGCATTACAATGTTTTGTGAAACATTCACGTGCAATTTGGAATGCCAATGATTTGGAGACAACCATTAATTCACGATACGGACTGCTATTTGTGTCTAAGTAAACAGATTGTAGTAGGAAGGAGCATTCACTGGAATTACGCTGAAGTAGAATCTGTCACTTTGCCAGTTGCACATTCGGAAACAATACCAATTCCCAAGTGTCCAAGTATAGCTAACAGTCTAATTCGGAAACATCATCAAGTTCAACTGAGTACTAAACTCTGAGCGATTCAAGTTTGAGTCAGAAGTCATCGCTTCTAACTCAGTTTCAACACATTGATCTAGTGAGAGATTTGGAACAGACAAAAGATAAAGCAGAACTACTTGCATCTCGGATGAAATAGTACAATATTTTGGGCCCAGATGTTAACATATCATATTATAGAGTCCGTGATATACCTTACAAACAATTTTATACAACTGTGTTCGAGGAACTTAATCAAACATACACAAAGAAAATCAGAAACCGTCGATTTCAATTGCTCATGCTATCAACACTAAGGAATCATACGAAACAATGGCTAAATTGATAAAATACATAAAATATGAACATGACTGGAAAATTTGATGCGATTTAAAAGTAGTTGGTATGTTATGCCTCTGGGATAGCCGTGGTCGCGAAGATCATTACAGAAGAAAGAAATGGCCAACAAGAAAACACATTACATTGGGTGAAAACAATATAAAATACACACCTCTCGTCCAAAAAAAAAAACATTATTTTGCAACAACAGCATATTAAGCTGGGGCTCTTTAAAAAAATTTTAAAAGCCTTAAGGAATGACGGCAATTAACTCTCATATTTAAAAAGTTTATCTAAAAGTCTTTCTTTTCAAAAAATCGAAGAAGTCGTTTTTGATGGGCCTAAAATAAGGAAACTGATGAAAGATGTAAATTGCGAATCATATGTGACGTCGGATAAAATTGCAGGACGGAGGTCGTTTAAGCTTGTTGTTTCAAATTTCTTTGGATCAAATAAAAGCCCGCAATATGAACAAATGATTAATGATTTGTTAAAAAATTATGAAAAAATTGTTAAGAAATATATTTTTCTATATTTATGTATATAACACATATGTATGTATTCTTCTAACTTATTTTTCGCTTTATGTATGTAGGATTGTCTCCTCACTGTTTACTTCTATGGCTCAATTTTACTGCTTTTGGGAATTTCTCCCACACCACCAATAAAACACAACACAGGTTATTACATTTTAGTAACACAAAATAAAGTTTATTGGTATTTAATTCATTCTTTGTTGTAATAAAAGGAGTAAACTTAAACTATTGATTTAAGGAATAGATAATTTTAAATATGTACACACAACACTTCTTGTTGCTTCAACCACACGACAGAGAGTGCGCGACCGTCCAAAAAAGAGATACAAACATGAGCGAGCATAGAAAAGCGCTGTGTTGCCATTCAACATTCCGCAGCTTTCTCATGCCCTATCGAGCTGTAACGTCTGACAACATTGCCATATCACATAGGCAGTGTTACCATACATCATCACTCCGTAACGCGTGTAAGTGTTACCATCCCACAATCGGCCGTCCTGACTGGCAATTCGACCCGGATTGCCGATCCCAAGGTTTCATATTCTCGGCGACAGATGAAGTCCTTAGGGGACCCTCGTGATCACCAACTTTCTCAACTTCATACCTTCCGTGCCTCATTACTCGTGTAATTTTATAAGGACCTAAAAATGTGCCCTTTAATTTCAATCCACTACCAAACTGAGTACGTTTAATGGCTACTAAATCATCGAGTTTGTAAACCGTCTCTGGTTTTCGCTTGCTATTGAACGTTCTACAATTCTCCCGCTGAATCTTGTCGATATTCCTCCTAGCAATCGATCGAAGCTCCTCCCTATCTCTATCAGCCTGCTCAACTAATTCATCCCCTAACATTTCGCGCAAATCTATATCATGAGTCGTCCTCATCTCAATACCCGTAAGCAATCTAAATGGCGAAATCTTAGTACTCCTCGGCGGGGTAGAGTTTATAGTCATCTGAACTCTCCTTATATGCTTATACCAGTTCTGGGGAGTCTCATGGCAATATTTGGCCAGCATGGGCACCAAAATCTTGTGCATCCTCTCGACTTGTCCATTTCCCCTCGGCACTCCAGTTGCTATTAGAAGATGTTGAATCTTATTCGTTTCGCAGTAATCCTTAAATGATTGCGATGTAAATGCAGCGCCCCTATCGGTTATCATTCTTACCGGATTTCCGAATACAGAAGCCTGTTTTTCCAAACAATCGATGACAGATTTCGTATCCGTGGTTTTCGTTGGATAGAGCCACACGAATTTGGTAAATGCATCCACGATCACTAATATATGGTTATACGCCTTTTTGGTCATCTCCATAGGACCAACATGATCTATATGGTACGTAGTCAATGGTTTGTCGTCCTTATCAATCGGTTTCAGGTAACCTTCCTTCTTACCACTTTTTGCATCCATTATAATGCAAGGTACGCAGCTCTTTACGACATTTTGAACCTTTTTAGTCAAATCAGGTATGTAGTATTGCTTTTCCAACAACTCTCTAGTTTTCGATATACCGTAGTGTCCTTGTCGATGTGATATCCCGATTATTTCATCCTCCATCTGCCTAGGAACTACTATCAAATCCTTATCGGGATCCTTATACAATATACCGTTCCTAATATAATAATCGTCATAGCTATCCTTCCGTAGCAGGACAGATACAGCTCTTATCCACTCGTCGCTTTGCTGAGCCTCACGAAGTCTATGAGTCACACCACTTTCCACCAGCAGACATGACACACGGCTCAGGGCATCGACGTGCCTCATCCTGGTTCCCGATCTGTGCTCAATCTGATACGAAAACTCTTGTAAAAACATGGCCCACCTAGATATCCTTGCAGGAATATCCTCCTTCTCCATCGTCATTTTAAAAGCATTGCAATCGGTTACAATTTTAAAAGAAATTCCGAGTAAATACACGCGCCATTTTTTCAAGGCCTCAATAATTGCCAATACTTCTAATTCGTAGGAATGGTACTTTTGCTCGTTCGGTTTGGTCTTACGGCTCATAAACTGTATTGGATGAAATAATTGGTCGTCTTTATCTTTCTGCAGCAATACAGCCCCATAACCAAACTTACTCGCGTCAGCATGAACTTCTGTAACTGCTTCTGGATTATATAATGACAAAACAGGTGCATTTACCAGTGCATCCTTCAACTGCTGGCATGACAACAAAACTTCATCAGTAATTTCAAAATCTGAGTTCTTCCGCAATAATTCCGTCAATGGTCTTGCGATAGTGGCGAAATCCCTGACAGACACAGACTTACATAGCAGCTGGCATTTCGTCCACTTAATATTCAGTCCACATTCAGCAGCTCTCTTCATTACAATTTCCAATTTCTGTAATCCTTCAGATACATCCTTACTGGGAATAATAACGTCATCCATGTAGGTCACCAAAACTCCATCCTGAACCAGATCTCTAAAAACCGCATTTATGAATCTCGTAAAAACTGCCGGTGAATTGCTGATTCCAAACGGTACGAACAAAAATTCAAACTGTCCCGTACTTGTCACAAACGAAGTATATTTGCGGGAAGATTCCTCCAAAGGAACGTGGAAAAACCCGTTGACCAAATCCAAAGTGGTGTACACCAATGCGCCCTGTAACTTATCCACCACTTCATCCATTAATGGCATCGGAAAATTGTCGCGAATAATCTTCTTGTTAAGCCTCCTGTAATCACAACATAGCCTTTTCGTGCCGTCTTTCTTGGGTACCAAAACAACCGGTGCGGCATATTCCGAAGAACAAGGCTGAACAATGCCATCTCGCAACCATTCGTCAATTTGTTTATCAACCGTAATTTGGTCTGAAAATGGAAGTCGTCTAGGACGTTGACATACTGGAACATCGTCACTTAAAATCAGTCTCATTTTCACAGGACATGGGCTATTTCGCTTCGGTGTATACTCCGATATCAACTTCGAAACCTTCTCCCTTACATCGTTGTCTAAATGATGTACGTCTACCTCATCCTTTCGCTGTAGGTCCTCAACATTAAGACACAAAGACTGAAATTCGTTCAACAGACCTTTCTCCTGCGGCCTCCGAAATGTTACCTCTCCATCTTTGAAAATCAATTCGGCATTCTTGAACAAACTGTTTCCCAACATCACATCATGCAAAACATCGCGTTCACCCACGACGTAAAAAGTTATCTCAAATTGAATACCATCAATAGTTACCACAGTATCAAATCGACCCAAAGTTACAATCTCGCTCTCGCCGATACCTCGTAATGTAACCCTTTCAGGAATAAGATTAACGTCTCCTAACCAAAACAATGTATCGACCCGTATCAAGCATATATCGCAGCCAGTATCAATCAGTGCAGCAATCTGCTTACCGTTTATCAAGATATCTTTGAAGACAAGTCCTGGTCCCCTCTGCACCATATTAGCCTGGTTTCTCTCCGTTTTGACCACTCTATCAGGCTCCTTGGTGGGACATTCGAAAGAACGATGGCCTTGTTTGTGGCATTTAAAGCATTTCAATTGTCTCTCCCGACAATCTTTGGCCAAGTGAGATTTATCCCCACACTTGAAGCACTTTCTTTCTCTGACGAGCTTCCCATCCGAACTCGGCTCCAACTTAACCTCCGATAAATACAGCTCATTCCCTTTGTATGACGACTTAGGACGTGATCTTATTCTCTCGTAGATTGATATAGCCTCCTTAAGATCCTTAATTGTCTTAGCCTGATATAGAACCGTTTTATTAAATCTCGAATCCGGAATACCATCGATGAAATACTCCATCAAACTCCTATCATCAAGGTTAGCTTTTTTCCCTATATCAATCATAGTATACAAATATTCAACAAGCGATTCATCTCGCTTCAATCTCCTCGTTCGCATTTGTCGATGCACCTCCGCAGCCGATAAACTTTCACCGAATTCCTCCACTAGTGATTCCTTCAATTGTGACCAACTCCTAATCCCTATCTGACCCTTTACAAAAAGCTTCGCCGCCCCAACAATCAATTGCCTACCATACACAAACTTCTGCAACGGAGTCCACCTAACTATCTCAGACATCTCCTCAAACTCGGTCAACCACTGATTGACGTCAGGCAAACCAAAACCAGAGAAAGTAGACAAGCTGTCCTCAACATCGCGCAACGTGTACAAACTCTTCCCGACAGAAACACTTGGAATCGCAGCGGCCTCATCGCCAGACACAGACTCACTTACTGTAACACCATCGTCGACATGCTCATTCGCGTCAATGAAGTCCAAATCATAGTGTTCCAAAACTCGATTTCGAAGGTCACTCTTCAACCCCTGTGAACTTAATCCCAACTCCTTTAACTTCTCCTTCAAAGAGTTAACATTAAGTCCCAGAATTGTCTCTCTGTCCATATTAATACAATTCAATATCAAAATATAATGAAGTAATATTAAAATATCTATAGACAGTTACTATAATGTATACAAAATTATTTTTACTTCATAATTAAGCATCATTTATTATCATTATCATCAAAAAACGGTCTCACCTTTTCAAAACAAATAAAAAACTTGTACACAGTACTTCAAATAGACAAGAAAAAAAATCCCGAACTCAGAGGGAATACGGTAACAGAAATGACTCTAATATTTCTCTACTCACAGACTTTACAAAAAATTTTCTCTACATACGGGAAAAGAAACTTACAATAAAGTCTGCACTCAGCTTCCAATATTCACGTTCGCCAGGCACTCAGCAGCAAACCATAAAAAATCGCACTCAGCAGCGTTCGTTTACCAGACACTCAGCAAGTAAACTTCACTCAGAATTCCGCACTCAGCAACGTCGTTTACCAGACACTCAGCAAGTAAACTTCACTCAGAATTTTGCACCAAGCAAATTGTGTTTTAACATCACTCAGTTGAAAAAAACACCATCATATTTCGCACACAGCTACAATGTCTTTGCTTTTCCTCGTTGTTGGATCTTCTTCACCGTCGAATTTCACCACAACTTCATTATTATGTTTTCTGTTTCAATATTGTCTGTCCTCGATGCTCGTCGACATTGAGTCTTTACACATTTCTTTTATCTAGTAAGAGAGAGCTAGATTTGTTTCGTTCGTCTTATTTTCTCTTCACACAAAACGAATGCACAATCACACATTCCTCTGTTCACACAAACAAAACATAAACTTCGTTGACAACGACAAAACTTCAAATGTTCATTTGCCAATTTCAGGGGTGGTTTTATTCTTTTTCGTTTTATTTGTGTCTCGATTATTCTCTTCTCACTTCACTCTCTTTCTCTCATGCAAAACATTTTCCTGTTCTTGTTTGCTCACAGATCATCACTTAGGCAAAAGCCTTCTTTTTTCTGCACAATGTATCAAACAAACTCTTCTTTCTTTAACAACAGTTTTGTTTGTTAATTGATGACGCAATTTAACAACACTTTACCAACGTTTTTCGCAACACTTTTTCCTCATTATTTGTATGTTTTTCTTCAACTATTTCATCATTTAGCTCAATTCTACCAAGAAATTTTGGTTGAGTCCCCAAATTTGTAGGATTGTCTCCTCACTGTTTACTTCTATGGCTCAATTTTACTGCTTTTGGGAATTTCTCCCACACCACCAATAAAACACAACACAGGTTATTACATTTTAGTAACACAAAATAAAGTTTATTGGTATTTAATTCATTCTTTGTTGTAATAAAAGGAGTAAACTTAAACTATTGATTTAAGGAATAGATAATTTTAAATATGTACACACAACACTTCTTGTTGCTTCAACCACACGACAGAGAGTGCGCGACCGTCCAAAAAAGAGATACAAACATGAGCGAGCATAGAAAAGCGCTGTGTTGCCATTCAACATTCCGCAGCTTTCTCATGCCCTATCGAGCTGTAACGTCTGACAACATTGACATATCACATAGGCAGTGTTACCATACATCATCACTCCGTAACGCGTGTAAGTGTTACCATCCCACATGTATTCCAACAGGTGTAAATATGTCCCTAAGAATTCATTTCTTGCATTCTCATTTAAAGTTTTTCCCCGAGAATCTTAGCGACGAACATGGCGAAATGTTTCACCAAGAAATGAAGTCCATCGAGCGGCATTACCAAGGGCACTGGGATGAAAGAATGATGGGAGATTATATTTGGTTCCTCATTAGAGAAACCGATTCCGAAATCTACAAACGTCAACAAAGAACTTACAATTACTTCTAATGAAACTTGTACATGTAAATAAACTCAAATGTACATAATATAAATAAAAGTAACAAATAAAATCGCTATTTAAACTGAAATTATATTCTCTTACATCTACCAAATTTCTACATTTATCCATAGATTTTTTTCAAGTAGGCATCGCTAAGATGCAAACTTTTAAAAAATAAAATAAAATATTTTAGTTTTTGTTGGCTTGAGGTCGTAAATAAAACAAATTAATTATGAATTGTTTTATTTTTAAAAATTGGTATTTTTCCGATATTTCGACCGACTTCGTCGATCATTTTCAAGGGTTACAATTTATTGGAAAACAAAACAAAGTAAACGCTCCTGCTTCTCTCGAAAGTTAATGTAATTCGAGAGAAGGAGGAGCGTTTACTTTGTTCATCACCCATGTATATAGGTGATTTCGTGTCAAGTGAGTCAATTTTTAAAACCGATGTCTTCCGATCGCGATGAAACTTGCACCAAGTTTAGTCCTATTGGAAAGTACTTATGACGCAAAATTTCAACCAAACCGGTTAAGGACTGTCCGGGTTGCAGACAGTTGAATTTTGAAAATTTGGTTCAACGGACCTTTTGTGCCATCCATACGAGTATAACCTAAATTTTGCCCAAAGTGTTTTCGATAGCTTTTTCTTTAATCCTTATAAGAAAGTAAGGTGCTTAGGGGGGCTGTATAACGTTCATTCTTGTTTTACTTTGTATAAATGTGTAAATGTTATTTTATCTATGTAAATATGTCACAGATATTTACATGCTGTTGAGGCCAAGATTGAGGCGAACGTAGCCCTGTATTATAATCTACAATTGTATACCTACAGTCCATTTCAAAAATGTACATGATTGTAGACGCGTTTGTATTCTTATATTCAATTTGTAATTCAATACAATTTCATTTACAATTCAAAGTGCTGGGCTGTTATATTCCAGAGCAGAATATTACCATCATCGTCAGCATCATCATCATCATGCTCTTTGGAGACCTGATCTAAGTCTATGGCAGACAGACGTGGACGAATCAGCTAACCATTGAAAGGTTCCGGCATTACGTTTTTTACACACACATAGAGATATACACGTACATACAATTTATGTTGGGAATATGAATGAACTTGAATTGCTGAGTCCGAAAGTTCAGTGAGTGTGTGTGTAAATGTATCCATTTCTGTGTGTTTGTGGTTGTTTTTGTGTTACCGGGAATTTTTTTAGACTGAAAGTGAAACTAAAAGCACAACATTTTTTACGTGAATTTGCCAAAGGTCACGCATTTCATTTAAAAAGTAATTTATGGCAACAGGAAACCGGAAACGCCTCAACTTGTTGTGAACGCCATCTCCATTCCATCGTCCCCTTATCAGGATGGGAATGGCATGACTCCATGTCATGCTAGTCGAAAATCGACATCATTCATACCAGAGTGTTGAGGTGTTAGTTGATGTAAGTGCGCGTGTTTGTGTGCGTCCTTGTGTTTGCAACGCTACACCGCCATCATACTGTCCGTCCTCCAAAACACATACGAGTATCCTGTTATTTCAAGAGTCATTTCGTTAAATGTGCCCATTTGAAGTTGAATGTGTGTGCGTGTGATGTGGTGCGGCAGGGGTTGTTTTGAGGATTTCGGTCTACTCCATCTCAAGTGGTTTAGTGCCTCAAAACCTGTATGAGGAAAATTGTTCGTGTGACAGTTCCGGTCTCGTCGTTTTGTCTTTGTATTTACCTAACAGTGCTCGCAGACAGAATCTCGAATACGGGAAAGAAATGCCATAACAACAGGGACATGTCGCCGTGTGGCGTTATGTGAAAATGAGCTGTTATTATAAACATTTTATTTGTTTTTCATTGTTCCATTCAACAATCGTCCAATCTACCTCGCAATAATGTTTATCTACTCGTATTTCGTATAAAAGACATGTAAACTACTTATTTCCACTAACTGACATTTGTCAACTATAAAAACACCAGCTGACCCGGTGGACTTCGTTGCTCCATATTTCAGATTTCCAAACCCGTCCATTTTTTGGACCAATCTGCCACCGGATACATATACACAAAATTGCAGCAATCTCGCCCACAAATTCTGCGATATCTCACAATTAAAATTTGGCTTATATGGGCAGGGCTACGCCCATTGGTCCGATCCCACCTATTTTTGGACCAATAACGTAGATTGCCATCAAATGCATATACCTAAAATTACAGTACTCTCGCTAACAAAATTGTTCAAAATATCTAAATTTTAAAACATGGCTCACAGGGAGGGGGCCACGCCCATAGGTCCGATGAAGACCACTTTTGGGCCAATCAGGTAAACTGCCACCATTACCTTTTTGATTTCTTGTCTTTGGAATTTCTAAAAACTTCTTACGCTTATCGCTGTACTCTATTAAGACAGGGAAACATGCACCAAACACTATCGCGAACATAAAATCGCTTAGGTCTCCATACAAAATAAGCGATTATGGTGGTACAAAAATACGCCTAATGTATACATTAGAGTGTGCCACTTTAGTTTTGTTATCACTTATTTTTATGTATAAATCTCTACATCTCTACGAATATATCAAATCGTGTACTATTTTTTTGTAAGAGGATCAGGTAAAATCTACCGCAGCGTTTATAAATTAAGGAAGTATTAATCTAAGAAGAATGAACTCTATCTTGTAAAGTAGTAGACTTCACAGAAATAACTTCACAAGAAGTAGGCGTGATGGGTTAAGTAGATGTGGCTCATGCCATACGAAATACACATCTCTCATAATTATCCCCCATGATAATTATGAGAGCGTTCTTATAACGAGTGATTTTTTAAAAGCTATCGGATTTTATTTAAAAAAACACTTTAAATTTAGAGAAATGCATGAAATCTTTATTTGAGTCGATACTACGGTCTTTATAATTCAATGTTTAAAGATGATTTCATGTAAATGTGGACCGCGGCAGCGCCTCAAATGGTTCATACACTTGGTCCAATTTTGGCATACTCCCTCCAACATATCGGCCGGTATCTCACGAATAAATTCAACAATATTGGCTTTCAGTGCGTCAACCGTTGCGGGCTTGTCCCTATAGACATGAGCCTTAACATAGCCCCACAAAAATAATAATCTAAAGACGTTAAATCGCACGATCTAGGCGGCCGATTGACCGGCCCAAACGTAAAATAAACTGTTCACCGATCTCAAAATTGAATGAATATAATAAATTCAATAATCTACGAGCGTTGTTCGTTTGAAAGTCGATTCATGCTTAAATTATAGAGCAAACTGAACATGTTTTACAGTAACATGTTACACGAAAACAGCTAAGCTGCCAAAAACAGTGTTGCCAACAAATTCCCCATTATTAACAATCGCCCTTATTCCAGTTGTCGTCGTCGACGTCGTCACATAATTTTCGTCATATCTATGAAGTTCTAGCTTTGTCCTCTTTACGCCAAAACTAATGTTTTTGGTATCCATGAACTAACAAAAACCCTTTTTATAACTTAGAAATATTTAAAACCAGTAAGGAAAGGCTAAAGTCGGGTGGGGCCGACTATATAATACCCTACACCACTCTCGTAATATTGAATAACTCTGATATATAAATTTTGTAATTCATGTATAAATTGTTTACATAAATTTACTTTTGGGACATTTTATACTTAAATAATACCCTGTACCACAGTTTGGTGTAGGGTGTAAAAACGATTGGATCTAAAGAGCCAAATCTTAACCGATTTTCTTCAAATTCGGCAATGTTGGTTCATGGTTCAAGAAACTCTACCATTCTAAATTTCAAAACGATTGGATGTAAAATATAGCTTTTATAGGACTAAAGGGCCAAATCGGACGAAACATATATATGGGAGCTATAGCTAAGTCTTAACCGATTTTCTTCAAATTGGGTAGTGTTGGTTCATGGATCAAGAAGCTCTACCATTCTAAATTTCAAAACGATTGGATGTAAAATACGGCTTCTTCAGGACTAAAGGGCCAAATCGGACGAAACATATATATGGGAGCTATAGCTAAATCTGAACCGATTTCAACCAAATTCAATAGCGATCTTAACAGCTGCGAAATACTCTAAACTGCAAAATTTTAGAACGATCGGAGTGAAATTGCGACCTGTAGTCGACGAACAACTTTACATGGACAGACGGACGGACGGACGGACAAACATGCTTAAATCGCTAGTGATTCTGAGTTGATCGGTATACTTTAAGGTGGATCTAGCTGTGTTATTTTCAGGTGTTACAAACATCTGCCGTGAAACAAACTTATAATACCCTATACCACAGTGTGGTGTAGGGTATAATAAAATACAATAACTCATTGTTCACAATTTCCAAAAGATGTTGTAGCATCTTTGTGCATATGTTTGTAACACCAAAAAGTAGAAAAGTAGACACATCGTTTTTTATACCGATCGACTTAGAATCACTTTCTTAGTTGATTTAGCTATGTCCGTCTGTGCATGTATTCTTGCAATAATGTCCAGTTCGCAATTATGGTCCGATCTCATAGAAACTTTGCACATATCTTTCTTCTGGCCCAAGGACGATCCCTGTTGAATTTGGTTAAAATCGGTTCAGATTTGCATATAGATCCCATATATGTATATCGTCACCTGAAATCCAAAATGACGTAACCCACATGTTCATACTTTTACAGGAGAAGCAAAAAACAATGTAAAGTAATTTTAAGATTTTGACCAGATTTATGGATTTCCTGAATATTAAGGCGAAATCAAATAGCAAATCTAGTTTAATTAGCTGTTGCACACATTATGATAAAAAAATTAAAAATGTTATGATTCTTTCCGCTTTTTATACCCTCACTTTAGTGTGACGAGGGTATATATCATTTGCTACGGAAAAAAGTGTAACACGTCGAAGGAGTGACCTAAGACCCCAAGTATGTTCGGAGGAAATCCGTTTTGGGTCATTTTAAGTCGAATGAGCAATGTCCGTCCGTCCGTCTGTCTGTCTGTTGGCTGGTGCGCACGATAACTCTCGAAAGGAGTAACCGATTGACCTCAAATTTGGTATGTGGTAATATTTTTTTCTATCTCCGGCTAAGTTCGAAGATGGGCCATATTGGTCCACTCCTCCTAGTACCTCCCCCACAAAGGGTTAAAATGTTGTGAAATATTGATTCTTTAATAACTGCTATACTAATTATTCGAATCTTTTGAAATTCCACACATAGTATTAGCTTATTAGTCGCTATCAACTCGAGAAAAATGGGCAAAGTCGCCACGTCCGTTTTGGTACCTCCCACACAAATGCACCATTTTGCACCAAAAGTTAACAGCTTATAACATTAATAACGGTGTATAAAAATACTTGAAATTTTGTACAGTATTATGCTTTTATATTGCCTACAGTCCAGGTTAAAATGGGTGTTGTTGCCACGACCCTTTTGGTACCTCCCACATAAAGGTACGTTTTTGCATCAAAAGTTAACAGCTTATAACATTAAAACCAGTGTATAAAAATACTTGAAATTTTGTACAGTGTAATGTTTTTATAGTGTCTATAGCCCTGTGAAAAATGGGCGTTATTGCCACGCCCCTTTTTGTACCTCCCACACAAAATGCCCAAATCATACCACAATTTAATGTCTCATAACGTTTATACCAGTGCACATAAATGCTTATTAGTCGGCACAGTGCAATGAATTTAAAATATCGAATGTTCAGCGAAAAAATGTGTATTTGATAAACCCCTTCTGGTACCTCCCACACAAATTTACAGAATAATTCGAGTAATATTCAATAATACATTACTCACAAAGTGAGGGTATACCTTAGTCGGTTTACCCGACTGAAATTTTCTTACTTGTTAATGACCTTGTTTGCTGTTACGTCATTTTGAATTTCACTCATAAAATGGTCAAATTTAGTTTTTGAACTCTGAAATATTGTAGGAATGGGTAGTTGAATCTAATAGATTATAATCAATTATAAAATTCATTTTGATTTTTTTGATGTTACGTCATTTTGGATTTCAGATGACGATATGTACCTGCGATTTGGCATATATGCACTGTATAAGTAACCTTTTTTAACAGGTCTGTATAAAAAGTGACAGAGAGAACTCTCTTTATACACATAGGAACAATACAACATTTTAGGAAAATCGGTCCAGATTTAGCTTTAGCCCCTATATATATGTTAACCCCGATTTTGCATGTAAGCGCTGTAGAATCTGTGTTATATACCCGATCAGTACGAAATTCTGCAGAAAGATGTTTCTTTTTACATGAATGAAGACTGCCAAATTTGGGGAAGATTTTTATATAGCCCCCATATACATGTTATGATATGTACACAGAAAGAAAAATGTCATACCAAATTCAAGTAAAAAATAATTTAAGCCGAAATCGTACCTTAAAATATAAGTACGTTCGTACAAAGTTTTTCTTAAAACAAGTATAATTCCTCCTAAATTGGAAAAATCAAGCACTGACAGGCTTACAATAAATATAAAATGCTTGATATCAAGTAAACATTTCTCAAAAATAAAGCCTAATATGGCTTAAAGTAAGAAGAAAAAGCTTACTTTAATCTCTGAGAGGCAGAACAATTGTAGAGCAC
The DNA here is from genome assembly GCA_963930755.1 of Eudasyphora cyanicolor. Lineage (NCBI taxonomy): Eukaryota > Metazoa > Arthropoda > Insecta > Diptera > Muscidae > Eudasyphora > Eudasyphora cyanicolor. The sequence goes on along the minus strand of OZ005738.1, from coordinate 99,922,746 downwards.
AATACACGCAAAGAAAAAATTCGTTTCTGCGAAACGAAATATTAGACAACTACAATTCTCGTTTGCCGGAACTGAAATTTCGTTTGTTGTGACAGAAACTTATTTCACGTAAGCAATTGTTTATTCTGACTAAAAGAATTACAGTCGTCGTAAACGAGAATTGCAGTTGTCTAATATTTCGTTACGCAGAAACGAATTTTTTCTTTGCGTGTAGAATTACCCTCTCATCCACTCTCATTTAAGTGGCTGATTTTGGCTGAAGCAACACCAAACACACACGCATATCAATCGAATGTACAAACATTTGAGCGCAACCATATGCAGGGTGGAGCGCGGGAATTAGCTTTTTTGCACTGCAGGCCACTGATGCAAAAGTTGGTACAATCGTACCATTTTTGGTACAATTAAGACATTAAAAGTACAATGGTACTCCAATGAGGTATTTGGTACAATTTAAAAATTTCCCTTATTTTTATTTTTTAGTTGACGCGATTTTCAAAATCCGTTTATTTATATTCAACATTGCGTCGCTCTTTATAAGGAACTCGCGTCGTCGCTTTCTATTAAGTTGAGCCTTATGTCAAGAAATGTCTGCTATCATATCATTGTGAATGCTGTTTATGTTTATTTACAAGCAACTAAAACCAACTTCATTGCTATTATTTTAATTTGTAATTTGTGCAAGACAACAACATAAATTGAATCAATATAAATGAATGAAGGCATCAACACAAAAGTCTAACTAGTTAGTTAAAAAGCAAACAAACTTTTCGACGAAATATGGATTCTGATGAAGCTGGGTATATTTACTTAATCATTTAGATCTAACGTAAATAACTATGTACATAATAACATTTTGCATTTCTAGGACCAGTAAGCAGACCAAACCCTATATTGTGCCATTCAGAGAGGAATGGACTAAGGAGTTTTCGTGGCTGGTTAAGGACGGCAAACAGAAAAGATGCCGTATATGTAATACGAGTATAATGGGAGGTGTTGCTCATATTAGACGTCATGAATCATCTGATAGCCATGTTAGAAAAATGAATGCTATGAAATCGAGCCCAAAAATAAATAACTTTGTGAAAAATACCACTTGTCACATAGCAGAATCGGCAGGAAAACTTGAGATAATGTTGAATATGTTTGTTGCAGAACACAATCTACCTTTCACCGTTTTAGACCACCTGAACAACGTTATCAAAAACTCATAATAAATAGAACAAAAACTCATAATAAATAGAATGAAAGGTCAACAAATTCTAACAAATTTGACTGGTCCGGAAAACGTCAAAAACAGTTTCTGTCGAGACAATTATTTTTCATTGGCAATTGATGAGAGCACCGATGTTACTGTCTCAAAAAACCTAGCTATAATCATCAGGGTATTTGATGGTCAGTGTCGCGAACGTTTTTTGGGCTTAGTTCACATAAACGACGGCACAGCAAATGATATATTTAATGCCACCACCAAAATGTTAAATGACTCTAATATCCCAATACAAAACATGGTTGGTATAATAACAGACAACTGTAATGTGGGGCTCAGTAATTGGAGTTCAATCACAATTTAAGAAGGTACGAGTAGTACCAAATTTATTCCAAAATGGTTGCATATGCCACATTTTAAATTTAGTTTCTGCGGCAGCATCAAAATTTGCTATTCCTTTGGGTATCGATAAATTTATATATGTAATAAATTTCCATTTTTGTAACAGCTCTAGTAGAGAAGATGCTTTTCCCGAATTTCAGGAGTATTTTGGAACTGAACTCCACACTATTTTAAAATATTCTAAAACTAGGTGGCTATCACGCCAGAATGTAATAAATAGAATATTGGAGCAGTGGGAGCATCTTCAATATTATTTTACTTTGAATGATTTCTAGGCAGAATTTAAAAACGATAAATTACATATTATTATACCTGGATTTAAAAATCCACTTTACAAATTGACATTTTGATTTCTTTAATACGTACTTAAAATAATTAATGCTATAAATTTAGAAATGTAGTCTGAAGATTTTCGTATGCATGTTTTTTTAGAGCGTTTAACATTTTTATACCGTCAAATAGGGCGGCATTTTTTTAAAAAAAAATCTAGATAAATTCGAAATATCACATATAAATCTGAACGAAAACCACCTTCCTTCAAAGAATATATACTGCGGAACTGAAGCTGATATTTATATTTCAACAAATAACATTGATAATGATATTGTCACAAAATTTAAAGAAAATGCCAAAAATTATTTTTTAAAATTTTGTGAAGTGTTAAGAACTAAAGTTGATTTTGAAAATAAAATTTTAAATTGGTTCAATGTTTTTACTCCAGAAAATGCAATTTCAGGTAAAACTACTAGCATAGTCCCATTATTAAATAAAAATGTTTAATAATGAACATCAACATTTTGGCTCTATTAATACTCAATTTAGAGCTATAGCTGACTTAGAAATATTGAAACCTTTTGAAAAGGAAAATATTAGCAACATTTGGAACAAAGGTTCCACATTGAAAAATGAATTAGGTGAACCAATTTTTTCTGAATTATCCAAAGTTATGCGTGGAATATTATCAAGTCCCCATTCATCTGCGAACGTAGAACAAATTTTTTCATATCAAAACATTATAAAAACAAAAGGTAGAAATAGGCTACATGTGTCAACAGTTTGTAGTCTGATACAAACGGAAGATTTATTAAAATCTTCAAATTCGTGTTGTTTTAATTTTAAAAAATATGTAATGTTGATTGCATTGCATTTATAATTTCCATGATTTTTATATAAGGTATAACCTTTTATGAATATATGAATTTATAAATAAGTTTTTGTTAAATTTTTTATACGATCTAAGTCGTAGAAGATATTTTCATAGATATCTATCGTTACATGCTTTAATTATTTTAAATAACAAATAATTTGTTTTATAAAATATACTTCTTGTGTACCTCATTTTACGTAAATATAAATGTATTGAATTTCTTCATTTTTTATTCATTACAATAAACACTTGAAAAATTAAAAAAAAAGTTGGTACAATTGGAATGGAAAAAGTAAATTTTGTCAAGCTCGATGGTACAAAATAGTTATGACGATTTTGCATCCCTGCTGCATGCTGTGGCGGCACTGTTGGTCGAAGAGAGTGTGCGTGGCTTATAGTGGCTGAGTGGTCCTGAGGGAAGGATTTCAACAGCACAAAACATCGAGAGAGTTAAAACAGCAGTACAATCTCCGAAACGCTCTGCTCGGAAGCAATCACTTGCTCCTGGGATTTCCATACGTTCTCTCCGTAACAAATGTGCGTAGTCCAACAATTTTCAGCACGGGATTTTTTGATACGGCGGAAGACCTTATTAACAATATTGAGGCTGAAATTGCCAAAATACCAATCGACATGCTTGTTAGAGTTTATGAAAACTTCAGAAAACGTATGCAGCAGTGAGTGGATTACGAAGGTCGACATTTGCCAGATACACTATTTAAATCCATGTAATTTAAAAATTCTCTTACTGTTTACTATAATCTTCATCTTTATACATATATAAAATCCTTTGTACGTTTGTTAGTAACGCATGATCTCCGAAACCATAAAAGCGAATGGGCTGAAAATTTAACAATATATTCGATTTGGGGTCATTTGTGTTTTAGAATTATTTTCACCGCGATTAATTGCAGAGTGGTCAAGTTATTTGCAAAATTCGCATTTCCAGAGCGATTTGACTGAAATTTAATGTGTATGTGTGGTTTGTCGTGATAAAATATTTGTATATATGTCTCCGGTAGATGGCGCTGTAGTGGGCATATGGTCAATATATTTTTTTGGTGATTTTTTTTCTGAAACTCGGGATGTATGATTTTTTAATGAAATATCAATGAATAACAAACCAATACATCCCAAATAGGATGGACAGGACAACGTCTGCTGGGGTCAGCTAGTTCAAATATAAAGTAAATTTGTCTAAGATTCATAACTTTTTCATTTCATTTCCAAATAAGCAAATTACCGCGCTCCACCCTGTACAATGGCCCAACATACTAAATATGCATAAAACTGCAATACAACTTGAGAACAATATTATAAAAATAGTGGATTCACAATCAGTTTTTAACAATGCTTGAGGAAATCTTATGATACACATTTGTTTCTTAAGTATGCACACAACAGCTATCAACAAATACCGTTATCCGTGAGGAACTCTTGTTATATACAAACGTTTCTTAAGTATGTAAGAGAAATCTGTCAACAAGCCACTTCATTTGTTGACAAATTATTTTTTTTTGCTTTTGTAGTTTGATTTGGTGAAAACTGTCAACAATTTCAAAGTGTGTGCAACTATAATTGTGTTGTGTTATAAAATAATTGTTAATATTCTAATAAAATAATTAGAAATGCCTAATAAATATAAAAAATATGTATTATTATACAATACAATATACAAATACAGTACAGTACAAAAATATAATATTATTTTCGTAAGGTTATTTTACAATACAAGGATAAGCTTATAGTAAGCGTACACATTTAATATTGTCAAGAGGGTTCCGTTTCGATTATTCTACAATTGTTACACAAGCATTTTACAATAGATTCTCAACTCTTTTTCAAGCTTGATGCTTGTGTTGGTCAGCTTATTATAATATTATTCTTAAGTCATTTGGTATGTTGGGTGGTTTCTCGTTCAAGCAGTGTTTGTAAATACATTACTTGCAGTGATTTTATTTATTTAAGTTTTTTGAAATTGTTAATAACACAGTGCGACAGTCCAAAAACCAAAAGCCGAGATACTATTTATACCCTACACCACACTGTGGTACAGGGTATTATAAGTTTGTTTCACGGCAATGTTTGTAACACCTGAAAATAACACAGCTAGACCCACCTTAAAGTATACCGGTCGACTCAGAATCACTAGCTGAGTCGATTTAACGATGTCCGTCTGTCCATGTAAAGTTGTTCGTCGACTACAGGTCGCAATTTCACTCCGATCGTTCTGACATTTTGCAGTTTAGAGTATTTTGCGGCTGTTAAGATCGCTATTGAATTTGGTTGAAATCGGTTCAGATTTAGATATAGCTCCCATATATATCTTTCGTCCGATTTGGCCCTTTAGTCCTATAGAAGCTGTATTTTTCATCCAATCGTTTTGAAATTTAGAATGGTAGAGTTTCTTGATCCATGAACCAACATTGCCGAATTTGAAGAAAATCGGTTAGATTTAGCTTTAGCTCCCATATATATGTTTCGTCCGATTTTGCTCTTTAGTCCTGAAGAAGCTGTATTTTACATCCAATCATTTTGAAATTTAGATTGGTAGAGTTTCTTGATCCATGAATCAACACTACCGAATTTGAAGAAAATCGGTTAAGATTTAGCTATAGCTCCCGAATTTGAAGAAAATCGGTTAAGATTTAGCTATATGTTTCGTCCGATTTGGACCTTTAGTTCTATAGAAGCTGTATTTTACATCCAATCGTTTTGAAATTTTGAATGGTAGAGTTTATTGTTCCATGAACCAACACTACCGAATTTGAAGAAAATCGGTTAAGATTTAGCTATAGCGCCCATATACATGTTTCGTCCGATTTGGCCCTTTAGTCCTGTAGAAGCTGTATTTTACATCCAATCATTTTGAAATTTAGAATGGTAGAGTTTCTTGATCCATGAACCAACACTGCCGAATTTGAAGAAAATCGGTTAAGATTTAGCTATAGCTCCCATATATATTTTATTTATTTATTTATATGAATTACAATACAAAGTAAATTTATATTCTAATTTTAAGGTCCAGGGAAAGGCCGGGTTACAAAGACCATATGGCTGAATTTTGCAGCGACAGACCAGAGCCTCTGGTGGGAATCGAACCCACGACCCCCAAACTCATAGGCGAGTACGCTACCAACTCGCCTACTGGGGCGCTCGCCCATATATATGTTTCGTCCGATTTAGCCCTTTAGTCCTGTAAAAGCTGTATTTTACATCCAATCGTTTTGAAATTTAGAATGGTAGAGTTTCTTGATCCACGAACCAACACTACCGAATTTGAAGAATATCGGTTAAGATTTAGCTATAGCTCCCATATACATGTTTCGTCCGAGTTGGCCCTTTAGTCCTGTAGAAGCTGTATTTTACATCCAATCATTTTGAAATTTAGAATGGTAGAGTTTCTTGATTCATGAACCAACATTGCCGAATTTGAAGAAAATCGGAAAAGATTTAGCTATAGCTCCCATATATATGTTTCATCCGATTTGGCTCTTTAGATCCAATCGTTTTTATACCCTACACCACACTGTGGTACAGGGTATTATTTACTCGTAAGTATAAAATGTCCCAAAAGTACATTTATGTAAACAATTTATACATGAATTACAAAATTTATATATCAGAGTTATTCAATATTACGAGAGTGGTGTAGGGTATTATATAGTCGGCACCGCCCGACTTTAGCCTTTCCTTACTGGTTTTCTTGTAGGTCTTGGCGAGGAGAACAACGTTTGTTCTACGAAATTTGACGGACACCCCCAAAATCCTGATTTACGGGTAAAAAACCGATTTTCTTGCCTTTGTTATCTTGGACGCCTATAACTTTGTTAAGTATTAACCGATTTTCAATCTCCAAAAGAATTTGGAAAGAAGAGAATTAGACTTTTTGAACCATATATATTTTGTTTATTTGAAGCTGGTTTATAGGTTTATTTGTCTTACAAACTAATTTTTTCATTTTTGTCCACCATTTTCTAGTTTAGGCAATGTTTTTACCAATTATATTGTGAGATAACCGTACGATTAATTAGTTTACATATATAGTATATTTTATAAGGAAAAAAATGCAACCAGTCCCCGAAAAATCCGTTTCCAATTGACGGAGTTATTAGGTTTTTTACCCGTAAATCCGGATTTTGGGGGTGTCCGGCGAATTCCAAAAAATATTCTTGTTTTACTGTACAAGACCTACAGGAAAAACAGTGTCGCGTCATTTGCTTCTTAACTTGAGTTTATTTTGTCTGACTGTGTAATTCTTGTTCGTTTCGTTGATGCTATTCTTTATATGTTTGATATTAACATCAAACCCATAGGCGTGGCCCATGTGAGCCAAGTTTTAAATTGAGATATCTTCAACAATTTGTTAGCGAGAGTGCAGTAATTTTTCGTATACGTATTTGATGGCAGTCTTCGTTAAAGGTCCAAAAATGGGCGGAATCTGCCCAATGGCCGTGGCCCCGCCTATACATATAAGCCAAATTTTGAAATTGAGATATATTTAATTTTTTAGGAGAGTACTGTAATTTTGTGTATATGTTTCTGGTGGCAGTCTACGTTATTGGTTCAAAAATGGGCGGGATCGGAACAATGGACATGGCCCCGCCAATATAAGCCAAATGTTGAAATTGAGATATTTTGCACAATTTAATGTATATATTTTGATAAATGGACGGGATCGAAAATCTGAATTCTGGGGAAAGGAAGTGGACCAGCTAGTAAAATATATTTGGAGAAATTTCTAAACAATAATTTTATTTGTATATAAACACATAGTTTATTTGAGAAATTTATTTTGCAAATATATCTTACTAGCTGGACCCGGTCCACATCGTTGCCCCAGACTTCAGATTTCCGATCCCGTCCATTTATCAAAACATGGCAGTAGGAATCTCGTGAATCTATTCGCAGGTACGGACAGTAGGAATCACTTCAAAAAATTTTATAAAGCCTATGCCACACTCTAAGCTTATTTGAAGATTCCCACCAGATACATATGTACAAAATTACAGCACTCTCGATAACACATTGTGCACGATATCTCACTTTCAAAATGTGGCTTACATGGGCGGGAAGACGCCCATTAGTCAGATCCCGCCCATTTTTGAACTAATAACGTAGACTGCCACCAGATACATATAAACATAATTACAGTACCATCACTACTAAATTGTGCAAGATAGCTCAAATTTGACTTTGACACGCCCATTAGTCCCATCAAAAAACTTTCTAGATATCTCAATTTCAAAATTTTACTTATATGGCCGGGGCCACGCCCATTGGTCCGATCCCGACCATTTTTATATCAATCAGGTAGACTACCATCAGACACATATGTAAAAAATTACAGCTCTCTCGCCAAAAAATTGTGCAAGATATCTCAATTCAAAAATTTTAATTATATGGGCGGGGCCACGCCCACGGGTCCGATCCCGCCCATTTTTGAACCAATCACGTAGACTACCATCAGATACATATACACAGATTTACAGCACTCTCGCTAAAAATTTGTGCAAGATAAGTAAATTTCAAAATTTGGCTTATATGTATGGGCGGTGCCACGGCCTTTGGTCCGATCCCTCCAATTTTTGGACCAATCACGTAGACAGCCACCAGATACATATGTACAAAATTACAGCACTCTCGCTAACAAATTGTGCAAGATATCTCAATTTTTAAAATTTGTCTTATGTGGGCGGGGCCACTCCCACTTGATATATCGAAAATTCAAGTACCCTATTTTCACCACGCCCCACACATTTACATTCTGTGAAAATTTGAAGAAGATCGGTACATCCGTTTACACGTCTATGGGCGGGATCGGACCAATGGGCGTGGCCCCGCCCATATAAGTCAAATTTTGAAATTGAGATATCTTGAAAATTTTGTTAGCGAAAGTGCTGTAATATTGTACATATATATCTGGTGGTAGGCTACGTGATTGTTCAAAAAACAGCCGGGATCGGACCAAAGGGCGTGGCCCCGCCCATATAAGCCAAATCTTGAAATATGGATATCTTGCACAATTTTTTAGCGAGGGTGCTGTAATTTTTTTTATTTAATTCATTTCTGTAATATAAGAAGCCCTTATTGGCCGAATACATATTACAATTGATTATCAATATGTTATAAACTTAAGTAACCCTAAAACTTAACTTAAATCTACAATTGTTTAAGTATATTAACAGCATCAATCCATTACATTTACAAGACAAAAACCTATTATGTCGAATGGAAGTCCACCAGCGATGGAATACAATAATTTAGTCTCCAGTTAGTCTAGTTTTCTGTGGTACGCCGAGAGAGACCATGCAAACGATTTTAATTCATTTGGCAAGTTATTCCATATATGGGCAATAGTCATCAAAAATGATTTATCATATACGGAGTAATGTCTTATGGGGATAAAACTTTGCAAATTCCTTTGATAATGTAAAAAACTAAAACGCTCTGCCAAAAATTTCGGCTTGTAACTTTTTTTTACTTTATAGAAAATTAATAAATTCTTTATAGTCAAATAGTTCACAAAAACGCAATTTGAAAAACGTTTTACATACTGCGAAATGTGATTATAGTGATAAAGGTTCTGACCATCTACCAGACGAGAACTCGAATGCCTAATGTTAAAGACAAACCGTACAATCTTGTTTACTAATAATCTGATTCTATTAATATTGCTTGATGTAGAACACATATGTATGTACATATATGTATCCATACAAAAAGACACCTGAGACATTAGCAAAGCATGGGCCACATTACGTCTAACACTATAGGGTAAGATCATGTTAAGAGAGTATAATCTCCTAAGAGTGAAACAAACCTTTGAATAAACATTATCAATGTGATATGAATAGCTGAGTTTAGAATCTATAGTAACTCCTAAGATTTTGATTCTGTCAACAAATTCGAGTTCTCTATTGTCAATACATACAGTAAGGCTTTCTTGGTGCCCAGAATCAAATTTTAAAACTTTTGTTTTCGAAACGTTTAATACAAAGTTATTGATTACCATCCAAGATTGAACCTGCTGCAAAGTGTCATCTATTACCACCTATAAGTGATCAAGTGATCTATGGTGGAAAACAATTTGTATATCGTCTGCAAAAGCATATGAAGAACACATACCCGATTCAACAATACAAAAAAAATCATTCAAATACATTGTGAACAACAGGGGGCCTAAAACAGCGCCCTGTGCCACTCCAGAACTAACAGATCTTATACTAGGGTTCTGATGGTTAAATGAAACAAATTGCCTTCTTTCTGATAAATAGGAGTGTATGAGATTACATGAAGTGTATGAAAAATTGAATTTGTTACGAAGCTTTTGTATCATATTTATGTGATCAATGCGATCAAATGCTTAAGATAAATCCAATGATATCAAAATACAGCAATCTCCTCTGTCAACAAACTCCCTCACAGATTCTGTTATTCCTAGTAAGGTTGAAGACACACCACAACCGTTACGAAAACCTGTTTGCCGATCATTCAACAGATCAAACTGCTCAATATATTGCACCATTTGAAACCTAATAACGTGCTCGAATACTTTTGATAATATCGGTAATATACTTATTGGTCTTAAATTGTCCATCTCATAAGAAGCACCAGCCTTCGGTACAGGAATGACTCTTAACAATTTCCAATCATTTGGAAATGTAGACGTACTAATCATACAATTGAACAAGTGCAAAATATGATTACTTAGTAGAGGAAAAATTATTTTCATAAATTTCAGCGGTATGCCATCCACACCACAAGCATTCGATTTAATGTTTCCAAATGCAATAAACAAGTCCGATATATTAATATTAGAAAAGTTGTCATTATTTTCTGCAATAAGCGGATATTCTATTTTATTGCTCGAAACCACGTCTAGCCCATTCAACCACCCATTTTGTGCAAATGTATCTGGTGGTAGCCTACGTGATTGGTCCAAAACTGGGCGGAATCGGATCAATGGGCGTGGTCCAGCCCATGTAAGGAACCTTTTGCAATTGAAGTATCTTGCACAATCTATTTGCGAAAATGCTGTTATTTTGTGTACATGTGGCTGGTGGAAGTCTATGTGATTGGTCTAAAAATGAGCGGAATCAGACCAAAGGGCGTGGCTCCGCCCATATAAGCCAAATTTTGAAATTGATATATCCTGCACAAATTTTTGGCGAGGGTGTTGTAATTTTGTATATATGTATCTGGTGATAGTCTACCTGATTGGCTTAAAAATGGGCGGGATTGGACCCGGCCATATAGGTCAAATTTTGAAATTGAGATATCTTGCATAATTTGTTAGAGAGAGTGCTGTAATTTTGTGCATATGTATCTGGTGGTTGTCTACGTGATTGGTCCAAAAATGGTAGGAATCGGATCATTGGGCGTGGCCTCGCCCAGATAAGCAACCATTTGAAATTGAGGTATCTTGCACAATCTGTTTGCGAGAGTCCTGTAATTTTGTGTATATGAGTCTGGTGGAAGCCCATATAACCCAAATTTGAGCTATCTTGCACAATTTAGTAGTGATAGTACTTTAATTCTGTTTATATGTTGCTGGTGGCAGTCTACGTGATTAGTTCAAAAATGGGCGAGATCAGACTAATGGCCGTGGCCTCGCCCAAGTAAGCCACATTATGAAATTGAGATATCTTGCACAATTTGTTAGCGAGAGTGCTGTTATTTTATGTGTATGTATTCGGTGGCAGGATTCGTGATTGAAAAATGGACGGGATCGGAAATCTCAATTTGGGACAACGAAGTGGACCGCGTAGAAAACGTGACATTATATGGAGGTCGTATACTGTTGCATACAGATGCTGAATCGAAAAAACGCTGTAATAAATAACATTCTATAAACAAATGGATGTTGCTTAATTATGTTATAAATTCTAAATTGAGTTTTAAAATAAGCAAACAACAATGGTTTAACAGTTTCACAACGTGCTATGGGTCAGCAACAAATGTTGTGCTATTTTCTTGCAACTAACGATACTGCAAAAAAAAGTTTTTTTTTACATTTTAAAACCAATTATACATCATTGCGCAAATATAAAAAATACATCCTTTCCTAGATTTTCAAAATTCGTTCCTTTTTTGGTAGAAGGGGACGAAACGGTCCTAAATACGATATTATTTTCATTAGATGATCGAATAATAAACTTTTAAAATACGTACTGTTCAGAGCGAAAAGGGCCTTGTTCCCAATATCTAAGATTGACTTATAATCTATTTTTTGGGTTACTCCGTGCGACACGACTTCCCTTAGAAGTACTGGGAACCCGTTCCAAAACAGAAAACTTAATTATCCCTCCGCTTTACAGAGGAGGGTATACTCGTATAACATTTGCTAAGAGCCAAAAGGGTAACACATCGAAGGAGGTACCTAAGATCCAAAGTATGTTTGGTGGAAATTCGGATTGGGTAATTTTAAGACCATTGAGCAATGTATGTCCGTCTGTCTGTCTGCTGGCTGGTGCGCACGATAACTCTCATAGAAGTAGCCGATTGACTTCAAATTTAGTATGCGGTAATATTTTTCTCAGGCGAAGATGGGCAATATCTGTTCACCCCTTCTAGGACCTCCCCCACAAAGAGTTAACATTTAGTAAAATATTTATTCTTTAATAACTTCTAAAAAACTTTTTAGAATATTCTGAAATTTCACACATTGTATTAGTTTATTAGTCGCTATGACCTCGAGAAAAGTTACCACACCAATAGACCATTTTGCAACAAAAGCTAACAACTTATAACTTTAATGCATGTGCATAGAAATTATTGAAATTGTGTACAGTGTAATGGTTTTATAGTACCTACAGTCCAGTGAAAAATGGACTATTTTGCATGAAAACTTACCAGCTTATAACTTTAATAGCAGTGCATACTTATTAAATGCAATTGATAATAATTTAATTAAAACAAAAAAAATAATGCATTTATGCATATTTTTTTGGACTAAAGGTTCCCTAGCCGGTTTAGCCAACTGAACTTTCTTACTTATTATCCCCTCACCTTAGAGAGGAGGGTATATATTATTGCTACGAAACAAAAGTGTTACACATCGAAGGAGCGACCTAAGACCCTAAGTATGTTCGGCGGATATCGAAAGGAGCAACCGATTGACTTCAAATTTGATATGTGCTAATATTTTCTTCTATCTCCGGCTAAGTTCGAAGATGGGCCATATTGGTCAACTCCTTCTAGTACCTTCCCCACAAAGGGTTAACATTTAGTGAAATATTGATTATTTAGCAAATCGTTCGCTCCTGCGATTCGTTCGCTCCTGCGATTCGTTCGCTAAAGAACTTACATTTAAGTCAGCTTTTCATCTTTAGTGGTTAAGGAATACAAATTATTTGAGTTGCACAGCGTTCATAGCTTAGGTTAAGTTAGGTTAGGTTGAATAGAGGAGACGTTTTAACGTCTCATGTCCATGGACATACACTTAAGCCAGTGGTTCGGCCTGTTGTGCGCTCCTTATTTATGTTCTTTTTATACCTCACAAGTTACGGAAAATCGGTACTAGACACGATGTATCTATTCTCAGTATTTCCAGTCATATCCTCTGAGATGAGTCAAATCTGGCTATTTGTCGGAACCGAATTATCTGGATCTTGCATGTATGAAACCGGGCAGTGACGCAAAAAATGTTCCGTCGTTTCGATGTATTCCCTGCATGCCCTGCATTCGTCGATTTCTGCTAGTCCTATGCGATGAAGATGTGCTTCTAAGCTTGAGTGTACCGTTAAAAAACTCATCATCTTACTAATCTCGATATTGTTTAATTCCGAAAACTACTACACAGTATCTTCGCAGTTTCTCCTACTGTTGCGCTATTCCACACAGTTTTGGGAGCCATCACTGCCCAGTGCTTCAACATCCAAGTAGAGATACATTATTCAAGTAGAGATACTTTTTTCAATAGCCTTTTTTTGACAGATCACGTGTGAGTCGTGTCATGCTGTCATGTTATTTTTGTTAAGTATTGTTTGGCATTTCATCATGGAAATACTTACGCGTATAACTCGCCTTGCCAGGCTTGGGTATGAAGACCACCCTTGATTCCTGCCAATTTTTTGGGGTATATGCATGTGTTAGGAATGCAGTGAAAACTCCAGCCAGATGAGTTGATACCAGATCCACCTCATTCTGAAGCATTGAAAGGAGAGAAGCTTGTTATTACTTCTTTAACCATAGCATCTGTTATATTCGTAATAGGTACTTGATGCATCACATTTTCGTTCTGTAACTGTTCCTCTATTGACCCAGCATTACCAGTCGAAAAATGAGTTTTCATCAAGAGCATTAAGGTATCATCTATAGTTTCCATCTTTTTACCCGTTTCATCCACCAGTGTTTCGGTTTGGATATGAGTTTTTGAGAAATATTATCTCCGTGAATATCACGAAATGTTTTTTACACAGTATTACGAAATATGAATAAGAATCATATATTTTACGAAGAAGATTCTTCATAATTTTTGTCATTATTTCATATTTTTTATGAAACTATTCCATACTTTTTATGAAACTATTCCATACTTTTTTTGAAACTTTTTCGTATTTTTTATGACAATATTTCATATTTTTTATGAAACTATTTCATATTTTTTATGAATTTATATCATATTTTTTATGGAATTATTCCATATTTTTCATGAAATTATTTCATATTTTTTATGAAATTATTTCATATTTTTTATGAAATTATACTATCTTTGAAGGTACAAACTTCAATTACCTTGCATTGGCACAGTTGCGTCCGATGTTTACAACTCTGGAGAGAAAAGATAGCATAAGCTTTTATGGCACAGAATACGAGTACCTTGGACGAGTACCTGTGTTAGCGTAGAAAAGGTTGTAGTTCACATGGTTTATTACAGTAAACCTGTTGCCAGTTGTCCATGATTCCTGGACCGAAGCAAAATTAACCTTGCCTTTATTTATTAAGTCCATCAGAGCGTTGGATGCCGTTTCGCCCCGGTGGTGTTTAATATGGATGACCTCAACCATTGTCCTTCCAGTAAAAGTTCCCTTTGGTTGTCGTCTATCCTATCTTGTTGGTCTTTCTCCTACTTTCGTTCACTACCTATTACATACTCTTCAAGTATACCTTTTTGGGAGGGAGTGTTACTTTTTGTCGCTCCCGCCTTGTTTGATCCTTTATGTAATTATTCCTATAACCACATTTGCTGGGAACATTCTGCAAAACTTCTTGGGAGGCGGTGTTGTTTTTTGTCGCTCACTCTATGTTTTGAGTTTTTGTGTCCATCTTCATATTCTAATCACCACCATTGCTGGGAACTTTCTGCAAAGTTGATGATGTTATTGGCGATTGGGCGATGTTATCGACCACTTCATCCTTACTTTTTGGCAGTGTTTCGCTCGATTCTTTCTGTTCACGTTCGTGTTTGGCTCGATTTAACAGCCCTGCCAATCGGAGTTTTTCCAATCTTAAAAACGATTTTCCAAATCCCGAAAAATGCCATGCCTTTTGTCTTGACCAGGCTTTAATTGAAATACGGGTCTTTGCCATCCACCAGGGTAGAACTTTCGGGATTATTTTTCCTATGGAAGACACTTCCCCACTTTAAAGTTCGAATGACGATTTCTTACTGGTCCATCCTCTGACATGGAAAGATGTTTTTATGAGTACAAGGATGTCGATTTTCCTAACCAGTTTCAGCTTTTCGCCGTCCCAAGGTGAGGGGATGCTCTCCACTAGTTTTATGAGGCATCGGCGCAGCATTGTGATGCCAGTTTCAGCATAAAAACGCCCCTCTCAAACTTGCAACTCATTACTTGGATTGTTGGTCCATCATTATATTTGAGAATGTGGTCCACTACCTTTGTGTAGAATAAATCTTCGAAGGTACTCTTATGCTCTTCGGGAATTCTTCCAGATGCACTATTGCTATCAATCATGGCATAGTATAGTTCGTCTTGGATATGTTTATTGGCTGTTTGAGAATAAGATCGTGCATCCTTACCCTTTTTTATAGCCAGCTTACTTTTTTCTTTAAAATGGGTCCTTTTGTTTGAGGCCTCCTCCTTTTGGATGGTTTGGTGGAAGTGCTCACCTTCTCCACAACAGGATCAACTTCACCTCCCACCATCATCGGATTCTAACTAGAGACTCCTTTTTTGATAGATTGAATAGGTTTCTCCGAAGTGCTGGGTGTCGGTGAGCTTTTGTCTCCATAATTGATTTCGCATCTGACTCTTTTAGCAGATGTAGAAGAGTCAGATTCGTCCTGTAATATCTTCTGCCGGTTCATCTTATTCAGTTTCCTTCTTTGTGCCCCTGACAGTCTTTTCCGATTTTCAACAATAGTAATATTGTTATCACTTGATGAATCAGAGTCGGAGTTTTCACTAGCGTTTAAAAGCTGGGGTTGCTTAGAGCCCCCTTGGGTTCTCCTTATCTTCCTCATCGTTTATTTTTCCAAATGCTAGATGTGCTCTTGTATCTGTTTCGACTACGGAATCCGAGGCACCCAACCCCGTAGAAGTTTGATAACGACGACACGTGGCTCGCGAGTAAATCATCGTTCTCCGCCGGCACTGGGTTTATGTTTCCCTGTACCGTAATACCATTCTCTTCATCTGGGTTAATCATCAATTTTTTGGGGGAGACACCCCCGTAGCCAGCATTTGCCCATAATAGGTATGTCGATTATGGCCTTGCCATAACCTTTTTTCGGAAAAGAGGACTTTTGTGCCAAAAAAGGAGGACATTTGGAACATTTACAAAGAGAGTTTGGTTCTTTCGGAGCACATGTAAAAAATACAGTGATTGGAAAGAATGTGCATTTTACTATGATCAACAATTAAACTTTAAACCCGTAAGGAATGTCTAAAGTCGGACAGAGTTGACGATGTGATACCGTATACCACCCTATCGGAGCAGAATAAGAAGAATATTGTTTTATATACGTTATTTTCCTAACGAAAATAATAATGGATGGACGGATAATGGATGCCAAATCTGAGGTATATACTTATATATATGTGGGCTATATCAAAATCTGAACAACTTTTCTTCAAATTTGGCAAGGTTTGAACTTGGGTGCTACATGTAAATCTGAACCGATTTACACCTAATTTGATAATGTGGGTCCTTGGGTCAAGAAACTTCATACTGCTTAATTTCAAAGTGATTGGATTAAAAAAACAACTTCCGTTGATAAAATAACCAATTCGGAAAGAAAATTGGTTATCTAAATCTGAACCGATTTTGACCAATTTCTTCCCAGATGTGAATGAGTCCTTTTTGCCAAATTTCAGCAAGATCAGAGTGAAAATGAGACCTGTACATAACGAAGAACTTTAAATGAACAGATGGACGAACATGGTTTAATCGACTAACATGACGATACTTAGTCGATCGGTGTACTTTAACGTAGGTCTAGCTCCAGTATTTTTAGGTGTTAATGAGTGAAAGCGGTAGTATTTCTATGTGTTAATTATAATAAACAAGTGAAAGCGGCGTTAAGTTCGGCCATGCCAAATATTATGTACATCCATGGACGAGGGTACATAACTGTTGTGTGTGCAAAAAAATTACATTACCAAATTTCAACCCGATTCGTTGAATTTTTTTGTCTTTGTTGCGTTAAGAAATAAAATCTTGAGGAACCTCGGTATGGGAGCTATATAAAGATCAATAACAGATCAATTTTGCACTGTGCAAAAAAATCAAGTGTTTGTATGTGGAATCGAAGTTATAAGCCGTTATCTTGTTGTGCAAAATGGTCCCTTTATATGGGAGGTATCAACAGTGGCGTGGCAACTATGTCGATTTTTCTCTAAATGATAGCGACCAAGAAACTAATACTATTTGTGGAATTGTGAAAGATTCTGGGTAGTAGTATAGAAGTTATGAGATAATAAATATATCACTAAGTTTTGAATCTTTGTGGGGGAGGTACTCCAAGGAGTAGACCAACATAGTCCATCTTTGATCATAGCCTTAGATAGAAAAAATATTAACACATACCAAATTTGAAGTCAATCGGTTACTCCTGTCGAAAGTTATCTTGCGCAACAACGAGACAGCCAGACGGAAAGACTGACGGATATTGCTCAAATGGAATAAAATGGCTCAAAACGGGTTTCCGTCAAATATTCTTGGAGTCTTTTAGGTCACTCCTTCGACACGTTGTACTTGTAGCCCACAGCAACTCATATAAACCCTCGATCACAATAGTGGGGTATAAAAACCTGATTATGTTGAAATTATCTTATCGATACCTCCATTCTAAACTATGCTAAGTGCAAAAAAGAAGGTTTTCAGGAGAGGGGAATTTTTTTAAATATGTGTGGCAAATTTTGTTGGCTATCCTGAGAAGACACTGGGAAAGGAATCGGTGTAAATCCGGCTCTAATAAACTCCAGTTCCTAGAGAAGGGTTAAGAGAAAAAATGAAAGTTTTTCAAAAGCAGACAGACATTTTATACTTGAATTTTCTAATACCTCTTTTACAAGCGAGTCAAGTTTTGTCGCAAAATGGTTGTCTGGTTAAAAATCGGTGGGAATATTTTCCTTTTTTTCCCTTTTAATTCATCCCACTGTGCAATGGTAGGTGTTGATAGATTCTTGGCTCCTTTCTTTCTCACTTGCCTTTTTTAAACAAACTCCCTTCATTAGGAAGGAACATTTTTATCTCCTTCTCAACTCCACCAAAGAAATGCCTTTGAAAACGCAAAATTTATTTATCTTAGGAATTTTACAAAACTTGGATTTAGCTTTGAAAAATCGTTGCTGAATTATTAATTCTTCTTTTTCCTTTTAACAACTTTATTGGCTTTGGGTGTGCTACGAATATTGCTATACTCGTATATGTATATTTTCATATACGTACAGCAATGGACCCTTAGTTAACAAATTTTAGTTTTTGTTGCAAGCAATACGTATTTTCGCATATTTTTACATAAATAATTGGTTTATCCTCAATCTCCTTAACGTAAGCTAAGTGTTGCGTATACAGGTAAAATTATGTCGATGTTACAAATTACAATTCAAATTGGCAACTCCCCAACTTTCATTTTCTGCCCAAAATCATTGGAACTTCTGCCCCGAGGAGGGTGTGGAGGGGGAGGGGGATGCGGTAGACATCGACAATAAAACAATACAATACATTTCAAATTACGCATAAAATAAAGTAATTGAATCTAAATTACAAAATGTTCCAACAAATGTTCAGTGAATGAGGGTTCATGGATGTGTTCGTCCGTCCGTCCGTCCAATCGAAGCGGTATTAACCACAACATTGTTAACTGTTCGGAAAATCAGCAACATTTGCGAGCAAATTCAAAGCGTACCTTTTTTCCGTACACCCTTCACCAGTTGAGGTCGGATATGGTCCCTTGTAATTGGATTTGCCACATTTTGAAATGCCCTAAAGGCCATGATGATAGTGATTTACCGTGAATTATTTACGACAAGGGAAAATGTAAGCTGGTTTGCCGTAATCCAATAAGTCATAGTATTAGGTTAGCAAATCTGGGTTGTTGCTGTTGATATAACGGTAATGAAAGGTACGATCATAACAGTGTAACCTGGAAATATATAACTCGCCTATACGGCTACATCGCCGTCAAAAAAAGATCATATAAGTAAGTGGGAAAATCAAAATCCTGTGATCCGAATGTGCTCTAAATCTTTTTCTGGTCGTTATGGAAGGAGAGTAATTTACATATTGTGATCGAAAGAACGTAAAATTGCGATTAAAAAATATAGGACTATAGAAATATTGAGACATAGAACAAAAATATCAAAATTATTTCTCGGAAATCAGAGTTAAATTGATTTAAAATACTAATATCTCGAAAACTAGACGAGATAGTAAAACAATTGTTGCTGATTCTGAAAGAGAATACTTGAAACCCATATTATCAACTCCTAACTCAAAAAAGACAAAAATGGCATGTGAACCACAATAGCATTAAGCCGACGAACTGTCGACTTCTTTTCAAACAAAGAATCAGCATCAAGATTTTTTAATGTCGTACAGGTTGTATAGATATTGTTCCAAACCTGGAAATCGTTTTGATTTTTAAAGAATAAGCAATGGTCTACAAATAAAATATTTAGAAATTCGAAATCTCAGTAAAACTAAATGGAGTTGCAGATACGAAAATTATAGATCAATTGCATTAAATTATGTTGGTACAAAAATAGTTTAGAGTAGAAAGCAAGTGTATCACGACACAAAAATACAGTGGATGCTTTAGGATTATTAAATATAATCACTAAACGAGAATTCGTTATGAACCTTTACGTATTTAACACTGCTCTACAAAACATAAATAATTCAAGCAAATATTTTGAAACAACAAATGCAAGGCTGAGAGAGGAATACTAAACGGTTACGGCATCTATTGGAACTTTTAAAGATTATAAAAATATATTTAACAATATTTGGAAAGCATATTTTACCAACAAAAATTACATAGCATAGCATTTTAATATTGGAGAACAGATTTAAGTCTTCCACTAGCTAAAGCAGTAAATTATTTGGTATAGTTTTGAATGGAACTTTTGAATTTATTGATGACTATAGGAGTAACTTGTAAAATGATAAGGAATCGCTAAGTGCAGAGACTATTGTGCTAAAAATATCTTCAAAACTCTATATGCCAATAAGCCAATCAAAGAATGGAAAGGTTGATAAAAATACATAAAATGTAGATTCAATAAAAGATCGAATAAATTTTTTTTTAAATATTTATCCAAATACCTTTAAAGGTTTGTAACTCGCAATAAGGCTTCCACACTTTTCTGGCTGTGAAGAACATCGTTGGGATGTGTCGAATTAAAACTTGACTAAGATCTGCAAAGAACTAAGATTCATTTTGGAATTTGGCCATCTTAATTATAATTTCAATATGAATTAATCTCTTATTTTTCGTTGACAATTTCATCCGTGAATAATTTTGACACATAACAAGTAAAAAACCACCATGGATTGCATTCAATTCTATTACTGGAAATATCTTTGGATATGGAGCAAATCTTCCAACCATCCTTTTTGTTGCAGCAAATATTACAAAAAATGAACGCTGCAATTTCTAGCCAAGTTTCAGGCCCTAAATTCTTTAGCCAATCTCTTCATCTACCTCTACACGGGGACTACAACAAAATATAAACTGACTAAAATTTCTTGCCAAAATAGAATACTAACTGCAAAGTTTCAGCTAAATTGCTTAGAAAATGTGGTGTTTATGGCTTAAACAAGCCTTTTTAGAAGCGTCATTTAGGGGTGGACTATAACAAAATATGAACTGATTTCAAAAATTTTTGCTGTGATGAATTCTTGTCTAAATGAAACACAAACTGCAAATATTCGCTTAAAATGCTGGAGGTATTAAAATAAGCCTATTTTGGAGCGACCTCTATAGGTATAGGTGAACTGATTTGCAAAATGTTTACTCTGATGAATTCTAGTCAAAATAGAATACAAACTACAAAGTTCCAGCAAAATTGCTTTAAAAACCTGGTATCTATGGCTCAAAACCCGAATTTTGGAGCAACCTCTATAGGGGAGCTATATCAAAGCATTGGGCGATATGGCCCATTTGCAATCCTAAACGACCTGCAACTATAAGAAATATTTCTACCAAATTTGATCAACCTAGCTCTATTATTACGGACTGGAGCGTGATATCAACAGACAGACAGACAGACGGACAGTCAGGCGGACATGGCTAAATCGTCTTAGAATTTCACGACGATCATGAATATATATACTTTATGGGGTCGCAGATCAATATTTCAAGGTGTTGCAAACTGAATGACAAAGTTAGTATACCCCAATCCTATGGTGGAGGGTATAAAAAAAATCTTTTCTTCTGGGGGCTATAGCCCTCACCAGCAGAAATCCATTGGTACTTAACGTTCTTTTGTTTTATTATTTTTATTTCTTCCTTGCATTTATGCATCGCCAAAGTTGTTACGAGTATCGATTCAAATATCTTTCCTATTTCATAACTATTTGATGCAAATTTCGCTTCTACACCGCGTATATGCCAAATCTTGACGTGCATAAATCTGTATCCCCGAAGCAGTAAAGTCAATTGTACTAAGTTTCATCAGGATTGTGACCTGTACTTTACGAAATATGGCCCAAAAATAAATGAGAACAAATAGAGAAAAACTAAAGATGGGTTTGAGCCGACTGTGTGGTACTCTACACTCGATATAGCGGGTTAAACTTGTATAGACTTGTTCTAAATCTGAAACGATTACCTACCAATTCTCTACAAAAAATGGTAGCGAGTTTTAATTGGTTGGTGGAATTGTATTTGTTTCTATTATATTTGTGAAATAGACAGAAAGTAACTGAAACATATGGTCTTGAAACGAATGAATGCTGACTGAATAACTAAAGCACAGACCAACAATAAATAACAACAACACATGAGGAACGATGACGTCGGCATTAGACGGTGGCTCGCAAAGCAAACCCGAACAAAGATGTACTGGTATGAGAGTTTTAGCATGTTGACTTAGTTCGGCAAAATATGGTTTTGGTTAGTAGTTATTGTTAAATTCAATTCTCTGCTTCCATAAGTATTTCAGCAGATTTAAGTTAAAGACACACATTATTACTATTGAATTCTGTAGATGATAGAGTGGTGTCTATCGAAACAGCAGTCAATGCTACCAAGCAATTAAAACTCTGTACCATTTTTGTATTTGTTTCTATTACATTTCTGCAATAGACAGAAAGTAAACTGGAACATATCGTCCCCTCTATAAAAGAATAGTGTATAATTTTTTTGTAGTTTCGAGACATTTTGAAGATCACATTTGAAGATTTTGTGTAATTAGACTTCTTGGAAGATGGATATGTATATTTTAGAAGAGAATCGATGTTTCCAATTTCTTGTCATTTTAATATGTAGTGAAATAATCAGGCTACAGCCAGATGATTTTCTATTAGTCTAAAATTGCGTTAATTGCATATAAGTGGGATCAAAGTACCATACTACATATATAACTTATTTTTTCAAATTCACTTTTGAACCACTTTGTGGAAGTAGTTCAGTCGGGTTAACGGACTTATGAATCCCCTCACCATGAGTGCCAATTTTAATTATTATCAATTTATATTGCATTTAATAACTTTAAATTATGCAATGGTATTAAATTTATAAGCTGGTAACTTTTGGTAAAAAATGGTCCATTTTTTGTGGGTGGTACCAAAAGGAGCGTGGCAATAATGCCAATTTTTCAATGTATTTTAGGTACTGTTAAACCATTACACTGTACAGAATTTCAAGTCTTTGTATGCACGGGTAATAAAGCTATAAGCTTTTAACTTTTGGTTCAAAATTGTCCATTGTGTGGGACAACACATCCTTCGATGTGTTACACATTTGGCTCGTAGCAAATGATATATTCCTTCCTCACTAAGGTGAGTGGATAAAAAGAAGAGATATACCGTATAAAATCACGGTCTGAGTTGATTTAGGCAGTTCATACATTTTGTGATCAAAGTGCAGGTCGCAAATGTGATCAAAGTGCAGGTCGCAAATACTGAAGCGATCTTTACGAAAATTTTTACATAGGCATATATTAGACGATTATTTTACCCTATCATTTGATGCAATAAAAAGTGTTTTTTACTTTATATTGCACTTAATCGTCCTCGATGAAAACTGTACACTTCGCACCCATATGAAGGTCACAGTCGAATTCGAATGTTAGAAACTTATGGTGTTTTCTTTTCTAAAACAAGTAATAAAGTTTTAGTCGGGTAAACCGACTAAGGAATACCCTCACTTTGTGAGTAATGTAATATTGAATATTACACAAATTATTCTGTCAATTTTTGTGGGAGGTATCAGAAGGGGTTTAAGAAATACACCTATATTTCGATGAACAGTAGATACTTTAAATACATTACACTGTGACGAATTGTAACCGTTTATATGGACCGGTATATTAACGTTGAGATATTAAATTGTGGTATAATTTGGCCATTTTGTGTGGGAGGTACAAAAAGGGGTGTGGCGATAACGCTCATTTTTCACTGGACTATAGGCATTATAAAAGCATTACACTGTACTGATATTAATGTTATAAACTGTTAACTTTTGGTGCAAAGTGGTACCTTTGTGGGAGAGGTACCAAAAGGGGAGCGGCAATAACGCTCATTTTTCACTGGACTATAGGCACTATAAAAACATTACGCTGTACAAAATTTCAAGTATTTTTATACACTGGTATTAATGTTATGAGCTGTTAACTTTTGGTGCAAAATGGTGCATTTGTGTGGGAGGTACCAAAAGGGGAGCGGCAATAACGCCCATTTTTCACTGGACTGTAGGCACTATAAAAGCATTACACTGTAAAAAATTTCCAGTATTTCTAAACACTGGTATTAATGTTATAAGCTTTTAACTTTTAGTGCGAAATGGTGCATTTGTGTGGGAGGTACCAAAAGGGGCGTGGCAATTTCGCCCCTTTTCCTCGAGTTGATAGCGGCTAACAAACTAATACCATGTGGAATTTCAGAAGATTCGAATACGTATAATAGCAGTTATTAAAGAATTAATATTTCACAACATTTTAACCCTTTGTGGGGGAGGTACCGGAAGGAGTGGACCAATATGGCCCATCTTCGAACTTAGCCGGAGATAGAAAAAAATATTACCACATACGAAATTTGAAGTCAATCGGTTACTCCTTTCGAGAGTTGTCGTGCGCACCAGCCAGCGGACAGACAGACACACAGACAGACAGACAGACAGACGGACGGACATTGCTCATTCGACTTAAAATGACCCAAAACGGATTTCCGCCGAACATACTTAGGGTCTTAGGTCACTCCTTCGATGTGTTACACTTTTTTCCGTAGCAAATGATATATACCCTCGTCACACTAAAGTGAGGGTATAAAAAGATTTTGCCCCGTCAGAGAGCAGCAATTTAATAATGTCGCCAACGCCCTCTTGCACTGCTGTATTTTATCTGCTCGACGCTGAAAAAAAATCTGTTTTGTAGGGCAGCGTCCACCCCTTCGATTAAATACAGGGCTGAAATGTTGGATTTTTGCACCGTGTAAGTGCGACAGAAAACGAACCCCTTTTCACAGAGCAGCATTTTTTTACAAACGAAAACAAAAAGGCATTTTTGGGAAGAAAGGCAGAAGAAATGTAGCTTTTTTGGCACAAAAGAAAACACTATTAGTCTACACGGGGCAATATTTCTGTTTATACCCTACACCACACTGTGGTACAGGGTATTATGACTTTGTGCATTTGTTTGTAACACCCAAAAGGAGAAGAGATAGATACATTGTTTATTATACCGATCGACTTGTAATCACTTTCCGAGTCGATTTAGCTATGTCCGTCTGTCCGTCTGTAGATGTATTCTTGTAATCAAAGTACTGGTCGCAATTATGGCCCGATCTTGACGAAACTTTACACATATCTTTTTTTTGGCCCAAGGATCGTCCTTTATTTGGTTAAAATCTATTAATCTATTTAATTTGGTTAAAATCGGTTCAGATTTGGATATAGCCCCCATATATATGTTAGCCCCGATTTGACATGTAAGCGCTGTAAAAACTTTATTTTATATCCGATCAGTATGAAATTCAGCAGAAAGAGGTCTCTTATTATATGAATGAACACTGTTAAATTTGGAAGAAATCGGTTCAGATTTAGATATAGCCCCCATATATACGTTACCCCCGATTTGACATGTAAGCGCTGTAAAAATGTTATTTTATATCCGATCAGTGCGAAATTCGGCAAAGAGAGGTTTCTTATTACATGAAGGAATACTGCAAAATTCGGAGAAAATCGGTTCAGATTTATATATAGCCCCCATATATATGTTACCCCCGATTTGACATGTAAGCGCTGTAAAAACTGTATTTTATATCCGATCAGTGCGGAATTCGGCAGAAAGAGGTTTCTTATTACATGAAGGAATACTGGCAAATTCGGAGAAAATCGGTTCGGATTTAGATATAGCCCCCATATATATGTTACCCCCTATTTGACATGTAAGCGCTGTAAAAACTGTATTTTATATCCGATCAGTGCGAAATTCGGCAGAAAGAGGTTTCTTTCTACATGAAGGAATACTGCTAAATTCGGAAAAACGCGGTTTTGATTTAGATATAAACCCATATATATCGTCGGCTTAATGCTATTTTGGTCCATACGCCATTTTTGTGTTAGAAGTTGATAATATGGGTTCCAAGCATGCTCTTTCAGAATCTGCAATCATTTTGTTCCTATCTCGCCTAGTTTTCGAGATATTGGTAGGGTAAATTTGATTTACTCTGAATAATGGGAAATAATTTCGATATTTTTGTTCTATGTCTCCATTTTTCTATCGCCCTATATTGTTCACTCAGTATTTTAAGTTCTTTCGATCACAATTTGTACATTAGTGTCCTTCCATACCGACCCTTTTTGTGGTCCATGTAATACGAAAAAATATTAAAATAAAAGTGGATATGGACCAAAATGCCAAGTACAAAAATTGTTATAACTTGCTTATTTTTGGATGTAATGGCATAGAAATGCATGAGAATCATACAAACACTGTTGGGAACCCTATGAAAAAGAGCAATCGGCTCAGGCTTAAATATATCCGCCGAATAGATTTACCTCCGAATTGCCAACTTAGCTCTATTGAAGATGTATTTTATATCTGAGCTTTACTAATTTTAGAAGAAAAATGTTCTTGATACAAAAACAAATAACAATTACAAACAGTCAGGTAATTAAAAAAAGTATTATTTGGGTAAAAATAAAACAAGTGTGTCAACATTTTTTGGAAGGTCAAGATTTTTTTGAAATTTGTTATTAATCTGGTTGAGAATTTGAAAAAAATAAAACAAGTTGAACCGTTTTGCAAAATTTTGATTTTTTCGCGAGATATGACCTATTAAATTTTTCCGAGTGTGTTTAGAAAACTGCAATTCTCTCCGGAAATATTGAACGGATTCGACTGAAATTTTTGCAGGTCGGTCCGAAACATTTCCTAAAATCTAAATATATCATAAAACTTTTATTACCAACTGACCATACGAAAAATATTGTAAAATATTTTTTGCATATGCAAATAATTTCACTTTCTGGAGCAGTAATTTCAAATATTTTATATTTAGAATGCGTCCTATATTAACGTCCACCAGAACCAGAAAAAACATTTTGGTAGATCGCGCTTTGTAAATAGTTACAGCAAATTTACGGACACTACCTTTTTGAAAATATTTTTGGTTCATTATTACAGGACCTCAAGGACCTTACCAATTTTGTCCAAATTTACACAATAGCTGAATCCATTAGTTCTGAGTCCAAAAATGCATTATTTTTTTTCGGCGGATCAAGTTCTCAGCATCGCGAGCTTCCAAACTGTGGATATTTAATTTGCGATATCTCCGCCAATTCCTAATCAATCTGTACAAAATCATCGACAAAAGAGACGTGAGAAAAGTCAATTTCATATCTTGTTTCCTAATATATGTTTTCTTAACCCATTAAGAGCCAATTTTTTTACATTTTGTGTTAAATGCAATGATTTTGGAAAATACGTTATGGACTGGACTGTTCGTGCTGTGGAAGTAAAAATTGGCGATTCTATTAATATAGACCTTAAGCTTTATTTCAAGGTATAAACCTTTAAAACCACTATAAAATTTAGCATATTGCCTCTAAAACTTTTGTCATACATTGAAACTAAAATTATGTTAAAAATTCTAAAGTCAATTCTGTATTATTTCATTACCAAATAATAAAATTTTGTATGGGTTACAATAAAATAGTAATATTTTATGTTCTTATGGGAAACATTGGTCATATAATACATTGAAATAATGATGAAGGTGTTGTTTGTATTAATAGAATCGCCAATTTATACTTCCACCGCTCGAACAGTCCAGTCCATAACGCATTTTCCAAAATCATTGCATTTAACACAAAAAGTAAACAAATTGGCTCTTAATGGGTTAAGAAAACATATATTAGGAAACGAGATATGAAAGTGACTTTTCTCACGTCTCTTTTGTCGATGATTTTGTACAGATTGATTAGGAATTGGCGGAGATATTGCAAATTAAATATCCACAGTTTGGAAGCTCGCGATGCTGAGAACTTGATCCGCCGAAAAAAAATAATGCGTTTTTGGACTCAGAACTAATGGATTCAGCTATTGTGTAAATTTGGACAAAATTGGTAAGGTCCTTGAGGTCCTGTAATAATGAACCAAAAATATTTTCAAAAAGGTAGTGTCCGTAAATTTGTTGTAAATTTTTACAAAGCGCGATCTACCAAAATGTTTTTTCTGGTTCTGGTGGACGTCAATATAGGACGCATTTTAAATATAAAATATTTGAAATTACTGCTCCAGAAAGTGAAATTATTCACATATGCAAAAAATATTTTGCAATATTTTTCATATGGTCAGTTGGTAATTAAAGTTTATGATATATTTAGATTTTAGGAAATGTTTCGGACCGACCTGCAAAAATTTCAGTCGAATCCGTTCAATATTTCCGGAGAAAATTGCAGTTTTCTAAACACACACGGAAAATGTAAAAGGTCATAATAGGTCTCGCGAAAAAATCAAAATTTTGCAAAACGGTTTAAATTGTTTTATTTTTTTCAAATTCTCAACCAGATTAATAAAAAATTTCAAAAAAATCTTGACCTTTCAAAAAATGTTGACACACTTGTTTTATTTTTACCCATTCACGAGTATAAAAACAAAATAAATATCCAAATTTATTGTCACATTTTCGTTTCAATGATGTAATAGCCCCACCAATTAAGACCTTCGATCTGAGGATTTGATATAATTCTCTATTGTATGTGATTTTGGCATACTCGTATAGCCAATTCCTCTTATTTTTGAATTGTAAATAATAATTTTATTTATTTGAATTACAATACAAAGTAAATTTTTATTCTAATTTTATGATCCAGGGAAAAGCCGGGTTACAAATATCATGTGGCTAGATTTTTGCAGCGACAGACCAGAGACTCTGGTAGGAATCAAACCCACGACCCTCACACTCATGAAGAGCACGCTACATACTGGGGCGCTCAAGAATTTTTTTGCTATCATATAGTAAGATATCCGCCCGACTTTAGTCTTACCTTACTGGTATGAACTAAATTATGATATGTGAGATTCGCCACGTCCGAACGTAACAACGCTGTTAAGTGTTTTATCCATACAAAAGTCATTTGTTAATTTGTGATTAATTTTACCTGAAATCATTTGTATTAGTAGGGATCGTCATGGACATATGGTTAAATATAGCCCCCATGCAAATGTGTCAGCGATTTTAGACTTGCTGCTACAAGAAAAAGAAGTTCCATTATATTGTTATTGTAAGTTTGCATTCGTATTCAATTTAATTTTGAGCCTGTTCCATAAAATGAATTACTTGCTCAAAAAAAGTTTGTAAAATTTATAGTTCATCTCT
Organism: Eudasyphora cyanicolor; assembly: GCA_963930755.1. Lineage (NCBI taxonomy): Eukaryota > Metazoa > Arthropoda > Insecta > Diptera > Muscidae > Eudasyphora > Eudasyphora cyanicolor. Next base: position 99,893,527 of record OZ005738.1, on the reverse strand, counting down.
CGAATTGAAATGTTATCCCCATTGTAGAATTTTTTCCTGTTATACTATTGAATGCGATAAATGGCGGAGGGCATATAAGATTAATCCGGTCGATCTGGTGTGAAGTTCAAATTTATAAAATTTCAATGTCGTTTCAGAATTTTATTATTATTTGAAATATTTCAGGGAAGTCTTAAATTCTGCAGAATTTGTCATAGCTTTTCATTCTATAAAACAACATATCCTTGTTTGAAATGTCAACATTGATATAAAGCTTTATGCTCTTAATATTTTGTAGGGTGCAGAATACGGCCATGTTGCCAACCGGATTTCTTTTAATCGCTGTTGGTTTTTTCTTCGCTACAAATCGTATTCGCACATGCGGAATATACAACAAAACAAATGTAAATTTTTTATTAAACTCAAGGAGGCGTGAAAGGACGTGTGATACGGGTGGGTGGGCCTGTTGCATGGTAAACATATTCCCATGCCGCTTTAGATTTTTTTTTTTCATTTTATTTGCCGCGGATACGTGCGGATGTTTGTTTGGTGGCGGGTATCTGCGGTAGAACTTTAATCGCTGTTGAGAGGGTATGTATGTTTTTAACGAATTTACATTTTCAGTACGATTAGATTTTGACAGTATTTGATGGAAAGATATGGAAGAAATGTTTGCGAAAATCATTTCGTTTCGAAGCTTAATTGCTTACAATAATTCTCAAATTATTTCTAATCATTAACGGTCTGTTTTTGTATTTCTAAAGCTATGTATAGACGATTGTCAGATCGGACAACATTATCAACTCTGTTAAAGTGCTGCAAATGTACGGACAATGACAAATTGTTAGGCAAAGGTAAATTGACAGTTCAGATGATTGACGATTCAGAAAACATAACAATTTCATATATTTATACCCTCACTTTAGTGTGACGAGGGTATATATCATTTGCTATGGAAAAAAGTGTAACACGTCGAAGGAGTGACCTAAGACCCCAAGTATGTTCGGAAGAAATCCGTTTTGGGTCATTTTAAGTCGAATGAGCAATGTCCGTCCGTCTGTCTGTCTGTCTGTGTGTCTGTCTGTCTGCTGGCTGGTGCGCACGATAACTCTCGAAAGGAGTAACCGATTGACCTAAAATTTGGTATGTGGTAATATTTTTTTCTATCTCCGGCTAAGTTCGAAGATGGGCCATATTGGTCCACTCCTTCTAGTACCTCCCCCACAAAGGGTTAACATTTTGTGAAATATTGATTCTTTAATAACTGCTATACTACTTATTCGAATCTTTTGAAATTCCACACATAGTATTAGCTTATTAGTCGTTATCAACTCGAGAAAAATGGGCGAAGTCGCCACGTCCCTTTTGGTACCTCCCACACAAATGCACCATTTTGCACCAAAAGTTAACAGCTTATAACATTAATAACAGTGTATAAAAATACTTGAAATTTTGTACAGTATTATGCTTTTATATTGCCTACAGTCCAGGGAAAAATGGGTGTTGTTGTCACGCCCCTTTTGGTACCTCCCACACAAAGGTACCTTTTTGCACCAAAAGTTAACAGCTTATAACATTAAAACCAGTGTATAAAAATACTTGAAATTTTGTACAGTGTAATGTTTTTATAGTGTCTATAGCCCTGTGAAAAATGGGCGTTATTGCCACGCCCCTCTTTGTACCTCCCACACAAAATGCCCAAATCATACCACAATTTAATGTCTCATAACGTTTATACCAGTGCACATAAATGCTTATAAGTCGCACAGTGCAATGAATTTAAAGTATCTAATGTTCAGCGAAAAAAGGTACATTACTCACAAAGTGAGGGTATACCTTAGTCGGTTTACCCGACTGAAACTTTCTTACTTGTTACAATATGTTTTGTAAATATTTATACGCAGGATTGCCAATAAAAATATTTTATAGACACACGGAGGAAAAAAACGGCCTCTGTAACATATTGCCCCAAACATATTTTGCAGGCAACATATATATGTTTGGAGCAGCTCCCAAACATATTATGTTTGGGGTAGCGGTAATGTTCCCAAACATTTATATGATTGTATGTAATTATATATATGCTTATGCCCAAACATTTATATGATTGTGTGTAATCATATATATGCTTATGTCCAAACATTTATATGATTGTATGTAATCATATATATGATTGCATTTAATCATGTATATGATTGTATATTGTTGTTTTTTATCAAAAGTCTGAACCCTTTGTGACGCACCTATAATATATTTATAAAATTCTAGTCTAATGTTCCATTAATTATCCATTATTCGGACTGCGGACTATGCCACTTTTCTTTCAACTTGGTTGGTAGCTCCGTTGATCCACCCCATTGACTGAAAAACGTCAACACCTTATACCACTGGCTATATAGAGTCAACGAGAATTATATGCACAGCGTGTATTTTAATTTACTTTCATGTTACACCCGAAACAAGAAAGTATAAGCATAGCCATATATTCATTCTGACTGGCTGTGGCTGTCAATGGTTGTATGTGGGTGCGTGCGTGTGTTCGCTGTGATGGCTTAGCACAGTGGTGATGGTGGGATGCTCTATGAGTCACATAATTGGGCTCTGAGAGAGTAATACTCTCTAAAAATCTAAAAAATATGCTCTAATATATTATTTTGCCAAAAATCATATCGTTTTATAATATGCTAGAATTTTGCCCCGAACATATTATGATTGTGTGCAAACATAATATGTTTACCCACAAACATATATATGATTGTGCCCGTCCCAAACATATTTATGATTGCATCCAAACATATTTTTAACATATTTTTTTTCCGTGCAGCGTTGCCAATTAAATGTTTCTCTGACAATGACGTCATTGTCACATGCATAAACTTCGCACATCTAACAATATGCAAATTATCTCACAATGACTTTTCTGCCAACGTTGTAAGACCAAAATTGTATGTTCACACGGTTGTACACAGAAAGAAAAATGCCGTACTAAACTCGAGTAATCCAGTAAGGAAATACAGAAAGTTGGGCGAAGCCGGCTATATAATACCCTACACCTCCCTAACAATGTGAAAATGGGGATTGCATTAAGAATTTGGCAGTTTTCGTACATGTAATAAGAAAACTTCCTCTGCCGATAAAACACGGTTTCTACAGCGTTAACATATCAAATCGGGTGAAACATATATATGGGGGCTATATCTAAATCTGAACCGATTTTGACCAATTTCAATAGGGTTCGTCCTTAGACCAAAAAAGAGAACATTGCTAATTTTTATCAGAATCGGACCATAAATACTACCTGCACTTTGATTACAAGAATACATGGACAGACAGACAGACGGACATGGCTAAATCGACTCAGAATGTGATTCCAAGTCCATCGGCATAATAAACTATAGGTCTATCTCTTTTCCTTCTAAACGTTACAAAAAAATGCACAAAGTCATAATACCCTGTACCACAGTGTGGTGTAGGGTATAAAAATTCTTAATTTAAGTCGAAATTTTACTTAAAAATTTAAGTATGTTCCTACTAGGGATGTCGATCGGGAAATCCCGATCCCGAAAATCCCGGGATTTCCCGATCCCGAAAAATCCCGAATCCCGGGATATTTGAAAATCAATCCCGGGAAATCCCGAACTGTAGCAGAGTGACATAATAATCGCTCTCGATTAGGTTGTCCCACAAACATTGCGTATAATAAAAAGATGTATCATGTAAATTTTTTTTAATGTGTTTATATGTGATGCACCCTCTTTAAAAATCTATGTTTATAAAGAACATTGTCTCTTTGTTACTCTTTTCTGATTCTTATTTCAGTTGTAAACAATGAACAATCACACAACCAAAGTCAAAACAAACTAAATAAAAAGGCAAAGAAAATCAAAACTTAAACTTCCAAAGTATTGCATTTATTGTAAAATGGATTTTATACCGCATAAAACTAAAAATAATGATAAAGGTTCTGTTTGGTTCTACTTTTTGGTGGAATCGAAAGGTACACCACAGGCAAAGTGCAAATTATGCAAAAAAATTTTAAAAACTAATGGAGGTTCCACTAAAGGTCTTTTAAGCCATCTTAAGGTTAGTTACTCAAACATGTTGCCGTTCTCTTTATCAAAATCATACTTATTTAGCTACACAAAGTTTCGCTGCAAAAAGATGAAGGCGTTGAACCACAGGCGAAATTTGTAAAAATTACCAAATTTTGTTCCACAAAGCAAGATGATTCCCTTGGCGCTGTTATTGCTAGATTGACAGCGCTTGATGGTCTACCATTTTCGGTATTTATAACATCCACAGAACTGCGAAAATCATTAAAAGCACGCGGATTCGACCTTCCAAATTCGAGAGAAAGCATCAGAAACAAATTTGTGGACTATTTTAACAAATGCAAGGCCGAAATGAAGGAGGAAATTGAAAAAATGAAATCAGGAGGTGCAAAATTGAGCCTAACGTTCGACGAGTGGACATCAACGTCAAATAAGCGTTACATTAATGTAATCGCACACTCTACTGAAAAACTCTTCAATATTGGATTGGTAAGACTCACTAAGTCTGGGACTGCTCTTAATTGCATCAAATATTTGGAAGAGCGATTACAGGAATTTGGTTTATCATTGTCGGACGATATAGTGGGCTTTACTACAGATGGAGCCTCTACAATGAAGAAAATAGGAAGAATTGTTGTGCCTATGCAGCAGTTGTGCTTAGCGCATGGTATTCACTTGGCTTTATTGGATGTATTTTACAAACCGATTTCAAATATTGCTATAGAAAATGGGACATCTTCTTCAGAGGATGATGACGAATTCGACACGTACGAATTATGTATATTGGATTCACAGAATGATATAACCGATAATTTTAAAATAAAACCTCTAATTGAAAAGGTCAGAAAAATAGCAAAAATGTTTAGAAAGTCACCTACAAAAAATGAAGTTTTGCAAAAATACGTCCAACAAGATAGAGGAAAAGACATGAAACTTATCTTAGATTGCAAAACGCGGTGGAATACCCTATTTGACATGTGCCAAAGGTTTTGTGAATTGGAGTTGCCTATAAAAAAGGCATTGATTGATTTAAAGTCACAATCTCTATCCGATAAAGAATTTAGTTTGCTAAAAGAAATAATACGTGTTTTAAATCCCATAAAATTAACTGTGGAAGCGCTATGCCGTTCTGATATGAATCTATGCAAAGCAGATGCTGCGCTGTCATTTATGTTGAAGGAGATATCTGATATTAAATCGAAGTTAAGTGATGAAATATATATGTCTCTTCGAAAAAGAATACTTGAGCGTCGAACAATATACTCAAGTCTACTAAATTTTTTAAAGAATCCAAATATAAAATCTGACTTGGATAACGATTTAGATATGCGCCTTATAAAACGCGAACTATGTACCTTAATCTGCCGTTTTAAAACGAATATTGAGTTTAACGATTCAACATTGGTAATCGACGATAGTGTCTCAGCTGAAGATTTGGAAACTTCCGGAAATATCTCCATGGCAAAAAAGCTAAACGATGCTATAGATAAGTGTAAAAGTCCAAGCAAGACAATATACACGGTTAATGAAGATATTGAATCTCAAATAGCAAAAGAAATTGATCTGTTTATTTCAGAGGGTGTAAGAGGTGCACACTTACAAAACGCATATGGATATTTATTAACAATTCTGCCCACAAGCGTTGACTGCGAAAGATGTTTTTCTTCGGCCGCTTACATAGGCAATAAAATCAGATCTAGGTTATCTGACGAAACTTTGGACGCCCTAATTTTCTTGCGAAGTTATTTGAAATGAAAAATTATTTGCTACTATGTTCCTATTCTGAGTATCTATTCCATTTGAATGCAATAATATTTACTATAATTTAGTATTTCTGATATTCAAAAATAATTTAAAATAAATGGATGTACAGTTCCTTTAAGTTTTATTTATTTTCACAAAAATATCGAAAACATTACTTTCTACGTTGTTTTTGGTATTTCTATTTAGTTAAAATTAATTATTTACGTTAAAATTGAATATGTAAATGTGAATAAAAATATGTTTTGTTGGAAATAAATTTTGTTTCAATGTTTTTTGCGAAGAAATTTTAAATTAAAAAAGTAATCAGTGTGTAAAAAAATCCCGAAATCCCGAAAAATCCCGAAATCCCGAAAAATCCCGGGACCCCGAAAATTCCCGGGATCCCGAAAATTCCCGGGATCCCGGGATCATAATTTTCTCAATCCCGAATCCCGGGATTTGTCAAACTTAGTCCCGATCGACATCGCTAGTTCCTACTAAGTTTTTTTTTAGACATGTATAAATCGGCTTATATTGAAAAAGCGCTGAAAGGCTTACGAAAATCGTTGACCACGCATTTTTTTCTTGATGTGCGGGAATAAAATGAAGTATTGGGTGCCAAGTCAGGGCTGTACGCGGATGACCCATCAATTCGACGTTTTGGCTGGTCAAAAAGGGGCTGGTTTGAGACGATGTGTGAGAACTCGCATTATTATGGTGTTCGTTTTTCGAATTTCTCCGCAGACTTAAGGCAAACAAATTGTGGTGTGCCACTCAGAATCGACCGTCCTACGTTGCCCAAGCGGAACAGTCGCCACATGACCAGTTTTGCCGAAGAAACAGGCGAAGTGCTTAGTCCACGAACAACATTCTTTGGATTTGGCTCGTCTTCGAAGACCCACATGGTCGATTGCTGTTTTGTTTCGGGCTCGTACGCATAGATCCAAGATTCAATACATATATTTACACCTGTGACGATCTTATAAACGTCTTTTGAAGCACCGCGATCGTATTTGTTCAAAATTTCTTTGCACCAATATATTTCCAGCACTTCTGCAGAATGAGGTGGATCTGGTATCAACTCATCTGGCTGGAGTGTTCACTGCATGCCTAACCCATTCGTATACCCCAAAAAACTGACAGGAATCAAGGGTGGTCTTCATACCAAAGCCTGGCAAGGCGAGTTACACGACCCCAAAGGCTTATCGACCCATTAGCCTTACTTCTTTCCTGTTACAAACAATGGAGCAAATAATTGATGACATGGTCAAAGGTAAAATAGCGGATGACAGGCTAAAATTCTAACAACACGCCTATGTCAAAGGAAGATCAGTGGAAACAGCTCTGCATGAGGTAGTGCACCACATAGAAGAGTCCTTCAGTAAAGAAATGTATACACTTGCTGTTTGCATAGACATTGAGGGCGCATTTAACAATCTACAGACCGATACACTTATCCAGTCCTTAGACGAGTTTCAGGTTGACCGGGCGCTGAAAAACTGGATCAACAATATGCTAAGGAATAGGTGGATTATTTGTGGGTCATATGACGTACAAATTAGAGACAAGGTAAATCGTGGTATACCTCAGGGGGGCATTTTATCGCCTCTTCTATGGGTTACGACGATACACAGTCTCCTAAAAGCCCTCACCAATGAAGGACTTAAACCAGTCTGTTATGCAGACGACGTTGTAATACTTCTAAGGGGCT